>BSBK01002893.1:607500-1215000 GCA_027943335.1 Chamaecyparis obtusa | reverse complement strand
GTGATCTTACCCTATTAGGAGTAACATATTAGATCAGCTAGATCTACCTAGTTATAGGATTTTAACAAAACTAATGAAGTGTGCACTCGATTAAGAGATTTACATAAGACTGTTAAGACTCTATTACAATTGTCAGAAGGTAATAGGAAATTATCTGCTAGTTGACAACTCAATTGTCTGAAATAGATCTATATCTGCTCATTAAAATATCACCTTATCTATGATAATTCTTTTCTATGTTTTTCTCGATAACCTTCTCTAATATCCTCTATACTATATTCTACTTAGATAACCGATTGACTTGAAGTTAGGCTATGTCTTCAAGTGCTCATTGATTCATATATATCAATTCACCAACCAAAAAAATGATGTGAACATACAAAATATATAGTGTTATGTTTTGTCGCTTTAGTAAAAATTAGGTTACAAAAATAATCATAACCCTAAGATCTACAGTGAAAAATTAACCTAGATCAACTATAACAATAAGATAAACATTACATTTAATAAGTATCTTTTACAATAAATGCTCCTTGATCTTGGTAAACCATTTTATGATCTATTGTAATCATTTTCATAGAAGAATGTGCCATTTTAGAATAATATGCCATTTTCTGTGATCATCGGTAAACACTATATAAATTGCTTGGTGTATTCTATGATGCTCAGTAAACTATATAGTGCTTGGTGTGAGAGCTTAACCTACTAGTTTGTCTTCCTCCTAGTTATCGACCAACTCAAATATAAGTAACCGACTGATCTCTTAATTTCCTTTGATACTAATGACAACCTAGAATGCTCAATAGAGATTAACAATCTCCCCCTTTGGCATTAGTATCAAAACTTTGAATGTATATAGACAAAATGTTCTATATTTTCCTTATATCTCCGCCATATACATATCCACATCAAAAATCTCTAAGTACAAAGTACTCCCCCTCAATGCATGCTCTTGGTAGTTTTTAGTATATATAGAAAAATGTATTTATTTGGCATATACATTATTTTCCCCCTTTTTGATAATAATGCCAAATACAAAAAAAAAATTAGTATACTTACATCTTGTCAAAAATGGTTTGATGGGTTTTCTTCATAGACTCCAAGAGGTTTTCCCACTCATCTTCCAAGTTGGTAAGAGCAATTTTCTCAAGACTGAATTAGGCATGCATGTCAAAGATGTTATCTAACACTGAAATTTCTGGTGTTGCGACTAGTAGCTCAACTTTGACAATATGTGTTTCAAAAATGTTCAAGTAAGGAATGAGTTATGTCTGTAACTTTGTAACCTGATCGGTGATGTGTGCTTCTTGTTTTCTTAAATTTTCTATCAACTGTCGGAGTTCCTTTACTTGGTGAATATTCTTGGTGAAGGCTTTTGGCTCAATGATAGCTACTATTATACTTAACTTGATTTCAGATTCCAATCCTTTTATGTTTTCACTGATTTCAACAGTGAAGGTGTCTATAGTACAAAGCTTTATTAGCAACTAAAAAATTATCTAGGTGATGAATTTTGCTATGATAATTACCTTAGATAATTTTATCTTTTTTAGTGCCACTTCTTTACTAATCCTTTCTACTAATTTGTTCTGAATTCTAAATTCTATCCTTTTTTCTATTCTTTTTTCTGTATCAGTATCAGGGGCATTGATCTTCTTAGCAAGTTGGGCCAGTTGATCTATGATAGGAGTATTCTCATCAATGTCAACTTTAGGTACTACCTATTGAAGAATATCCTATACATCATTTAACACTTCTTTTTGTTTGTGTTCTTGCCTTAACTTTTCTTGTGCCTCTTTCCTTGAACATAGTTCCCCATATCTACTTAAGCTTTCAGGGCTTAGGGTCCTCGAGTCACATTCCGGTATAAGTATAACTTCATCAATGGTGAATAGCCCTTTTCCTTTCTTTTTATGCTTCTTTAGTGCAAGAGGAAGTGCCTTTTCTACACTCTTTGGAGTATCTTTCCCAATTGACACAATATATTCCTTCTACTCCTTGATAGCTATTGTCTCGGTAGAATGAGTGAGAGCGTCAAATGTAGTTTCAGGTGGGTTCACCTCGGTTTCCTTGGTTGCTTCTTCTTTCTTGGTTTCTATAGACTATGCCTCTATTTATTTAGGCTCATTTGTATCTATAGGTTGCTTGGATGCTTGTATCCCTATTGTATCCTTGTGTAGCTTAGGATGTGAATCATCAGGTTGTACTTGTGAAAATATTGCAGCTACCTCTGTAAGTACTAGAAGTTCACCCAATAGTGATGTGAATACACTATCAATGTCTAGTGTTTCATCTTTGTTTGGTGCAATATTCACATCTTCATCATCCATGTCATCAGGATCACCATTTGTGATGTCCTTAATGAGTACATTGTCATCAATTTTCTTTTTCAGTTGGCTCTCTACGCGATCTGGTGCATCCTGTGAAACTTTTATCTCTTCCTTCTATTCAGTGATATCAATTACCTTGGTAACTAATATACCAATGTCCTTGGTTTATTTCCTTTGTTATCATCAATGTAGATACCTTTACCTTTTGAATTTTGTCTCTTCTTAGAAAGATTCATGAATGCTTCTTGTTCAACTTTCTCTTCTACTTTTAGAATGGACCATAGGGAATCACTTGTTATATCCATATCAGGCACATTTTCATCCATTATTTGCATGGCTTGATTCTTGGGCATAAATATTGTTTGATACTTTTTCATGTATCCTTCAAGTTCTCCAATACTTAAATGTGGGGTTGTCCTTACTAAGGATCTTTCTCTTTTCCTTTTCTCTATATCTAGTGCAATAGCCCATTTCTCATTTATTTTGTCATCTAACTCTTTTGGTAATGCACATGTGAATTCCATTGGTACTTTTTAGAATTTTATCATCATCTGGATGATAGCATGTTCTATCTTTGTTTGATCCTCAGTTGACATCTTGTCAAATTTATCTATTCCTGGATCAGTAAGATTACCATTATCAATTATATCTTCAATTATTTCTTCTATGGTACTTGCCTTGTTTCTGACCACCTTGAACTAATTATTGTCATTTTCATTGTCAGTCTCCTCAAGATCTTCTTTACTTCTAACCAGTTTTCTTCTTTTCTTTGGTGCCTTAGCTACAGGTTTGTTCTTTCTTTTAACATATCTTTGTGTCGGTGTAGCTGCCCTCAATTTCTTAAATTTTATTTCTTCTTTCATTGGGGGATGAGGCTACAATTGATGACCTTGTTTTCATACCCTTTTATTCTGGTGACAGCTTTTTCTATTCATCATTGGTAGGAGGAATTGGTGTGGGATCTTTTTCTTTGTCTGACTCAGTTTCCTCACTATCATAGGGTTTCTCAGTCAACTGTAACTGACCTTCAGTTGTGTCTTTAACTAGTGACTCCTCAAATGCATCTAATGCATTTCCATATCTTGTTGTGAGATCTTTCCTCATTTTCTTCGCCCTTCTAGACATTTTTTTGATCTCTATGTCTGTACTAATTCGGGACTTGGCTTCTTCATATGTGACAAACCTAGTGGTAGTAATATCTATCGATAATACCAGTAGTGCATTAATAGATTTCAAGGTGAAATCATTGTTCATTTCATATCCCATCGGTACTAGCCATTTTGTTCTAGGTTCTACAACCTTTATCATTGAGTGATCTGTACTAACTACAAAACATATATCATTTTCAAACTTGTTCACTAATTCCATTGGAATTCTACTCCTTTGATGCATTTTAGTCTTAAATTCTTTGAAATACACATCAAATTCCATGTTTAGATTCTTTCCTAAATTTTTCATCATTTCACCAATTTGTGCAGTTATCAGTTTGTCTGTTTGCCAATTTACTTTACCGATACCAGGTACATATTTTTGTAGATAGAAGAATGTATAGACAAGTAGTGATCTATACTTACATGTGTCAGACTTCTTTGATCTTATTATCTTCATATTGTCTTACAGTTGATGTAGTAAAAGTTTAGCAAGATCTACTTGGTGATCTTTCTTTGCAATCTTGTATGCCATGTCTACAGTGCTATAGGGTACACTATTGAGTCTTCTTGATTGAAATATTTTGTACCTGATTACATGAGCTATGAATTTGACTATTTGATCTTTGATTGTTGATATCTTTAATGCTCTTCTATCCCATTGAGCTCTAGTGTTATTTTCTATGTTTGGATGAGATGAACTGCAGAAGGCTTTTGCCTTGTCAGTTGTAGGATACCCAGTAACCCTACTGATAATTTTGTTTGTGACCTCAATAGGTTTGTCCAACCAAAATTTTCCATCATGAAATCTGCTAAACACAATTCTTATCCAATTTGTACTAAAAGTTTGTGGGTAGTGTGTGAAACTCAATAACCCAGATTCCTCAATCTTCTTATATTTGGATTTTAACTATCCATCTAGTCCACAAACTTGTTGATAAGTAGCTATAGTATCAAACTCACCTACTTCTCTGATTTTGCAATGAATATAAGCCCTTACATCTTCTGTTAATAAAACCCTATTTGGAATACTAAAAAATGCACCCATATCATCTATTTGTGCTGCAACCTTGGGGTGAGGTTTGAATTTTGCCTCAGTAAAATTTACCCTAACAATTAATTCTACTTCCTCTTCAATGTTTTACGATTTTCTTGTAGATGATGTTGATGCCATAAATCAATACTAGGGTTTTGGCAAGCAGTAGATAATGGGTGTTCAATAGAAAATGAACTTACTCGGTGTCGTCGAAGAATATTTGTCAGTTCAATCTTTACTAGCTTTGAATATTTCTAAAAATTTTAGCTCAAACTTTTCTCTATGAAATATTTGATCTTCAAAATCACAATGTAACAAGGAACTCTATTTCATGTGTATTTATAGACTTTTCGATATTCCCGCTTAAATTTTCATGCATTAAATGTGTGACCTAACTTTTGGTAAGAAACAACTGTCAGCTCGGTGATGTCTATAATTCTATCTACTCGGTTGACATAGGATTTCCTCATCAGTTTTCACTAATGTCGATTAACCTTGTATAGTGATTACCGATGGGTAACCAGCTTCAGTCTTTCTTTTACATACTATATGACATTATTAGCTCATAACACATAAACCATAGTGCATCTTTATTCATGTAGATTTGGTACTTGTACATCATATATAAGGAACTGTATGTATAATGTGATCATTTGAAATTTCAGTTTCATACATACCTTTGTCACCTTAAGTGGAGGTACCGATGTCACCCAATCTAGTGGATGAGGTTTCACTGACAGTGTTACTTGACTCAGCATTCTCATTAGATTCTTTCTTCCACATTGTGTTCCTTAGCTTCATTATTTCTACAATGTTATATCCACTTTTAAATATATGGTTTTCATCTGGTGCTCTGTCTCTGTAGTTTTTTCTTAAATGACTGACCTTATGATAGTGCATACATGTCATTCCTGCATTTGTCCAATTTCTTGATTCTCCAATCTGACCTTTCTAGTAACAGTTTTCTACAATATGTCCATATTGACCACATACAACACAATTAGTCCATGTATTATAATCCCATACATATGAATTACCTTGTCTCTTAGGTTGAAATGGTTTGCGTTGTAGTTTCTCTTTAGGTGTCCAGACTTGTTTCATTTTTTCCTTGCACTCCCTTGCAGTGTGTCCATGCTTATTACAAGTATAGCATATTCTCTCCATAGTGGTATTATTAGCAATATCATTCTACTTAGCTCTACATTCAGAAGAAGGATGTCCAAACTTTCCACAGTAGTAGCAATATCCATTAAACTTAGGAGTAACAGGAGGTTTCCCTTGTGCTTTGCTTCTACACACATTAGATGTATGTCCTAGTTTTCCATAGTGATAACATGCCAATACTTTAGGTTTCTGACTTTGATTGTTTTTGACTTTTTTAGTGTGTTGTGATGATTCTCCTTCACCAGTGTAGCCTATACCAGCTCTTCTTCCAAATTTTATTTGATTAGTCAAAAAGTCATCAATCTTTTTAGAACTGTCCTTAGCTATTTTCATCATTTCATTATGTTTCTTTTGTATCTTTATTTCATTTCTTAGTGTTTCATTGTCTTCTCTGAGTATTGCAACATCTTCAAGCCTTCTTGATAATTCTCCATTTACTCAGTTCATTTCTTGATTAACTGTCATCATCTGATTTGATACTTGGAAGTGACGATTAGTGATTCTCTGTATTTCACTTTCTTTTTCTTGGAGTTGTTCAGTCATTAGTCTTCAGTCTTCAATAGCCAGATTTTGATCCTATTTAGCTTGTTTAGCATTTTTCATGATTTCCAACATTCTTACCATCTGAGATTCTTGACCAGTTTGAAGTGCTTTCACTTGTTCAGATAGATGCTGATTCTTTTCAGATAGATCAGTGATTATGCTTTTGTATCCATCAGAGATGCTTCCAGAACTTGATCCAATGTGATCAAATATTTCATCAATAGATTCTTCATGATAACCTATTTCATTTTTCAGAATTGCAAGGTTCTTCCTTTCAACTAGTAATTTCTTCAATTCTTCCTTAGCTTGTTTATACTATTCCACAAACATCTGCATTTGTATCTTCTGATTCTCAATAGTCTTGTCAAGATTATACCTCTCCATGACTTAGATCTTTACCCTTCAGTGGTTAACTATTCAACAAGAGAACTTAGCTCTAATACTAATTGTTGGAATTGGGAGAGATAGGTACTGAGAGGGGAGGGTTGAATCAATGACTTCAAAAATCTTACTTGTAAACCTTTCTGATATAAAACAGTAAATAGTAATAACCGACCAAAATAACTTGAATCTAATTGCATGAATCATTCATCTAGTTAACTTAAGAAAGTAACGAATATAAAAATCACATAACATAGATATTTTGGTAATGTATAAACCGTTGTTAGAAGGTAAAAAATGTGGTGGGGATGACACCCACAAATTCTTCACTACTATAGATAGAAAAGGTTTTCCTGTTAAGGCTACAAGTTTTGATCACTTCTGGTGATCTTACCCTATTAGGAGTAACATATTAGATCAACTAGATCTACCTAGTTATAGGATTTTAACAACACTAATGAAGTGTGCACTCGGTTAAGAGATTTACATAAGACTGTTAAGTCTACTCTGTTAAGAGATTTTATTAAAAACTCTATTACAATTGTTAGAAGGTAATAGGAAATTATCTGCTAGTTGACAACTTAATTGTCTGAAATAGATCTATATGTGCTCATTAAAATATCACCTTATCTATGATGATTCTCTGGTATGTTCTGCTTGATAGCCTTCTCTGATATCCTCTATACTCTATTCTACTTAGATAACTAATTGAATTGAAGTTAGTCTATGTCTTCAAGTGCTCAGTGATTTATATATATCAGTTCACCAACCAAAAAAATGATGCAAACATACAAAATATATAGTGTTCTATTTTGCCACTTTAGTATAAATTAGGTTACAAAAATAATCATAACCCTAAGAGATATGGTGAAAAATTAACCTAGATCAACTATAACAATAAGATAAACATTACATTTAATGAGTATCTTTTACAATAAATGCTCCTTGATCTTGGTAAACTATTTTACGATCTGTTGTAATCATTTGCATAGAAGAATGTGCCATTTTAGAATACTATGCCATTTTCTGTGATCATTGGTAAACATTGTATAAACTACTCAGTGTATTCTATGATGCTCAGTGTTTACTATCTATTGGTGTTGGTGTCTACTGATGCTTGGTAAACTATATAGTGCTTGGTGTGAGAGCTTTACCGACTAGTCTATCTTGCTCCTAGTTACTAACCAACTCAAATATAAGTAACTGACTGATCTCTTAATTTCCTTTGATACTAATGACAACCTATAATTCTCAATAGAGATTAACAATTAGTCCTAAGAAGTAGAATGATGGCATAAATGAAAGATGCCAAATGTTGCAAAGAAGTTTTCATGACAACATTTGTAATTATTGCAAATGTTGCATGCAAGTCGGTTACTTTGGATCCCCTAAACTATAGGAAGTGGGAGATTGGCCAACAAGCCCTAAAATCATGGAGATGGCATCTAATTCTACCAAAGGCTCAAATCTTGAAGTTAGAGTGATCATTGTAATAGTTTTGAGTATTGAATAGAGCTCTACAACAGTGTTACAGTGAATATCTCAAGCTTTTGTGTT
This sequence comes from Chamaecyparis obtusa, assembly GCA_027943335.1. Classification (NCBI taxonomy): domain Eukaryota; kingdom Viridiplantae; phylum Streptophyta; class Pinopsida; order Cupressales; family Cupressaceae; genus Chamaecyparis; species Chamaecyparis obtusa. Next base: position 1,206,841 of record BSBK01002893.1, on the reverse strand, counting down.
GACAGTCATGTAAAATGGATTGAAAGTCTAAATCTATTGGTTGTTTAGTGTTCTATAGATAGTTATAAGATTTTTTCATTTGAAGAGCAAGGAGTTTAAAGTAGATATACTATGTTGATTAAATTGTTTTTGATTTAGAGTTCTTACTGGTCCTATTTTGACTTGTCGGTGCTTTCATGGCTCCCCCATGAAATCTAGCCATGGTAAACACCTAAGGATAGATGGAAATGCTAGGGGAGTCATTAGTTTATATATGTTTAGGATTAGGAGGCATGAAATTTTGGAGATCTATTTTTATTGCTAGGTCCTAGGCGAGCAAATAGAGCCCAGTTAGTGGTCTAGGTTGTGAAGAAGTGAAGATTTCTTGTAGGGTAGAAAGGTAAAGTATGGATCTAGTAATTTTTCAAGAAGGATTTAATCATATCATGAAATAATATGAGGATTGAGCCTATGCAAATCCATTAGACCAACATTTGAGAAAGATTTCTACAAGGTTATAGTCAACCCTAAAAACTAGGCCTATTAGCCCTAGTTTATAGGAAGCCAATGTACGGAGGTTGTCAGACCCTAAAACCTATAAAACCTTTTGAAATTTCAAAATGGGTATCCAAATATGGTTTTAGATTCTTAGGGTCTTTGGAAAAGTTTTGCTAGAATTGGCAAAAAGCATCTGCAAAAGGCTACAAGGATTAGGCCTATTTTAAGGTCTCTAAATGACAAGTCGTTGAAACCGGTAAGGCTATGATTCACGATCCTTCTAAAATGGATAAAATGGACCAAGTTATGATTTTTTTCATAAGGATGGGCACCCCTACAATGAAGAATGAAATTTGTGAGAAAGTAGCTTTTAGAGTTCTCTAAGTGAAGGTGAAGGATTGTACTATCTAAAGTTGTTAGTCTTCTAAGGTGAAGTACAAGGGTTAAGAACTCTTAGAGAAGAGTTAGGATTGGTATTAGTTAATCTTCTAAATCAGTCATGACCTAGAGGAGACTAGGTTCCTAGAAGAGACTAGCTAGGTCTCTTGGATGTAGTGCAAGCCAGCCTTGGGACACTCACATCATATTGGTATCAGAGCTTGAATTGATCAAGCTTGTGGTGGATGTTGCAGCCTGTTGCATTAGCGGGAGAAAATAAACCAATTGGATCAGTAGAAGAAAAAATCATGGTGACTAACACTAAGTTAGTCAAGAAGGTTGAGGATCAAGAAGAAGATAACAAATTGCTAAGGGAAAGACTAGCTCAATTGCAACAACTATTGGGTGAAGTCCAAGACAAAGTTGATAAGGTCAAGGAAAAAATTGACCAAAAGGAAGAAGTTGAAGCAAGGGAGAAGGAATTAGATTTGGAGGAGGAAACACCAACACCTGACCCTGTTCTTCTTGAAGAGCCATTCTTAAAAGCATTGAAGGCATTGAGTGGTAAAGCTTTAGAAGGTGTACCACTATTTAGTGGATAAATGGATCCAGATTTAGCTATGGATTGGATTGATAGCATTGAGAACCATATTTTTGAATGTGATAGTATCTCAAAGGCACAAAAATTTGTGGTGGCCATGTCTAGACTAAGAGGTTCAGCTCTTACTTGGTGGAAGTTTGTGCAAACTGACAGGGAAAAGGATGGAAAAGGTCCTATAGTGACATGGAAGGGCATGGTAAACAAAGTGAACCAGACCTACCTTCCTAATGACTATGAATTTTAGCTTCATAGCAGGAGACACAATCTTAGACAAAAATATTTGGATGTCCAAGCATATACCAAGGTGTTTCAAAAACTATGATTGAGATCTAAGTTGGTTGAAGAGGAAAGAATCAAGCTTGCATGGTACTTGAATGATGTCAAATGGTCTATTCAAGAAGAGATGAGTCTTGTGAACTTCAAATCCATTCACCAATGCTATCAAATGTCTTTGAAGATAGAAGAGAAAAGTAAAATAAAACAAGAAACCTCAAAAGGTAAAGGTAAAGGAAAGGACAGTAGAGGTCTAAGAGGTGGCTATGGTGGGAGAAGTTCTAAATCAAGGACTCAAGGAGACATAAAATTTAGTGAGTAGAAAGAAGGGAGATCTAATAGAGGTGGTAGAGGAAGGAGTTATAACTCTAGTTCTAGAGGAAGGAATGGGGGACAAGGAGGAAGAGGCAACTACTTTGCCAATATGAAGTGCTACCATTGAAATCAAATGGGGCACCCTGCCTATAGATGTCCAAAGAAAGGTGGTTCATTACAAGGAGGTGTCAATCAAGATAACCTTGTTCAAGATGAGTCTAATGTAGTAGAGAAACATGTTGAAGTACCATTGAAATCAGAGGAAGGAGAGAACCTCATGATAAGGAGAACTTTGATCAAGCAGCTGGTGAAGGAAGAGCCAAGCCAAAGGACGTCTTTGTTTAGGATTAAGTGAAAAATTATGGGGAAAGTATGTAGGGTCATCATTGATTTAGGCTCTCCTGACAAAATTGTGTTAGAGGAAGAATTCAACAAGCTAAAGTTGACAATGATACCCCACACCAATCCTTACAAGGTCACTTGGCTTAATAAAGGCCAACATGTGTTAGTGAATGAACAAGCATGGGTGCAGTTCTCCATTGGAAGGTACAAAGACAAATTTTTATGTGATGTGTTGCCTATGGATGCATGCCATTTTATCCTAGGTAGACCATGGAAATTTGACCACCAAGCCATACATGATGGAGGGAAGAATTATTATTATTTCAAGAAGGACAATGTGACCTTCAAAATATAGTCATTATTGGAGGATGCTGAGGTAAAGACAATAGGTCCAAATATACTCATGGTGAGTGAAAAAGAGTTCTTACAAACCATGGAAGAGAGTGAAGGTGTATGCTTTGCATTGGTGCTAAGACCAAAGGAGTTAGATGAAGACAAGGTGGCTAAGAAGACAAAGTTACCAAAGGAACTTCAAAGTATGTTGCAAACTTACCAAGGTATAGTGAGTGATGGACAACCATCAGTCTTACCCCCCAAAAGAGCCATAAGTCATAGGATAGACCTTATTCCGAGAGCTAACATACCTAACAAAGCATCCTAAAAGATGACCCCTCAAAAAAATTAGGAAATAGCAAGACAAATACAAGAACTCTTAAACCAAGGCCTAATTAGAAAGAGCATTAGTCCATGTGCCATACCCATTGTACTTGCACCTAAGAAAGGAGGAACTTAATGGATTTATAATAATTTAAGGGCTATCAATAGGATAAATATAAGGTATAGGTTCCCTATCCCTAGGATTGAAGACCTAATGGATTGTCTAGGTGAAGCCAAGTACTATAGAAAGATAGACTTGAAGAGTGGCTATCACCAAATAAGAATACATGAAGGAGATGAGTGGAAAAAAAGACTTCAATGTTAGAGTGGGTTTTTCATTGCACCAAAAGATTGATCTATCAATGCCTGATACAACCACTCAACTTATAGTACATAGGAGGCAATAAAGCCCTTGTCACAAATCCTGAGGGGAGTGCTGAACATTTTGCCAACAATCTCCCCCACAGCATTACCCGAGGGTCTGAGGATTCAAACCTGTAACCAAGCTCTAATACCACTTGTTAGAGTAGGGTTTCTATTGCACCAAAGACCAATCTATCAATGCCCGATACAACCACTCAACTTATAGTACACAAGAGGTGGTTAAGCCCTTGTCATGAATCCCAAGGGGAGCACTGAACATTTTTCCAACATTCAAGACAAATGAAGAGTTGTATGAATGGCTTGTCATGCCATTTGGATTATCCAATGCCCCCTTCACATTCATGATGCTCATGAATGAAGTCCTTAAAGACTACATAGGAAATTTTGTAGTAGTATATCTAGATGATATACTGATTTATAGCAAGACAAGGAGTGAGCACCTAGAACATCTTGGGATTTTTTTCAAGAAGCTACATGAGGAGAAGTTGATGATCAACTTGGAGAAGTGTGAGTTCATCAAAATAGAGCTAGTGTACCTTGGATTTGTCCTATCACATGGAAATCTAAAAATGGACAAAAACAAAGTGGAGGCTATCATGAATTAGCCTACTCCGAGGACAACAACATAGGTAAGGAGTTTGCATGGCCTTTCTCAATACTATAGGAAATTCATAAGGCAATTTAGTGCTATTTGTGCTCCATGATAGACACAATCAAAGGAGGAATGAAAACCAAGTTTGTATGGAATGAGCATGGTAATAAGAGCTTTGAGTTTTTGAAGGAGAAGAGAGCTACCCAACCCATTTTAGTGCTACCACACTTTGAGAAGCTTTTCAACATTGAGTGTGATGCTAGCAATGTGGCTATTGGAGCTATTCTAAGCCAAGAGGGTAGACCAGTGGATTTTCATTTTGAAAAGTTAAGTGAAGCCAATAAGAAGTACTCTTCTTATGACTTTGAAATGTATGCATTGGTTCAAGCTCTAAGGAAATGGAGGCACTACTTGCTTCCCAAGGAATTCATTATGTATTCAGACAACCAAGCACTTAGGTTCCTAAATTCACAAGAGAAGTTGAGTCACAAGCACATGAAGTGGGTTGAGTACGTAAAATCTTATACCTTTAATATCAAGAAAAAGAAAGGTGTCTTCAATAAAGTGGCATATGCATTGTCTATAAGAGCTATCACAATTGAAGAAATTTAGTTAAAGAGCATGGGGATAGATCACTTCAAGGATCTATATGTAGATGATGAATATTTTGTAGACATTTATAAGGTATGTGATGAATACAAGAATCATTTTCATAGTAGGTATGCTGAGTATACTTTGCAAAGTGATCTCTTGTTTAAAGGGAATCAATTATGTGTTCCTAGAGGCTCTATTAGAGAGAATTTGATTCAAGAAAAGTATAATGGTGCTTTGAGTGGTCACTTTGGGATTACTAAGACCCAAGAACTTGTTTCAAGGTTTTAGTATTGGCCAAGGATAAATCTTGATGTTAGCAGGTATGTAGAAATTTTTGTTGTATGTCAAAAGGCCAAGGACACTTCATCAAATGCAGGCCTTTATCAACCACTACCTATTCCTACTAGGCCATGGGAATGCTTGAGAATGGATTTTGTAGTTGGGTTACCCAAGACAAGACAAGGTATGGACAATGTTTATGTGGTTGTGGATAGATTTAGCAAGATGGCTCACTTTGTGCCATGTAAGACCACTAATGATGCTAGTCAAATAGCCTCTCTTTTCTTCAAATAAATTGTAAGAATCCATGAGTTACCTATCAGCATTGTGTCAGATAGAGACACTAAGTTCATGAATCAGTTTTGGAAGACTCTTTGGAAAAGGTTAGGCACTAATTTTTCCTTTGGATTGGCCTACCATCTCCAAAATGATGGTTAGACCGAGGTTGTCAATAGAAGCCTTGGAAATCTACTAAGGTTCTTGACCAACGAGTATGGTCAACATTGGGATCAGTTGATTGGGCAAGCTGAATATGCCTATAATGACACTATAAATAGATCCACAGGGAAGAGTCCCTTTGAAATAGTCTATGGACTACATCCTAGAGGTGTTTATGAAATAAGAGATTTAAAGGATGGATTGAATGGAAGTGGATATGCTGATGACTTTTCATATGCTATGCAGGAGATACATGAAATAGTGAGGAAGACCTTGACATAGAGCACCATGAAACACAAAGCCAAGGTGGATGAAAGTAGGAAAATTCAGTTCAATGTAGGTGAGTTGGTTATGGTGCATCTTAACAAGTCAAGACTACAAAAGGGACTCCCTCACAAGTTTCAAGTGAGGAAGATAGGTTCCTATCCTATTTTCGCTAAGTATGGTTATAATGCATTCAAGGTTGAACTGCCGAAAGATAGTGGAATATCTCTTATCTTTAACATTTCAAACTTAGTCCATTAAAAAGGACCACAAAAAGACATGGATCAAAACCTTCATGAAGTGATCAAAGATGTGGAAGATCTACAATTACCTATGGCTACAAGCACAAGAGCTAACAGTGTGTTGGATACTAGAGTCTACAAATAGACTAGAACCAAAGCATACAAAGAACACTTGATAAAGAAGCATGGTCAAATGGATGCTAATGTAGTATGGGTATAGGAGTCAGAGTTCAAGAAGATGGGAATTGATCCAAGCATCATCAATCTAAGGGTGGATTGAAATTTTTGTTTTGGGGAGGATGGTGCAGGAGCACACCTAGGCTAACCTCCATGTTAGTGTTATTTTGGCTTGTACTTGACTCTAGCCAAGTCAAGAAGAGTTATTTGTTCATTTTAAGACTTTAGAAGGTCATTTGTAATGTATGCTAAGTGATTTAGTCACTAGGACTAAGGTCACACAAATAGCCAATGTTAGTTGCTGATTAATTTTCTTAGTTTTAGAAGCTTAAGGTGAGCTTAGAGTCTTAAATGTGTTCTAAGAACATTATGATGTTGCAAAAATGCCATAGGGTCATTAATTGTCTTGGATCCTCAAAATTTTGGAGGTTATTAGTCCCAATAAGTAGGATTATGGCATAAATGAAATATGCCAAATGTTTCAAAGAAGTTGTCATGACAACATTTGCAATTATTGCAAATATTACATGCAACTTCATTACTTTGGATCCCATCAACTATAGGAAGTGGGAGATCAGCCAAAAGGCCCTAGAATCATGGAGATGGTATCTAATTCTACCAAATGCTTGAATGTTAAAGTTAGAGTGATCATTGTAATAGTTTTGAGTATTGAATAGAGCTCTACAATAGTTTTTTAGTGAATATCTCAAGCATTTATGTTGACAGTCATGTAAAATGGATTGAAAGTCTAAATCTATTGGTTTTTTAGTGTTCTATAGATAGTTATAAGATTTTTTCATTTGAAGAGAAAGGATTTTAGAGTAGATATATTGTGTCGGTTAAATTGTTTTTGATTTAGAGCTCTTACTAGTCCTATTTTGAGCAGTCGGTGCTTTCATGGCTCCCCCATGAAATCTAGCCATGGGAAACACCTAAGGGTAGATGGAAATGCTACTAGATTCATTAGTGTATATATTTTTAGGATTAGGAGGCATGAAATTTTGGAGATCTATTTTTATTTCTAGGCCCTAGGCGAGCAGACAAAGCTCAGTTAGTGGTCTAGGTTGTGAAGAAGTGAAGATTTCTTGTAGGGTAGAAAGGTAAAGTATGGCTCCAATACTTTGTCAAGAAGGATTTAATCATATCATGACATAATATGAGGATTTAGCCTATGCCAATCCATTAGACCAAGATTTGAGCAAGATTTCTTTAAGGTTACAGTCAACCCTAAAAACTAGGCCTATTAGCCCTATTTTCCCTAAGTTTAGAGGAAGCCAATATATGGAGGTTTTCAAACCCTAAAACCTATAGAACCTTTTTAAATTTCAAAATGGGTATCCAAATATGGTTTTATATTCTTAGGGTCTTTGGAAAAAATTTTCTAGAATTGGCAAAAAGCCTCTACAAAAGGCTACAAGGATTAGGCCTATTTTAAGGTCTCTAAATGATGAGTCGTTCAACCCGATAAGGATATGATTCAAGATCCTTCTAAAATGGATCAGATGGACCAAGTTATGAAATTTTTCATAAGGATTGGAACCTCTACAATGAAGAATGAAGTTTGTGAGAAAGTAGCACTTAGAATTCTCTAAGTGAAGGTGGATTGTACTATCTAAATGTGTTAGTCTTCTAAGGTGAAGCACAAGGGTTAAGAACTCATAGAGAAGAGTTAGGATTGGTATTAGTTAATCTTATAAATCAATTAGGACCTAGAGGAGACTAGGTTCCTAGAAGAGACTAGCTAGGTCTCTTGGATGCAGTGCAAGCAAGCCTTGGGACACTCACATCATCTTTGTCGAACCAAAGCCTTCAAAAATTTCAGGTGGCTCTCAACAATCAACATTGACCAAGTGTGTATGGGTCCACACAATTCAATCTCCTCAACTTGGTGTATGAGGTAGTGTTCTTGTACATTGAAAAAGGTTTAAGGTAGACACTTTTGCATCTCACACATTAGATGAGGAATTTTTCTCTTCCAATATTTTATATCTATTCTATGGATTTCTTTAGATGACAACCACCTACAAGACATTCAAGACACAAAAATATATAAACATGAGACTTTACAATATATACAAAAAATTGAACTGATATCATTGCTTACCGCATTTATTTTTCAAGATCATATATCACTTGTTTTATGTTATTGTCAAAGTTCTCTGGGAGAGATAGGGGTAGCACGTACTGCAACAATTATAAAAATAATCATGTCATTATTTTCTCACATAATACAATGAGAAGTACATACAGTTTACAAATATATTGTAAATACAAAATAACATGACTTACCTTGATGAAGGTATGCCAATCATGAATTTTCGACCCTAGTCCAAATTCAATTTTCTTTGATATGGTACTGCTTATGTTTGCAAAAAATCCTATGGGAAATCAAATTTTTCATATGACTTCTTTTATGGCATCACTTTGTTGCTCTATTAATAACCAAGGAAGGGCACTTATATTAATCTATTCTCCATTTCTATTTGATTCAATGAAATTTTTCATTTCATAATTGGATTCATGAATGTTGCTACAAGTTTTGACAATTTTTTCTTTGTCACACCTTCTATCCAATATCTTCCACAATGTCTCTATTACATTCTTTCCAATATGCATATTATCAAACAAATGCATAATTTTCAACTAATCATAGTAGGACAACCTACTAAATTGTTTGGGATAACATTTTTAGCTACTTTGGAAGGTGCTTAGTAGTATTGCCTTGACGACATTCACGATCATCAATCACATAATTAGTAAACAAAACACAATATAAATATACAAATTCCAAACATAAACAATTAGGTAGAATGGTAGTACCTTGATGATTAATTCTATTATATTCCAACTTCCATAGGTGAGGTGTCATTCTCTGTGGCTTAGATGTAATCTCTTCTTTTCCATTGAAAAGATGTTTTTCAGTAATTTGATAGTGATGATTTTTATGGAGAAAGTGTCTATTCTCATCAAACACATGCTTTTCTAAACTTTTTGAATGACGAGATTTCATCTTTGGACCATAAACTGGACATGCAACTTTTCCTTTGTTTGAAGAGCTACAAGATAATGATACAATTGGATTAAATATGTTAATTTTTATATTTAAAATTATCATGTGCAACTTGAATTCACCATAACATACCAGAAAAATGTGTTAGCCCTGGGGCATTGTGTATTGTCCATACAAGCATTGCATAGAATTGAAATTGTTTGTCTCCTATTGGTCTAGAGATGTCATAAATAGTGACACCATTCCATAACTCCACCAACTTGTCGATAAGAGGCTCAATATATACATTCATATCTTTAACTTGGTATTTACCAAGTTGAATGAACAACAACATTACATAATTATTGTGACCATTTTACTGGAAGATTTATAATTACATGTAGATAACTATTAAATGATCAAATACCTGGAACAATCATTGCCAACATAATGTGCTCCCTCTTTATTGACATCCATGGAGGAATGTTATTATTGATGAAAAAAAAAGGCCAAATAGAGTAAACAAATCTTAGCTCTCCAAATGGATTGACACCATCCGCTACCACTGAAACCTTGAGATTTTGAGGTTCTTCAATAAAGTGTGGCCACATTTCCTCTATGTCCTTAAATACAGAACCATCCACAGGCATTCGAGTAATTTCATCTTGACTCCTATTGCATGCATGGTAATCCATAAATTGTTCCAAGCTACTACACCTTAATAATCTTTGCAAATGTGGTATAATGGGGATGTAACGAAGAACCTTGTGAGGCACCTTTTTTGTTATTTGATTTGTTTGATATCTACTTGTATGACATTCGGGACATTCTGTTGAAAATTCATGTTCTTTATGATAAATAATATGATCATTGGGACAAGAATCTATTGCTTGATACTATATTCCAATATCTTTCATAGTGCCATACAATTCTCGGTACAAGCGAGGGAGAATATTCAATGGTGGTAACAAAAACTCACCTATCAATCTATAGAAAAAAATATAAGTTGTTAATATTAACAATATTTATGGTACATGTTTCACCCTTTAATTACTATAATGACATATATGGCATACCTTAGCATACGTTACATTTTTATGTTGGATAAACAATTCATAACCTTCAAGTTCAACAACAACAATACAACAAAGAAAAGAGTTGTTTGGGAGCCTTCGTAAAGGGTCATGGCTGCCTTCTCAAGTAGAGATATATAATGGATGATATCAACATCATCCTAATCATCATCATCAGTCGTGCTAGTACCAAATGTGTCATGGATCAATATATTAGTACCATCATCTTCAAATGTGTTATCTAGTGCATGATCGTCATCTTCCATGGGATTGTAATCTTCAGCTTCAATATTCACATCTCCAGGATCCTCCACTTTCAAAGCCATATTCTGCATATTCATACCTCCATGGTCCATATCATGTACTCCCCTGGGGAGGTTGACCTATATAAAAATGATGAACACAAATAAACCATGATAATGATCTCATCATCAAGTGTATTTCATATATATATTAATTGTTAAATAAATATAATGAAAAACTTACCAATTCATGATAATCAAACCCTCCTTCAATGTGACCATTATCCCTACAATATCTTTTAGCTATTTTGATTAGCAATCTTCTAGTGTTTAAGCCCTTACAAATATTGTAGGGACAATAACATTTTCCGTCGCCTTTTCTTTTCAAGTTAGACTACAATCTACTAATTGTATCCCCATTACCTTTTTCATTTGGATTGTCTGACATGATCCTTCTTTGCTTAGATTATCTATAACCTTATTATATATAGAAATTGAAAAGTTAGTAATGAAATGATGTTGTAGTATAGTATACCAATTTGAACCACTTCTGTTATTGTAGTCTTCCACCTCAAACTCTTTCCTATTGTGGCAAGAAAGAAAGATATTCAAATAATATAGTAGTTTCTAAATCAAAATAAAATATCATATATATTATACACAAAATATATCAGAAGTTCATCAAATTTGATGAAGCACTATTGGGTGCTAAACCTAGCAACAAATAGACTTGTGATGATTTTCACCATAAAACATTTGTTGTAGGGTATAAGGTCCCAGTAGTGCTTAGGCAAATCTACAATGTGAATGTTGTATATGTTGTGTGTGTGTGCACGCATAAAAAAGGGGGCCTTTATCTTTGATCTTAAAATGACAAATATGCCTATCTAACACTTTTTGAGGGTGTAGGGAAGAACAAATGGAGGCAACTTGAGACCACAAATGGAGGCAAGTTTTTGATTAAGGGTTCAAGGAATAACACCCGTCAGTACTTTTATTGAATTTTAAATTTCAATTTTGAACCATTATGTGAAAATAGAACATGGATGTAATCTCAAAAAATAACAAAATTTAGACATGACAGATTACTTATTTTATTATTGTACATTACTTACTATTTGAGTGCATGTTCCACCTACAACTTGATCAAGTCTTGTTTGATACTTCAATTTTGTGTTGACTGTCCTATAGAAGTACATAGTTTTGTATTTCCCCAATATGTTATTCAAAAAAGAATAATAGAATAAAATACTTGTTGAGAAAGATCATCATAGGAGTATCAAAAACTCAAGATCTAAAAGTAACTCAACATTATAAGACTCGTATATTCAACCTTCATCTCATGCACCTAATAAATGGGAGATAAAATACATGAAATTGAAAAATTACATTACAAAACAATGAGCTAAAACTACCTATAAAAGGGACTAGTAGTTCTACAATTAAATCATCATAAATTTCCCATTACTTAATAATCACACATGACACAGACTCTCTTCAAACTCACAATACGTTGCATGTGTAGTACAAAACTCATGAGATTATAAAGAAGGCCTCACTCTTAATCAACAAAATCTTCCTTGTACCACACAAAAAATCATGTGATAACTATGTCTACTCCAACCTTAATTGTTTAAGAATTCATCATATCAGATAAAGTATGTTTAAGAATTGTTGGGACTGGTCCTTTGGCGTGTATTAAACAAAATACAATTTTTAGCATATTATTATGACTCTATTTCTTTGTTGTAAACATGCCATTGGTTTAGTTTTGTAAATTTTTTTAATGTTAACTGCATTTAAAATTATCTTGATTGTCTTATGATTGTCTAAATGCTTCTTTATTTGTCAGTCAATCAATACATGCTAGTATATAAAGAAGACAATCAGAAGACAATGAAGATTTGTTTGACAAAAATGAATACACTAAGCTGAACCAATGGCATGTTTACAACAATTATCATAACTCACAAGCAAAACTGAAACAATGGCATGTTTATAACTATTTAAGAGTGAGGCCTTCTTTATAATCTCATGAATTTTTTACTACGCATGCAACATATTGTGATTTTGAATAGAGTTCATGCCATGTGTGATAGAACCTACTTTATCTAATATGATACATTATTAAACAAATTAAGGGTAGAGTTGTTATTGCTTAGTTGTTTGTGGGGGACAATGAAGATTTGTCTAACAAATAGTAGGTCTTCTTTAGTATTTCATGAATTTTTACCACATATAATGTTTCAAGCCTTCGAGTCCTAGAGAAAAGTGGAAATAGGAGTTGCTTTGTTTAGTAAGGGCTAATTAGGCCTAGGAGAAGAGCATTTGGGGATGGAAGTATTCACTAGTCAAAGGATGGAAGACTAAGATTGAGATGAGGTTAGTAACTTTGAAAAGGGTATTTGAAAAGGTAAGTACTTTTCTAGGTTGTTTGGTGACTTTGGGTGTAATTTTCTGAATTTTGTGTGTGTAGGGTTACTAGATAGGCCTAGAAGGGTTGTAGAAGAAGAATGGTGTAAGTTGAATAGATCAGAGTGAATGGGGTGTTGAAACATGGTGAATAGACCATATGAGATGATAGTTGATGTTAGGATTAGGGTGAAAATCCTAGTTGAGGTGTATGCTAAAGGAATGGAGACAAGGTTAATGATCGATCAAAGATCATATGAAACTATGTAAACCACTTTTAGTAATAAAAAATGTAAATTTCATGTATATTGCCGCAAGGGTACAATCAAAGGGTACAGTCAGAGGGTTTATTGAAAAAATGATCCTTTGAATGGTTACTATGAATATGAATGATTTGATATAGCATATTGCTCATTTTACTTGAACTTTGGAATAGCTTGTGCAAGGGTGAAAGTACTTTTGATCATTTTGGTTGTGACTATTCCTGTACATAGTCGGGAAATGTAACTGTCTAATGATTATATGTAGTGTTCAATGAATTAAATGTTTTATTCTTGGTAGAAGTGAATGGAAGGAATAGTGTTGGTGTTAGGTTTCATTTATTATTGAATTCAATGGTTTCCAATATGTGTTGAGGAGTTTGCTCCTTGTTTAATGTTAACTATTCCTGCACAATCCACTCATACAAAAGTGAAATTCTATGTGGAAGGGATGGTTGATAGTGTTCCTTGAGGTAAGAGGGATTGTGAAAGACTTGTTATTATTGTATTATGTATTTCTAATATGTTTGGATGCAGGTCAGACTAGGAGAATGAAGGATCACTCACTGATTGCATGATAACCCATTTTTGAAGGGTCATAGGTTGAGGGGACAGTCAAGGTCTGGATGATTGGGCCATTGGAGGACCCTATTTATTTGTCTTAATTTCTATTCAAATTGGATGCATGGATTTCTTGTGAATTATCGACTGCTATGTATCTTGCAACTACATCTGTAAATATGCATATACTTCTCTAGGGTTGTAAGCCACTTAGGGATCCAAATAGAGAAAATAAATCAAAATCATTCTTTGTCCTATTTCCTTTTAACAAAGTCTCAACTATCAATGATGATGGGCTTCTAAATAGCCATCTTTCTCAGTACTTTTTGTCATCTTTCTAGAACAATTGATTGCACATAGACATGAATTTATGGTTTTTAAGCATATGAACTTATGGTTTTTATGTATATATATGTGTGAACATAAGATGGAAATGTGGATACTATTAAAGACATAATATCTTATTAAATTCATAGATAGGAATGGTAAATACAATAGCTATACATGTTAATAAATGTTTCCTTGTCTAAGCTATGTTCTGGGTAGTTACCTCCTTTAGCCATAGGACTTGCAAGAGTATTAATTAAGACTTACACCTTTTCCTAATATTTATGATGCAGATATATATGTATATGTTTGGATGTGTGCACATTGATTGTTTTGAAAGTGTTGACTATGGACTTTCAAAGACCAACATACTAGCGCGGGAGTAATCAAAGCCAACCGTGGATTGCAAAATATTTGCAAGCCAATTGATGTTTTCTATTGCATGCAATGCATAGATTTAGTGCCCTATATTTATAGGATTATTCATGGTTAATGATTTTTATATTTTGAAACTTTATGAGTTGTAATTGATCCTCATTTATGAAGTGATCATAGATTTAGGAGATATTTGTAGCTTTGTTTTAAATAATTGATTGTTGTGACTCTTTAGGAGTTAGTCAGACAAACTAGTTTTTATAATAGAGCTCTTGCATACTATTTTCAATCAAGTGTAATCATTTTGTTATGGATGAATAGAATGTTCAATTCAAGTTTGTATCCTTCATCTTGATTGTATTTCTCATTCACTCATTCAAAGGGGCCCACTTGATTAGTGAATTCTTCTGTTAGTGTAGAGTTCATTTTCCTATTCATTTCTAAGTAGTTAGAACCCTACTGTTCCTACAACTACTGATAATAGAATTAGTAGCCTATTCCTACAACACAGTCGGTTGGAGCAGATCCTGGCTGCAATTCCTTGCTTTGTTTAGAATATATTTGTTTACTAGTTTTAGCATAGTTTCCTGAAGCATAAGCATTTGAATTCCATAGATAGCCTTAGAAAGAGAAGGTTTGAAGAATATACTTTGCAAACACCATTCCAATTTTATGTCCTTGGTCAATAATTAAATGAGACCAAATAATCCATTTAGGAATCATTTGGGGTGTCCAATCATGAAATAGGCAGTCCATTGCTCTAGGTTTCTGATACTATTATTTGGCCAAGCATTTTTGGTGCCACTGCCAGGGATGGTGTTAATTCAAACTTATCCTTGTAGTTGCATTCTTAGTCCTAATCTAGCACTTAGTCTTAAGTAAGCATTTTATGCATAGAAGGAGAGATCACCTTGGGAGATTTCTTCCCTATAATTACTAAGGACCATTTGATCTATTGAATCCTCAATTTGAAGAACCCCAAAGTGAGAATTAAGAAGAAGAACCCTTAGAAAATCCATTTGTTGATGCTCAGGAACACATATCCTCTTCACCATCTGAGGAATCATTTCATTTGAATGACCTATTTGTTGAACCTGAATACCAAGACAACCCCTTTTATCTTATTATCTATCAACCACCACCACCAAGTCCTCCCATAATGGCTACTCAGGCTCCCTTTCCTTTTCCTATACCTCAACAGCAAGGTAACCAAAATTTGAAGAACATACCTACTACTGCGCTTCCCAAATTATATGGCCTCCTTACAGAAGACCTAGAGACCTTCCTCTTTGAATTTGACATCCTTTTTCAGAGTTATGACTATACCACTAATGCCCACAAGCTGAAGTTGTTTCCATGAATTCTAAAAGAGGCTACCTTGAGATGGTTCATGGGGTTGGGCACTAATGCTATAGTAGACTAGAATACCATGCACACTATGTTTCTTTTAAAGTATAAAGAATACTATAGTGGTCAAGATTTGAGAGGTGATGACATTTTTAAAATGTCTCAAAAGGAGGATGAAACCTTGGAGGATTATGTATCAAGATCCATGTTCAACCTACAGCATAATACACAGCACCAGCTAAATGAAGCATCTCAAAAACACCTTTTCCTAAAGGGTGTGAATGATGGAAGTATTGAGGCATTAGACCTCATGGTAGGAGGAGATATCACACAAAAAGGTTGGTCTGACATAAAGAATATATGTCAAAATTATTCAAGGGCCACTATGAAGAAAGGTAGAGGACTTAGAGACCTACCTCATAAGTCCAATGGTGGTTTAGGAGTATCCAAAATGGAGCTATTTGACTTCAAGCAGGACATCATTAATGATGTCCCCACTCAGTTAGATACTATGCAGGTGAGGAGAAAGAAGGAAGAGTCAGATGTTGTGCTAGCTGAGTTTTGTTCTCATTGCAGAGAAAAGAAAAGAAACTGTAAATGCAAAACGGTTGCATCTATAGACATCAACCCAATGCCCACTGAGTTTAAAGCCATAGATGAGGAGAATTGAGAAGTTTTTTGTGTTTCTCAAAGGCGGCCATGGGCTCAGAGACAAGGTATGCCTCAAGACCTACTGAATAATTTTGGTTATAATAATAGCAGTAGTCAATGGCCAAACCATAACCCCCAAAATTATGTTCCTCAAGGTTAGAATTGGAATTATAATTGGTCCAACCAAAAACCACATTATAATCAAGCCTATCCACAAAAACCACCATTTAACCCATATCAGCAGTAGTATAACCCCTATCAGCAGCCGCAATAGAATAGCCAAAGGCCACCTCATGGTAATTGGCAACCACAACCTTAGTGGGGACCCAATCAGTCTAGTCAGCAATAAGCAATAATGCCTCCACCTCAGTAGCAAGCTATTATGCTTCCACCTCCTATAGCCAATAGAAACCCTCAAAAGCCAACTCAATTTCCTACTTAGCCAACTCCAAATCCTAAAAATAAGCAACAAGCTTATTCCTTGTAAATAAATGATATCCATCTTAGATCAGGAACTACACTACCTACACCCAAGGAGCCAATAATGACCAAAGTTGCTAATGCTGAGGACATACCTATGAACCAGCCTGTTGATGTTCCACCTCTTGTTCAAACTACACTAGTGCCTTAAAATCCTCCTTATCCACAAATATTATCTCAAAGCAGTTCCTCCAAAAGAAAACCCTATAACAACTTATTTGATTGATTAGCTCAAACAAATGACAATGAAAATTCCCTTGTTCGATGCCCTTAAAGAAATTCTAGTCTATACCAAACAATTAAAGAAGCTTGTATCAAATAGCCTAGAAGGAAGAAGAAAGACCCTGATACTATCCATGTCTTAGGACAACTCTCTGATCTTATGCTAAGAAAAGTTGTAATGCCTAAGTATTCCGATCTAGGAAGTCCAGTGGTCACCATCTGCATTAATGGTACCCAAATTTAGAATGTCCTAATTGACTTGGGAGGATCAATCAATGTTATGACTAGAGAAGTTCTACTGAAACTTAGTATCATTGGTTTGAGGGACATACCTACCATATTGCAGTTAGCTGATAATTCCATAGTCAAACCAGATGGTATGGTTGAGGATATTGTTGTTACTTTGGATTCTCTATATTACACTTTGGATTTCATAGTTCTGTCACCCAAAGACACCTTAGGAGGATACCCATTAATCTTAGGATGACCTTGGCTAGCTACAACTGATGCTTGCATTGCCTGCTACTCAGGAAAGATGACAATCTCAGATGGAATAAATACTAAGAAGTTAACTCTGTATTCTCCAGAAAAACCCCAAAGTGAACTTGATCAAGTTGTCTAGCTAGACTTAGGAGATGCTACCCTTGAAGCCTATTATGTGCAAAAACTTATGGTCATTGAGAGAAATCCATTCATGGTATCACAAGAAGATGATATACTCACATCAATCCCTACCAATCAATATAGTTCTAAGCAATCATCTTGTGATGATCCTAATTGTTCCCTTCAAACAATAATGCCCAAGAAAACCACATCTCAACTTCTTGCAACACCTGATTATCTCCACACTTTTCTACCCCATGAGATAAAGTCTCCATCAATAGTTGAAGTCCAGATGCTAGAAAAAGTCAAAAGAGTTGAAATTACTTCAGGAAAGGATCTGAATGTTAATAAAAACCTCACTGAATCTCAAATGTCTAGTCTTCTCAAGCTTTTACAAGATAGTCAGCAAGCATTTGCATGGGACTACACTGATATGAAAGGACTAGATCCTAAAATATGTACTCACTGAATCTATATAAGCCCTAAATATAAGCTAGTGAGACAAGCTCAAAGGAGAATTAGCCCTGCTTTGAGAGACATAGTGAAGACCAAGTTGTAGAAGCTTCTTTGTGCAGGTTTCATTTATCTTATTTCTGACAGTTAGTGGTTTTCTCCTCTTGTAATTGTTCCAAAGAAGGGGGAAAGTGGAGAGTTTGTGTTGACTATAGAAAACTTAATAAAGATCACTTTCCACTACCTTTCATTGACCAAGTACTTGATAATCTTGCTGGCAAAAAGTACATTTCATTTCTAGATGGCTTTAGTGGGTATAATCAGATATAAATATCACTAGAAGACCAAGATAAGACAACATTTACCCATCCCTAGGGAACATTTTCTTATTCAGTCTTTCCATTTGGGTTGTGCAATGCACCTACTACTTTCCAAAGAGCAATGCTAGGTATTTTCTCTGACATTGCTATTGACTGTGTTGAAATTTATATGGATGACTTCACCACTCATGGAACCACATTTGAAGAAGCATATGCTAACCTAGAGAAGGTCCTTAAGAGATGTCAAGATTACAACATCTCTGTCAATCATGAGAAGTGTTATATGATGATGGAGGAAGGAGTTGTCCTAGGGCACTACCTTTCATCTTTTGGAATTCAGGTTGACCTTGCAAAAATTATAGTTATCAACACACTTCCCACAGCGATTAAGCAGAAGGATGTCAGGAGTTTCCTTTTCCATGCTGGTTACTACAAGAGATTCATAAAAGACTTTAGCCAACTTGTAGCACCATTATACAACTTGTTGAAGAAAGAAGTTGAATTTGAATGGAGAGAGGACTATGAAGCTTCATTCCAAAAATTGAAAGATGTTCTAACAAAAACACCCATTCTCAGAGGACCTAATTGGAAGCTTCTATTCCACATCCACACAAATGCATTTGAATACACCATTGGAGTAGTCATTGGACAGAAGGAAGGTATTATTGAACATGCAATTTACTATATCAGTAAAAATTTGGAAGGAGCATAATTAAATTATACTGCTACTGAAAAAGAGTTGTTAGCAGTTGTCTATGCACTAAAAAAATTTGGGCACTACATCACAAGTTATGAAGTATTTTTTTATACTGATCATTCAGCTATCAAGTAGTTAATGAATAAACCTGCCATTAGTGGTAGATTAGCACATTGGTTACTCCTCATGTAGTAATTTGATGTAATGTTAATAGATAAACTAGGAAAGGCTAATGTAGGGGCTAATTTCTTGTCAAGATTGCAAGTACCAGATGATCCTATAGCCATTGATGATAGTTTCCCTAATGAGCACTTATTTTCTATTGATTCTTTTAATCCATGGTATGTAGACTTAGCCAACTACCTTGTAACAAGTAGAACACTACCTCACTTCTCTCCTAAACAGTGTCATCTATTGGTTGAGAAGAGTTTTAACTTCTCTTGGATATCAGGCTTCATGTTTTATACAAGACTAGACCAAGTCACAAGGTGATGTGTTCAAGAGGATGAAACTTATGACATTCTCTAGGCATGTCATGATAAACCATACGATGGACATTTTGTAGCAAAGTGGATAGCCTACAAAATTTTGACAACCAGGTACTACTAGCCTACTTTTAATAAAGATGCAGCAAATCATACCTAGCACTATGATAGGTGCCAGTGTATGGGGCATCCCACAAAGTCTGATGAAATTCCCCTATAGCCTTAGGTAGTTGTCATGCCCTTTGACAAATGGGGTATTCACTTCGTTGGACCCATTGAACCCTCTTCTCATGGAAAGTCTTACATCGTAGTATGTACTGACTATGCCACAAAATGGGTTGAAGCCAAAGCTAAGAGACATGCCAGAGATCAAAAAGTTTTTGAGTTTCTTTATGAATGCATATTCACTAGATTTAGATTACCAAGGGAAATTGTCACAGATTAGGGAGCACACTTCACCTCTAATCTTATCATAGAGTTAATGTAGGAGTACATGGTGTGTCATGGGAAATCTTCACCCTATCATCCTCAGGCCAATGGTTAGGCTAAAATCACAAATTGGGATATATAATCTATTCTCACCAAAACAGTGGTTGTACAAAAAAGGATTGGGCTATGTGCCTTCTTGAAGCCATATGGGCCTACCACACAACATGGAAAACCACCACCAATTTACACCTTTTGAGTTGGTGTATAGAAAATAAGCCTCTATGCAGATTGAGTTCCAGCATAAAACACTTCACACAACCTTAGATTTGGATATTGATATCACCAAAGCACACACCTGGAAAATTTCATATAAGATGGCTTGGACCTTATGAGATATTATCAGTATTTGACAATGGATTCATCCAACTTTTAACCATCGATCCTATCAGATTTAAGTTACTTGTTAATAGGCATCACCTGAAACTTTACCACAAACCTATTAACCGTGATGAGTTCCTGAAGAAACTCCAAAGCATAGCTGAAGCAAGTGATCCCATAGCCAAAGAATCTGGGTCTTCTACCCAACATTTCATCGATTCTTGATTCTATTCAAGAGAACCATAATAAACATTTCACATTTCATGGAATAATTTCTCCATAATCATTTTCATCTCACCTTCCCTCTTTTCCACCCATTCACCCCATCCCATCACTTCATTTATGTAGTTGCAATTTTTTGGACAACTCTTCTTGCAGTGCTTCCAAGTTCATGCCACACATAGTCATACATATATTATTTTTATTCATTAATTTTTAGGATTTTTGGTTGTTTTAATTTTATACTCTTGAATAACCTAGCTTGGTGGGACCCATGCCATTACTTAGTTGGGGGGGAACTATTCTGTTTTCAAATTTTCAAATTAGCATGTAAAATTAAAAGTTCTTATCTTTGAGAGATATCTATGACATGACTTGTTGATTTGTCCTTTTATGATTGTCATTACATTTGAAGTGAATTAAAGATATTAAAGGCTAATATTAATTTTTAATGATATGCCGCAATGTGTTTGGGGTGGCATGCTTGGCACATGCGAGCTATTATGAGATGTCATGCAAAATTTATATCATTAGATTTTGTGCAAAAAATTTTAATTCTATGAAGCAAGTTGCAGTTTGTATGTCGTCTTTTCTTCTGCAATATCTTGTTCCATAATGCATTGAGGTCTGTGACTTGCCATTGTTGAGCTTTGTGGGAATTGTAGCTCTACAAATTCAAAATTGTTTGCGAGTAGCAATGGGAGGTGACCTTCAATGGCATGAGCTAGTGGATCATAGGGTTTTGTTAGCTGATGCATCCACTTGTGAAATGTTTAGAAGAAGAGGATGGCTGGATTATTGCTTAAGCCTTAAAGGTTTTGATGAGGAAGTTGCTCTAGAATTTTTATCTACCCTAAAGGATGGATTTGCAAAGGTTAAGGACTTAAAGATTGAATTCATAGAAGATGTAGTAGCTGAAGTGACTAGTTTATCACAAGAAGGTGAGCAATGGGTGAAAGACTTTGACCTACGTTCAGTAACTGCCCAGTTCAATTTTCATGGTGATCCTTAGTTAAATGTCAATAGGAAGCAAGGTACTTGGTGATTATCTTTCCCTATGGAGTTCATTCAACCAACTATATTTTTTATCCATTACTTCACCTATGAGGGATGCTACAATTATTTGCATGCTCTACATTTCAAAATCCTCAGTCATCTTCAGCATGACAACAGGTTGGTAAATCTTCCTAGCTTCCTATTTAACATTTTGAAAAAGAAAGCTTTGTTAGTCTAGTCAAGAAGCAACTAGTCTATTTCATATCATTTCTTGATAAAACTAATTGTAGAAAGAGAAATGAATAGACAAAGGGTTGGGACATGCGAAGAATTTTTGCAAATGAATGAGGTTGAACCTAGAGTGGTTGGCCCTAGAGGTCATGGTGTTGGTTGGAGAGAGAAAACATCCTCTGGGGTTCATAAAATTGAGAATGATCCTAAAGCCTCCCCTTCCATTTCTAGGTCACCTAAGAAAAGAACTTTCAGTGCTGGAGCCTCTACTTCTTAAAGAAAGAAAGAAAAAAGTACAAAAGCTCCCAATATTCCTAAATCATCACCGTCTATAAGGACCAAGTCTACATCTAGGAACAAAAAGGGTAAAACAAAGGAGTCAAAAGAAGAAATATTAGAGCCACAACATAGTGATAATACTAACAATGTGGAAGAAACCCTACATTCCCCTAGGGAAGGAAATTCTAAAAATCCTCCTGAAGCAGATGCAAAGGAGGTAGCCACTAAAAGTAGAAAATGGAAGAGTCCTCCAAGCTCATCCATACCCCCTATGAGGAGAAGTAGAAGGATTTTTGAGAAAGATGTTGAAGCCTTTGTTCCTATTGTTAACCTTTAATCTTCTAAATCTATAGAAAATGAGTCTTTGGAAAAGTCCTCTTTGGAGTAAATGTTTCATCAAACTACAGCTAGTGACACCACATTCAAAGATCAGAGTCCAGAAATAGAAGTTAACCCTAGAGTTAACTACATAATTATTGATAGTGATGAGGACTCTGAGGACATAAAGGAATTTGTAGATAATTCTATTGAGCTAGATGTTAGTATGAATTTTGAAGAAACCCCTGACTTTGGGATAGAAATTGTTGAAGAAGTGCCCCAGCAAAGTAGTCAGGATAGGTTAGAACCATTGGCTAAGGTAGTAGGTGATTTTAGTGAGGAAAGAAATGTAGTAAAAAGAATTGTTTTGTGGAAAGGAAAGTCCTCTGCATCAAAGAAAATAGTTAAAACTCCTCACTTCTCATCTGAATGGGTGGATATACTTAATCAGGAACCTTTACCCCCACCAAATTTGTCTACACCCCTAGCTGTAGGGATAAACTTATATCAGCAATTGTTATGGGAGAAGACACAATGGTAATTAGAAAAGGAAAAATTGAAATGAATCATTAGTGAGTAGGGTTCTCAGTTGGAACAAAAATCAGATCAGATTGAGGTATTGAAATGAAGGATTGATCAAATTATAGGATTAATTCTAGAGTTAATGGAATGCAAATCACCATCTCTGGTGTATGCATTATACCTTAAAGAGAAACTTGTTAATTTCAAATTAACAAGAATTGTGGAAAGGCTCAATCCTTCTATATCAGCTCCTTGTGAATTTTACTATTCCTTTTAGTCTACTCCAATGACTCTGAAAAACCTATTGTGTGAATTGTACCTACATAACCTAGTAGTCCCTGATGATACAAAATGGAATTCACTACTCTATGTGGGGGATGTGTAGTTGAGAGTGGTTATGTCTTGGATGAAAAATGAGATAAGTAGAGAACATTAGGTTGCACCATACAAAAATAATGAGATGATAGCTCCTTTGATGATTAGGCCTAAAGTTCAACATTCCAATCGAACATATTTTGACTAGCTTTCTATCATAGCAAACGCTAGTGGAGCTAGTAAGATATATCTAGTGCAAGAACAAGCTTTTGTAGACTGGGACCAACATTCCTCATGAGATGTTTCCACAAAAATCAGTGCCTTTAGGTAGAGATGGATAAGGATGTCACATGATCTAAAGTCAAAGGAACCTCACTCACCATAGAATTTAACTCTTGCTACAAGGAGAGTTCCATGGTACATTATGTTGGGAAGGACACTCCTTAACCACTGGGTTCCATTAAGGTTTCAGCCTCCACTCTTCTTGTAGCCATTTCTAGCAATGAATGACAATGCAACAAATTATGATATGGCCTCTAAAGTCCAGTGATGGGAAAGACTCAAAGAAACTCTTAGATACTTTGATTATGTTCATGATGAGTCTGGGCAGAGAACAACTAGTGACCTGAGGGTCTGTGCCAGGATTTGAAATTTCATGGTTGCTAGGGACCAACAATAGTTCAATTAGGGGGAATGATGGGCTTATAAATAGCCATCTTTCTTAGTACTTTTTATCCTCTTTCTAGAACAGTTGATTGCACATAGACATGAATTTATGGTTTTTAAGCATATGAACTTATGGTTTTTATGTATATATATGTGTGAACATAAGATGAAAATGTGGATACTGTTCAAGAAATAATATCTACTTAAATTCATGGACAAGAATGGTAAATACAATAGCTATACATGTTAATGAATGTTTCCTTGCCTAAGCTATGTTTTGGGTAGTTACCTCCTTTAGCCGTAGAACTTGCAAGAGTATTAATTAAGACTTACACCTTTTCCTAATATTAATGATGTGGCTATATATGTATATGGTTGGATGTGTGCACATTGATTATTTTGTAGGTGTTGACTATGGACATTCAAAGACCAACATACTGGCGTAGGAGTAATCAAAGCCAACCGTGGATTGCAGAATCTTCGCAAGTCAATTGATGTTTTTGTTGCATGCAATACATAGATTTAGTGCACTATATTTATAGGATTATTCATGGTCAATGATGTTTCTATTTTGAAACTTTATGAGTTGTAATAGATCCTCATTTATGAAGTGATCATAGAGTTAGGAGATAGTTGTAGCTTCCTTTTAAATAATCGACTGTTGTGACTCTTTAGGAGTTAGTCAAACAAACTAGTTTTTTTAATAGAGCTCTTGCATATTGTTTTGAATCAAGTGTAATCATTTTTTTATGGATGAATAGAATGTTTAGTTCAAGTTTGTATCTTTCATCTTGATTGTATTTCTCATTCACTCATTCAAGGGGGCCCACTTGATGAGTGAATTGTTTTGTTAGTGTAGAGTTAATTTTCCTATTCATTTCTAAGTAGTTAGGAGTCTACTATTCTTGTAGCTACTGATAATAGAATTAGTAGCCTGTTCCTGTAGTAGAGTCAGTTGGAGCAGTTCCTAGTCACAATTCCCTGCTTTGTTTAGAATATATTTGTTTACTAGTTTTAGCATAGTTTCCTGAAGCATAAGAATTTAAATTCCATAGATAGCCTTAGAAAGAGAAGGTTTGAAGCTTATACTTTCCAAATGGAATTCCAAGTTTATGTCCCTAGTCGATAATTAAATGAGACCAAATAATCTATTTATGAATCATTTGGGGTGTCCAATCCTGAAAGAGGCAGTCCATTGCTCTAGGTTTCTGATACTATTATTTGGCAAAGCAAATGATACAATACATTTGATTCCCTAAACTATCAATACAAATGGTGCCTAGCTAGAAGTGCATGGGCTATCCATTTGATAACCACAGTCAACATTTCAAAAGAATTGATATCCTTGAGCACAAGCACCAATAACATCAAATAATGGAGATAAAGCATGGGCTAGGGCAGGACACTAGTAGAATGTGGTCATTTCAGTGAGCATCTCAGCAATATATAATGGTGTTAATAAACATTCTAGTAATATCAAGAAACATGAAACATGGTCAATGGGGTGTTGAAACATGGTTTGGAATAGCTTGTGCAAGGGTGAAAGTACTTTTGATCATTTTGGTTGTGACTGTTCCTGTACACAATCAGGAAATGTAACTGTCTAATGATTATATGTAATTTTGAATGGATTAAATGCTTTATTCTTGGTAGAAGTGAATGGAAGGAATAGTGTTGGTGTTAGGTTCTATTTATTATTCAATTCAATGGTTTCAAAGATGTGTTGAGGAGCTTTCTCCTTGTTTAATGTTAATTGTTCTTTCACAATCCACTCATACAATAGTGAAATGCTATGTGGAAGGTATGGTTGATAGTGTTCCTTGAGGGAAGGGGGATTGTGAAAGACTTGTTATCATTTTATTATGTAATTCCAATATGTTTGAACGTAGGGCAGACCAGGAGAATGAAGGATCACTCACTGATTGCATGATAACCCAATTTTGAAGGGTCACTAGTTAAGGGGACAGTCATGGTCTAAATGATTGGGCCATTGGAGGATCCTATTTCTTTGTATTAATTTCTATTCAAATTGGATGCATGGATTTCTTGTAAATTATTGGCTACTATGTATCCTACAACTACATCTGTAAATTTGCATATACTTCTCTAAGGTTGTAAGCCACTTAGGGATCAAAATAGAGAAAATAAATCAAAATTGTTCCTTTTCCTATTTCCTTTTAACAAAGTCTCAACTATCAATGATACATTACATTTGATGCCCTAAGATATCAATACAAATGGTGCCTAGCTAGAAGCTCATGGGCTATCCATTTGATAACCATAGTCAACATTTCAAAAAAATTGATATCCTTGAGCACAAGCACCAATAACATCAAATAATGGAGTTAAAGCATAGGCTAGGGCACGACACCAGTAGAATGAGGTCATTTCAATGAGAATCTTAACAATATACAATGGTGTCAATAAACGTGCCAATAATATCAACAAACATGAATCAAAACATTTCAAAATAGTGAATCGATATCCTTGAGAACAAGTACCAATAACATCAAATCATAGAGATAAGGCACTAGCTAGGGCCTGACACCAGTAGAATGTCATCATTTTAGAGAGAATTCATGATCAAATAAAATGCAATGCTTTTGAAATTTACAATCGAATATGATCCCAGAGGCTTGAAAGATGAAGAAATGACATTACTTCTCTCATGCTCAGCTTTCACTCATTTTCTTCCGCTCCTTTTCTATGGAAATTCAAATAAAAATGATTTGGCCATTTCATTTTTTTTTTCATCTATACCCAAAAACTGTCAGAATTCTAATGGTCAATTTAAAATCCATTGGAATACCAACACCATCAGGGTCTATTACAAAAAAAAACACCAAATTCATTAAAAAAAATTACCTGTCAGAAGTTTCTCTCAAAATTTGGCCCCAAATGTAGTAGTGACTCAAAAGCACTATCCTAAGGTCTATGATCAAATATTACAATTAGAGTCACATAGTGATAGAGACTCGAATGATTGAGAATGGGATACATTATCAAATGAATCATTTCAAGATAAAGGTATTGATGTCATTCATACTTACACTCCTAGCGAAGGAAAGGAACAAGCCTCAGAATCAAATCAGAATCAAGCCTTGAGTTCAAATCAAGTGCTCCTAGATAATTTACTAATTCAAGAAATTGAGATAAATCAATGGGTAGGAGAACCCTACGTACCATCATGGAGACCTACTATGGAAGAATCTAACCCTAGGTTTAATCCAAGAGATTTTTACCCAACAAAAATCTTAGAGGATTCTAGTGAGGAAGAGTTTGACCCTAGTTCTCTAGAACATCTTGAAGAAGCACATATTATAGATTTAATTGATACAATGTTCATGTCTTCAAACAAAGTCATGTCCTTAAACTCCATTGGACTAAACCAAAGCATTGATCCTTTAACTCTTATCTACCTGAAATTAATCAAATGAGATTCCATTGAACCTACCATCCTCCCAACACTTTTGAATGATAATTTGGTGTCCCAATACCTAAATGTGGTTGAACCTTCTTCTACCATGGAATATTTGGAAGAGGCAACAAAGAAAAATATCCAAACTCTCAATTCAAGTAAAAATTAAAAAAATAAAAAAATAAAAAAAATGGAAAGAATATAATGTTGAAAACCACATCGTGGCAATGTTAGATCAAAAAGAGAAAGAAATAAAGAATGATTCCAAAGGTGAAAACCAAATAGAGGCACCTAAGGAAGGGATTTTGAATACTTTACCCCAGCACTATGAAGAAAGATCTCCTATCTTGATTAAACCAACAGAAAAAGAAAATATTGGGTCAGAATCAGAGCCAAGGATCATACACTTAGTAGCATCTCTTTCTAGTGAAGAAAGAAAGGAATTCATCAAATTTTTTAAAGAAAAAAAAATCAATTTTTCATGGTCATATGATGATATGCTAGGATTAAATCCAAATTTAATCATGCATCATTTGAACATAAAAGTAGTAAAGCCAGTAAAGAATAAATTAAGAAAGATGCATCCTCACATAGCTTTACTTGTAAAAGGGGAGTTAGAAAATTGCTAAAAGTTGGGTTTATAAGAGCCATTGATTATACCAAATGGATTTCAAATATTGTTCTAGTTTCAAAAGTAGACAAATCTATTAGAATTTTCACAGACTTTAGGGATCTCAATCTTGCATGTCCTAAAGATGACTTTCTATTACCAAGCATAGATGCCATCATGGATCTAACAGTAGGACATTCAGTTTTGTCACTTATGGATAGGTTTAGTGGTTATAATCAAATAAAGATAGCACCCAAGATAAGACAACATTTACATGCACATGGGGGACATTATGTTGGAATGTTATGCCTTTTGGTCTCAAGAACATCGGGGTGACCTATCAAAGAGCCATGATGACCATATTTCATGACATGATGCACAAGTTCATGGAAGACTATGTAGATGATATACTTGCTAAATCCCACTCAAGGGGAGAACATCTACCTATCTTTGATATATTTTTTGTAATATTGGAACAATTCAAATTAAGGTTAAATCCAAAGAAGTGTGCCTTCGATGTTCAATTAGGAAAGCTACTAGGGTACATTGTTTCAACAAAAGAAATAGACATAGACCCTGCCAAAGTTAAAGCAATCATAGAAATGGGGGAACCTAAAAATATATGTCAGATTCAATCTCTTCAAGGTAGGATCTAATCCATTCGAAGGTTCATCTCTCAATTAGCAGAAAAGTGCCATAATTTCACTCAACTCCTTCATATGGACATAGTTTTGAAATGGGATGAGAAATGTGAAGAATCCTTCAACTTTTTGAAGAAATATCTAATGAACCCTCCAACTTTGATGCCACCTATAAGAGGTAAGCCTTTAATTTTATACATTTCAGCGACTGAACATTCATTAGGGGCACTCTTGGCACAAGAAGATGAATCAGAAAAAGAAAAGGTCATCTTCTACATAAGAAGGACTTTAGTGAAATATGAGTTGAACTATACATTCATTGAAAGAGCATGTTTGGTGATAGTTTTTTCTTCCCAAAAATTATGCCATTATATGTTATCCCACAAGATTAGACTCATTGCAAAGATTGATACTTTAAAATATCTTCTCAGCAAAACAACATTGAATGGGAGACTAGCCAAATGGGTCACGGTGCTAAGTGAATTCGACATAGAATATGTGGATCATAAATCTCTTAAGGGCCATGTCATAGCTGATCAGTTAGTAGAATTTCCACTACAAGATGAACATCCAATTCAAGTAGAATTTCTAGATTCTAAAATTGTGAATGTTGAAGCAAAAACATGGCAATTATATTTTGATGGTTCCTATACACAACATGGATCAAGAGTAGGCATACTTTTGATTACTCCTTAAGGGTCAATAATTTTAAAACCATACAAATTTTTATTCCCCTGCATAAATAATATAGCTAAGTATGAAGCATTGGTCATTGGAATAAAATTGGCATTGGAATGGAAAATGATAAAACTACAAGTCTATGGAGATTCACAACTAGTTATCAATAAAATCAATGAAAAATATCACACTAAAGATGACAAGTTGATACCTTACAAAAATATGATTGAGAATCCCAAGAAATACTTTACTCTCATCACATTTGAGAAAGTACCAAGGGAGAAGAATAAAGTAGCAAATGCAATGGCCACTTTGGCATCACTTCTCCAAATACCAAATCAAAGTGCCAAATATGAATTCCTGGTAGAAGAAGTTGACCAACTTGCATTTGACCCTACCCATGCTCATACTATTTATTTGCTAACCAAACATGAATCACCTTGGTATGGAACCTTTTATACCTACTTAAAAGACCAAATCCTACCTATGGACCAAACCAAGAATCAAAAGAAAAGCTTCATACCCTAAGCCTCTTGTTAGACCTTAATATCTGACAGGTTGTATCAAAAAATTCTAGATGGAATGTTCCTAAGATGTCTAGAGAAAGAGGAATTAGATATATCCTTACAAGAAATTCAATAGGGAATTTGTGGGTCACATTCAAATGGTTTAACCCTAGCTAAAAAACTTCTTAGGATGAGATATTTTTGGTCTACCATGGAGAAAGACACTTGTCATTTTGCTAAAACTTGTCAAAAGTATCAATAACATGGGAACTTGATTCATGTTTTGGCACAAGAGCTTCATCCCATGACTACACCTTGGTCATTTTATCAATGGGGTCTGGATTTGAGGAATGATTTATCCACCATCCTCAAATAGTCATAAATTCATTATTACTGCAACAGAGTACTTTACCAAATGGGTCAAAGTTGTAACCTTATCAACTTCTATAGGAAAAAAAATATCATTTTTCATCCTAAATCATATAATTTTTAGATATGGTGTACCTCATGCCATCATAACTGACAATTCCAAACACTTCAAAAACAAGGATTTAAAAGAATTATGTACAATATTCCACATGATACATCATTACTCATCCATATATTACCCCTAAGGTAATGGACAAGAAGAAACAAATAAGAATATCCTAAAAGTATTGAAGAGAACCATGGATAATTCAGGTTGAGATTGGCATATACAAATAAACCCAGCCTTGTGGACTTATAGGACAAGTATCAGAATGCCAATAGGAGCTACACCATTTTCCTTAGTCTTTGGAATAGAAGCAGTCTTACCTTTGGAGGTAGAACTTACATCTTTAAGAGTATCTCTACATGGGTTGATAAGTGAGGAAGATTATAGAGTTTCTAGGTTGCATGAACTAGAACTGCTAGATGAGAAACAACAACAAGCCTTTGATCACTTGAAAGTGTACTAGAACAGAATGTCAAGGACCTATAACAAGAATATCAAATCAAGGGTATTTCAAATAGGAGACTTAGTTTGTGAGAAAATCCCAAAAATCAAGCAGAAAGAGAAAAGAAAGGAAAATGGGAAGCAAATTGGTTAGGACCTTTTGTGATCACTTCATCTTTTGGGATAGACACCTATAAATTAGATGACTGTGATGGAGAAGAATTGAAAGAATCGATCAATATCATTCACCTCAAAAGGTTCTACACATAAAGCAGATGAAAGGGTATAAAGAAAGAAAAAGAGTGTCAGAGAAATTAGATGGAAAGCATCATATTTATTGTATATAGTCAAAAGAGACCTGAAAATACCAAAAAATATTTGAAAAGAAGAAAAGAGAAAACAAATTAGAAATGCAGAGAAGATAAAAAATAGTGGAAAATTGAGCACGAAGAAAGCCAAAAACATTTAGATATGATCCTCAAAAAGATGTCTTGGTGAAAACCTAGAAAATAGGCACCTTTATGATATGGAAAAAGAAAAAAAATTGAAAAAAGAGAAAATACAAAAAAATCAAAATGAGAGAAAAAGTGCCTTGTTGAAAACCTAGAAAATAGGTGCCTTGATAGCAAAAAAAGTAAAAAGCTTTAAAAATAGAAAAAGAAAGCAAGATCATTTCAATCAGTGAAAATGTGGTAAATAGGCACCATTGAAAGTCCAAATTAGTCGCATACCTAGAAATCATCCTTGAAAATATTGCATTAACCAGTATTTGTATATATTGCAGAATAAAACTCCACAGTTGCATTTGCATGTACCTAAAGATTTTGGTCATCTAATATGCAAATTGTCCTAAGTCCCACAAATGTAATCACATCAAACTAGAGGAAATCTACTCTAGAGGAGGAAGGATTCATCAAAGACATACTTCAATCATTCATCAAATCAATTCATAAAAAATACAAGTGAAACACTCAATCAAATCCTAATCCTAAATCCAATTTAAAACCAAATGCAAAAATTTGATCATAAATCTCACACAACCCTATCTTTATCAAGATTAAAAGTATGAAATGGATGGAACTACACTTGAAAAATAGATTTGAAAAATAGTGAAAAATTATTCTAAAGTGTTGACTTGATTAATGAAATCGTTATTTCTAGGGAATCGATGAAAATTTTTAAACTAGACAAGCCATGATGAAAACATGATATTTTAGTTGATTTCTGAATGATTGTCTTAAAATCAAAGTTTTAAAGCATATATTATTTTTTTAAGGACGTGATCATCAAACAATCATCAAGGACTTGTACATATGATGAACCTAAGATGTTTTTTGGTTTACGCAAAAGGATACCTTGGATATTTTGATGTTCAATATCATAATACTAAAATCCACTTGCAACATAGAATCTAACAAAATCAGTATTCACACTCTCATGATTGACTTCAATCAGTGACAATCATACCAAAAGATGGAAAGCAATATAAGAAGTATTCATATCATCATGGTTGAACTAGTGATGGGTGTACTAAATTCGGATACCAAACACTGCTCAATGATGAATATAAGCTGCAAATTTTTGAATAGTGACAGTTAGTTGCATACATCTTAGATTAAATGCATTTAACGTGTTTTCCTTTCTTAGCATAAAAAATAAATTGCAAGAGGAAATTACAAAGGGGGTGTAGTCAAATCAAAAATCAAAGGAACATCAAAAACTGTATGTGATCGAATGTGTTGGAAATAAAAAATAAAAATAAAAAATAAAGGTACATAAGCTCATGAGCATTCATTAGATCCATGTTATCTTGCATTCATTTAGGACTTTCCACCATAAAAGTACAATTAGATTCTTTGCATTAGTTTGCATTCATTTTAAACTTCAAATTCAATCAACTTAATTGCATTAGGTTGCATTCATTTTTAAAATCCATCTCATTTAATATGCATTCTTTAAAAAATCATTCATATTAATCTACTAAGTGCATTTACCATTGCACTCATTAGTTAATGTTCATTGCATCCATTAACTCATTTAATTCAAATAGACATCAATTCATCATTAGGTACATATCATTTAGTTTATTTAAAAACATTACACATTGCATCATTCACCTAAATCCATTTATTAACATCTCATGGCATTTATTTCCATCATCTATTATATATCATTACATCATTCATCTATATAACATTTAGGGTCATGTAAATCATTAAGCATTAAATATCCATATGCATTATCACATAGGCTTATCACATTTTACATTAAATTTGCATACCATAAATCCATTACATATATCCGTATTATCCAAAAAAAAATACATCCATAAATGTCATTACATCACATTATTCATTAATCATTACATCATACAATAAATTTAGGTATCATTTACATCCATAAAGAATCAAATATCACAAATTACATCATTCAATTTATATTGCACTCATTCATCTATTTTATGTCATACATAAGACAACCATTTAAGCATAAATAGAACATATTCATCCATATCATAAAACTACATTCTGAAAAAAAAAGCATATAGGAAATAGAATCATATAGATCTACATATCATAGTAAATCATCTAAAAAATGAGGTCCAACACATGGTGACATCACATAAAGTAAATCTATCAAGCTGAGAATCAAATTCCATGGTATCCTCATAAATCAACTGAGAATCAAAGTCTATGATATCATCATGAAACATCAGGTAATCAAAGTCCATCAAAGTATCAACAAGTATCAATACATAAACACATAAAAGTATATCAACTAATCAAAAAGATACAACAAGACTCCAATGTCTTGATATTTAAAATGAGATCATGTACATCAATAAATCAAAGAATACATGTCTTCTCAAAATATGATCAAGCCCCATAACCACCAGTACCATCAACACCATCATGACCAGGATTAGTATTAAGAGGTCTACTCGAACTAGCATGTAGCCCATGTTGACTCATAGCATCCATAAATGCCTACATCATATTGCTGAGCTAGCTAACCTACTATCTAATCACAAACACATCTGATTGTAAGGCTCAAACATCGGATGTAGCTGTCAGAGCCTCTAAAGTAGGAACCTATGCAGGAGGATTCTATGGTGGAGGCATGGAAGAAGAAGGCATGTAATAAGATGGCATGGAAGAAGATGGAATAGATAAAGATGGAACAAAAGAAGAAGAAGATAGACAAGATGAAGAAGATGGCATAGAAGCAGAAGCGGGAGCCTATACTGAAGGAGCCTATGGAAAAACTGGCAGGATAACCTGCGAGGGAGCCTACAAATGAGCCTGTGCTGGTCTACCCTATTCTTGATCTAATAGAGCCTGTGCTACATTAGCATCCACTTGTCTCTGATGTCTAGCCCTATGATGACACTGTCTAGCTACTAGATCCATGGCAACCTGATGCAAAACCCTATCCATACCTCGACCCCTCATCTGAACACCACCACCACCCCTAAGAGGAATGAGATCAGCAGTAATAATTGGGATCAACACTCTGCCTACTCTAGATGCTTGAAGACTCAATCATCCCCAGTGATCCCATCTCCTACCACCCATACCTCCATCCCCACCATCACTTCCAACACCATTGTCATCATATGACTCCTCATCGATCCTAGGTACCCTCTCAGCTGGATCTATGAATCTTGGAAAAGGGTTCCAAGTGAACCAATCTGCATAATCATCAGTCATACCAACATCAATAACATGGTCTCTCATCTCCCATGGTAGATGACCCAGCTACTCTATCTCCTGGCACATTGTCCTAAAATTAACCACAAGCCCCCATGATGATCTCTCAGCCTGAACTCGGGCATACATAACTACACCCTATGGCATACCCTGAACATGACCATACTATCGTAACACTTTCTGAAAGTAAAATCTCTCAATAATATGAGGAGACCACCCTATCATCCATCATGGGCTAAACATAAATGGAAGCTCTGTAACATCCTTAGGCCATGCCTAACACCCAATATATGGTCGCTAGACAACTTGATCCACATCATCAATCACTCAGCACAAATAATCTAACTTGCCCATTTGGGACTGCACCACCATGCCCTTGTATATCTAGGCAAACGACCATCTAGTATCACGGTGACACACTATAATTGTCCTAGTCACTAGGAGATTCTCCCATGTCCATAGCTGTAACAAAATTGCTCCCACAGAGAGAATCAAAGAACACCAATAAACTACTGTGTGCAACTCATTATAAAGTTGCACCAGAACACAAGAACCCCAATCAAAGCATCGGGGCTGAGCCATCAAGTCCTCTAAAATGTGACCCCAACTTACTACAAATCCATGCCCTCGATGATCAGGAATGAGAAAACCTCCAATTAGTGCATCCAAAACAGCTAGCAGAACTAGAAATGAATGAAACTAGGACCACTGGATATGGTCATCACCAATCGTGGGGTCCTCAAACACCTATTGACTCACTATGCCATCATAGACCTGGTCATAGAAAACTAACTCTCCCCAAGTAGGAATGCAAAGAATGTGGTACACATCCAGAGGGGTGATAATCATCTCCCCCATTGGCAAGTGGAAGGTATTATGGTCAGAGTGACACCTCTCTACCATAGCTGTTGATGAAGGGTGCTCCCCTTAATACCACAAACACATAACAGAAATAGAGAAACAACAACAATATGTAAGAACAGAAGATGGGCTTCTTATTATCTCAACAAATGTGGAATTACAAACTTTCAGAATTACAATATGCAAAGCCACATGGGCATTTGCTTACAATATTCTATAGGACAAAGCCTCAAATCAATACCCAGAACTGCCTAGACAACACTACGGGCCTTCTTTATATAGGCAATTTCCACCACCCGAAAAGGTTCTATAAATTTAGCCCTTAAGGATGACTATACATAGAATTATTTTATTTTCACAATTTTTACAATAGGGTCAGCTCAAAAGAAATTCAAAATATGCTTTTAGTTAGCCCAACTTCCAGAGGCCATTACTTTTTAATCGTAGCTCCATTTTTCTATTGTAACCACTTTTCAGAAACACCATGACGAGATCTACAGTGCCTGACAAATGCTAGCGCTAGTCAGCCAAGGGTCAATTGTGATTCAAAGCCTCTAAGGCCTTCAAAGTTGACCTGAAAGATTTCGTACCCAAAAACCTCAATAACTTCACCAATACTTATGATGTGGCAATGAAACTCAACTGGTAGGCTCAAATGACTAGGATGAACTTCCAACTGTGAAATCAAAACATTCTGAGATCATATGACCAACTTACTAAAAATAGTAAGTTTCCATAAATAGCAGCTCTGCACAAGATAGCCCTTATTGAAAAGAAAACATAAATATTTTTGAGTGATGCAAGATTGCTCTTACACCCAGGATGCTCCTGCATCAGACACCTGGGGTAATTTGATAAGTGACCCTATCATGACTCAGGTGTGTAGAGGAAAACCAAGACAGTTAACCTCCTCCTTCCTTAGCCATGATGAATCTTCAATAGGTCATCCTTTCCATTTGACCAAATACTCTTCATAAATTTGGTTACTTGTGCTTCTACCAACATGACTATCCAGTATATCTTGAATCTCCTTGATATTTGAATTGGTTGCTGGAATACTCCACTGTACTGATGTGATCTCATCTTCAACACCTCCTTCATGATACTCTGTCAAATCTGAAACATTAAATACTAGTGAAATATTTAGCTCAGTAGGCAATTCTACCTCATGCATTTCCTGAATCATGCTTCTTTAGTATCTTACATGGCCCAAACTTCTTCATTTTCAGCTTGTTATATGTACCAATTGGAAATCGCTCCTTCCACAAATGAACGATGACTTCATCTCCAACCTAAAATTCCTTATGCCTCCTTTCCTCATCTACCTTAGCCTTATACTACGCATTCATCTTGGTAATATGCTTCCTTACCTCCTCATGAATGTTCTTCAAATGTTTTTCAAAATCCTCAGCTTTAGCGCTACTTATTTCTCTTTTATCTATCTTTCTCAACTCATATGCATTTCTTGGACTACTTCCATATACAATCTAGAATGGTGATTTACCAGTGCTCCTATTAAGAGAATTATTGTATGAAAATTCTGCCTATGGTAAAATCAAATCCCATCCTATTGGCTTATCACCAACCAAACATCTCAGCAAATTTCTCAAACTCCTATTCACCACCTCTATTTTTCCATTAGTCTATGGATGATGTGATGAGCTAAACTTCAAATTTCTCCAACTTCTTCCACAATGTACACCATAAATATCCAACGAACTTAGTGTCTTGATCTAAAACTATGATCTTTGGCAAACCATGTAGTCTCACCACTTCTCTAAAAAATAATTTTTCTACATGAACAACATCATCAGTCTTCTTATAGGGAATAAAATGTGTCATCTTTAAAAATCTGTCAACCACCACAAAAATTGAATCATGTCCCCACTGTGTCCTCGGTAACCAAGAACAAAGTCCATACTGATATCCTCCCAAAGTTTCTCTGGTACAGGTAATGGTTGATACAACCCTGTATTCTACTTCACTCCTTTCACCATTTGACATACTCTGCAACTCTGTACAAACTTCTTGACATTTTGTTGCAACTGTGGGCAATAATAATTCTCACTAACCTAAGCAAGGGTTTTATCATGACCAAAATATCTAGTCAATCCTCCGCTATGCTTCTCCTTGATGAGATTCTCCCTCATATAAATTTTTGGAATGCACAACTGACTCCCTCTGAATAGCATATCATCCTGAATGATGAAACCCAACCACTTCATTTTGTCTAGAGTAATAGGTTCTATACAAGCTTTCCAAGCTTCACCAAAATTAGGATCCTCTGGATACAAATTCTTGAGTTTCTTGAACCCAACCATCTCAATCTGCATCTCTGTCAGCAATAGTTTCCTTCTGCTAAGAGCATCTACAACCCTATTAGACTTTCCACTCCTGTGTTTCAAAATAAATGTATAACTCTGCAAAAACTCAACCCATTTCAAATGCCTCTGATTCAACTCTCCTTGACTATTCAAATATTGAAAAGCTTGATGATCAGTATACAAAAAAAATACTTAGGAAGTAGATAGTGTCTCCACTTCTTCAATGCCTGAACTATAGCATAAAATTCTTAATCATAAACAAAATATTTTCTCTTGGCATCATTCAACTTCTCACTGAAATAAGTAATAGGTTTACCTTCTTGGCTCATAACAACTCCTATTGCAGTACCACTAGCATCATAGTATACTTGAAACACCTTATTAAAATTAGGAAGTGCTAAAATAGGTTGTTCTATAACCTTTTGTTTCGATAGTTTAAAACTCTTATCTGCCCCATTAGTCAACTTGAACTCTTTTCTATCCCCTCTCATTGTTTCAGTCAAGGGTCCACAAATACTGCTAAAATTTTTAATAAAATTTCTATAAAAGCTAGCCAAACCATGAAAAGATCTTACCTCAGTAGCACTCCTTGGAGTAGGCCATTCAAGGATAGCATGTACTTTCTCTGGGTCCATTTTTAGACCTTCTACTGAAACTAAAAATCCCAAAAAAATCCCAAATACACTAACTCTTTCTTCACAAAACTGCACTTCTTCAAATTTATCAATAATTTATCTTCTCTTAGCTTCTCAAACACCATACGAATATGCATCATATGCTCTTCTAATGTCTTACTAAAGATCAAAATATCATTTAGGTACACAATGACAAACTTACATAGAAATTCTTTCAAAACCTCATTTATGAGCCACATGAAAGTGCTCGGTGCATTGGTTAGCCCAAAAGGCATGACTAACCATTCATACAGTCCTTCCTTTGTCTTGAAGGCAATCTTCCATTCATCTCCTTCTCTGATTTGAATCTAATGATATCCACTCTTTAGATCTATCTTTGAAAAATACATAGCTCCACTCAAACAATCCAAAATATCATCCATTCATGGCAATGAAAACCTATACAGCTTGATTGTGATCTTGTTTATTGCTCTAGAATATGTACACATCCTCCATTTTCCATTCTTATTTGGTGCTAATACTATTGGTACAACACATGGACTCAGGCTCTCCTGAATCAATCCCTTCTGTAACAACTCATGTACTTGTCTTTTCAACTCTTCACTTTCTACTGGTGTCATTCTATGTGCTGCCTTGTTTGAAAAACTGGCTCCTAGAATCAAATCCATCTGATGACTAATCTTCCTTACCAATGGTAATCCATTAGGTACATTATCAGATAAAATATCTTGAAACTCATTCTATAAATCTGCAACCTCTACAAGTACATCCTCTACTTCCTCTTTACTAGCTTTTGGAATTAAAGAAAAACACACATGCTCATGTCTCATACCATCTAGGAATTTTCTTCCATCAACAAAATTTATTCTTCCATTACCACATACCTTTTCTTCGGTCTCCTTCAGTGGCTTTAGCTTATGTCACACTCTATCCTTTGTTAGAGAATAGGTATTCACATGACCATCATGTACAACACATATGTCAAACTGCCATGGCCTACCCAACAACATGTGACATGCATCCATAGGTATGATATCACACAGTACCTCATCCTGGTAACCACCAATCTTGAACTTTACTAGGAACTGTTCACTGACCATGACCTTGTGGTAATCCTGCACCCAGGCAATCCGATATGGATGTGAGTGTTTCTATGTCTTGAGCTTCAACTTTGTCACCATCTCTTTTGACACCAAATTGTTAGTGCTTCCACTAGCAATAATCACATCACAGTATTTACCCTCACACTTGCATCTAGTGTGAAATAGGCTCCTCCTTTGTTCAGGTTCATTCTCACCACTCAGCAAGACTCTTCTATTAATCAATGTTTCTCCTCTTTTAGCATCTTCAAAATTTGAAGATCTGGCATCTTCATCTACATGTGCCACTCTAGCCTAGCCTTCATTCTTCATATCCATCCTTCCTTGGTGTTGAGGACATTCAAATGTCCTATGACCTTCTTCTCCACAGTGAAAACATGTTCCACGAAAGCCTCCTCTTCTAGAACCTTGTCCTCTTCCTCTTCCTCTCTGATCTCTATTGTTCTAATTTTGGAAATGATTGGAATTGTTTCCTCTCTAATTTTGACTGCTACTAGCCTCATCCTTCTTTTTTAGATCTTCATTTCAACCTCCATATGACCATCCACTAGATTGTCCACTGCGACCTCTTTTGTTTTGTCTGCTCTTGAACTTCTTCTTTAGCTTTTCCTCTACTTTTAGGGAAAACTAGTATGCCTCTTCAATACTATTCATTCAAACCAGATTCAACTCCTCTTGAATGCTCAGCCTCAACCCATTAAGGTAATGGGAAACTTTCTCCTTATCAGCTTCCGCATGGCTTATTCTGATGAGGATTCGATAGAACTCCTTTGTATACTCTTGAATAGATTGTCCCGCTTGCTTCAAACTTTGCATTTTCTTCAATAGGTCAAGCTCATAATCAACAAGGATGAACTGTCACTTCAATTCATCCACCATCTGCTCTCATCTTATGATTTTATCCTTTCCTCTTTGATTCCGCTCCAATTGAATCTCTTGCCACTAGATCTTTGCATGACCTTTCAGTCTGGGCTTCATGAATTTGACCCTATCAGGATCCTCAATATCTTCATACTCAAAATATTCTTCACATTCATTGATCCATTCGATCAACTCCTATGGGTTAAGATTTCCTAAAAATGCAGGAACCTCAATCTTAGGTCTTTTTTCGATCTTGAAAATGGCCCGAAAAAGTCTTTCTTCTTCCTGGTTCACAATTTCAACTTCTCCTTCTTGATCTTCTTCTTTGGCTTCATCCTCACTTTCATCTCTGACATTAAGATTCATTCCTCTATGAATCTCTTCTTGCAATGCTCGCACTTGTCTCTGTAGTGCCCTAACCTCAGGTGTTACAACACCAGCTCTTCCGTCACGTTCCCTTCATGGAGGCATTTTCATGCAACTTACTGAAACCCTAACCACGGTCCTGGTGCAAACTACCTTACAGTCAGCGATCTGTTTACACACTCAAGAACTCCTGCTCTAATACCACTTGATGAAGGGTGCTCCCCTTAATACCACAAACACATAAGAGAAACAACAACAATATGCAAGAACAGAAGATGGGCTTCTTATTATCTCCACAAATGTGGAATTACAAACTTTTAGAATTACAATATGCAAAGCCACATGGGCATTCCCTTACAATATTTTGTAGGACAAAGCCTCGAATCAATACCCAGATCTACTACCCAAAACTGCCTAGACAACACTACGGGCCTTCTTTATATAGGCAATGTCCATTGCCCGAGAAGGTTCCAGAAATTTAACCCTTAAGGCCAACTATACATAGAATTATTTTATTTTCACAATTTTTACAATAGGGTCGGCTCAAAAGAAATACAAAATATGCTTTTAGGTAGCCCAACTTCCACGAGAAATTACTTTTTAACCATAGCTCCATTTTTCTATTGTAACCACTTTTCGGAAATGCCATGATGAGATCTATAGTGCCTGACAAGCGCTAGCGCTAGTCAGTCAGGGGTCGATTGCGATCGGGAGCCTCTAAGGCCTTCAAAATTGACCTGAAAGATTTCATACCCAAAAACCTCAATAACTTCACCAATATTGATGATGTGGCAATGAAACTCAACTATGAAATCAAAACATTTTGAGATCATATGACCAACTTACTAAAAATAGTAAGTTTCCATAAATAGAAGCTCTGCACAAGATAGCCCTTATTGAAAAGCAAACATAAATAGTTTTGGGTGATGCAAGATTTCTCTTATACCTAGGATGCTCCTGCATCAGCTCTAATCAACTCCTGATTTACTCAGAATCGAGGTAGGACAAGAAAGAATGAAAGCCCATATCTGCTTATTTGTTAGTGATCCACACTGCTCAAACCTCAATCATGCTGAAAGGTAAAGGATACAAACCTCAAACGACCAGTGACTTAAGCATGACCTACAAAAAGAAAGTTAAATCACATCAGTTTTGAAATCAGTTATCTTTTGAATCATCCTAAGTCAATCAAACATTTACAAAATACCAAACCATAATCAATTTTCCTAATTCTATTCAGAGAGGATGGAAAATTTATCATCATCCATCGTCTAAATCTACATTGACAATCAAACATTCAAACTAAATTGATTCAACCCAACATCCTATGACTCGCTATCAAATCAGGTTTCTTACCTAAGCCAATCAATTAATCGACGACACTAAACGGTTCAGAAAACTGACTAAGCCATTTGGAAATTTTTCCTAGCAAGGTAAAAGCACTATTTTTATTCTTAAAAGCGCTATTTGGAAAAAAATGCAACTCAAAAGATTAAAAGCATTGTTCTAAGGTGAAAGCGCTAAAAGGTTGCAAATGCGCTAAAATAAATATTGTACATGCTAATGAAAGCATCAAAAGTGCTAAAGACTTTAAACGCACTAAAAAAAAAATTGAAAGCGAAACATGCCTTAATTTCTACATGCAAAAGCACCATTTCAAAGCGTGGAAGCACTATTTAAATGTGCAAAAGCACTGAAAAAATGGCAAATGCGCTATTAAAATAAGTAAAAGCGCTATTTGATTTTAAAAATGCAAAAAGTAGGGTTTTGGCATGAAAAAATCATTTTTTTGGAAATTAAATACTTTAAATTGAAAAGTAAGTTGATCAAGC
Organism: Chamaecyparis obtusa; assembly: GCA_027943335.1. Taxonomy (NCBI): domain Eukaryota; kingdom Viridiplantae; phylum Streptophyta; class Pinopsida; order Cupressales; family Cupressaceae; genus Chamaecyparis; species Chamaecyparis obtusa. The sequence continues at coordinate 1,164,520 of BSBK01002893.1, read as the reverse complement.
ACTTACCGAAGGTCCATAGGCTGGCAGTCGATGATATCTTCACCCAGGCTTGAATCGGTGCTCTCAGATCGGTATAACCATCATAATCAGCTCAGAGAGAGTCAGAGAGAAAATTCAACAAGGAAAGTGAAAATGAATAGTAAAATTGACTTTTTACCCCTTTATCTAGGCCATTTTGACCTAAAAAGGGCATCTTCGACTAGAAAATGACCCAGGACCCAAATTTTTCACCAAATCGGCTAAATCAGGGGCATTTGTTAACATACAAACACACAATCATTATCGAAAATAAAATCAAAATTCATTATAAAATGACCTAAACCATCAACTTTTTCAAACGCCTATAAAATTTCATTTCATTTCTGAGGGGGCATACACTCGGATAATCAGAAACAACAATAATATCATCAAATCAGGCGTATGACCAGAAAATCAAAGCATAATCTTTTATCATAAATTTTTTCTCTTATTAATTGAAAGGGGCACCAAGCATCAAATCAGATCAAACCAAGTACCATATTGGATAATTCATTGTCAAATCAACCATCATGACATCAAAATCAATTGAACTTCATCAGAATTTGCATCATATGCTAAACATAAAAATTGACCATCAACAAATCAGGACTTTACATCAACGAATTGGGACATTCTTTGAATCGACACACTTCGCATGTCAACTAAAAGAGGGGCATTTGTAATCACCAAAAATTGGACAAGATCATTTAAGTGAGAAATTAAGGAAAAAATCAATACAATTAAATCAAATCAAATCAAAATCAAAGATAAATTGCATTTGAACCTTAATCCAAAATTAATTAAAAATCAAAAGCCATTAAATCGATTTAAACCTAATAAATCATGTTTAATCAATAAATTGTACAATTAACCTAATTAATTATATAGTTCAAATTAAATCAAATCAACCCATTTAAGAGGTACACGTGGCTAAAAAAATTAAATAAAATCAATTAATTAATTCATGTTTTCTCTCAACACCACTTGGGAGGAAAAAGCCTCAACCAATAGGATTTAAGGATGGAGCTCACATGGATCAAGCCTAAAATTAATCTCAATCACTCAATTGGAGGATGAATCTTGTCCACTCATTTTGTCTTCTTGTCCCAAGCTTTGAGGGTGGAACCAAGGACTTAACCCCAACTCAACCATGACCAAAATCAATTGCACCCCCTACCCTTGCCAAAATCTAAAAAGAAAGGCATAAATCACTCATTAATCATTCACAAATCTGAGAATAGCATCAAACCTCTTGCAATTTATAGCTAGAAAGGAAAATCTAGGAGCTAATTAGATAATTTCAATTTGGAATTAACATTGTTATTAACTTTGTTTATCATTCTCATTTTAGGACTGTCACTAATGGAGGCTTGTTGAGATCTTTATCATTAGCATCCCTAAATAGATATCCATAGTGTGCTTTATTGTCAATTCTTTGCTTAATTAGATTGCTATTTGTGGTGATTTAGTTGTTATTTGATTTATTGATAATACTAACCCTATGGAGGTACTTTTTCTAGTACACAGTGATTTAATGTAAATATATCTCACTTTCTTACTAATTAGGGAATATAGTTACTTCACCTTAAAGTCCTCCACTTCGCATACACCTGACAGATGTTAAATAAATGCACTGAAAAGATATCTGCTAGTTGAAATTGGGGGAAAAGAGTGACAGTGAGTAGAGTCAAGAGAATAATGGAGGTAATGACAGAAAAGATGTAGAGGGTTGAATGGTTACAAAGAAATGAATAGAGCTTGTTCCTTAAAACTACCATTTTGGATCTTCTGTGGTGTCTTTAAATGCTTCAAACCCAAATTGTTATAGATATACGATTTGACAGATAGACAAAAGCACAAATGTCATCATATAACATGACTAAGACATAAGTTGTTTGCTGGAGAGACGGTCCAAAAATGCTAATGCAACAAGTAAGTTTTCATATCCAACTCTTATAAGACGGTTGGAAATTGTCCTAACATTTGCATTCTATGTAGGATGGACAACTTAGAATCTCCCAATAGCATTCATAGTATTCTCCACAACTTGCAATTGTTGATCACACAAAACAGGTTGGGGTTTTCCAGAATGGAAATGCCTACAACGTAAAAACACATAAATAAATTAGTGAGATAAATAACATTGTGTCTCAAATAAAATATCATAGCTATGTATTATATGTGTGTCACTTAAAAAATAAGATGCTCACTTAATAAAATAATTTTCTCACTTAAACAAGTACTGTTATCTTAGTATACAAATATTATTTTTATGCGTACAATCATTAGGGTAGCAATGTATATGCATTAGAGTATTTCATATTAATAATTTATCTTATCACAAATGTAAAAGGTGAACACAATAAATGTCTTGTATTTTCCAATAATGTGTGAGATTGTCAAAAAGTTCTAGTGTTCAACTATTGGTCCATTTCTGTTGGATATAAGTTGTATTTTATATAATAAGTTATTTTTATAATGACAACTAATTTTTTTTGTGTTGAAGTATTGGTTCTTTTGTGTTGGATATAAAAGTTAGACATAAAAACATTTATGATTACTAATTGATATTTGGTCCATTTAAGTTGCATATATGTTACATTTTATGTAGAAATACAATATTCTACTAATAACTAATGATTTTTTATTTTTTATTTTTTTTATGGAGGGTTCAAACCTATGAGGCAGCCCAGTAGAGGCACGAGGACTGCGAGAAACCAACCAACAAAGGCCCACCACAGAGATGTTTTAGCAACCCGATACGGGTGCACTCATTCCAAAAACCTCTTCAACTAAGAGCCAAGGATTGAAGGGTATCCACACCACCAAAATCATCGATGACACGATCCCAACCCCATCCTTTATGATGTCAGAGCATTCCACTCAACAAGACTTGATCCTTGATGGGATCATTGAGAACCATTTAACTTCACCAACAAACCAAGGGCCCATTGACACAAATGATATTTTTAAATTTAACTACTATGGATTTTGACATGGGAAAAGCTATGATGAGGGGCCAAAAGCACACCTTGATCACCAACCTCCTTGCAGAAACAAAATAGAAAAGCAATAACACAATAGGGAGAAAGAGAATGTATAACAATCAACTATTATTCATCAAATAACCTCATACATGTCAGGCTATAAGGCCTTCCCAGTTACGGCCAAATACATTCAAAATTTAACTACCATAGTTCTCCAACATGCGAGGATTCTACTTTCAGAATCTATCTTCTATCTTTAAAAGAAAACTACTCCCAAAAATACAAGCAACTTGATGAAGGGTGCTCCCCTTAATACCACAAACACATACAAAAACAAAGAAACAACAGCAATTTGCGAGAACAGAAAATGGGCTTCTTATTATCTCCACAAATGTGGAATTTCAAATTTCAAAACTCTTACATGCAAAGCCGAATGGACGTTTTCCTTTACAATATTCTGTAGGCCAAAGCCTCGAATCAAAACTTAGATCTACTACCTAGAACTACTCTCAACTGCCTAGGACAACAGTACGGGCCTTCTTTATATAGACAATTTCCACCGCCCGAGAAGGTTCTAGAAAATTAGCCCTTAAGGCCAACGATCCTAAGAATTAATTTCTTTTCTTTTTTTTTTACATAGGGTCGGCTAAGAAAATATACAAAATATAGTTTTAGGTAGCCCAACTTCCGAAGGCCATAACTTTTTAACTATAGCTCTGATTTTCTATTATAACCACTTTTCCGAAATGCCATGTCGAGATCTATAGTGCCTGACTTGCGCAAGCTCCAGTCAGCTGGGGGTCGACTGCGATCCAGAGCCTCTAAGGCCTTCAAAATTGACCTGAAAAATTTCCTACTTGAAAACCTCAGTAACTTCACCAACACAGATGATGTGGTAATGAAACTCAATTGGTAGGCTAATATGACTAAGCTGAACCTCCACCTGTGAAATCAAAACATTCTGAGATCATATGACCAACTTAATAAAAATAGTAAGTTTCCATAAATAGCAGCTCTACACAAGATAGCCCTTATTGAAAAGCAAAAATAAATATTTTTGGGTGATGCAAGATTTCTCTTACACCTAGGATGCTCCTGCATCAGACACCCAGGGTAATTTGAGAAGTGACCCTATAACAACTCAGGTGTGTAGAGGAAAACCAAGACGGTTAACCTCCTCCTTTATTAGCCATGATGAATCCTCAACAGGTCATCCTATCCACTTGACCAAATATTCTTCATATGTTCTATTCCTTGTGCTTCTGCCAACATGACTATCCAGTATGTCCTCAATCTCCTTAGTATCTGAACTAGTTGCTGGAATACTCCACTGTGCTGCTATGATCTCATCTTCAACACCTCCTTCATGATACTCTGTCAAATCTGAAATGTTAAACATTGGTGAAATATTCAGCTCAGTAGGCAATTCTACCTAATATGCATTTCCTGAATCATGCTTCTTCAGTATCTTACATGGTCCAAATTTCTTCATTTTCAACTTGTTATATGTACCAACTGAAAATTTATCCTTTCACAAATGAACCATGCCTTTATCTCGAACCTAAAATTCCTTATGCCTCCTTTTCTCATCTTCCTTAGCCTTATACTGTGCATTCATCTTGGTGATGTGCTTCCTCACCTCCTCATGGATGTTCTTCAGATGTTCTACAAAATCCTTAGCTTCAGCACTACTTATTTCTCCTTTATTTATCTTTCTCAAATTAGATGCATTTCTTGGATTACTCCCATATACAATCTGGAATGATGATTTACCAGTGCTCCTATTGACAGAATTATTGTATGCAAATTCTGCCTGTGGTAAAATCAAATCCCATCCTATTGGCTTGTTTCCAACCAAACATCTCAGTAAGTTTCCCAAACTCCTATTCACCACCTCTGTCTATCCATCAGTCTGTGGATGATGTGATGAACTGAATTTCAAATCTATCTTCAGCTTCTTCCACAATGTATGCCAAAAATATCCAACAAACTTAGTGTCTCAATCTGAAACTATGGTCTTTGGCAAACCATGTAGTCTCACTACCTCTCTGAAAAATAATTCTGCTACATGAATAACATCATTAGTATTCTTCCAGGGAATGAAATGTGTCATCTTTAAAAATCTGTCAACCACCACAAAAATTGAATCATGTCCCCACTGAGTCCTTGGTAAACTAACAACAAAGTTCATGCTGATATCCTCCCAAGGCTTCTCTGGTATAGGTAATAGCTGATACAACCCTATATTATGTTTCACTCATTTCACCATCAGACATATTCTACAACTCTATACAAACTTCTTCACATCTTGCTGCAACTATGGCCAATAATAATTCTCACTAACCAAAGCAATGGTTTTATCATGACCAAAATGTCCAGCTAATCCTCCACTATGCTTCTCTTTGATGAGATTCACCCTCATAGAACTTCTTGGAATGAACTAACTCCCTCTAAATAGAATATCATCCTAGATGATGAAATCCAACCATTTCGTCATGTCTAGAGTAACAGGTTCTGTACAAGCTTTCCAAGATTCACCAAAATCAAGATTGTTTGGATACAAATTCTTGAGTTCCTTGAACCCAACCACCTCAATCTGCATTTCTGTTAGCAATAGTTTCCTTTTGCTAAGAGCATCTGCAACCTTTTTATACTTTCCACTCCTGTCTTTCAAAATAAATGTATAACTCTGCAAAAACCCAACCCATTTCAAATGCCTCTGATTCAACTTTCCTTGACTATTCAAATATTGCAAAGCTTGATGATTAGTATACAAAACAAACTCCTTAAGAAGAAGATAATGTCTCCACTTCTTTAATGCCTAAACTATAGCATAAAATTCCTGATCATAAACATAATATTTTCTCTTGGCATCATTCAACTTCTCACTGAAATAAGCAATGGGTTTACCTTCTTGGCTCATAACAGCTCCTATTATAGTACCACTAGCATCACAATCTACTTGAAACACCTTATTAAAATCTGGAAGTGCTAAAACAGGTTGTTTTGTAACTTTTTGTTTCAACAATTAAAAACTCTTTTCTACCTCATTAGTCCACTTAAAATCTTTTCTATCCCCTCTCATTGTTTCAGTCAAGGGTCCACAAATACTGCTAAATTTTTTGATAAACTTTCTATAAAAGCTAGCCAAACCATGAAAAGATCTTACCTCAATAGCACTCCTTGGAGTAGGCCATTCAAGGATAGCCTGTACCTTCTTTGGGTCCATTTTTAGACCTTCTGCTAAAACTACAAATCCCAAATACACTAACTCTTTCTTTACAAAACTGCATTTCTTCAAATTAATCAACAATTTCTCTTCTCTCAGCTTCTCAAATACCATACAAATATGCATCATATGCTCCTCCAATTTATTACTAAAGATCAAAATATCATCTAGGTAAACAATGACAAACTTACCCAGAAACTCCTTTAAAACCTCGTTCATGAGCCCCATGAAAGTGCTCGGTGCATTGGTTAGCCAAAAAGGCATGACTAGCCACTCATACAGTCCTTTTCTTGTCTTGAAGGTAGTCTTCCACTTGTCTCCTTCTCTAATCTGAATATGATAATATCCACTCTTCAGATCTATCTTTGAGAAATACACAGCTCCACTCAAAGAGTCCATAATATCATCCATTTGTGGCAATGGAAACCTATACTTGATTGTGATCTTGTTTATTGCTCTGGAATCTATACACATCCTCCACTCTCCATTCTTCTTTGGTTCTAATACTACTAGTACAACATAGGGACTCTGACTCTCATGGATCAATCCTTTCTGTAACAACTCATGTACTTTTTTGTTCAACTCCTCACTTTCTATAGGTGTCATTCTGTGTGCTGCCTTATTTGGAAAATTTGCTCCTAGGATCAAGTCCATCTGATGACTGATCTTCCTGACTGGTGGTAATCCATTAGGCACATTATCAGATACAATATCCTGAAACTCAGTCAATAAATCTGCAACTTCTATAGGAACATCTTATACTTCCTCCTTACCAACTTTTTGAATTGAAGAAAAACACACATGCTCATGCCTCATACCATCTAGGAAATTTCTTCCATCAACAAAATTTATTCTTGCACTACCACATACCTTTTCTTCTATGTCATTCAATAGATTTAGCTTATGTCACACTCCATCCTTTGTCAGGGAATAGGTATTCACACGACCATCATGTACAACACATCTGTCAAACTACCATGGTCTACCTAACAACATATGACATACATCCATAGATATGATATCACACAGTACCTCATCATGATATCCACCAATCTTGAACTTCACTAGGCATTGTTCATTGACCATGACCTTGTGGTCATCCTGTACCCAGGCAATCCGATATGGATGTGGGTATTTCTATCTCTTGAGCTTCAACTTTGTCACCATCTCTTCTGACACCAAATTATTAGTGCTTCCACTATCAATAATCACATCACAACACTTACCCTCACATTTGCACCTGGTGCAAAATAGGCTCCTCCTTTGTTTAGGTTCATTCTCACCAATCAAAAGGACTCTTCCGTTAATCAAGGTTTCTCCTCTTTCAGCATCTTCAAAATTTGATGATCTGACATCTTCATCTACATGTGCAACTCTGGCCTGGCCTTCATTTCTCCTATCATTTCTACCTTGGTACTAAGGACATTCAAATGCCCTATGACCTTCTTCTCAACAGTGAAAACATGTTCCACGGAAGCCTCCTCTTCCAGATCCTTGTCCTCTTCCTCTCTGATCTCTATTACTCTGATCCTGGAAGCAATTAAAATTATTTCCTTTCTGATTCTGACTGCTACTGGCTTCATCCTTTTTTTTTGGATCTTCATTTCGGCCACCATATGACCATCCACCAGATCTTCCACCATGACCTCTTCCATTTTGTCTGCTCTCAAACTTCTTGTTCAACTTTTCCTCTACTTTTAGGGAAAACTGTATGCTTCCTCAATACTATTCATTCAAACCAGATTCAACTCTTCTTGAATGCTTAGCCTTAACCCATTAAGGTATCGGCCAACTTTCTCCTGATTAGCTTCTGCATGGCCTGTTCTAATGAGGATTCGATAGAACTCCTCGGTATACTCTTGAATAGATCTTCCCGCTTGCTTCAAACTTTGCATTTTCTTCAATAGATCGAGCTCATAATCAATGGGAATGAACTGTCACTTCAATTTATCCACCATTCAATCCCATCTTGTGATTTTATCTTTCCCTCTTCTATTTCTGTCTAGCTAAACCTCTTGCCACCAGATCTTTGCATGACCTTTCAGTCTTGCCTTCACAAATTTGACCCTATCAGGATCCTCAACATCCTCATACTCAAAATATTCTTCTCATTCATTGATCCAGTCGATCAATTCTTCTAGATTAAGATTCTTTGAAAATGTAGGAACGTCAATCTTAGGTCTCTTCCCGATCTTGGAAAAGGCTCGAAAAAATCTTTCTTCTTTTGGGTTCAGAAGTTTGCCTTCTCCTTCCTGATAAAAATTTTCTTCCACTTCATCATCACTTTCTTCTTTTACATTAAGATTCATTCCCCTACGAATCTTCTCTTGCAATGCTCACATTTGTCTCTGGAGCTCTCTAACCTCAAGTGTTACAACACTAGCTCTTCTGCCTCATTCTCTTCGTGGAGGCATTTTTGCAATGTGCGCTGAAACCCTAATCACAGTCCTGGTGCAAACTGCCTAACAGTCGGTGATTTGTTTACACACTCAGGAACTCCTACTCTGATGCCACTTGATGAAGGGTGCTCCCCTTAATACCACAAACACATACAAAAACAAAGAAACAACAACAATTTGCGAGAACAAAAAATGGGCTTGTTATTATCTCCATAAATGTGGAATTTTAAATTTCAAAACTCTTACATGCAAAGCCACATGGGCGTTTTCCTTTACAATATTCTATAGGCCAAAGCCTCAAATCAAAACTCAGATCTACTACCCAGAACTACTCTCAACTGCCTAGGACAACACTATAGGCCTTCTTTATATAGACAATTTCTACTGCCTGAGAAGGTTCCAGAAAATTAGCCCTTGAGGCCAACAATTGTAAGAATTAATTTCTTTCCTTTTCTTTTTACATAGGGTCGGCTAAGAAAATATACAAAATATGGTTTTAGGTAGCCCAACTTCTGTAGGCCATAACTTTTTAACCGTAGCTCCGATTTTCTATTATAACCACTTTTCAGAAATGCCATGTTGAGATCTACAGTGCTTGACTTGCGCAAGCTTGAGTCAGTCGGGGGTCGACCACTATCCAGAGCCTCTAAGGCCTTCAAAATTGACCTGAAAGATTTTGTACCTGAAAACCTCAATAACTTCACCAATACAGATGATGTGGCAATGAAACTCAGTTGGTAGGCTGATATGACTAAGATGAACCTCCACCCGTGAAATCAAAACATTCTGAGATCATATGACCAACTTACTAAAAATAGTAAGTTTCCATAAATAGCAGCTCCGCACAAGATAGCCCTTATTGAAATGCAAAAAGAAATATTTTTGGGTGATGCAAGATTGCTCTTACACCCAGGATGCTCCTGCATCACAACTACTTTATTTATACAAGAGGCTACCAAATAAGTCAGCCTTTAGATCCATCATTGGAGAAAGATATGACTAGATTTAGGTCCACACGCTTCCCAATGATTGATGCAAATATTAACTCCACAACCAAAATTTAATGCACAAGTCAACATCAAGAAAAATCCAAAATAAACCACTCGGTGACCAAGATTATCGAACAACATGAAATTAACTTGGTGAACCAACCAAGCCAACTCCGTAAATGAAGGAACTGAGGAACAACTGAGTCTTGTTGGTGGAAAAAGAAAAACATCATCGAGAGCCCAAAAGAAGCTATCGAGCATATCTAACAATTCTAACTTATTTTTGGTGACATAGGATTGCTAAGAACCCGATATGCTCGTACATCAGACACCTAGGGTTATTTGGATATGATTCTCTAAATCATATAATAGGTATAACCTGAGCTAAATCCAACTCAGACTGTGAAATCCATGAACAGTCTTTAATTGGTCTGTTCTTCCATTTTACTAGATAGTCCATGTATTCTTTTCCTCTTGTGCTTCTGCCAATTCTTTGTTCCAAAATCTTCTTAACTTCTTATGTCTACTTCTTAGGATAATCATTTGGTACTATCATATCTTAATTAGGTTCATGGTACTCATACAAGTCTAAAATGTTGAATATAGGTGATTTATCCATGTCATCAGGTAACTCAATCTCATAAGCATTTCCACTATCAAACTTCCTCAATATTTTGCAAGGACCAAATTTCTTCATTTTCAACTTTCCATAGGTTCCAATAGGAAATATACCTTTCCTCAAGTGTGTCATTACTTCATCCCCAACTAGAAAATTCTTATGTCTTCTTGATCTATCTTCTTTATCCTTGTATTTCTGATTACTACTCTCCAACTTATGTTTCAACTATCACAGTCCTCGAAAATATGAGGATTCCTCTTTTAGAATCTATCTTCTATATTTAAAAGAAAACTGCTCCTAAAACTACAACCAACTACTTTATTTATATAAGAGGTTACCGAACAAGTCCACCTTCAGATCCATCATTGGAGAAAGAAATGACTAGATCTAGGGCCACATGCTTCCCAATGATCGATGCAAACATTAACTCTATGACCAAAATTCAATGCACAAGTCAGCCTCAACAAAAATCCAAAATAAACCACTCGGTGAGCAAGATTATTGAACAACATGAAATTAACTCAGTGAACCAACCGAGCCAACATGGTAAATGAAGGAACTAAGCAACAATCGAGTCCTATCGATGGAAACAAGAAAACATCACTGAGATCCCAAAAGAAGCTATTGACCAAATCTAACAATTCTAACTTGTTTTTGGTGACATAGGATTACCAAGAACCTAAGATGCTCCTGCATCAGATTTTTAGATTAAGTTTTGGTCGAATCTTTAAAAAGTCATTTTTTGTACCTAGGCATGCTATTTTAATGAGTTGTGTGATGAGTCACACCTTCAAACTTTAGTTGTAGGTAATTAAGTGTCCATTTTACATTTCTAAAAAAACTAAGGTCTTACAATATTCCATGCAATAGCTGATGAAGTTAGCCCTCATGACTACTAGTCCCTCTCCCCTAACTAACATCATGACTGTGAGATTTAATGCTCAATAACTAACCAAATGAAATTCAATAAATATGGGATAATTTTTTTCATTTTTCTTTTTCATGTTATGGGCTCAAGATAATAATGTCGGCCTTAGTTGTACATCAAGACATTGTAGTTTTAACAGACATAAAGGAAGAGTCATAAAATTGAAATAATGTCCCCACATAATGAAGGCTACATCAAATATAATAACATGATAGAGGAATTTTCTAGACAAGAAATGTTCTCATTTGAGTAAACTCTCTTATTGATTCAACAAGTAGGTAAAGAGTGACCACAAAAAACAAACATAATGTCTCTCACATCTCTAACAACCTCGAGGATTAAAATATAAAAGGAAAGGAAGTGGATGGTGCTACTTCAAAATTCAATAGTTGTGTGGGTTATTTGGTCTTGACGGAGGAAATCCATATTCTCAAGAACAATTCTCATGAATTGGATCCCTAACATAGATAGAAGGATGCAAAATATGGTGAGGTTTGGGAGCAAGATAGTGCAGTCTCTACACTTTTCCTTCTTCAGGAAGATTTCAAGGAAAATCAGGAGGAAGACAACATGGATTTTTTGAACTCTTTGAGATAGAATTGGCTCTAAGTCTTGAGTAGTGCCAACCATGGGTCGAGGTCCTAAATATGTAGCCTTCTTTGTCTCAACTACAGTAATTCTTCTAACAAAACATTGTTGTTTAAGTATAGTAATTCATTTGATTTGTCTCTCTAACTGGTTAGACCAATTGTACAACCATTCGGCTATTGTTATGTAAGATTCAACACCTTTTTTTTTTGCTTCTATTAATAAAAAATAAACAAACATAATTGCAATTATTGTACATTGAACAAAATTTGTATTTGAACTACACGACTAGATTTCTTTAATCAAAACTTACAATTCTCCTTAAATATTCAAGATGATAAAATGTGTCATGTCCATTCATTTTCCTTTAATATCATCTGTTTATTGCATGTGGGCATTTGGATACATTGGCTAATTTAGGAAAGACCTAACTTTGATTATTATCATTTGATCAAATTCATCTTTTTTATTCTTTTATATACCTATCATCTTGTTAATTAAATATTTTATAATTTATTACTTAATTAATACTCTATTCCTATTTTATTTCATTATGTGAATTAACTTTTTTAATTTACCTAGCTAACTATATCACTTATCCCCTTCATTCATTTAATTAAATAAGCCCCCATGTCTATTTAATTAACTTCCTTTTACACTTTCCTCCAATTCTGAATTAAAATTAATTCAAAATCATCAAACCCCCAATCCACATGTATTATCCTAACTCTCCCACTTGCACCTTAATCCATTCTTTATCCTAATCTTCCCCTCTTAAATATGTGCACATGTCTAATCTAAATGATAAGGAAGAGGGTGAACTCGTACATTAAATGGAAAAACCACTTGCCTCAACTTGTCTTCCAAGACTTCAAGGCTACTCACTTTTGAGAGGATGCCCTACATCTATCCCCTTCTCCTTTGTCCCTTCCAAGGAATTTTATATTCCTTTGTTCCTCATCTCCATGTACTTTGGAGTGTGAGGACAAAAATTGCCTTATGGAAAATCTTCCTTACACTCCAAAGTATTCAATGCCAACCTCCTTGGTCCTCTTGTCTTCTCCTAGGTTAACACTTGTCAACCTCTCATGGGATTTGAGGACCAAATCCTTCTCCACTCTTTATCTCCCTCATTGCATTCTAGCCCTACATTATATCTCTTCCTCTCAACACTCAAACACTTAAGCCAATTTTCAATCATATCTCTCATTAGACAACTACTATTAACTTCATCCATATTGAGCACTTGGAGCACCCTTATGCTACAAAAATCATGAGAACACATCAAATTATCTATCATTGAAAAAAATGTTGCATTGAGGAGAGAATCATACTTGATCTATGGTGGCTATTTTGTTGGTTTGAGCTCTCTTCTTACCTTTGTTATCTCCATTTGAGCATTAATGGATTGTCATTAGTATTAATTAGTTATTCAGTCGGTCAAGGTTGGTAAAAGGATACAAGCAGTATAGCCGGTCAAGCATACAAAGCCTTCACACTAATAAAAGTCAAGGCATAACTCTAAGTTAATTGAATATAGGTTTGACCGAGCACACTTACTGAATGATATGAAATTACCAAGTACCAAGCTAGTAATCACCAAGCATTCATATGAACCGAGCATTAGTAATTTACCAAATGGTGAATGTAGTGATTAATGAGTAAAGTAGGAAACAAAATAGTAATTGGGAATGACACATATATATCCATGCAAATGATTCACATTGATCAGAAAATGGTTCACATTAATATTTAATGTGGATGTAATCATTAATTTTTGTGATGATTCCTATGTAATGGTAGATTTAGGTCATTTTTGTAACCCGTTGATCTTAGGTTTTTCTAAGATGATGTAAACCCTAATTAGCTCAATTCAGTTTGGTATATATTTTTAAAGATGTTGTTATGATCATGTATCATGGAAAAGTATCCACACTAAGGACATTAGGAGATCAGACAAAGGGTTTTTGACAAAAGGTTTATGCAAGAGGCAATCAGTTTTTTAGAACACATACAAGGCTACCAAGAAGAACATAAGAGAACATACATCACACTGAGGTGATATTTATTTGACACTTCATAGATCTAAATCTAACAAGTATAAGTTATTATTTATAGAAACTTTTACTTTTATCAATTTAACCACTGTAGCAGATCAAAATCTCTTAACATAGTGGACTTAACAATTCTTGTTTAAATCTCTTAACCAAGTACACACATGTATTGTGTTGTTAAAATACTCTAACCAGGTAGATATAGTTGATCTTATTGTTACTCCTAATAGAGTAAGATCATCAAAAGTGGTCACAACTTGTAGCCTTAACTAGCATACTTTATTTACTGCAGTAGTGAAGATTTGTGGGTGTCATCCCCACCATAGTTTTTACCTTCTAACAAGGGTTTCTACGATACCAAAATATCTATGTCATGAGTATGAATTTTCATGTATAATTTATTATTTTGTTTACATGCACTTTACGTTATCTATTATTTGAATGTACATTTCAAACAATGAAATCAATCGGTTAATTAAGATCTACAATAGAAAAGTTTTAAGTCTTGAAATTTTTTAAGGGTACTAATTCACCCCTCCCCTCTCAGTACTTATCTTTCCCTAATCCCAACAACCTTATTTTAAGTTTTTCTTATATTTTGTATTTTTTAGTTATTTTCATTACTAAATCATTTTATTTTGAAACACGTTATCCTTCCACAATGTTGATAAAAAAAATTGTCTTTGTAAAAATTAGTTAATTTTCAACTCCATTCACCCAAAGACAAAATACAAATACTACCAATAGTTGGAGAGATCATCATTGCATTGGTGATCTTCCTCTACATTTGAGATCTTGACAACTTTCTTATATCATATAATCTAACTTTTTAAGAAATCTTTTAACCAAAAAGTAGGAAAGTTAAACTATCACTCAACATAGTCATGTTAGGAATGTGACAAATATAGATTAATGAAAGAAAACCCACCAACATCTCACCACACAGATTAATATGATAATGAGTAGAGGAATAACCTTTGATTTGAAATTCACTAATTCTCAAAAATATTAAACTACTACTCAAATGACTATTATGTTCACAAATAAAAAACCACCAATAATATCTATCAAAGCTCACATAAATTAAAATAAATATCTAAGTAAAATATTCCATTCTATATGAACAAAGATAAATGAATTCTTACTTTAGGAAATAAAAAACCATATTGACCCTGTTCTAATTGATTCACACTCTTGCATTAAAGTACAATGAGGATTAGAAAAATTAGAGCTCATAATAATCTCTTGAATACATACTTATAATATCCAACTATGTAACTGCCAATGTTATTTAACTGACTATTTTAAAAGAATCAATTTTAAACAACCTTTTACATTTAAAATAAAACACCCTTTTATAATTTAAAAAGAGATATTTTTAAAGTATAAAGTCTAGCATTAATTATCCATCCACCTCTATATGAGCCATTAATGCATTTTTCCTTTAGTGGTGGCATCAACAATTTAAATAATTTTGTTAACTTTTTTTTTGTGGGAATGAGTTCACAAAATTTCTCAAGTTATTGTTGGTGTAATTAAACATTCAGTAATTACACTTTACTTAAGATTACTTAGGATAATGCATTTCATATTATTTTGTATATGAGACACCTAGAAGTTGGCACATATTTTTGCACATGGTGTAGGAGAAATTCCACTTTAGGTGATGATAGTTGTTATCACATTCTACTTTATGTGTGATATCTTCCTTTAGTGAACTTATCACATTATCATCCTCCACATGTTGCACATACTTCATTGTATAATGAAGGATGATCCACCTTTGGTGGACATGTGAGTCCACCTTGTGTGGGTGATAACTTATCTACTCCTTATCATAGTCTATTATTTCCTTTCCTATATATACAGACTCATTATGTACATTTTATTTTATGTCTACTTGTAATAATATCATTCTTGCATCTTTTTGTGATTGTCTTTGTTGGCATTAAGCAGAATTGCCACTAGTGACAACACTTATTTGCATTTTGGATATAAACCGAGCAGACAGTGCAAACCGAGCAGACAGTGCAAACCGAGCAGACAGTGCAAACCGAGCAAACAGTGCAAACCGAGCAAACAGTGCAAACCGAGAAGATAGTGCAAACCGAGCAGACAGTGCAAACCGAGCAGACAGTGCAAACCGAGCAGACAGTGCAAACCGAGCAGACAGTGCAAACTGAGCAAACAGTGGAAACCGAGCAAGTTAGTACAAACCGATCAGGACAATGTAAACCGAGTAACATCTTGTCTACCGAGTCACCAGTACTTACCGAGTTCAAAACCTACCGAGTGATCAGTATGAACCGTGCCTTCACTTCTACCGAGTGCATGACGATGCCGAGTAATGCAGTGGACGCCGAGTATCAGAAAGTCACCGAGTCAGTTTGAAGGAACCGAGTAACCATATTTGGGCCGACTTAGTAGCACTTATGTTTATTTGTCAAGCCGACTGTGTAATTGTAATTGTAATTAATCGTTTAAAACCTGTATATAAACAATGTTGTAAAAAGATGAAATGTATCAAGGAGAATATATGTAAAAGAAAAAGAAAGGAAGAAATAAGCGAATTGCAGAAGGCTTCAGAAGTATAAGGTACAGGAAAGACAAATTCATCACAGAAGGTGATCAGTACATCAGAGAATCTCAATCAGCAATCCAGTTGCAAAGCAGAGATCTACTGTTTCATTCTAACAGGTGAATCAGTACTAAATCCTTTAACCGGGTAGACTTAACAGTCTTTGTATAAATCTCTTTACCGAGTGCATACTTCACTGTATGTTTGTAAATCCTTTAACAGGGTGGATTTAGCAATCCTTATTGCTCCTAACAGGGCAGATCATCAGAAGTGATCAAATTGTAAGCCTTAACCGGCCAACTTTATTCTGCAGTATTAAAGCTTTGTGGGTTTCATCCCCACCCCAGTTTTACTTTCTTTTGGAAGGTTTCTGGGTAACCAAATCTATGTGTCATTATTGTGAATGCTTTCAAGTTTCATGCTTTCTATATGTAAAGGTTAAAAAGTAAAATACATGTTAAAATTAGAAGAAAATTTGGAGTTACTGATTCACCCCTCCCCTCTCAGTAACTTGGTTAATTCCTGAATATTTCCAACAATTGGTATCAGAGCTGCATTGGTTCTCAAGACAAAGCTTAACTAGCTTGAGCAAAGATCCAGGACAATGGAGGTATTCAAACTGAACAAGGTGATTGAAAATGAAAAGCTAGATCTGGAAATGGCCATAGCTAAACTCAAAGAAGCAAAAGAACATCTTTCCCAATCCCTAAGGAGAAGGAAGGAACTTGCAAATCAGATGAATGATCAGAATTACATTGAAGAAAAGATTGAAGATCTTCTTCCCTCAAATAACTCAGATGAAGCAAACAATGCTATCAAAGAACTCCTAGAAAAGAATGGGTCTCTGTAGGAAGAAGTGAGAAAATTGAAAAGAGAACAAGAACTACACTCTACAAGATTCTGTGAGATCTTGGAACAAAGAAACAAGTTGAAAGATGAATTAGATGGAAGAAACATTGAAGTCCAAAACAAAACCCTTCAGCTAGAAAATCTAATTGATCAGATCTCTCATACAAATGAAGAAATTCTAAATCTAAGTTCAGAAATAGAAAACACAAGAGAAGAACTAAGATCTGAAAAGGAAACCAATCTAAGATTGATGGATGACCTAAACGCTGAAAAACAAATCAATGAAGGAATGCTGAAAAGTCAAGAAGACTTGAATCAACTGTATGAACGAAATCTTCATAGGCAAAAAGGAAAAGCAGGACTTGGATACAAAGAAGAAGGCGAATCCTCTAAGAAAGGTACTCAAAGAAATCAAAAACCTACTTGTAATCATTGTGGTAAAATAGGACATACTTCAAATAAATGTTGGAACAATGAAAAAGCAGAATTCAATGGAAAATGTTATAGCTGCAATCAACCTGGTCATAAAGCAAATGAATGTAGGGAAAAACCTAGATTCAGAGGTAATTGTCACAAGTGCAACAAACAAGGTCACAAGGCATCCGAGTGCAGATCCAAGACATTTAATCCAGCAGAACAAATTGTGAAAGCAATGTTTGGATGGGACTACAACACCTGGTGTAGATGTCATTACTGTGGAGAATATGGACACATTGGCATGAATTGCATAAAACATCATCTAAGGAAAAGAGATACTACCATAAGATGTTTCAAATGCACTAAACTCGGTCACATAGCCAGAAACTGCATGAATGCTAGTGAAATTGAAGAAGGAAAGAAGAATGAAGCAACTAAGGTCAGGAAACAGGTGAGACAAAAATGGATTCCTAAAGCTACCGAGCAATCCAGTCCAAGTAATGGAATGGATGGCTCTACCGACTCAAACTAAATTTCCAAGGAAGCACTGGAACTGTACTCTCATAGATCAATCTCAAGCAGTTCCAGAACTGAAATTAAAAGAAAAGTCTAAATTAGCATGCAAGATGCAGTGAGATCACAGCAAGGTCGGTATAGTCTTCACCGAGCAAGGTCGGTATAGTCTTCACCGAGCAAGGTCGGTACCTGTCTTTACCGAGCGAGGTCGGAGCATTATGAATTCTCGAGTTCACTGAGCTGCGAAGTCTTTTCCGAGCAATTAATTCTTAGTGGGTGACAGTCTGTCAGAATTCCTACCCTAATTTGAAATGAGCATTAATGATAGAATTGTAAACAAAAAGCAAGTAATCGAACTCATTCTTCACCGCGAATCTTTAGCACTTTGAGAGCAGAAAACTTCAAGGGAAACCCGGCGATTTAATACTTTTGTGAAAGGAATTTTCTGTGAGCTACCATGGCATCATCCAGCACTTCAGCGAAGAAAGGATCAGATATGTTAGTCCAAGGGGAATGGAAAGCACCAGATTTTAAGATCGTGCCCGCAATTGCAGCAGCCCTAGATCCGAACGGAGCTCAATCTCAGATTCCTCCTAAGGTACTGCTTATCAACGATATCCGTAATCATTTTAACTATTCAATTCAAGAAATGGGAAACCTAGAACTAGACATTGTGCGTGAGGAACTATGTGTGGATGGTATTTTGAAACTCGAGCACAAACATCTGGAAGATAAGGGTTTAGTTCACATTGCACATCTTCCTCGAAACTTTCAAGATAAATGGGTTAGGTACATTCTCAGCCGAGTACACGATGGCAAGATTTGGCTTGAGCAACCTATTGAGATCACAAAGAAAATGATTCAACAAATCACCGGTCTTCCCATGTTGAACAAAGCTAAAACTACCAAAACCCTAGGTCAGACAGAACTAGAGAAGAAAACCCTAGCCGAGTGGGATGGTAGAGGCATGAAAGTTAGCAGCATTACCGACGCTGAACTAAAGTTTGGTACACATATCATTGCCCACAAGATTTACAGTTCTAGTCGACAGAACAGTGTCTCCTATGAAGCTGTTGACCTAGCATACAAAGTGGTCAAAAACAACTTGACATTTGACCTAGCAGACTTATTGTTGAAACAGTTTAACAAGAACATGGAAAGCATCAAAACTTCCAAAAACAATCCATGTAAGTTTGGATCCTTGTTAGTCTGTTTATTCTTCTATGTTCAGAAATTCTTCCCTTCTAAAGGAAAAGTTGTATGGAGAAAAGATGTGCCAGTACTTTATGAAATTAATGAATACATTGCAGAAATGGGTGAAAACTTTGAAAGCATCATGGATAATTATTTTGAGTCTTTCAAAGAGAAAATGAATGACAGATTCCGGATTCCACAGAAGTTGGTGGAAGATTACAAAGATGACATCTGTTTTATGGTAGATTGTGATAATGTGTATATTCAAGCAGTTAAACCGAGAACTGTATATGTAAAACCTCTTCCTTATGAGGTAAATATTGATGAAACCAAGAATATCATTGAAGCTCTTCTAAATCAGCCTGTCAATCCCAAAGCTCCATATTTTGGAACATATGATGAAGCTAAGGTGAGAATTGAACTAAGCATAAAGCTTCCACAGGCGGTAAACAAAGGAAAGAAGAGGATAGCCAAAATGCAAATGATAATCGAGGACAAAGAAGAAATAGATGAAAAAGAAGGAGAAAAGGATGAGAAAACAGAGGAACCAGAACCTGCAAAGAAGAAAGGAAAAGTTTTCATCACTAAGGCATCTGTGCCTCCCACTGCTGTGTTTACAAGGAGAAATACAAGAGGCAAGGCAGAAAAGGCAGATAAAGACATAGTATTCAAAAGGCCTCCTCTAACCCTTCAAGAAAAGCTCAAACTCTTTAGAGATGGATCAGGATCTGGAGTAAGTAACATAAAATCCTTGAAATATGAAACCAGATCGGAAGCAGAATAGAAGGAAATAGAAGATGCTGTTATTGAGAAGATGGGACAGTGGAAATACTCTCCTGAAGAAATTACCCCACAGATTCCAGTAGTTCTATTGAATCCAATAAAAATGAGATGGAGCAATGCAAGGCAAACTGTGATAGACATATTTGATCAAAACCTGAGACAGTTGATGCCGAGCTTGAATAATGATGAAGTAAAGAAGGCACTAAAAGAAAATGAAAATAAGATGACATTGAAGTTCAATACTTGTTTGATTTTGATCAACAATATTGAATCGGTTGTGAAGGCTGCAAAAGCCACATGGAAGAACATATACCACCTTCACCAACCGAGCATTGAAACTATAATAATAAAAGATATTGAAGATGACAGCGATGAACAAGAAGAAGACACCGAGGTAGATGATATTGTAAGGATAGCAGCAGAAGTCATTGCATCCCTTCCTACCTCTCCAGTGAAAGTCTCTACATCCAGCCCTGAGACACCTTCAAGCATGGTTGTGACAACTTCCACATTTGTCCAATCATCCCTAGCAACATCAGAGGCAGCTACCATTTCTTCTACCGAGCTGCAGTCTCCTATACCAGTAAGTTTTCCAGCTTTTGAATCTTCAAGTGTAAATATTTTAAGTTCTCCAGTAGAAAGTATACCAGTGTCAATAGCCAGCCCTACTTTATCTACTATCACTACTACAAAAGCATTAAGTACAGATAAGCCTAAGGCTCTACCGAGTATAAAATTTTTGGGTAAAAATATAGTTGAGGATATAGACCTAGATGAAGAGATAGAGATTCCTACACTAGATTTTGCAAATCTCTCAGCAGACCAGATGCAGAATATAGGTGAGATCCTCCAAAGGAAAGCAAAACAAAAGAAGCTTAAAGAGGAGAGAGACAAGGAGTATCAAATCATCAAGGATGCTAAGGACATTTTGTCTGATGCATTAGGCATTAAAGTAGACTCCTCCCAGCATGTTTTGTTACAATTAGCAGAAGCAGTTGAGAAATACAATGAGGACTCATCCGGGATAGAAAAGTTAGTTGAAAGAGCCGAGAAGAGATTCAACAATAAAGTGCTTGAGCACATTGCTCAGCACATAGCTATCAACCAAGTGGAATTGTCTTCAGTTTTGTCTAACATAGAGTCTATTTATTCGAATGCTACCTCTCTTTTGGCCAGACTATGCAATTTTGCCGAGTTCACAAAGGATGTTAAAGATAAAATGAATAAAATGGATGAGGATATGAAGATTAGCATACAGAAGCTGCAACTTGAACCAAGTTCAAGCTCTGCTCATCACATGATAATTTCACACCTATCTATTATGCAGTCTGATCTACTGAAAGAAGACTCAAGGATCCGGTCTACACTGCTAGACATCCAACACATGATCCTTCCCATCATGAATACAATGTATAAGCACATTGAACATTCCAGAACATTGATTCATGACAATCAGTTCTCTATAGCAGATCACATGATTGAACTCTCTGCAGAAGTCCAAATTGCTATACAAACATGTAAGATTCTACAAGAAAGTTGGGACAAAACCCTGGCACTAATAATGAAGGTACATTCTGATTTCTTATCAAATTTTGGATTCTCTCTGTAAATAACTTGTATATGCACCTTTGGCATTATCGTCAAAAAGGGGGAGATATGTATAGAAGGAGAGATATGTATACTGTATAGATTTGTATAAGAAACAGTTAGCACATTGAAAGGGGGAGACAATATATAAAGCCCTATAACAAAGACAAATTTTGAAAAATCAAAATAAAACTCAGCATGATTCGTGTATATAAATTTTGGCCAATAAGTGTTTTTGTCACTAATGCCAAAGGGGGAGATTGTTGGCATTAAGCAGAATTGCCACTAGTGACAACACTTATTTGCATTCTAGATATAAACCGAGCAGACAGTGCAAACCGAGCAGACAGTGCAAACCGAGCAGACAGTGAAAACTGAGCAAATAGTGCAAACCGAGCAAACAGTGCAAACCGAGCAGACAGTGCAAACCGAGCAAACAGTGCAAACTGAGCAGACAGTGCAAACCGAGCAGACAGTGCAAACCGAGCAGACAGTGCAAACCGAGCAAACAGTGGAAACCGAGCAAGTTAGTACAAACCGATCAGGACAATGTAAACCGAGTAACATCTTGTCTACCGAGTCACCAGTACTTACCGAGTTCAAAACCTACCGAGTGATCAGTATGAAGCGTGCCTTCACTTCTACCGAGTGCATGATGATGCCGAGTAATGTAGTGGACGCCGAGTATCAGAAAGTCACCAAATCAGTTTGAAGGAACCGAGTAACCATATTTGGGCCGACTTAGTAGCACTTATGTTTATTTGTCAAGCCGACTGTGTAATTGTAATTGTAATTAATCGTTTAAAACCTGTATATAAACAATGTTGTAAAAAGATGAAATGTATCAAGGAGAATATATGTAAAAGAAAAAGAAAGGCAGAAATAAGCGAATTGCAGAAGGCTTCAGAAGTATAAGGTATAGCAAAGACAAATTCATCACAGAAGGTGATCAGTACATCAGAGAATCTCAATCAGCAATCCAGTTGCAAAGCAGAGATCTATTGTTTCATTCTAACAGGTGAATCAGTATTAAATCCTTTAACCGGGTAGACTTAACAGTCTTTGTATAAATCTCTTTACCGAGTGCATACTTCACTGTATGTTTGTAAATCCTTTAACAGGGTGGATTTAGCAATCCTTATTGCTCCTAACAGGGCAGATCATTAGAAGTGATCAAATTGTAAGCCTTAACCGGCCAACTTTATTCTGCAGTATTAAAGCTTTGTGGGTTTCATCCCCACCCCAGTTTTACTTTCTTTTGGAAGGTTTCTGGGTAACCAAATCTATGTGTCATTATTGTGAATGCTTTCAAGTTTCATGCTTTCTATATGTAAAGGTTAAAAAGTAAAATACATGTTAAAATTAGAAGAAAATTTGGAGTTACTGATTCACCCCTCCCCTCTCAGTAACTTGGTTAATTCCTGAATATTTCCAACAGTCTTTCCATTCTCTTATGGAAGTTATCTTGGTCTTTCATTTGATCCTAAGGGTGCTATAAAGTCACAAAAAACTATAATAGTGTATCAGAGCCTTTCAAGGTGTGAAGACTCCTCAAAAGTATCAAATTTGGCTTGATTCAATTATGGGTGAAGAATAAGGTTGTTTAGGAATCATCATTACTTCCAAGAGATTATTCCAATAAATTTTGACTATAGATACACCTATATTCAGGTAAAATTGTTTCTATAGCAAAAACAATTAGGTAGAGGACATCTAGCCCCTCTCAAATGTGCAGATTGTAGATTTTTTTTTCTAACATCATTTTATCTTTTTAAATTATTAGATCTTAGTTAAGAATCTAGCCTTTGAAAGGACACAAAAGGTTTTCTCATAGATCTATTGGATCATTTGAGAAATTATTTTCAAATATAGGCTATAATTTTTTTCTAGGTGAGTTGTATAATCTTCTCACAAGTGTCCTTTAAATTAGATCAAAAGTAGCTTGATCATAGGTATCATTTTCATTTGGATCTATCATTCATTTGTGTGGTGTGGTGATTCACATTCTTATCTATAGATTTGTATTTGGATTGGATGCTATTGGCAGCTACAGATCCAAGTTGTCTTCCATTGTGCCTTTTATGGATCAGACATATCATATTGTGAAGGATTGTAGGTATTTTATGCCCATGTATTCATTGGAGGATATATTCTCTTTGAGCTGACATTTTTTCCCCATAGAGAACTTATCTTCTTAGTCTATTGAGACACGTGTATGTGGTGATACACAATATATAGAGTTAAGTGCTAAAATTGTATCAATCAACATTAGCACATGCTCTTCTGATAAATATCAATTTCTCTTCATCAACTCTCTATGGTGATAGTGCATGGTGGGAATTTTTCTTGTAGCACTCACCATTATTTTATCAGTTCACATGCTATGAGGTCACATTGATGACTAGGTGTTTTCCTAAATGTAGCCCCTTTATTCCTCAAAGGGTGGTGGTTTTTTTCTCATAGCTTGGGAAAATCAAGGCCAAATTTAGCAAACAAGATATTGACCAAAAGCTGATTTTGTCAAATTCACATAGGTATAGGTATATTTTAGTAATTTTTCTATTTACTACTATTTTTTTGCACGTGAAGATTCCATCATCTTAAAATGGAAGCACTTCCATGTTAAGATCATTTAGCCCTCTAAGTAAGTGGTTTGGGGTCATCTCGAATGCCTTGAATTGATCTTTTCTTTGTTCTAGGTGAAATTAGGGTTAGGATCCAGAGGATTCTCCCAAATTTCTCTCTTCCATGGCTCTATTTTCTAGGTAGGATTTAGAAATAGGTCCTCCCAGTGTTCATCACAGTCATCATAGGATTTTATGCCTATCCCTAGCATTCTTTCCTATTCTAGTATCATTTCTAGGTCTCTAGGCATCCCTGGGACCTCCTATCCTAATTCTGACTAGATCTGGGCCTAGGGTCAAATTCAAGGTTGATCCTAACTAGGTTAGGATCAAGCTCAAACCTAACTAGGTCAGGATTGAGCTCAAATTTGACTAGGTTAGTCCCAACCTTAATTTTTTGCCCCTATTTCAAAATTCCAAATTCTTTGATTTCTGGGTATCGGGTTTTGGGGATATTTGTTTTCCCACCTTTAGGTTGGCCATTTCGAGTTTCAAGATGGTAAATCCTCTAATTAAATTTAATTTAGGTGTATTTTCTAAAGGTTAGGACCTAATTGGGATTTAATTCTCCAAGGTGGCCCCTCCAGAGGATTGTGCCCTAGATCACTATAAAAGGAGGCCTTCCTCTCTCATTTTTTTCATTAATTTTTGTGAGAACATCTCTCAATCAAGTTTTCATACTAAAGCTCTCTCAAGCTCTCAAGGTGATCAAGAAATTATTTCATCAAAAATTTTCAAGGAAGCATTCAAGTTCTCTTCTCCATCCAAGTTCTCCATTTAAGATCAAGGATTCAAGCATTCAAGCCATTGAAGGGATTTGGTTCAAGCATTCAAGATAAATCATTCAAATCGTAGATCTAGCCATCATGATGGTGTGATCTTCCTTCAATATCCTTTGTTTATCTTCAAGATCCATTTCATTCTTCCCTCAAGGTATATTCTAAGCATGCAATCATGGAGGTTTGATTTTATGTTCAAGCTTTCATATTAAGATATTTGATTACATTTCAAATACAATTGCATATCTATTGAATGTCATAGCTTCATTGTTAGATCTGCTTCTACTACTTGCTAGCATTCTCCATTTCAATTTCAATATTAAGATTGATTCCAAACTGGGGTTTGACCAAGGCAAACCCCCCAAACAAACAAACAAAACCATTTTTCTTGGAGGTACAAGTGTGGAACTATGGATCTAAGTACAAATTTGGATACCTTTTTTGGGGAACTTCTAAGATCTACGAACAAAGTCAAAATTGACCTCTAGAATAAAAATGTAGTGTAATGTCCCCACTAGGGAACCCATAAGGAACTAGGCTTATGACCTAAAATTACAACTAACAAATTTTTTTTTAACATTCTAACATATCATCATTACCATCCACAAGTACATTTCTTAAGGTTCCCTTAATGAATTCAATTACCATTATCAAGTATTTCATTTAATTACTTAATCTAATAAATTCTATTTCCATTACAACTTCAATTAACATTAATTCCATTTCACATCATAACCAATTACATTAATGAACTAGTGGAATTAATTTCCCTTATTGACTAACACATAATTTACCTTTAGAAGTGAAACAAGCACACGTTACTTATCACATCCACTAAGAACATTTATTCTTTCATATTTATTTACTCCTTAACCATAACTATGCTCAACTCATAGGTACCATCAAAACTCATTTAAGATTTTCCATTAAGAGTCCTTACCTCCTATTTTCATTTCAAGATAATAATAGAAAGAGCATAAATTACTTAATCATATATTGACAACCAACATAAATGAATCATTTTTTCCATAAGTTTAACTTCCACAAATTATCAACTATACCTTGTAAACATCTAGTAAAGGATTTATATTAAACTTAGTTGAATAACCCAAGATCAGTCACATTGAAATATACATCTAAGAAATTGCATCCCATTACTTCCTTCGATAACATACATGTTCCTTTTTCCCTTATTATTTCACTTGGAGATACCCTTGAACCCTTAGCACATCTTTTCACTAACCAAATATCAAAACAAGTTTCCTTTTAAAGAAGTTTACATCCATAAATACTTCCATTGCAAAGGTTTGCATAGGACCATTAATTTAAATTTCATTTAAAATTCACAAGAGATATAAGGTAAGAAATTACTCGTTGATTTAACCATATTCAATCCCTTCTTTAGATTCATAATTCTACCCTTCACATATACATAACTTATTCCTTACAATTTTCTTACAAACATAATTACAGTTACTACACATTGCCCAAAGGCATATAGAAGGTAATTACATCAAGTTTTCCAAAAGCTCACAATACATCTTTACATCTTGATAACAAAGGATAGAGACACCTAAGACAAGAACAAAACCTTCGCCATTGAATAACTCATAATCCAAGCCACAACATGAACTGCGAACAATACCTCAAAAGAGATTTTCCACCCAACCATGTGAAACTGATAAAGTTCCACCCCCCGTGCTAGGAGATAGAACCAAGGTACTCTCAAGACCTTAAGGCAATCGAAGTCTCAAAAAACAATAAATCCAAGACAAAAATAGAAAGAATAAGACACATACAAATATCACATATTATAACACCAAGGTTAAGGTTCTAGGAGACCACCTAAGTGAGTTTCATCACACAACTTGTATGTTGGGATCCTTCCTGGCAACCATGTAACCCTAGTCCCCCCTTTATGAATAGGGATCCATCCTGGCAGTTATCCCTAGTCCCGGTACTCCAATCAGATCTGTGTGGCCATTAATGTTTTCTTTCATTATCTTTTGAATCCCCCACTTCCAATTTAATTTTTAAAGGTTATCACTTTTACAAACCCACCCATAGGATATTCTAGCAACCACTTTAGGGTTCTATCACCTATGGTGAGCCACTCACTTAAGGTTCATATTCCCTTACCCCATCACAAGTCACAAAACAAGATAACACTTCCAAAACCTGATTCATAGGTTTAGGAAACTCCCCTGCACACTCAGGCCCTCAAAGCGAGTCCTAACCTTAGCCATATACATAGTAGGAACCATTGGAAGAATGTTTATCACAAGACATCACAAAGAGAACATAAAACCTTTCTCATGCACAAGTAAAACTTTCCAAGGCTCATTTATAGGTCTAAGGAACCCTCTCGTGCACACTGGTCATCGAGACAAGTCCTAGTCTCATAAACTAAGCACAAATCTATGCCAAATACAAAATCATCATAAGTAAACCATGTGGTTGGAGGAGTTTCTTTATGGGAAACAACTTCTCCAACTTCCATAGTTGGTTGAAAGATTAAATCAATTATTCTCGTAAGCACTTAACAAAGTTTTAATGAATTTAAAAAGAAACATTATGAAGGAAAACATAACAAGAACATCCAACAAGTAACTTTGAAGAAAACCACTTAGCACACATGGAAACTAACTAGTCTAACTTCTAGGAGGTCTCAAGTTCAACTCCCTCCTAGATAGCTAGTTTTACTACAAAGAGCATTTATTTTTATTTTTACTATTAGTAATATTATTTTCACTTTTTAATACATTTATTTAATACACTTCATTGAATTCACTTTAAATAACATACCACTAAAACAATTGATAAATCCCTACAAATATTATTGTTTATATAAGCATGGGTATATGCATGTGCACCCACATATACACATACCTATATAACACACAATCAATGTACACTTATATATAATAAATACATATACATATATATACTAGTTAGGGATAAATCTAACTCACATCATAAATCACAAAATGGCATCAAATCATAATTCACAAGACCACATCACATAGTGCATTCAGATCCCCCAACTAGGGTAACCTCCTAAAGAGAAACCTAAGTCCATAGTAAATTTGAGAGTAATCTTGGTAATACCTCCACACAACAACAATTCATGGATTTTTAAGGTAAGCTCAGACCTGTGTAGCCAGGTGGAGTCGATGCCTGGTACCTGCATCCTGCAACACCAACCAAGTACACCAATATATATATATATATATATATATATATATATATATATATATATATATATATATATATATATATATATATATATATATATATATATATATATATATATATATATATATATACAAATAATTGAAAACAAGGAGGTAGAGTGTGACATCATGTGGACCTCTTGGAGGAGTAACTATGACTGCCTCTCCTCTTTTGACAGTCACATCAAATAGTCACATTGACAAAGCATAATTGGATTAGTGTGGTTAGTATCAAAATGATCTCTTTTATATATTGTATGACAATAATGAATCATAACATAATCATGTAAATATAAATCATTTATTATCTTTCACAAACCCATTTAACCATTAGACATATACTAAAAGTGTCCCATTATCAAATCAAGATAAACAAATCATATAACCATAAATGCATCAATCATGTCTAATCCCAAGTAACGCTATTAGAGAAGGTAACCCATCCAACCCTTAAATGATTATAGTCAATTAACGTAATGTACACATAAATATTAATAATAAGCATTTCACATAGAAACATATAGATCTATCAAGTGATCCTATCACTAACACACATGAAGATATAAAGGGACATACTTATATAAGTATTATTATTTCCCACATTAAAATATGGAGTTATGGTATGTTGGAAGAGGTTTGGTTTAAGAAACCATCTCAAAAGGATCATTCTCACATATAGTCCTTCCTAATTTCAAGTGAACATAACTAAGACTTAATAGGGTTGGAGGGGAATTACATGTAGCCTTTGACCTTTTATGAGGGTCAAAGATGAGGTCACTTATAATTGGAAAAGATTTCTGGGTTTTGTAGATCTCGCAGTTTTAGATAAAGAAGTTGGAAATCAATAGTTTCTGAGACTGTTTGACAGGGTTTTCAGCAGGTTCTTTTTTGGAGGTAAGTACCTTTATCTCTTCATTTCAACATTAGTCATTTACATTTACTTTCTATATCAATTCAATTCAAATGTAAGTGTAAAATATGAGTTGTGGGGTCTCTTTTATATGAAAACCATTGTTCTAGGACCCCATCCATATTTTATCCTTTACAAAGATAAATCTTAGCTAACACATATTTATTTGTTGATCTTATTTTAAGATTTGAGAAGTGTATCATTCATATAATAATGGGTAATGGAGCACATCATTTTTTAATAACTTTGACTAAGGGAAATTATGATTCATGGTAAAAAGGAATCATCACACATTACAGACGGCTTCATCTCTTGCCTCATCTTTATGGACTCATTACTGAGCCAAAGGCATTGTGGAAAGAAATATTTTGGGAAGATAAGAATGGTCATATCATAAGATTGATTTCTTTGAGTCTGAGTTCAAATTTATGCCATGCATTCTACTCCAAGATTAGAAGTATTTGTTTCCCATGCATAATTTAGATTGAGAGCATTTTTGAGATCCCCATGTTCCTCCATTCCCTAAGGATGTTATTGCAGAATGTCTCCTTCTACTTGATGATCTAGATAACATTCCCTATAATCATGATACTTTAGATGAGATTGAATACTATGCAACACTTGAGAGATATGGTGATATAGCTCCTAGTGCTTAAGTTGAGATCACACAATCATCTCTCGTTGGTGATTTCAATGAGTCATTACAAGATATGTCTATTTTTCTTCTTTATTGGGATTCCTATTTACTATATATTGGTTCATTATTTGTGGAGACTCACGTTTCAGATTTGGGAGAGACATTTGAGGGGATTTATCTACTATTTGATGACAACTTTATCATAGTTAGAGAGATTTATTCATTGTCTTTGGAGATTGACATTCATGATTTTCTTCCTTTACTTGATATGTCACATATCTTGGTTGAGTTTTATCATGATTAAGTGATGAATTATTCAAGCTTGGAGACTCCTATTCAAATTTAGAGACATCTATTGGTAGGGAGGTCCCTACACACTTATCCTAATTCACCTAGGAATTAATCTAGGTCTTTCTCCTGAGCTTTCTAGGGTTATCTTTGACCCTAATAAATGAGTGATTTTGGAAAATCACCTCCACTCCTCTAGACCTCTCTACCAAGTTGTTTTTATATTCCTTCTTCTTGATCCCTCATATGAACTCATTCCCTCAATTTCATCACCTTAGCCTCTATCTACTTCCATTTACTAGTCAATCTCTTGAAAATAGGTCTATAGACCTATTAGGCCTTTTCTAAGTCTCCCAAGCTCCTTTTTGAGGTGTAACTTCCCAATTTTCCAAACAAGTTACAAAAAAAACTTCATATCTAGATACTCTTTTCAAATTTACTTAGTATTTTCTAGTTCTTAGGTCCTCAGGGTGTCCATATAGTACTCCCTACAATCATGCGTATTTTCTAGGCCTAATTAGGCTTCTCTAATTTTTAATGAAGGTTTGGCTTCCCCAACCTTTATCATTTTGTTCATGGGATCTCCATATAAGTATTGAGTCCTTGACAAATATCCTTCATGCTTCTACACTTGGATTGATTTCCTCAATCCCTTAGCCTTCTATCCATAGTTGATTCACTATCAAGCTTCCTAATCGGGCATCCACTATCTCGCCTAGGGCTTGATCCCAAAAATAGCTCCCCTAAAAATCTAGCCAATAAAATGTATATTTATAGAGTATATAAAATACCCTAGCATGTCCCAAGGGTCCATACAATTCCCTCCATGGGAACTCATGCTAGAGTCATCTTATTGACCTCAACTTTGGATGAACCATTAAACTGGTCGCAATGGAGGAATTTAAACAAAATCAAAAGAAGAAAACCTAGATACTAAATAAACACACAAAAAATAGCTATAAAAAATCTTAATTAACACATGCAAGGAAAGGCTCTGGTTCAATCCATAAGTGAGCAATAACTGAGCTCCAAACATTGTTGTAGGCTAACAAAGCACACCAACAATTGATTTTATTAAAAATAGAAATTTACAAAAGTGCCAACCCTCATTTTTTGTCATAAAATCCCTTAAGTAGTGTATAATAACTGAGCTAACCAATTAAGAAGACCCCTAACTACCTTTGGCCTTTGAACAGTCATTTGACAAAATGTTGTCATGACAACTTTGTAAAATTGCAAAGTTGTCACTGACAACTTTTATGTTTTTGTTGACAACTTCGTCTAAGTCATCCCAATGGGTCTTAAATCACATCAAAGGCTTATCTAACCCTCCTAGGACCATTTCTCATGTTATATCTCCATTTCATACAGTCAACCTTAGGCTTTGACTGACTAGCATGCTAAATTAGCACTTAGACCAAACATCATAGGTCTACCCAAACCTAGTAAAGCCACTATTAGACTTCTACCAACCTTCCTAGAATTATTTTATATTCACACATACACACACACACACACACACACACACACACTAGGGATTCTTTCTAGTCCTTATTAGACAGTGACTTGGCTAAGGTCACTACAAGCCAAAAACCATGAGTTAGGTTAGCCAAAAAAAACCTAGGTGCTATTGCACCATACTCCCCCTGCAACAAGAGACTAAGTGCCATTAGGGGATAAGAGTTCCAAAGATACTCCCTTTAATACCCCAAAATTGTCACCTATCAATTTCAATCAATTTTGGTGCATTCCTCAAATTTTTGCATCATCGAAGTCCTACTTTACTAGGCAATTTTCTCTCTCCTACCTGACTTTATTTGACTTGATGTCAATTGTAAAAACCATAATTTGCATTAATCTCACACTATAATTAATTCCTAAGTCTTTGAATTTATTAGCTAATTAATCCCTATGATAAATTAATTTAATTCTAAAGTCCTAAGTGCTTTAAATTAAATTAAAATCTACTCCCTTTAGCTAATACCCATAAAAGGAATTAATAAATTACTTGATTATTTGAATGGACACTCTTATTTGAATTAATAATTCAAAATATTCGAAAGGCCACCCTATGTGGAAATAAACATTCTTTTAATTAAGTAATTCATGATTTTTTGTCTCAATTAGGAATAAAGGGTCAACCATTTCAAATCAAAAACCTCTTCATTCCTCTCCTGGGCTTGTCTATAAAATGAACCACTTTTCCTCATTTAAAGGATAGCAATTTGGAGAGTAATAAAACTATAGTCATTTTTAGTCTCAACTATTTCATATTTTCAAGCATTTATTGCATATTTAGATTAATTTCATTTAGTTTAACATTGCATCTTCATTATAATTAGTTTTCTTACTTTCTCATAGCTTAATCTCATATTTCTTTCAAGTTATTTGGATTAAAATCTACATTTCATATTTACTTCCAAGTTCTTACATTAAAAATCTGCACTTCATCCTAGATTACAAACTACATCTTCATTCTTAGATTAATCTCATTTTGCTCATCATTCTAGCTTTGAAATATTCCATATTAACTCATTTTTATGGTTGTTGGCTCTCCAATCTAAGAGTAATTAAACACCCTAATTAATTAGGAGGCAACAGGTCACTTCACCATGAATTTCAAATTGAGTACTTAATACTCATTTTCGTGATTTGATTGTGTGTGTAATGACTATGTTGCATGTGTAGTTGGATTAGAGGTCCACATTCAACCACATACATTTTGGCACCCACCATTGGGCAGAAAAGAGAAATTTATGGCCTCATTCTTGATTTTTTTCTGACAGGAAATTTGAGCTCTATCATGTGTCTGTACTTTCCTATGTACGGGATTCTCACATGAGAATCTAGAGCATACCACACAAAGTTTCACTCTTAGTAGCACTCTCTCGCATGAAATTTCACTATCTTTGTACAACACCCTGTGTTTTCTCACGTGTTGTGGAGTACTTCCTCGCATGAGATTTGACACCAATTTTTTAAAAAAAATTAGTCTCTATGTTTTCTGTTCTAGACTTCTAACAATTTACGTTTCCTATTAATTTCCATTTCTCTATTCTTTCCACAGCATAACAATTTTTTACAGGACATTTGTGTTAGAATAACTAAGAGGGGGGTGAATCAGTTATCTAGTGTCCCACAACAAAATGTATAATTCAAAACAACTCCAATTTCTACTGCTTGATAAACAATAATTACTTTTACTGTCTATGCATTTACCAATTATCAGTCTAATACTTATAACTATTACCGATCAAATCTAACATGTAATATGCAAAGTGTGATAACAAAAAAATATTACAATCAACACATAACACAAGAAATTTAACGTGGAAACCTTGTAAAGGGAAAAACCACCTGGGATCCGCAACCCAAAAATGTTCACTCTTCTGAAGTGAGTTCAGTGAAGACCCAACCCTATTGAAGGTTTACAAATACACTATTAGGTGTGACCTTGTTAAAGAAATTTTAGACTAGAAGTTATCATCCAACCATCATTCACTATGGGGTTGACAGGATAACAATGTTCATTCTATGAATGATACATCATAAGACTTTCAGAGTCTACTCAATTAAGAGATTTTGACTATTTACAATGGTTAAATATGCAACAGTAAATGATTTGCCTTAATACAACTTCAATTGCAGATTACAGACCAATATTTAGCTCAAACAAATCTTTATGATCAATATTGCACTTTAGATTCAACACTGTATCAACTTACTGTTTGTCGGTAATTGCTCTCTGTAGCTTGGTAACTATTCTGCAGCTTGGTTCTTACTAACTAGTATGATTAGAATGCATGAAGCTTGTTCACATGATAAATCTATAGTAACTTCTTCTTTCAGCATTAGTTTTATAATGAAACCCTAGTCTCTTATAAAGACTAGTAAATCATTTTCTTTTTGTCCATCATATTTTGCTGCTTAATCACATTCATTGATTTTTCTACTTCAAGCTTTCTCAGCTGATTTTTCAATAGCTCGTTTCAATTTGCTCCACTAGATCTTCCTTCAATTATGTTAGTTGTCAATCTTCATAACAAACTTTATCTATTACCTCAATTTCATACACTTTACAGCTCATCACTCTTATCGGCTAAACTAAACATTTAATTCATTCTATCTTCATCAATTAACAAAGAAATGTGTCAGTGAATACAAGCTTAGTCAACACTATGCTCAGTATATACTATACTCCATCGGTGTATACTGCAAAATGCTTCATTTACTGACAACACTGCTTTGTGTCTTTTAGCTCTATTCTTCATCATAGATGAATGCAACATAATAAAGTCAATTCCATCAAGTCATAGACTCATCAACAAGTTACTTAGTGTATTCATTATTCTCATCTGACATGTACATCTTCTTCATTTAGATTTCTCTATTCTTCATCTCTTTTCACCTTTCTTCAGATATGTCAGTATAGTAACTTACAAGATAAGTACTATCAAGCTAGTTGACATTAATGACAACATAATACTGATTCAATCATCTTCCATTATCTAATGATCAACTTCTTAGTAATCTTGAACTACAGATTCTTCATTCTAGTTCCAAATCAGTTGTAGTTCATCAATCTCTCCCTTTGGCGTTGATGGCAACTCAAGTAATATGAAATGTACCATACACATACCAAACATGTATTCTACAACTTTGTAAAACAGTGTTGTAAGTTGAATAGACTTAATATGTTTAATCACTACATTACTCAACATTTGTAATGCTCTTTGTAGTTCTTTTGTTCCTGTTTCTATTCTTAGTAATTGATCTTCAATACTCTATCTCATTTAGATTGTCTCTCCCTCAGATAGTTCTCATCAATGCAGTTTCTCTCCCTTTGACAACAATGCCAAAGAAACAAATAAACAAATATATCTATCTTCCTTTGTATCTTGTATACTAATATCCCAGCCAGTTTTAGTTCTTCAAACTTAATCACAACCTTGAACATGGTTCAAAGTGTGAACTATGCTACATCAACATGAATGATCTTCTAACATGTTTTGGCTGATGCAACATTCAGATCACCTCAGTGACTGATAGACAGGGGACGAACCCCAAGTCTAGTCCTCAAGTATTCAAATGTGTCCTTCAGTAGAGGTTTTGTAAAGATATCTGTAAGTTGTTCCTTAAATGTAACAAATTCTAACTTTACTTGCTTCTCTTGCACTTGTTCTCTTAAGTAATGGTACTTAATAGATATATGCTTTATTTTCGAGTACATCATAGGATTCTTTGAAATATTTATGGCACTAGTGTTGTCAGAATATATGATCATCAGGTCAGTGATTAATTCATTCATCCCTTCCAACACTTGCTTGATGTAGGCAATGTTTGAATAGTTAGTAGCAGTATAAACATACTTTGCTTCAGCTATTGACTGAGAAATGCAAGCCTACTTTTTACTTGTTGATGTTACAAGTCTTTCACCAAAGAAAAATGCTCCTCTAGTGGTGCTTTTTCTATCATCTACATTTCTAGCCCAATCAACATTGGTGTAAACTTTTAGTTCAAACTTTCCTTCCTTAGGATACCATAATCCATAATTCTCTATTTTCTTCAGATATCTAAGGATTCTTTTAGTATCTATCATGTGAGATTCTCTAGGATTAGTAGAAAACCTAGCAACAATTCCCACAACATGTGCTATATTTGGTCTACTATGAACTACATACATTAATTGACCAATCATGGATCGGTAAAGTGTCTGATTTACCTCTGTAGTTTCATCCTCCTTTGTCAATTTGCATCTAGTAGCCATTAGTGTTCCCACAGGTTTAGCATCTTCCATGCCAAATGTCTTCAAGACTTCCTTTATGTACTTAGACTGTGTGATGAATATCCCATCACTCTGTTGAATCACTTCTAGTCCTAGAAAGAACTTAATCTCTCCGAACATAAACATTTCAAATTCCTATTTCATTTCATCAGCAACTAATTTACAAATATTATCTAAGACTCCAAAAATAACATCATCTACAAATATTTCAGTAATGATAATATTGTCATCAGTGTCACCCTTCATGTACATATTATTTTTTTCACTTGTTCTAACAAATCCAATACTTAACAAGTAAATATGTAGTCTTTCATACCATGCTCTCCATGCTTGCTTCAATCCATATAAAGCTTTATGTAATCTACATGCCATGTATTTATT
Source organism: Chamaecyparis obtusa (assembly GCA_027943335.1). Classification (NCBI taxonomy): domain Eukaryota; kingdom Viridiplantae; phylum Streptophyta; class Pinopsida; order Cupressales; family Cupressaceae; genus Chamaecyparis; species Chamaecyparis obtusa. Next base: position 1,128,148 of record BSBK01002893.1, on the reverse strand, counting down.
GTCTGGATCAAAAAATCCTTCAGGTTGTTCAATGTAGACCTCTTCTTCAAGTATACCATTCAGAAATGCTGACTTCACATCCATTTGATAGACTTTGAATTTCTTGTGTACAGCATTTGCAAATAGCATTCTAAATCCTTCCAATCTAGCAATAGGTGAAAATGTTTCACCATAGTCAATGTCTTCTTCCTGTGCATATCCCTTGCATACCAATCTAGCTTTATTTCTTGTGACTTCACCATTTTCATTTAGTTTATTCCTGAATATCCACTTAGTACCGATAACATTTTTGTCTTTTGGTCAGGGTACTAAGGACCAGGTTTTGTTCTTATCTATTTCCTCTATTTCCTCCTTCATTATGTTAACCCATTCTTCATTCTCTAATGCAACTTTCATAGTTTTAGGTTCAAATTCACAAACTAGACATGTACCTTGTCTTATTTTGCTTCTAGTTTGCATTCCAACATGTCTTTCTCCAATGATTTGTGTCTCATGATGATGTCTTTTGATGAAACTAGCTAGAACTTAGTTTCTCCTTTCTTTCTCATCCTATTCACGTTCATTTCCTTGCTCTTTAGCTCCATCTTGTTCATCAATTTGTGTTGCTTATCGTCCTGCATTGTTTCCCTACTGACTGGATGTCAAAGTTTGTGGTGTTGGTAGATACTCTAGATGTTCAATGCAAGTGAATGTACCATATTCTCCTAGTTCCTTTGTACTTTCCTCTATGTTATTTTCATCAAACTCATCAACATGAACATTAGTACTTTCAACTATCTTATTTGTAACCTTATTCAGACATTTGTATGCTTTACTTTTAGTGGAATATCCCAAAAATATCCCTTCATCACCTTTAGAATCAAATTTTTCATTTCTCTCATCTTTCAAAATAAAGTATTTACTTCCAAAGATCCTAAAATAACTTACAATAGGTTTGTGTCCAAACCATAGTTCATAAGGTGTTCGGTTGGTGTCCTTCAATTATACTTGGTTAAGAATATATATAGCTCTACTAATAGCTTCCCTCCAATATGTTTGAGAAACATTCTTCAGTATCATCAATGTTCTAGCACAATCAATTATAGACCTGTTCCTCCTTTCAACAATGCCATTTTGCTAAGGTGTCCCCAGTGCAAAGACCTATATTTAAATTCCATGCTCATTAAAAAAATTAGTAAATTCATCAGAGATAAACTCACCTCCTCTATTAGATCTTAAGCATTTTATTTCTTTTCTAGTTTCCTTCTCTACCTTAGCTTTATACCACTTAAACATTTTAAAAGCTTCAGATTTCTCTTTCAGGAACATAATAGTCATCAGTCTAGTATAGTCATCAACAAAAAGAATAAAGTATCTATCACCATAATAGGTCTAAGTTCTCATAGGACCACATAGGTCAGTATGAACCAACTCAAGTATCTTCTTTGTTCAGTAGTCTTTACTTTTAAAACTAGACTTAGTCATCTTATCTTTCTAACATCTAGGGCACATGGCATGATCAGGTTTTGACAAGTTAGGCAATCCTCTAACTCTTTTCTTTTTACTAATTTTGATCATGTTGTCAAAGTTCACATGGCATAACCTTTTGTGCCACAACCATGCATCTTCATTCTTTATTAACAAACTATAAGACTGATCCATATCTAGATAAAATAGATTACCTCTGGATTATGTACCAGTTCTGACAAGTCTTCCTCTATCATCATAAATCTTCACCCTTTTTCTCTCAAAAGCTAGTTGGTGGCCTGAATTGTTCAGCTGAGCCAAAATTAACAAATTGTAGTTCAATCCATCTACCCAGTATGCATTTTCACTTTTTATTTTGTCATTGATCATTAGTGAACCTTTTCCTCTTACCATACAAGTTGCATCATTTCCCATTCTCATAGATCCTCCATTCTATTGAATAAGCTAATCAAACTTTTCTACATCACTGGTCATATGATGTGTACAACCACTGTCTATGATCTATGTATCATTTCTATCTACTCTAAAGATCAGTGCTATCTCTTCATGTTTCTCTTCTTCCTCTGAATCATCTTTCATAGCAACAAATACTACTTCTACATCATCATCAGTCTTAGATTCAAATTCAATATCTTTAGCTATGTAACATACCTTTTTCCCTTTGTCATAACTATCTCGATTATCTTTTTTGTTGTATTGGTAACCTCTATTGACTCTTCTCCCATAACTTCCTTCTGATCGGTCTTTGGCTCTATCATCATCTTTATTTTGTGGACATCTAGTAGCAATGTGGCCAGCCTCTTTATAATTAAAGCATGCCAAAGGTATCTTACCTCTATATCTTCATTTTCCTTTGGGTAATCTTTTGGCCATAAAAGCTTCAAGCTCATCAAGCTCATCATCAATGTCGCTATAACTATCATCATTCTTATTTTTTCTACTAGACTTACCAATCTTCAGTGAAGACATGAAAGTAGATTCAACAGGGGGAACAACACTATTGTGAAATTTATTTAATTCAAAGGTTGTAAACTTACTGATTAGTGTGTCAAGGGTAAGATTGGATACGGCCCTTGTTTCATGAATTGCAGAGATCCTGATCACATAAATTGGCAACAAGGTTATGAGAATCTTTCTTATGACTATTTCATCATTAATGACTCCATCAGATGCTCTAATAGCATGTACTACCTCTTTCAATCTATTTGTATATTGCACAATGTTCTCACCTTCTTTCATCTTCATATCATCAAAATGACCTCTTAGACTTTCTGCTCTAGCTCTCTTAACATTCAAATCTCTATTGTATATCAAATTTAGTTTGTCCCACATCACTTTGGTAGTAGTGCATCCCTTAATGTCTTCAAATTTAGTGTCGGTACAGGCAGAAACAAGCTCCATCATAGTGATATTGTGTTCATGCTTGTCTCTTAGTTGATCAAGGGATAGGGGACCAAGTGTTGGTTTAATGTAGCCATTTTTCATCAGATCTATAGCTAAGTTCCCAATTCTAGATACATGAAACAACATTTGGCTTTGCCACACTACAAAGTTCTCTTTGTTCAATTTCAATACTTCCTCTTATACATCTTGAGACCTTTGTGCTTAAGTCCTTAAAACTCTTTTCTAAGAAACCACAGCTCTGATACCAATTGTTAGAATAACTGAGAGGGGGGTGAATCAGTTATCCAGTGTCCCACAAAAAAATGTATAATTCAAAACAACTTCTCCAATATCTGCTACTTAGTAAACAATAATTAATTTTACTATCTGTGCATTTACTAATTATCAGTCTAATACTTGTAACTATTACCAATCAAATCTAACATGTAATATGCAAAGTATGATAAAAAAACAAATATTGCAATCAACACATAACACAAGAGATTTAACGTGGAAACCCTATAAAGGGAAAAACCAGTAGGGATCGACAACCCAAAAATGTTCACTCTTCTGAAGTGAGGTCAGTGAAGACCCAACCCTATTAAAGGTTTATAAACACACTGTCAGGTGTGACCTTGTTAGAGGATTTTAGACTAGAAGTTATCATCCAACCAGCATTCACTATGGGGTTGATAGGATAACAATGTTCATTCTATGAATGATACATCATAAGAATTTTAGAGTCTACTCGATTAAGAGATTTTGACTATTTGCAATGGTTAAATATGCAACAATAAATGATCTTCCTTAATACAACTTTAATTGTAGATTATAGACCAATATTTAGCTCAAACAAATCCTTCTGATCAATATTGCACTTCAAATTCAACACTGTATCAACTTACTATCTGTCAATAATTTCTCTTTGTAGCTCTGTAACTATTCTGCAGCTCAGTTCTTACTAACCAGTATGATCAGAATGCACAAAGCTTGTTCACATGATAATTCTGTAGTAACTTCTTCTTCTGGCATTAGTTTCATAATGAAACCCTAGTCTCTTATGTAGACGAGTAAATCATTTTCTTTCTATCCATCAGACTTTTTTGCTTAATCACATTCATTGATTTTTCTACTTCAAGTTTCCTTAGCTGATGTGTCAATAGCTCATTTCAATTTTCTCCACTAGATCTTCCTTCAATTATGTTAGTCATAGATCTTCATAAAAAACTTTATCTATTACCTCAATTTTATACACTTTATAGCTCATCACTCTTATTGGCTAAACTAAACATTTAATTCATTCTGTCTTTGTTGGTTAATAAAAAAATGCATTAGTGAATACAATCTTAGTTAACACTGTTCTTAGCATATACTACACTCCATTAGTGTATACTACAAAATGCTTCATTTACCAACAACACTGCTTTGTGTCTTTTAGCTCTATTCTTCATCATAGATGAATGCAACATAATAAATTCAAATCCATCAAGTCATAGACTCATCAACAATTTACTTAGTGTATTCCTTATCCTCATCTAACATTTACATCTTCCTCATGTAGATTTCTCTATTCTTTATCTCTTTTCACCTTGCTTCAGATGTGTCAGTATAGTAACTTACAAGATAAGTACTATCAATCTAGTTGACATCAATGACAACATAATACTAATTTAATCATCAACTTCTTAGTAATCTTGAATTATAGATTCTTCATTCTAGTTCCAAATCAGTTGTATTTCATCAGTGTGTTGAAGAACATAAAACATACTAATGGTTTGATTGCAAGATGATAGTCGAAGATCTCATAAAACATTGTGTTTGTTTTCTCGCTTTCATTCACATAGTCTAATGAGGGCCTCATTAAAATTTCTTGAGAATTTTGATAGTGGGCTAGGGAATTTAGCTCTTCAGTACATGGAGGTGATGACCATGAATGAACCTAAAAACCCAATGATCCTACTAATATGACAAATTCTTGGGGAGGTAAGAAAAGGTAGTGAATCTTTAGCACTTCTACTCACTAGGGGATTATGCTCTTCTCTCTTTTAGAGAACTAGAAACCCAAAAGTGTGTGGAATTGGTGAAGTGAAGCTAACTCAGTGATGAATATACTTAATGTGTTTGGGTAAAGTGATGAGGTAGAGAAGTATTCTCTTCTCTCTTTGAGAGAAACAAAAAATCAAACCCTTGGATCTAAGCCGAGTTGAGTCACCTTTAGAGGGCCTTCCGGAAGTTGAACCTCCAGGAACAACCCAAGTGAGTACGCACCTTTCGCCAGTGATTCCACCTCACTTTAATAAAGAATGTGTTGTTGAGTCTAAATACTCCAAAGCCATATTAGCTTCCTTCTCATGATTTCAACTATCATCTTGAGAAGGCCTTATTTGTTGTACTGAGTGGCACCACTCCTAGCCTTGCTTGAGGGGGTGTACCAGTTTCAAGTGTTGGTGTGGCTGCAAGGCCCTAGCCCTGTATTAGGGGCACTAGAGGTTATTATGAATAGAATCCTATTAAAAACTTTCCTTAGCTAGTGGCCTACCCGGTTCACCTCTGAAAGGAGGCATAATCTTTGTGCAAGGAGGGGGAAGAATCTCTCACGTAGATTCTCACCATAGGCATACACCTGGATGCTTGAAGGTGGTATATAACATTTTCCCATACCATAAGGGTAACCTTCAAATGTATACTATTGAGTCCTTGGAAACACTAAAAACACAGGCACCCTCTAGGGGGTGACACAACTGTGTGAGGTGCATGTATGCGCATAAGTAGTGAGGCAAAGGTTTTGTCTTCTCACCATTTTTTTTTGGTAGGGATAGCTATGTGTTTATTATTGAGTCTTAAACATTGTCCAATCATGATCAAACAAAGACTCCCCTAATACTATCAAGTTGCTTTGTCCTTGATAGGTTTGTTAATGACTACTTCTTGTGTCACAACTACTTGATCTAAACCTTTGTGTCTTTAAACAAATGCTTGAAACCTCAAAATGAGATTGTTGATTAAACTGTTCTTCAAACTTGTCAAGAAACTGGATTTTCTGTCAGACATCAATTTAGGTTGTATCTCAGAATTGAACTTTTACCTCAAAAACTATGTCAAACTGTCAAACTTTGGATCTTTCCCACATGAAGTTTCACTTTTCAGAGTGTTTCCTCGCTTGAAGTTTCATCATCTCATGTGAAGCTTGGTGTTTTCTCACGTGGCCTATTTTTTTCTCACGCAAACTTGTACCTAGATTTCAAAAATAGAGATTAAATTCATGTTGACTAGTCAAACCTTTTCCTAATCTACTTTTTGTCTGAGAACTATTTATCTATTTTTCTGTCATTCACTATCAGAAATTGAGTGTATCAAACTAAGAATTGATCAATTATTTCTTTGACTTGTGTTGTCTCTCATCTGTTTTCCTTATCTCTTTATGCCTTTTGTACCTTTCATTGTGATAGTCTTATCTCATTTGTTCTAGCCACCTCTTTTTGATGATTTATACCAGGTCCATCTCGCATCTTGGCTGTTCTAGCCATTTATCTCCTTTTTTTAATCTTAGAGATAGATTTTTTAGCATTATCCTGAGTCTTCTCTCATCACATCTTTGTCTATGACTATCACAAATTGAAGTTTCAAGACTTATCCCATTCAAAATACTGTTCAAGGTAGAAGCAAACCCCCTAATCAATAAATAGATCATCCTGAATCCGTCATGAAATCTAAACTATGTGAGAGATCCTCAAGCTCTTCATTGAGTACTTCAAAAGATAGTCTATCTCAACCATCACCTCTGGTGTTCCAAGAGTGCTTTAATCCTTTGTTTGAATCACAATCTAGTTTCTCATTTCAAGAAAAAGACAACTCATTCTTCCAAGAGAATTCATTATTCCATGACTTTGGAAGACCACTCCCTCGGATGGCTCCTATTATTGAATCTATAAATACTGATCATGATATATTCCCTCCTCAATTTGTTAAATCTTTTGATCCTGTTTGTGCACCAAAATTTACCTTAGCTGCACCCCATCGACATTGTTCATATCACTTTACTAAGTCTTCATTTTTTGCACAACCCTATGTTGATAAGATGGGAGATTCATTTAACTTTCAACCAGGTAAATATTGCAAAGACCAGGACCAATCTCACAACAATGTGTACCATGGTCAAACTTCTAATGAGAAACATTATGGTCAATCTCAACATGACCAAAATCAAACCCACAATGATGATCAATCTTGAAACAAAACTCAATAGGATCAACAAGCACACTTCTATCACCCTCCCCCATTTGATCAGAACCAACATGATCAACAATAAGATCAAATTCCTAGTATCTATGAGATCCTTGGTAATGAAAATGATGTGATAACTCAGTGTGATATAGACACTCCTAAAGCTAACAAAAGCCTTATAAAAATGATGGAGATCCTCCTTTTAGAAGAAAAGGAGAAGTACTTTCTAGAGTTAGCACAACAAGGGGTCAAGTTACCCCCAAACTTTCAAGTTGAAACACTTGTAGCTAAAGAGGAAGAAATTGGAACCACTAAGCTACAAAATATGATCCAGAACATGCAATATTAGATTAGCCAGCTTGCAAAGGAAAAGGATAAACCCACGCAACAATTCACATTTGATAGTATATGCCCTTTTCCTTTTGACAAGAGTATTCGCATGCCTCCTTTTCCAAAAGGAGTGGAGTTTCCCAAATATGACAAGTACATGGGAACAATTGATCCCCAAGACCATCTGAGGGAGTTTAGTGCCTTGTCCATGGAATTTATACATGATCAAACCTATCTTATGAGACTTTCCCCGCAGCTTGGGCGGCCCCGCTATGGAGTGGTTTTGCAGATTACCTCCTGGGATTAAGACTTTTGACAAGATTGCTAATCTATTCCTTCAGCATTATTCTCACAACATTCATCACCCTATCAATATCTATGATTTATGTAATTTGATGCAATGATAGGGAGAGTCTTTCTTGTCTTTTCTCCAAATATGTAGATAGCTTTGCACAAAGTATCCATGTAAGTTACCAAAATCTGAGAAACTTGACATCATTTTGGAGAATCTTGTCCCAGACTTTGGCTACCATGTGAAAATACAAGGTCCTTTGACCTTTGACAACATGATCAAATAGGCTATGAGCATAGAGGCCTTTATGGTTAAAAAGGGAGAGTTAACTTTGAATAATGACAATAAACAAGGATTCTCCACAAACAAGGATAAAGGAAAAGTTGTCAACAAGAATAGAGACATGGTAAATGATGGAGTGTTTGATAATGTCACAACAAAGCCTATTTTTAATCTCACGTTGAGTATACATGTGGCTAAGGCTATTGAAAAGACCACCATTGATAATCACCAAACTTCAAGATTTTCTAAGAACAAACCTTGGGCCTCTCGACCCAAGCATGACCTTACTCCTTTTGGGGAGCCTCTTGATGTGGTCTATAAAAATATTATACAAAATCAGGTCCTCACTCCTTTGGAAAAGCATCCTTATGACCCACAACCATGACCTCATTGGTGGAATGACAAGGCCTATTGTGACTATCATCAAAACATTGGTCATAAGATGTCTAATTGTCTTCAGTTAAAGCATAAGGTTCAAGATCTCATTGATAACAATGACATTCTTGTGGATAACCATAATAAGAATTTTGATCATTAGGCATTTAAGGATCATTTCCCTCCAAATGAGAAAGGTGAGTCTTCCACAGCTAAGAACACCAACACTAAGGTTAATTACACATATATTACTAATGATAATATCATCAACATGATTGAACCTATTGGAGTTGAGTATTGTGATGTGATCACTTCCAAGGGGAGTGGTGATGCTCCTAAGCCTAAGACTCCTTTCATCTTGTGTAGTTATACATCTCATTCATCTAAATCTAAACAAACCCAGGATTATGCCAATGTTGTCACTCGATCATGTGGAAGAGTTATTTTGAAAGGTCCCAATCCTACAAAGAAAATTGTGGATAAGGCTTCTCTAAAACAAACTATGGATAAGACTACTACTGGTCCTACCAAAAAATCCTTGAAATTAGTTCCTATGTCTAGCAATGCTAGTTATAGCATCTTAGATCAGCTCTAGTGAACCAATGCTTAGATTAGCATTTTTGAGTTGTTGAAGATCTCACCTACTCACAAGTAGATTTTGGATAAAGCCCTCACTGAGGAAAATGTTCCCAAGGATCTTGATCTTAACTAGTTCCAATCTATGGTGGGTCATTTAACCTCACCACATAATTTTTCCTTCTATAAAGAAGATGATCACTCTCTGAGCCATTTTCATAATGCTTCCTTGCATATAGAGGTCATGATAGGTCCTAAGAGTGTCTGTCGCGTGCTTATTGATAATGGTGCTAGTCTCAACATCTATTTTTCTAAGTTACTCACTCAGCTAGGTTATGATGAGGATTGCATAGACTCTAGCAAAAAATTACTATCAAAGCTTATGATGAAGAAGAGCACAAATCCCAAGGCTTAGTTGTGCTACCTATCCACGTAGGACCTCTTGAGAGAGATGTTACTTTTCAAGTCCTTGATATTCCTCTTGCATACAACATTTTGTTGGGTAGACCATGGATTCATGAGATGCAGGCTATTCCATCTACTTACCATCAATGCATCAATTTTTCTTTCCATGGTGTGGAAGTCATTGTTCCTGCTAATACCAACTACTCTTGCAATACTATTGCACAATCTGCAGATAGTTTGGTTCCAACTAATAGAGGATCCAATGATTTCTATGATGCTAAGCTTATAGAAATGGAACAAACTCTGAAACTTAAGGATACGGGCATGGGAGAGTACCGAATTGAACCTGTGCTATCATTAGTGGGTCTACCTCCATCTCCATGCTCTTATGGGAGACCTTCTAAGAATAAAAAATCTACCACTAGATCTCCCCAGATAGTGTTGGCAATTTGGCTAAGTTGGTTACATAGATGTTATCATTATGGAAACATATGATCTACATGAAGATCACACAGGTCAGAGAGCTAGTATGTCAGAGCGAAATGCAAAATTATCTAAGTATGAGACAGTGTGTTATTGCCAATGAACCAATAGATATTTTTGTTTGGAAACATTTATTGGATTAAGTTCAATGCTTGCACACTTGAACATAGACTCTATGGTGACTATTGAAGACTCATCTCAGAGTGCAAGTTAGTACAACATGTATAGAAGGAGTTACGACAGTTTTACTAAAGACAATGTGAAGTCGACAAGACAGAATATGAAGACATAATTGATAAAGAGTTAAGGGATTATTTTTTTTATCAAAATAATGACTTAACAATATAAAGGGATGACATCCTAGATTTTAACCCTTGGGTAAAGTTATTTTGTAATATGGCAGTCGACTAAAAAGTTATTAGCCTTTATAACTTGTATAAATGTAATTATAAATTGTAAGAAGGATATAAGAAAAGAGAGCAATAGTAATATACTGATATGATGTGAATGTAATAGCAATAGTGAAAGATCAGAAAGAAGTATAAGGTTATGTACTTTGTAAGTAGTGAACATTGTATATTACTTGTTTGGGCAGTGAGCTCATCTGGTAATCACATTTTGTACTACCAACTCCTAACAAGGTTGAGTCTTCTAACAAGGCCAATAGTCCCTTAATCAGGACTGAGACACTATATGCTTGTAATAGAATCCTAACAGGGTCAACATCCTTAACAACATACTTTTTATTAGTGGATCTTTGTGGGTACCATCTCCATCGGGGTTTTCCCTTGGCCAGGGTTTCCTTGAGAACAAATAATGTGTTATGAGTTATTTTATTTTATTGCTATGCACATTGTTTAGCTTTGTATGTTATGCATGTATTAAGATTATCTGTTATATCCATAATTGGGAAAAATTAAAAGTTTTTGGAATACTGATTCACCCCCCCCCCCCCCTCTTAGTATTCTATATTTCTAACAATTGGTATCAAAGCTTAGTTACTTGGAAAAAATTCATTCAAGGAAAGCCTAGCAGCTTGAGTAAGATCTCTATAGATATGTATCAACTATAGAAGAATCTTGAAGAAGCTCTTGAACAGATTGATATGCTTATTTATTAAAGAGACACTCTGAAAGGGAAATATGATGATGCAAAGAACCTCATTGAGAAACTAAAAAACAAGTTGGAAGATATGAAATCTGAAAAGGAATCTGAAGTTCTTATTGAAGATTGTGATGACAATTTAGAAAAATAAAATGAGATCCTTAAGCATGAACTGAAGATAGAAAATCTGAAGCTAAGTCTAAAAGATGGAAATGGAAAGAGTGAAGCAAATCTAAAATCTGAGAATGAAAATCTGAAAATTGAAAATGAAGAACTAAAATTGAAACTTGGTAAAGTGACATCTAAACTTGAAAAAGTCAAATTGCAGCATTTAGAACTTGAGAAATACAATACAATACTAAAAGTTGAACTGACTCAATCCAAACAACAACTTGAAAGGCTATATTCAACTAGTGAGAAGATTGATGAACAAATATCTTTTGAGAAACTATTCTATGATAAAACTAGTCTTGGATTCAATACATTCAAAACAATTAAAGAAAACAAGGAACCGAATTTAAGAATATCTGAAAGTATAGATGAGAAGAAGTCCGATAAGAATAACAAATCTGAAGATACACCTAAGAAGGAAGAACCACCTAAGAAAGAGGAATCATCTAAAGGTATACAAAGAGAATTCAAAGGAAGATGTTTTACTTGTAATACTATTGGTCATATGAAGAGATATTGCACAGGTAAGCAATTCAAACCCCTTAATGGTTATTGTTATAATTGTCATGGATTTGGACTTAGAGCTATTGAATGTAGAAAATATTGAGAATAACAATAGTAGTAGAATGTTTAGAAATACTAACCATGTAGATAAGAAACCTATTGAAGATATGAACAGAAGAAATGGAGTAATAAGTTATAGATGCAACAAAGTTGGACACATTGCTAGAAATTGCAAATCATAGATCAATCCACCTAGACCAAGATATGGAAATAATGAAATTTCTTGTTAGATATGCAACAATATTGGACATGCAGTAAGATTTTGCATAATGAACAATGAATTTTTTCATCCTAAACCTAACTCTAGAAGTCATGCAAGAAGAAATGAAGATGCAAGTAACAGACAAAAAGGATGTTGTAGTAACTCAGATGAAGTGAAGTTTATCAAAAGCACAGATCAAGGAGACATATTCAACACTAAAGGTAATTAGAAAGGTGAAGTATCAAATGGTAAGAATGAATCCTTACCTGACCTGTCTCAAAGTGCTTAATTGATAAAAATTATAGTAGATTAGGAGGTTAGATTAGTGTAGAAGTAGATGTATGATGAATTGAGTCTTTCATAGTTAATACAAGGTACTATATGATGTTCTAATGCTATGGTTAAGAGCACAAAGAAAAATATTATGTTTTGTGAGATCGCAAGAAGTTTTAAGTTTTGCAAGTTAACAGAAACAACTTTTTGGAAAGAAGTGGCAAAAGAATTGAATGTGATGTCAGATCTAAGTGAGATTGAAGTAATAAAAGGTCATGATCAGTATTATTTGATCATCAAAGTGAATTCAAGTTTTAAAGGAGTTCGAAGAGCAGTGATTGGAAGCATTTAGAAAGGATTTTGTGAAGGATTTGAGCACCGAATCTACGCAAGCCCTAAAATTGCAAAATTGAGGTATTTTACTTGATAGATCTTTGAATCAATAAAAGGAATTAGAAGTAATCATGGAAGTTTCTTTGATTCACAATTTCAAAGACAAAAATAGACCTAAGATAAAAAAAAATGGAACCAGTAGAACCCTTGGAAGATGATCCTAGGTTAGCTTTATCATCCATACCAGATAGAGTTTTACATCTAGAGAATGTTAGAAGTTATCTTGGATGAAAACTAGAGAATATTAGTGATAGTGATTTCACCAAGGAATATCATAAGATCTACAATCAAGACATGTCATTGAGAGAAGGATTTAAACATTTGAAAGATAATGAGATCATTAAGTATGCATTACAGTATGAATTTGATAATGAAGAATGTACTAAGATAATCCTAAGCAGAATTCATAATGGGAAGTTTTGGTTAGAAGATAGAGTGATTGATATCATAGTAGATTTGATTCATGAAGTTACTGGACTATCTAAAACTAGATCCATTCCTTTAAATGAGAAGAACATGAGAAAAATAGTCATTAACAACACAAATTCATCCTATAATGGTAGAGGAATTGTGATTAGTAAGATTCAACAAGATGATGTTAGATACTTGTGTAATATCCTAACTAAGTTTTGTGCTAATTAAAGAGAGGATGACATGGTAGCTAGAATGATACATGTAGCTTATTTAATGTGTGTTGATAAAGTGCAAGTTGATGTGTGAGATTATGAGAATTCAACTATTTGAGAATTTAGAGAAGATTAAGAAGACTAAGTATGCATAATTTAGATTCTCATCCTTAATCACTTATAAGTTTTTTTCATCTACTAAGAAGATTTCCTTACACCATTGCAAATGACTGGAATGATGGAAAAACTACAATGGAAAGGATTAATAAAGTGTATATGAGGCATGTTATTGATAAAGTGAATGAGAGTGCAATGTTGGTAATGAAGACATTTCAGAACTTGGTAACTAATAGATCAAGGATCCCATAGTCTCTTATCGAGAAGTATAAAAATGAACTATGTTTCATGGTTGATACTAACTTTACTTACATTGAAGTAGTAGAACCTAGAGTAGAGTTCATAGACCCTCTTGGCTATGAAATATCTGAAATTGAGACTAAAGAGTATGTGAGTAGAGTCTGTGAGTAGGTTACTTAAGTGCAAGATTGATACTCACAATAATAGGTTTGGAACCTTTGAGGAGAACTTCAACTCTGCAAAGACCTTACTTGAAGAGAAACAATCTAAGAAAAGAGTTGAGAGTACTATTAAGAGAATTCTAAAAGATACAGGGATGATAGAGCAGTAATTCTTAGTAGCTAAGAACATAGTAGCAAAAATTAGAGAAATTGGATAGAAAGAAGTTTTGTCTATACCACCCTTATCATGAATTGTAGTTCAGCAAGGAGGAACACCAATTAAGGTGAAAGTGCAAGAAATAGAGAAGGAACAAGAAGCAAGAAAACCCACTAGGTCAACCTCCTCCACAACTAGAAAAAGAGTAAAAGAGATTACTACTAGAGCGAGTAAGACGTAGAAAACATTGGTGCCACTAGTTCCAAGGAAAATTGCAGAAATCAAAGATGATGACACTTCTATTAAGAAGAAAGCCTGGAAACCTAGAATTGAAAGAGTAAATGAAGAGTATATACAAGATGGAGATTTCACAAAGATGAATAAGTATTATGAATTATATGATTATGCAGAAGGATTAAATCTAGAGAATGCACTGGCGAAGCATATGATTCTATTTTACAAGAAGTCTGATCCAATTCAGGGTAAGATACCTAATGACTTATACAAGAAACTTGTGAACATGAAGAAGAGAGCATCTAAGGAAGACACAACTATTAGAGAAAATCTTGTGAGGAAACTTTGTGAGGTGAGAAATGATGAACACCTTAAGCAGATCTTGAAGGCTCTAAACACCCTTTTAAGGAAAAAAAGGAGAACTATTCAGATTATGGGAGGACAGTATGAAGAAATCAAAGCAGAAACAAAGCAAGCAATCATTAAGGTTATGGCAGAGAAAGTTGGAGAACCATCAGTTGTAGAAGAGAAAGAAGGAGGAGTAGAACAAGAGGATAGTCCCCATCCACTAGCCATTAATATTGAGGAAGAAGCTATGAATGTTGAAGGAACTAAGATCACCTTGGATACTAATGATAATGTATTCAAGAATCTAGAGAGCATTGTTGACAATTCAGCTTTTGAAGAACTAGAAAGAACCAAAGAAGAAGAGTAGACCCAAACCACTATTGAAGAACCCAAAGTGATAGAGATTCAAGCATTTGTTCCCACTCAAGAAGAAATTAGTCTTACTCCTGAGACTGGAAAGAAGAATCAGATTGGATCTATGATTGAGAATTTGGGAAAGGACGTAGATGATGATGATCAGATGGAATTGATCACATCCTTGAACAAGATCATTGGAAAGAACAAGAAAGTTAAAAGTCTTGAAGGATGTCTGAAGGAGCTTACTAAGAAGTTACAAGGTGTTGTAACTACACAAATTACAGAAGTAGACCCTATTGAGAAAGAAAGGAAGGTAATGAACACTTTTGAGAGTGAGTTCACAAATTTGTCTGATATAGCAAAAGTGAAAGCTCAAGCAGCCTATGAGGCCAAAACTCTTCTGAACATTAGCTAGAATATCAAGAATGATATCACTAATCTTGATATTTACATAAAGAAATTGAGGAAGAATCTAGAAAGAGGTAAATCCTTGTACATTCAATGTAAAAAATCAGAAACCTTGGTAGCAGCAGAAGATTAGAAGTTCAAGATGAAGGAAGTAGAAATTCTAAATGAATCAAACCTTCTTTCAAGCCCCAATGTGAAGATATCTAATGTTGAGAAGAAAATTTATAAGTTATATGATGAGATCAAAATTTTGCAAGATGAAAAGGTTAGGAAAATGAAAAGATTCACTCTTTTAAGAGAGCACACTTCTATGAAGTTAAGCATTATTGAAGGGAAATTGGAAGAATGTCTTTCAACTAAGACATCTTTTCAAAAGTTCATTTTTGAAAACCTCCAAGCATGTGAGATAGCATCTTATGGATTATGCACACTACTTAGTGTGGAAGACTCTGTTAGGGATTTTTCTTATGGGTCAAACTTGGCAAGGGTATGGGCTAGATTCTCAGTTTAAAGATCTCCAAGTTTGCAAGAAAAGCCTAATTGATGAGGATTAGATAAGATCCTCCTTCTTCTTTGAGCTCCATAGGACTTAGGTGGGTGTTTCCTACAAATAGGTTACTATCTTTCAAGTAAGCTATGGATTAGTGGATTAGGTCTTCAGTGTCATGATATTGAGTTTCTCAAACATACTTATATAGATACTAATTCTAAAAATAGCTGCGAACAACCTATTGCAGAATGTAATTAATGAAACTACTGATGTGATAACATGAACAATGGCATAAGGGTGATGAATCCTTCTTCTTTTTATGAGTAAAACTCAAGGAAGGCTAACCTCTGATTCACTCTTCAAGGAATCAATAACTATGGACTGCAAAACATCATGGACAGTCCTATCTCTTTGGTACATGGACATAAAATGAAAATGTACTAGTAATGATAAATTTTGTGCTTGATGACTAAAAGGTGATTGTATAATAGAGATCAAACCAGTGCCTAATCCTTTTGGAAGAAGAGTCTAACATAAATCAATGGAGGGATTTCTAGGAAATATAGTAGTATGCCTTACAAACTATCCTATCAATCTTAGTGTGCTATCATCAAAACCCCAACAGATGTGTTCATTCCCTGAAATTGCATATGAGGATTTAATCCTTTCTTTGAAAGAAACTCACAAACAATTAGATAGCTGCCTTGCAACTAGTATGTTTTAAATGCCTTACAAGTGAAACACACAAGAATAGGACACAAAGCTAAGAGACAGTAACAGAACCAAGATAGAAATTGTATTGTATTTCATGAAAGTGTATCAATACATACAAGGAAAAATCTTCACTCAAAGACTCAAGATGAGTAATTTTCTCTGCAAAGCTTGTATTTTTAGCATTCAACATCAAGATAATGGAACTGGAGAATAAAACCCCTTAGATTATTGAGAAACTGGAACTAGGGACCAAAATATTAGAAGACCAAAAGCCTTGGAGCCTCAAAATCTTGGAACCCCTACAAAATCAAAACTCTCACAATATATACCCCTAGTCACCTTGGAATCCCAAAACAAGTCAGGATGCAACAAGCTTTAGATGACTAGGGTTAGGGTTTCACCCACCAGACCAACTAAGATCAATCAAGAATTTATTACATTGGGGGAAAACTAAGCAACCTCAAGAAATTAGATCCAAAAATGATCTTCATTACTAGGAAACTCTGAGAAAGAACTGAAAATCATGAAAACACCATACTTATCAATCTGATCACTCAACCTACAACAAACCTTGAGTAACTACATACCCATTTTGTCATGGCACACAACTCTCTGCAGTCAATCATCAAACCCTCTGGACCACTCTATAGTAGTCGGCACAACTAACTTCATCAAATCCAGCCACTAAGACATTTAATTTCAGTCCTTTTTGTCACTGGAAACCCTCTAAAAATTCAAATCCTAGAAGAAACGGCTACTTTATGGTGCCAATAGCATATCGATGATCACTATTTAAATCTGGGCTAACTTTATATTGTGACCATTAGATCCTATTCCTTCCTAGGCTTTGTGACTTAACTTTTAATGGGGCCCTAGGTTAGCATTTGGTGAACACGCGAAAAAGATTTTCCTATTCCTGCATTGAAAATCTTAACCCACCTTTCACTCAGCGAATTGGTGAATAAAGGAAAAATACTAACCCTAGTCCTTATCCAGCGAACTTGTGACTAAAGGCTTTCGCTTACTCGGTGAGTGTTTCATCTCACTGCCAGTTAATTTAGCTATTCAGTAACTACATTATTCTCTTATTCACTAGATCATTTAGAGAATCGCTAAACTATTTGGAGATTTAGCAACCACCTTATTCACCTAGTCACTAAAACATTTGGAGCATCACCATTTTACTTTGCGAATGAGCGAACAAGAGGAAAATTTATCAGAGCCACTAAACATTTCATTACAACTATTGAATCCGCCAAATAACATATACAAGACCCACACATGGGCCTGCATGTGCCACTTGTCAACATGTTACTTGCTGAAACTACTCGATCACCACTGACAAAGGACCCACAAACTAGCTCCGTGTCACTGAGATTCAGATTCTAAATCGACGGCTAGTCTCATGCCCTCATGAGCTAAAAGATTCTATCAGATTATACACCCACCATCGATCTCTTCCCTTTGTTGCTTGAAGAATCTAGCCCCACTGACACATATCCACATCATTTCTTCTCATCCAATAGAAATTTGGCATGTCAGCTCCAACTGTCAGAGGACCCACCTAAATTTGTCATTTGAGAAAAGGTAAAATCAACAGCTAGCACAAGATCTCATGGCTCTAACACAACCCATGAGATTATGCACTCGCCATTTATTTTTTGTAGATGTTAGAGCCCCTTGCAATGTTGAAAATCTTGGTCCCACTGACACTTGCCAAATCATCATTATGTGGACCAATAAAATCTGAGCACATCATCACTATGTGGCACTTTGGACCCACCTTTTGTTGACCTCAATACACTGGGAGATCAGATGGCTAGTGCATGATCTCATAACCTCAAAAGATTCCTTGCACTTTTACGCCAGCCATAGATCTTGAATCTTCAGATTGAGATATAGGGCCCGCTTGACAACATTACAAATCACTATTTTTGACCAATAAAATGTCACCACCTTAGCAGCTATCTAACAATCGGTCCACATGTATTTCTGCTTATAAAGAAGGCCTATCATTTCTCAAATTAGTGATAAAAGGAAGGATTAAACTGTTCAGGGGATTGCTTAAAGTTAGCCGGAAACCACCAGACAATGGGAGATTATGCGAACACTTAGTCGTGTAGTCGCCGAATAAAATATATAACCACCAAAGGATTAAGCGAACCAGTGACTGATGGGGAGGGTAAAATGTGCACATGTATTAAAAAGACTTTAAGTGGCCAAAAAGGTAATGCAAAATTAGAACAAGGCTAGGGGAAACTAGGGTTTTACCTTGTAATGGCTATAAATATGAAAATTGACTTAGGGTTTTCAAGTTGGGAACAAGGAAAACATTGCAGAGACTAGGGAAAAATAAATGCAGCCATGGAAATTTTTGCAAGTGCCAACATACTCTATTAATAAATCATGGGAGAAAGAATTAGAGGCAATAAAGATTGACTTTGTAGATTGTGTTGCAAGCCTACCAACTTTGCAATATTGAAACAAGGTAGAAATCTTTTTGAACACAGTATTGTAACCCTCCTTATCTTTATTTTGTCATTGTTGTCAAAGGGAGAGAGATATATTGTAGAAAATTGATAAGGATTGATACTCTTAGGGGAGTACCATATAGAGATAAGACTTTTTGGAGTTATAAGGATAGTATATATATATTTTATACTATGGCCACAATTTTTGAAATTTTTGAATTTAACACTTAGCCAATTTTCTCATATGTTGCCACCAATGACAAAGGGGGAGATTGTTGGAAATTTGGCTGATTTGGTTACATAGATGTTGTCATTATGGAAACATATGATCTACACTAAGATCACATAGGTCAAAGAGCTAGTATGTCAGAGCTTAATGCAAAATTGTCTAAGTATGAGACAATGTGTTTTTGCCAGTGAACCAAGAGATAGTTTTTTTGGTGACATTGATTGGAGTAAGTTCAATGCTTGCACACTTGAACATAGACTCTATGGTGACTATTGAAGACTCATCTCATATAGAAATTCATTACAACATGTACGAAAGGAGTTATGACAGTTTTACTAAAGACAATGTCAAGCCAACAAGACAGAATATGAAGACAGAATTGATAAAGAGTTAAGGGATTATTTTTTTTATCAAAATAATGACTTAACAATATAAAGGGATGACATCCTAGATGTTAACCATTGGGTAAAGTTATTTTTTAATATGGAAGCCGACTGAAAAGTTATTATCCTTTATAACTTGTATAAATGTAATTGTAAATTGTAAGAAGGATATAAGAAAAGAGAGCAATAGTAATATAGTGATATTATGCAAATGTAATAGAGATAGTGAAAGATTAGAAAGTAGTATAAGGTTATGCACTTTTTAATCAATGAAAATTTTATATTACTCGTTTGGATAGTGGGTTCATCTGGTAATCACATTTTGCATTGCCAACTCCTAATAGGGTTGAGGCTTCTAACAAGGCCTATAGTCCCTTAATCAGGACTGAGACACTATATGCTTGTAATAGACTCCTAACAGGGTCAACATCCTTAACATGATACTTTTGATTAGTGGATCTTTGTGGGTACCATCCCCACTGGGGTTTTCCCTTGGCCAGGGTTTCCTTGAGAACAAATAATGTGTTATGAGTTATTTTGTTTTATTGCTATTCACATTATTTATCTTTCTATGTTATGCATGTATTAAGATTATCTATTATATCCATAATTGGGAAAAAGTAAAAGTTTTTGGAATACTAATTCACCCCCCCCCCCCATCAGTATTCCTTATTTCTAATAGATAGTCTATGATGGTGCCTTTGTCAAGGCTACAACACCCCTAGAAGATGAGGAAGAGGGAAGAGCTATTACAACTTGGATCTATAAAGGGAAAGAAAAATATGAAACAACTACTCCACCTATAGAATTATAAAAAGAGCCATATAGTGAGGCCTTCAAGATCATGAAGCACTTTGGATACAAGGGGAGTGGTCTAATAGGAATGAATGATAATGGTTTGTTGAAACCCATTGAAGCCATAGGTCACAGGACCAAGGACACCATGGGTCTTGGATTCAAGAAAGTCCCATTTCATCTAGGGACAAAGAAATTTGTGATAGAACCTGAACCTAATCAAGAATTTGAAGATACTACTCCAAAGGTAAATCTAGAGGCCAGCTCTGATGAGGATACTTTCCCATATCCTATTCCTCCAGACCTTGTGGTATTCTTTGAAGAACCTAATGAGCCTATCATACTTGTCCATATGGTAGAGACTGATACTAAATCTGATGATACCTCTTCAATATATCAAATCACATATGACTAATGGAGGGAAATGCAATATGACAATGCTAGTTTCCAAGGTGAACAATACATACCGCCACATTTTCAAAAGTGGTTTGAACAAGATCAACTTTAGCAAACTATAAATGCTACAAGAAGTGGAAATGAGTCTAATGGTACCAAAAGTGCTAATGTGATTCCTTCATTAAGTACTAATTCACATGACTATGAGTTTGACTCTTTATCTGATGCTACTTATGATGTGGACATAGATACTATTCACATGTATGAAAGACTCCTCAAAGTAGGTGAAGGGTCTAGCATTAGGACACATGAATTTGGTGCCATAGATGTTAACTTGTCCTCTACTTCTAACATAGGGTCTCATAGGTATTCAAATGCTCCTTTGGATGAAATCATTGTAGGTTTTGACTTGCTCTTCAATGCTTTTGATGGTTATACCATGAACATAATTGAACCAGTCACTACTAATCTTTCACTCCGTCATCCCAATCTGATAAACTGGAACTCCCCTTTTGCATCCAATGAAGTTGTAATGTTCTAGAATGATTATGCTCTAGCCTATTAGCTCCATGCTATTGAACCTGTAATGTCCTCCACTAGAAAAAGAAGTGTCAGCATGAAAAAGGTAGAGATCAAGTATCTTAGTGAAAAAATTAAAAGAAGAAAAAATAGAAGCTCTGATGGTGAAAACCACATTGTGGTAGTACCAGAGCCAAAAATAGTAAAAATAAAAAATGTATCCGAGGGTGAAAACCTCTCCGAGGCACCCAAGGATGAGATACTTGATACTCTCCCAAGTCATTTTCAAGAGAGATCATCAGTTTTGATAGATCCAACACAACCAGTAAATTTGGGTATAGAGGCTACTCCACAAATTATACATCTAGAACAATCATTATCTACATAAGAAAAGGAAGAGTTCACTAGCTTCTTTCAAAGAAAGAAAATAAATTTTTCATGGAAATAATCTGATATGCCTGGGTTACATTCCAATCTAATCATGCATCATCTGTCCACTGCACCAAGTGTCAATCCTATTAAGAAGAAGCTTCAAAAGATGCACCCTCATGTGGCACTTTTGGTTAAAGATGAACTAGAGAAACTCCTCAAAGATGGCTTCATAAGAGCAATTGATTATGCTAAATGGATTTCAAACATTGTTCTAGTCACCAATCATGATAAATCCATTCATGTGTGCACATAATTTAGAGATCTAAATAATGAATGTCCAAAAAATGAATTCCCATTGCCTAATATTGATATGATAATAGACATGACAACAGGTTATGAGATGTACTCCTTGATGGATGGATTTTTTGGCTATAATCAAATAAAAATTGTTCCAAAGGATCAAGAAAAGACTACTTTCACATGTTCCTAGACCACCTTTTGCTGGAA
This sequence comes from Chamaecyparis obtusa, assembly GCA_027943335.1. NCBI lineage: Eukaryota > Viridiplantae > Streptophyta > Pinopsida > Cupressales > Cupressaceae > Chamaecyparis > Chamaecyparis obtusa. The sequence continues at coordinate 1,106,100 of BSBK01002893.1, read as the reverse complement.
TGTCATACCTTTTGGTCTTAAGAATGCTGGAGCAACATATTAGAGAGCTATCACTACTATTTTTCATGATATGATGCATAAAACAATGGAGGATTATGTGGATGATACTTTGGCCAAAATTATGTAGCAAAGAACTCACCTTGCAGATTTGGGTCCCATTCTTGACTACATTGAACAATTTAGTCTCAGACTTAATCCCAAGAAGTGTGCATTCAGTGTTACTTCTGGGAAACTCTTGGGTTGCATCATTTCAGCTAAAGGCATAGAAGTTGATCCAGAAAAAGTTCAAGCTATTATGGGCATGCCTCCACCTAAAAATATAATTCAAATGAGAGGACTTCAAGGAAGGCTATAATCTATTCGGTGCTTCATTTCATAGTTGGCTGATAAATCACAACCATTCACTAAAACTCTACATAAAGGTGTGACCTATGAATGGAATGAAGAATGTGACAAGGGACTCACTCAAATAAAATAATATCTTGCTTATCCACCAATTTTGGTGCCTCCTATTCATGGGAAGCCTCTTATACTATACATCTCAACCATGAGCACATCTTTGGGTGCTCTCCTAGCTCAAGAGGATTAGAAAAACAAAGAGAGAGCAATTTATTATATTAGTAGAACATTGGTCTCTTATGAGATGAACTATTCAGTCATTGAGAAGGCTTGTCTCACGGTGGTGTTTGCTTCATAGAAAATGTGGCATTATATGGTGGCTCACACTACAAATCTCATTGCAAAAATTGATCCACTAAAGTACTTACTAAGCAAGGCTGCCCTCACGGAAATATTAGCAAAACGGGTTATGATACTCAGTGAATTTGACATTGAGTATGTGGAAAGAAAAGCTATTAAGGGACAAGAAATTGTTGATCAGTTGGTGGAAGCTTCTCTAAAAGATCACCGGCCTCTAAACATTGAATTCCTAGATGAGTCCATCATGCTTCTCAAACATCAATCTTGGAGCATGTTCTTTGATGAATCATTCACTCAGCAAGGATCAGGTGCAGGAATTTTGTTTATAACAACTCAAAGATATTCATTTCCTAAGGCTTACAAAATGATGTTTCCCTACACAAACAACATAGCTGAATATGAAGCTCTCATAAATGGTATGAAGATAGCCCTTGAATGGCATGTGGATGAGCTCAAGATCTTTGGAGACTCTCAGTTAATCATCGACCAAGTTAATGATGTCTATCAAACAAAAGATGACAAGCTAGTGCCTTATAAAAGAATGGTGGATGATCTCAAATAGTACTTTTCACATATTTCATTCCAACAAATTCCAAGAATAGACAATAAAGTAGCTGATGTTATGGCCACTCTTGTCTCAATGTTAAAAATGCCAAAAAATGACTTCAGACACAAATTCCTAGTGGAGACATTATGCTACCCAGCCTATGATATTCCTAAATCTAGGATGATCTATTCAGTCATTGGACATGACTCATCCCACTACCACCATATCTATTCCTACCTTCATGAGCAAATCATTCCAGACACCTATACCCAGAATGAAAAATGTCACCTAATTTGTAATGCTTCATGGTATGTCCTCATGGAAAATGACTTGTATAGATGAGGTCTAGATGGTACCCTCCTTAGGTGTCTAGAACCTGATGAGTCCAAATGTACGCTAACTAAGGTGCATGAAGGTATATGTGGGTCTCATTTGAGTGGTCTAATGTTAGCTCATAAACTTATTAGAGCTAGTTACTACTGGCCAGATATGGAGAAAAAAGATATTTAGTATGCCAAGGCTTGTAAATAGTGTTGATTTCATGGAAATCTGATCCACACTCATGCTAAAGAGCTTATTCCTTTTATCAGTTTTTGGCCATTTCAACAATGGGCCTTTGATTTAGTAGGTTATACATCTATCTTCTTCCAAAGGGCACAAATTCATAATCACTACTACAGATTACTTTACCAAATGGGTCAAGGTAGTCCCTCTGACTATAGTTGATGGTAAGTCTATGGCTATGTTTATACTAAACTATATCATCTATAGATATGGTGTACCCTCATCTATTATCATTGACAATGGGGGAAAATTAAAGAACAAAGACTTGACAGACTTATGCACCAAATTTAGGATCATCCAGCATTGTTCATCTATCTATTATCCCAAGGGTAATGGACAAGAAGAAGCTTCTAATAAGACAATTCTCAAAATCTTACACAAAATAGTTCATAAATCTAGTAGAGATTGGCACCTCCAGATTAATCTAGCTTTATGGACCTATAGAACAAGCATTCAAACACCAATAGGGGCCATGCCCTTCACATTGGTCTATGGAGAAGATGTAGTATTTCCTATTGAGGTTGATATTCCTACATTTTGATTCTCTCTAAGGGGCCTCATCACTGATGAAGAAGACATAATATCCCAGCTATAAGAGCTAGAGTTACTAGATGAAGGTCGGAGGGTGGTGTTTGATCATCTTCGAGCATACCAAAAGAGAATGTCCAAAGCATACAATAAGAAGGTTAGACAAAGGGAATTCCAAGTGGGTGATCTTCTCCTAAGAGAGAATCCCAAAAATCAGCAGCAATGGATCTAGAAAGGGAAATTTCAACCAAACTGGCTTGGTCCATACATTGTTACTGCAACATTTGGGTCTAGTGCTTATCAACTCTCCACCACTGAAGGAGAGAAACTCAAAGAGCTAATCAACGCTCTTCATCTGAAGAAGTTCTATAGATGACATTCTCTACATGCTCATGTACATACTTATTGATCTTGAAAAAAATCCTAAAAATGATATATTCTCAAAAATCCTAAAAATTACAAAATGTCTTGAGAAAAAAATGATTATCTTAGTGAAAACTTGGTAAATAGGTGCTTTGATGTATCTATTATCTTGGTGAAAACCTAGTAAATAGGCACCTTGATAATACTCAAAAAAATAGAAAATTTGAAAAAATACAAAAAAAAATGAGATTCAAAAATACAAAAAAAATCAAAAAAGAGAAAAGTACAAAAAAATTGAAAAAGAAGATAAATGTGCCATTGACAAAAACCTGGTAAACAGGTGTCATGGTAGCAAAAATAGAATATCTTCCAAGATGTTGAAAACCTAGTAAATAGGCATCTCTTGTTTCCTAAAGCCATATCTTCTCTCAATGTCGCTTGGCTCTTAGTTTCCTACTTCAGTTTCCTTGCATTCTTGCTTTAGTTTGCTTTCCCACTTTAGTTTGCTTCCTTTGTTTCATGTTCCAGTCTATTTCCTACTTTGGTTTGCTAGCTCATGCACTTTCTTTCAATTATCTTCAAGATTTTTCTTGACTCTTCATGGATTGGAACTACTAATGCTTGGGGGCACCTTCCTAGTCTAGGGGGCATTGGCCTATCACTTTTAGAGACTCTTTTGTGCATCAGTCACCAGTGGTTCTCACTACATCTTCTTGTTGATGCCTAGCTACTTATGAGATTTCTCTCCTTGAGGATCTCTCATGTATTAGTTGCTAGTGGTTCCCATTGTACCTACCTACTAATACCTATCTTTCATTTGACCTCTCTCTTTCAGGATCTCTTGCTTACATCAGTCATCAGTGGTTCTCACCATGTCTACTTGCTAATGTTTTGCTAGAATCTCTGAGATTTCTCACCTTAAGGATCTCTCTCATATCAGTCACCAACATTTCTCATTGTGTCTGACTAGTGATACTTCATTTAGCTCCCTGATATCTTCTTGAGACTTCATCTCTCATGATGGTCACCATTGGTTTTCACTGTGTCTACCTACTATCGCTATCCCATCGAGACTTCAAACATCATCCTTTCCAATTTGACTTCAATCCATTTGAACATGAACTTAAACTAGATTTGTGTTCCTCTGAGGCATGTTGAGCTTTGTTTTCTTTGAGTTCTTGTTTGTTTGCTTTCTTTTCTTTCTACTTGCTAGTATAGTTCCAATGATCCAAAGAATCTATCTAAGAGGGGTGTCCATTTGTAAGAGCCTCCATCTCATATTGGATGGCCATGTGTACCTCGAATCCTTTTATATGGACACTTTCGTGAGGTTGGTTCTTCTCCTTATCTATTTTTGAGTGACTTCTTTCTACTACAAGTGAAATTGAAAATGCTCATCCTACTAAGTGAACGTAAGGGTCATTGCGAACACCATTGAAATGCTTATCTTTCACCTAGAAAAGGGAAGAAACTCTTGCATGTCTAGTGTGTCTGTGTGCAAGCAACATTCCAGTCATTCTAGCAGCTATGCTTTAATGCTTATGTTAACTTGCTAAATTAAAAGGAATAGGTGTTCAGGTCATTCTAGCTTCTTTTGTCTTAATGCTTACACCTCATTCTGACAAATCTAATACTTATGTCATATTCATATTAACATGATAGCGATATCAGTGAGGGTTGTGTGGCATCTTATGACCATCCAAACTTAAAAGACTCTACGATGAAAATGTGATGAGTCCAACAATGAAGTCCTAGGATTGCATTTAGCTTAGGCTTGCATTTTCATTCTAGGCTTGCATTGAGACAATGTTTAGTGCTCTCTTGATTGCCTTCTATTCATCAAAGGTTCTCATCTTTTGTTCCAAATTTATCTTTCTTGCACAAATGTCCGGTCCCCACTCTCGATCTTTGAAACATATCTTTTTTATTAGTACATGTCATATATTGCTACAATCCTACACGAGATGATTAGTACCATATATTACATTGTCATAAATCCATATGCATATATTTCATATCTATAAACATGTGCATTCATTATAAGCATACATAAACCATATATTGCATACATTTATCTACCATCTATCATAACATTTCACATTGCATTCCATATCATAAAAAGGAAGGATGTGCATCTCATATACATCCGATCCATACATCTATGTCATATAGGAAACATCTCATAAACATCAAATATCTCAAGAAATATATAAACAAGTGAAATGATATCAAAACTTGATCTCATATATAATGGTTGGATCAATGTCATGTATAAAAAGATGGTGCTACTCAAGCATGGTATAAAAAATGGGCTATAACAACAATAAAATATATCTCAAGGCCCACTGCCACCTGGAGGAGGTGGAGGTGGAGGATCCTGTTGTGGTGGAGCCTGTACTAATGCCTGAGGAGGAGGCATAAGTCTTTGAGGGAGTGCCTATGTTGGTGCCTATGGTGGTGGTCTCTATGGAGCTCTGGTGTACTTAGTAAATGGGGGCACCTACTCCAATACATCTAGGATGGCTCTGTAATATGCTACATAGTAATAAGCTAACTGAGCAGCCTCATATCTTGTCTCTAGTCATGATCGTGCTAGCTCATCTTGAAGCTCTCTAATCTCCTAATCCCTTTTAGATAATCAGGTCTCCTATATGATGACTTGGGTATGATAGTCATCTCTCTCTTTGTACCTATCTAAACCTCTCTTGACTCTTCCTAAGAGCCTCCTATAGCTAAGGTGTTTGTGCCCTTGCAGGAATATCTATTATGTCCACATCCTTATGCACCTGTGCCTCCATCTTAGAAGGTGTCTGATGTGAAGTGTGCCATGTCCTCTACCTCATGGATTTCTATTGTGATCCACTTCTCCCTGTACCTGTATCCGACCCCATAGCTCTAGCAAGGATATCCACCTGTCCTGTCTGGGGTCTCAATGCCCTCTACCTAGGCCTCTGTAGTGTTCCTTGTTGTGAAGCCTTCTATTATATAGGCTATTGTAAAGGTACCTACTATTGCTACTATGTAGGCTCCTCTTGTGTAGGCTACTCCTATTGTGCTCTCTATCCCATGCCTACAGGATCTATGTACCTTAGGAATGGATGTGCTAAGATGTGGTCATGGTATGCAAGTGTCATCCCTGCATTGGTGACCTCCACCATGTAGTCCCATCTGGAAATTGGCAACCTGGCCTTAATGGCACACCTCCCTAGATCTAATCTAGGATGCCACCCCTTCTTCTTCTTATTGGTGAAGTGGGCATAGGGGCAGTACTCCTATGAAATATCCTACTGCCTACCAAACTGGTGCATGACATGTGTAAGCACAAAATTCTCAATGACTGTAACACTACACCCAATCAGTGGACAAGAAACAAACATATGAGACAACTCCCAATGAGCATCATCCCATGGCTCTGTAGCAATCCATGGCCTCCAAATGATTGCCTCCATATCATCAATCTGTCCCTACCACTACTCTTTCTTATCTAGCAGGGGCTGAGTCATGACACCTACATACCTGTATATATACAACTCTAGCTACTATCATGTGTCATAGAAAATAGGCCTGCAAATAGGGAGATACTCCCAGACTTAGATCTACAAGACAAAGAAACCTGCCACCATCATCCTCGCATTCTGATATGTGATCTCATGAAGCTTATGGTACATCTATGCAAGCATGCACTCACCCCACCCAAACCTAACAACTTGTTTGGCCAACATCCTCTGCAACATGGATCCCCAACCACACTCTAGACCACCTAGAACACAACCTAGAACAACAACTAATGGATGAGAAATTTCATATCTATGAATCAAATCCTCCCATGAGATAGCTCGACCCATCACCAAGTCATCAAAAAATATGGCTCTCAATGCCAGTGTACCTGCTCATGGATGAACCTCATACTCCACCCAAGTACTGTGGAATGGGATCATTAGTATCTAATATATGTCCTCGGGAGTCATTGTCATCTCCCCCATTGGCAAGTGAAAAGTGTTCATCTCTAAATGGAAATGCTCTAAATGTGCACCCAAGGGACCATGATTTACCTAAATGTCAGGTATATCACGCAAGTGACCTAGACCCAACCCATCAATGTGGGCACCCTCAGCATCTGTAAGTCTCTAGAAAAGTGTGGTGATGGTAGGGTGGTGTGATCGAAACATGACATTAGGAAGGTCAACCTACAAAGAAAGCGATGACATTGGATCAGTATCTCAATATGGAATTTTCTCAAAGCAATAACAAGAAATACAATAATACATCTATCCTAGACATGACTCTACAATGCTCTACTTGGCTGATTTTATGAAAATTTGGCAAATTTCGACAAGGATCTTATAAAACTACAGTAGATTCCTACGCGAGGAAATTGTTCCCTTGGGCAAGACAAGATGTCTTCTTGCACTAGAAGTTGAAAGTTCTCCCAACACAAGGAATAATTTTGCATGAGACTTCAGACAGATCTTGGGTGAGGAAACCCTAACTCACATGAGGAAACCACTTCTTCATGTGAGGGGCGACCTAGGCCGACATGAGGAAACTATTTCCTCATGTGAGACTTGAAGAACTTTGTCCTAAACTATGCTAGATCTACCCTAAATTGACCTAGAAAGTAGTATAAATTGAAATGCAAGGTGGTTTATCGACTACTCACAGGTGGGTCATACTCCAGTGGCCGGGCATGCCATCGGGAGCACTCAAAATGATGTGTGTGCATAATAACTCCTTCCATCTCGCTTAGAGCTCTCAAAACACAAGAAGACAAAGTGAATAATGAATTGAAAGTAACCCCTCCAGGCCTTATATAGCTTTTGACCTAACTTTCAAAAGTGCTCTGTTTTGTGTAAAAAATGCACCCTTAGCTAAATTCACTATTCTGGATCCATTTTCAAGATTGAAATTGAAATCTAACATCTCTAGATAGCTCAAAATCATGTTTTAAATTCTGAGATCCTTAGGGATCAGACACTTGTGCAGTGAGCCTTCTGGCGTCATTTTCCTGCTAGATCCTCATCTTTTCATCATGTTCTTGAGATCTTTTCAATTTCAATCAAAGTCAACTCTAGTCAAATTTGGTCAACCATGGTCAAACTTGGTCAACAAGACCTCTGGATCACTCCAAATTGCTTCTACATCTTCTCGATGCTTTAATATGCTCTAAATTCTTCTAGATCTTTGATCTTATCTTTATCTGCAACCTCTTGCTGTCAATCATCTTCTAACATGTCATCTTTTGATTTCACTCCTGATTGGGCTGGATGATTTCATCATTTGAATCTTGTCAAATCAATTCTTGAATTAGTCTGATCTGAATCATCAGTTCTCATTGCTAGGGGCATCTCGGTGCCTCTCATCTTGTTATCTTATCATCTATCTCTTAGGTATCTAAGCAATCTAACTTAGATCCTCAAGGGCCAAGCTTCATTCTAGAGATGGTTCTTGAAATCTTTTAGGTATTGGGGAAATCTAACCCTAATTCTTGGGAGTCAAGCTTCATTCTAGAGATGGCTCTTGAAATCTCTTTTGGACTATTATCTGGACAATCTAACCTAGGTCTCGGAGGATAAACCTTTGTATTGGGGCAATCTAACCCTGATTCTGAGATAGTCCTAAAATATTCATCAATTGGTATTGGGGAAATCTAACCTTGATTTTGGTTCTCTTTTGACCATCATCTTCATAATCTAACTTAGACTTTGGAGAATCATGCTTCTTTCTGATTGGTGTGTTGGAAATCTAACCTAAACTCCTGAAATCTTTTCTCATTTATCATAACAGACTATTCTTTGAATCAATCTACTACTCGCACATCAATTCAAAGAGGGGCAAAAGTAATACCCCAAAATTGGCACCTATCAATTTCAATCAATTTTAGTGCATTCCTCAAATTTTTGCATCATCAAAGTCCTACTTTGCTAGGCAATTTTCTCTCTCCTACTTGACTTTATTTGACTTGATGTCAATTACAAAAACCCTAATTTGCATTAATCTCACACTATAATTAATTCCTAAGCCTTTGACTTTATTAGCTAATTAATCCCTATGATAAATTAATTTAATTCTAAAGTCCTAAGTGCTTTAAATAAATTAAAATCTACCCCCTTTAGCTAATACCCATAAAAGGAATTAATAAATTACTTGATTATTTGAATGGACACTCTTATTTGAATTAATAATTCAAAATATTTGAAAGGTCACCCTATGTGGCAATAAGAATTCTTTTAATTAAGTAATTCATTCTTTTTTATCTGAATTGGGAATGAAGGGTCAACCGTTTCAAATCAAGAACCTCTTCATTCCTCTCCTGAGCTTGTCTATAAAATGAACCTCTTTTCCTCATTCAAAGGATAGCAATTTGGAGAGTAATAAAACTATAGTCATTTTTAGTCTCAACTATTTCACATTTTCAAGCACTTATTGCATATTTAGATTAATTTCATTTAGTTTAACATTTCATATTCATTATAATTAGTTTTCTTACTTTCTCATAGCTTAATCTCATATTTCTTTCAAGTTATTTAGATTAAAATCTATATTTCATATTTACTTCCAAGTTCTTAGATTAAAAATTTTCATTTCATCCTAGATTACAAACTACATCTTCATTCTTAGATTAATCTCATTTTTCTCATCATTCTAGCTTTGAAATCCTCCATATTAACTTGGTCTTATGGTTGTTGGCCCTCCAATCTAAGAGTAATTAAAAACCCTGATTAACTCGGAGGCAATAGGTTGCTTCACCATTAATTTCAAGTTGAGTAATTAATACTCATTTTTGTGATTTGATTGTGTGAGTAATGACTATGTTGCATGTGTAGTTGGATTAGAGGTCCATGTTCAACCACATACACTCCCATATTCTTTAAATTTTTCTCTTCTATCCATGTAGCCTCTGATTTAGGTGGGTGTTTTCATTTGACAAGGTGTTCCATGTAGACACCATCCTACTTTGTTTCTTCACCCTTGAGTTTAGGATCTTCTCAACTGGGGGCTTCATAGGGACTGGTAATTTGAGGTCCTTGACATCACTATGAATATCTAGACTATTTTCATCCTCTTTGATATCCATTCCCTTGTATCTAACCAAATATTGGACATTGAAAGCTAGAGATATGGCCAATTCCTTAGGTAGGCCTATCTTGTATGCATTGGAGCCATACTTGGCTAAAACCTTACATGGTCCAACCCTTCTCATTTGTAGCTTTCTTGGTATGCCTTTTTGGAGTCTAGCCTTGTTGAGGTGTTCCATCACCCAATCTCATTTCAAACTATAAGTCCTTTCTCCTCTCATCTACCTTAGTCTTCAACTTTTGATTGGATTCTACCAATGTCCTTCTTACCTGCTCATGTACTTCTTGCATAGACTAAGAAAAATCATCAGCATGACCACTAAATCCTCCTTAATTTCCTAGTTATCTTATCTCACACACACCTCTTGGGTGCATGCCATACACCACCTCAAATAGGCTCTTGTTGGTGGACCTATTCATACTGTCATTGTAAGAAAACTCAACTTGTGGTAACACTTGGTCCCACACTTGTTCATATTCTTTTGTAAGACATCTCAAGAGGTTTCCAAATACTCTATTGATCACCTCTATTTGGCCATCTTTTTGAGGATGATAAGCTGAACCAAAAGCCATATTTATGCCTAGTCTCTTCCATAGGGTCTTCCAAAAGTGTCTCATAAACTTCACATCCCTATCTAACACAATGCTGATTTGTAGGTCATGAATCCTTACCACTTCTTTGAAGAAAAGGTGTGCAATAGAGCTGGCATCATGTGTACTTTTACATGGTATAAAGTGACTCATCTTACTAAACCTATCAACCACCACAAAGACACTATCAAAACTAGTAGTTGTCTTAGGTAAACCCGCTATAAAATCCATGCTAAGACACTCCCATGGCCTATTTGGTATTGGTAAAGGATAATATAACCCTACATTGGTAGATGTGCCCTTAAATTTTTGGAAAAAAATACATTGTTCTACATATCTCCTAACATATCTTGGCATCTTGGGCCAATAGTAAAACCTTTTCACTAGGTTCAATGTCTTATTCAAACCAAAGTGTCCACTAAGGCTCCCATTATGTTTTTCTTGTATAAGGTTCTCCCTCATTGATCCCTTGGGTACACATAACTAATTAAACTTGAATAACAAACCATTTTGTAATGTCTAGTTAGAAAACTCACTATGAAAGTGGTTCTCAAATTCAGCACATACCTTGTATGCCTTGGAGAAGTCTGCATCCTCTTTGTAGAGGTCCTTAAATCCCTTTAAACCCATGCTTTGAAACTGGATTTATTGGACAGTCAGCAACCTTTGGCTAAGTTCATTAGCTACCTTGTTGTTTAGACCCTTATTATGCTTAATGGTAAAGGTATAGGTCTGGAGAAACTCCATCCACTTGATGTGCCTATGACTTAGCTTTTCTTGTGTATTGATGTAGCTTAATGCTTGGTTATCAGTATAGACCACAAACTCCTTGGGAAATAGATAGTGCCTCCATTTCTTGAGTGCTTGTATCAATGCATAGAGTTCCAAATCATATGAGGAGTACCTTTACTTAGCCTCATTCAATCTCTCACTGAAAAATGCAACCGATCTTCCTTCTTGGTTAAGGACTGCTCCCACTAATATGTTGCTTCCATCACATTCCACTATAAATAGCTTGTCAAAGCTTGGTAGGACTAGGATGGGCTAAGTTTCCACTCTTTGTTTCAATTTTTCAAAACCTTCTTGGGCTGCCTTGGTCTATATGAACTTGGCTTTAACTCCTCCTTTAATGGTATTTAGCAAGGGTGCACATATCTCACTAAAACCCTTGATGAAATTCCTATAGAATTGAGCTAACCCATGGAAGCTCCTCACTTTTGTCCATATTTTTGGAGTGGGCCAGCTTAGAATGGATTCAACTTTACTTAGATCCATCTTAAGGCCACCTTGAGACACAAAATAGACTAGGTAGACTAGTTCTTGCTTTAAGAATTCACTCTTTTCTAGATTGATGGCTAGTTTCTCTTCATGAAACCTTCTCAAGACAATTTCTATGTCTTGCATATGTTCCTCTTTGGTCTTGCTAAAGATGAGGATATCATCTAAGTACACCACCACAAATCTACCTATGAAATCTTTTAGGACCACATTCATTAACCTCATGAATGTACTAGGTGCATTGGTAAGATGAAAGGGCATAACTAACCATTCATAAAGACCCTTAGTAGTTTTGAAGTCTAACTTCCACTCATCCCCTTCTTTCATTCTAATTTGGTGGTACCCACTTTTAAGGTCAATTTTGGTGAAGTATCTAGACCCCCCAAGACATTCCATAAGGTATTCTATTCTAGAGATAGGAAACCTATATCTAATAGTTATCCTATTGATTTCCCTAGAATCAGTACATAATCTCCACTTACCTCCCTTCTTTGGTTCCAAAACCATTGGAACTGCACATGGGCTAATGCTCTTTCTTATCAACCCTTGATCAAGTAGCTCTTGAATCTGCCTTTCTATCTATTTTCTCTGGTCCAAGGTCATTTTGTATGTTTCTTTTTTAGGAAAAGATTCTTTAGGTAAAAAGTCAATTTTTTGACTAATTAATCTTTTAGGGCGAAGATTAGCTAGTGTACCATCACTTATTATATCTCTAAACTTATCCAAAAGGTGTTGTACTTCTTTTGGAAAAAAGGGGTGTAGTGACTTGGTCTCCTCCTTCGGTTTAAAGAATATAGCTAGTCCAACTCCTTCCTCATCCTTGAGTTCATTCTAAAACTCCTTCCTGGTCATCAAAAGTACATTAGGGTCCCCTAAATTTTAAGTTCCTTCCTCCATAAGTGACTAGATTTTGTAAGTAACCCCATCTTTCTTGAAAGTGTACATGTTATTCTTACCATGGTAGATTGTGTCCCATTCATATTTCCATGGTCTATCCAACATAAAATGGAAAGAATCCATTGGTAGGATGTCACACAACATCTTGTCTTGATAGCCACCTATCATAAACTCCACCCACACTTGTTCATTCACTAGGATGTTTTCTCATTTATTTAGCCAGGTAACCTTGTAAGGATGTGTATGAGGTATCCTAACAAGCTTCAATTTTTGAATTGCATCCTCTCAAATTATGTTATCAGTTGAACCTAAATCAATGATAACCTTGCACACTTTTCTAAGGATCTTACATTTGATCCTAAAGAGATCCCTCCTTTGCTTAGGTTCTTCTTTGATTGGTTCCTTGAGTAGAACCCTCCTAAACATGAGGTTCTCACCTTCTAAATCTAGGCTAATCTCTGGTTACTTAATACTACTTTCTTCCTATTGGACTTTAGACCTTAAGCAAAGTTTTTGAAACTCGTCGATGTAAGAGGCCACATCCATTTCCTTTTGTCTGAGACTTTGCCTCTTTTTTTTCATTTTGATCTCATGATCCTCTGGTAGATAATTTTCTTTAATCTTTGTTAGCATAGCCCTCCAATTCGCTATTGGTATTTTCCCCTCTCTTTCCCTCTCTTCTTGGAGGAACTTCCACCATGTTATAGCTGGTCCACTAAGTCTTGACTTGGCAACCTTCACCTTTTGTACCTCTGAGACACCTTCACACTAAAAATGATTCTCCATCCCTTCAATCCATTCCATGACTAACTTTGAGTCCATCTTTCCGATGAACATGGGTATCCCATCAAGTTCCTCACCTCCCAATGCCTTAATGGATTTAAGGAAGGGTTGATCTTGCATTGGCGGATCTAGTTCAGGAAAGTAGTCATCCTCAACTACTATTTTGCCTTTTTCATCTTCAACTTACAACTTCTATTTCATCTTACCAGCTACCTCTGCAACTTCATCAAGCTTATCCTTCAAAGCTTCTATGGTTTCTTCAAGGATCCTATTTCTCTCCTTTTTTTCTACCACTTCCCTTTCCAATTTGGCATTGGTCACCATGGTGGATTCTCCCATTGATGTACTCCCACCTTCTAACATACATTATGTCTTATCCCAATCTTTTATTGTCTTTGATACTAATTTGATAGGGAGGTCCCTACACACTTGTCCTAATTCACCTAGGACTTAATTTATGTCTTTCTCCTAACCTTTCTAGGGTTATCTTGGACCCTAATTAATGAGTGATTTTTGACAATCACCTGCACTCCTCTAGACCTCTTTACCAAGTTGTGTTTCCATTCCTTCTTCTTGATCCCTCATATGAACTCACTCCCTCAAGTTCATCACCTTACCAACAAATTGACATTTCATTGTGATTTGGATAGAAGACTTCCTTTTGGAAAATCTTGATTTGATTTGAGGTATTCTAGCCTCTATCTACTTCCATTTACTAGATGGTCTCTTGAAAATAGGTCTATATCCCTATTAGGCCTTTTCTAGGTCTCCCAAGCTCCTTTTTGAGGTGTAACTTCCCAAATTTCCAAACAAGTTACAAAAAAAATTCATATCCAAATACTATTTTCAAAGTTACTTAGGATTTTTTGGTTCTTAGGTCCTTAGGGTATTCGTACAGTACTCCATATAATCATTCCTATTTTCTAGGCCTAATTAGGCTTCTCTAATTTCTAGTGAAGGTTTGGCTTCCCCAACCTTTATTGGATTGTTCATGGGCTCTCCTTTTGAGGATTGAGTCCTTGACACATATCCTTCATGCTTATGCACTTGGATTGATTTCCTCAATCCCTGAGCCTTCTATCCATAGTTGATTCACTATCAAGCTTCCTAATCAGGCATCCACTGGCTCACCTAGAGATTGATCCCAAAAATAGCTCCCCTACAAATATGGCCACAAAAATGCATATTTACAGAGTATATACAATACCCTAGCATGTCCCAAGGGGCCGTATAATTTACTCTATGGGAACTCATGCTAGAGTCATCTTATTGACCTTAACTCTAGATGAACTAGTAAACTAGTCACAGAGGAGGAATTTAAACAAAATAAAAAGAAGACAACCTAGATACTAAATAAACACACACAAAAGAACTATAAATAATGCTTAATCAACACATGCAAGGAAAGGCTCTAGTTCAATGCATAAGTGCTTAAGAATAACTGAGAAGGGGGTGATTCATCAGCTATCCTACAGTCCCAAATACAAAGATGTATCCCACAAAATAATTCAACCAAATTATGTAGATCAGTAACATATAATATCAATCTGTCTGTTCACTTTACTGATTACCAATAATTAATCAAATGTGATTACTAACTAAATCAACTATGCAATATGTAAAGTATGTTAGCAAAATAATCATATAACATAGGCCAAGGTAGGGAGGATCCAATTAAGGATATTCCAACCTTGTAGCTTTAGAATTACATAGAGAAAAAAACAACACAACAAGATGTTTCAACTCAATTTTCATTAACATGCCTGGATATAAGGCCTTTCAGGTTAGGGTCAATTACAATCATAAACAAGTTCTTCAAGATCCACATAGATCCAATACAATCTCAGCTAGTTCAACTCTGAAAATAATCAGCAACTGATGGAAACCCTAAGGCAGATCTAAACTTGAGCTCACAAGCTTCCAAGAAATCTCCTTGTCTCCAAGCCTCAACTCCTAGCTCTACTATTACAAACTATCAGAAACAATCTGATCTACAAGATCATGCAAGATCTTTTCCACAACTTTGCCAATGTCTAACTTCCCTAACTTCTTATCCAATATCCCAGATCTTCTTTCATGATCTTCCAAGTCCTCCCCTAAACATCTACCCAAAAACACCTTAAATACAAATCATTAGCCACAAGTTAGTAGGATGAAACCATTAACAACTACAAACAAATATTAAATGCCACACAAGTTATCTTACAAATTGCCTTACAAACATTTAATTCAACATATCAGCGTATAACAATAGCTACCAACAATAAATGCACTAAGTTGGCCCAAAAAATTACTTATAAGTCTAGTCAGTAAGCTAGAACTACCAAGCATCAGAGAAATAATTGAGTGATAGTGAAACAACTGACCATGCCAAGCATCACCAAAGCACCAATGTCAAATGAGCACCACAAACATCATTGAGTAACACTTTCACTAAGCGCAAGAAGTTCCACCAAGTTCCTTCAGTGACCAAGCTCCTTCAATAACTAAAACCATTGGTTAAGGCTCCGACTAAGTAACAACGGCCAAATAAAAAAGCCCCAAGCAATTTCACCAAGGACCAAGAATGCCCCTACATCGAACACCCCTAGGTTGAAAAAGATGTTCATATGTGAGAAGAACATCTTCTAGGATTCAGCACATAAATCCAAAACTAGTTCTTCACATACAATTCCTCCATCTTCTCACTTTGCATACTCTTCCACTTCAACTTCCTCTATCTTTTCAAGTCTTTTCTTATTAACACATAGGTCTATTCTCCAAATTGATCATTCACTTTCTCTAGATCCACCAACTCAACTCGGCTACCAATAGTCAGGCTTCTCCTATCGAGCATTGTATCCATCAAAGGCATCAGGGAAAACTTCATGTCATTCTTCTCAATAGTAAACACATTCTTTACATAGTCATACATAGCTCTGTAATCATATTTCCAAGGTCTACTGAGCAATATATCACAACTATTCATCTTCACAATATCATACAACACAAGATCCTTATATTGGCCAATCTAAACATCAACAAAGCATTGTTCTCTAACTTCTAGAGCATGATCATCTTGCAACCAGCCTATCTTATAAGGATGTGGATGTCTCATTCTATTCAAACCAAGTTTCTAAACCATGTCTTGAGCAACAAGGTTATCAGTACTACCACTGTCAACAAATACATCACAAAGTTTACTTCCAGACTTGCAAGTTCTTAGATTTAGGTTCATTATGAATGTTCTCATTCACCATAGTAGTTTATCGGTCACCAAGCTTCTTTTGTGTACACTCAAAAGAACAGTTTCCTTCCTCTCCATAGTTATAGCAAGTACCCTTAAAGATAACTCTACTTGTCTTCTTCTTTGGTTCTACAAGTTTCTGTTCATCTTCTGCATCAGTTGGTTTATCCTTCACCAAGTGATTAATCTTCTTTTTCCCACAGGAATTACCATGTTGTTTCCTCTTCAACTTCTACCTTAAGAGAATAATGATAAGAATCTTTAGCATACCAAGCTCATCCTGAATATTGAATCTTAGACCATTCACATACCGAGCTACCTTTTCCTTACCAAGTTCTTTGTGTCTAGACCGAATAGTAAGTTTGTAGAACTCCTCGGTATAATCTTCAACAGAAAAATCATTCTATTTTAGATTTGTAATTTCTTAAACAAATCTAGCTCATAGTCAATTGGAATGAACTTATCTTCTAATTTAGTCACCATCAACCTCCATTGATTGATCTTCATTTCACCTTCATCTTCTCTATCTCTTTGTAATTCTTTCCACCAAAGAGAAACATATCCTTTCAACTTAGTCAGTGCCAATCTCACCCAAAGTGGATCTTCAATTTCTTCTAGCTCAAAGAAATCTTCCAGTTCACCAATCCAATCAATCAAGTTCTCAGGTTTCAAGGTACTAGAGAAAGTAGAAACTTCCATTTGGTAACTATTACTTAACCAAGCTCCAAAACTATGTAACTGAGAAGTTCTGCCTTCACCAAATCTATCCCTTCGATCATCACCACTAGATCCAGTAGCTTTAAAGTCTTCAACAGCTTCTTCATAACCATCCTTAGTACCAACATTCTAAGGTACACTAGTAACAACTCTCATGATCTCAGCGACCATGGCATTCTTCATTAGTTCCATCTTAGATCTAAAATTTGATTTCACCTTCTCTATAATCTGGGATTCCATAGTATCACAAAGATCAAAAATTAATCTAGGGTAAAATCTTCTCAGAGGCATCCTTAAAGATAAGAGAAACCCTCTATAAAAAACCCTACACCAATCACCTTGTGACAATCTCCAAGTTGTATACAAGTCAAATCACAACTTGCAACCTTGCACAAACAACTAGGGCACAATTTCACAAGTTCAGTGCCATGAATCTACAACTAAGATCATATGATCTCTTTTCCAATAAGATCAATTTCATAGGATCAGCCCTCGCAAGATCAATCTTCGCTCCACAAGACCAACTTAGCTTTGATACCACCTGACACAGACCAAGGCATGGATGATCCAATTAAGGATAGTCCAAACTTGTAGCTTTAGAATGACACAATGGAAAACACAACACAACAAGACGTTTCAACTCAATTTTCATTAACATGCCCAACTATAAGTCCTTCTGGGTTAGGGCCAATTACAATCAAAAACAAGTTCTTCAAGATCCACACAGATCCAATAAAATCTCAACTAGTTCAACTTTGAAAACAATCAGCAACTGATGGAAACCCCAAGGCAGATCTAAATATGAGCTCTCAAGCCTCCAAGAAATCTCCTTGTCTCCAAGGCTCAAATCCTAGCTCTGTTATTATAAACTATCAAAAATAATTTCATCTCCAAGATCATGCAAGATCTTTTCTACAACTTCGCCAATGTCTAACTTCTAGGTATGTGCAGGATCATGGTATGCCAAAAAGTGGCGATGTGAAAAAGAAGTCCTGATTGATAGACTCTTTAAAAACCAACTATAACTTTCAAATAGTATAGCATTTTTGAAATCTAAACTATACATCACATTCTATGCTTTACCTAATACAATTATAATAATAAATTCCTTCAATTTGATGAAGTTTAGACTAAGTTAAGGTGGTTAGACACGAGAGTTTTTATATTCGGGAAAATTTGTAGCAAAAAATCATAATTAATTATTTACTTGGAAAAAAATATACATCACATCTGAACATGATTTTACTACTTTTATATAGAATATTATAAAATAATATCATCATTTTATTTTTTTTAATGTGGTTAGACATACACCTACTTGTTAACTTTCTAGTCCTGATTGATAAACTTATTGAAAAATAGCTATAACTTTCAAACTATATAACATTTTTTAAATCCAAAACATGTGTCACATTCTATGATTTTCCTACTACAAGAAAAATTAAAAAAAATTTCAATTTGATAAAGTTTAGACTAAGTTAATGTGGATAGACACAAGAGTTTTTGTATTCTGCAAAAGTTCTAGAAGAAAAATGATAATTAATTATTTACTTGGAAAAAATTTACAAAAAAATATGTGTAACATTCATACATGAGTCTACTACCTATATCTATAATCTTGTAAAAAAAAATTATCATTTGATTGTGTTTAAGGTGGTCAAACATACACCTACTTCTTATTTTTTCCTGAAATTTTTGTACTACTACATTGAAATTTGAAATTTTCAACATATAGAATAATTGTTTTCCAAAAAAGGCCTAGTATCTTAGAAACTAAATTCAATTTTCTACAAATTCTCTTCTTTCATATTTTTTATATAATATTTATAACTTGTTAAATTTTTTATGTCAACTTGCCTAAACCTAATTTTTTGAATTTTCATTGCCACTTAAGGGCCTAGTTTGGCATACCATGATTCTGTACATACCCTTGGACCTAGACTTCTTATCTAATATCCTAGATCTTCTTTTATGATCCTCCAAGTCCTCCCCTAAACATCTACCCAAACACCCTTTAAATACAAATCATCAGCCACAAGTCAGCTGGATGAAACCATTAACTCTTACAAACAAATATTAAATGCCATGCAAGTCAGCTTAAAAATTGCCTTACAAAAATTTAATTCAACATGTCAGCCTATAACAATAGCTACCAACAATAAATGCACCTATTCAGCCCAAAAAATCACATAGAACTCCAGTCGGTAAGCCAGAACTACTGAGCATCAGAGAAACAACTGAGCGATGGTGAAATAACTAAGCATACCAAGCATCATCGAGCACTAGTGTCAATCGAGTACCACAAACATCATTGAGTAACACTTTCATCGAGTGCAAGAAGTTCTAATGAGTTCCTTCAGCGATCAAGCTCCTTCAATAATAGAGACCATCGGTTAAGGTTGCAACTGAGTAACACTAGCCAAATAACAAACCCTCATGTAGTTTCATCAAGGACCAAGAATTCCCTTACATCATCATAACAACTAACACATAACACAATGATTTAACATAGAAACCATGTTAAGGGAAAAACCACCTGGGACTGGTAACCCAAAATAATTCACTCTTCTAAAGTGAGCTCGGTGAAGAGCCATCCCTATTAAAGGTTATAATACACACTATTAGGTGTGACCTGGTTAGAGGATTTATCACTAACAGTTAACTTTTGACCATCATTCACTATGGGGTCAACAAGATAACAATGTACATTCTCTGAATGACATAGGGTAGAATATAAGATGGTTAAGTCCACTTAGTTAAGAGATTTTCTGAATCAATCATTAAACTGATACAATATGATCTGATTCAAATATAAATCAATTGCAGATATTTAGATCTATGCTAAGCCCATACAAATATCCTTTGATCATTAATCAATTCTCTTCCTCAATATTTCAACTTACTTTCACTCATTAAATGGTTCTCTGATGCTCAGTTAACTCTGTAGTTTGGTTCTTTCAATAACCAGTCTAATCAAGTATGCATGAATAGTCTTCACGTGAAATCTTTGCAGTCTTCTTCTTTTGGCATCTTTCAATAATGAAACTCATATCTCTTATATAGAAAAGTAAGCCATTTTCATATCAACCATTAGATTTTTCCTCTTAATATCCTTCATCCATTTTTCCTCTTAAACCTTCGTCGATAGATGTGTCATTAACACATTTCAAACTCATCCTTTAGATCTTTTCTGAATTTTGTCAGCCATGGATCTCATAACAAACTTCATCCTTAATCTCAAAATCATAACACTTTCTAGCTCATCAAATTTAGTTGGCTGATCTTTTCATTTAATGTTTTCATCCATACTTGGTCAATATACAAATTCGTCAATGATAACTAGTTAAACTAGCTCAGTTAATACTGTCAGTCGGTACACATTGCACTAGCTCGATGTATACAAAAATCTTCAATTACCGACCATATTGACATGTTCAATTTCAAATCTCTTCTTCATAATAGATTAATGTAACATTCTCAAGTCAATAATATAAAGCCATAGACTCATCAATAAATTACCCAATGTTTACATTATCCTTATCTATCATATCCATCTTTTCTTCATGTAGATATCTCAATTCTTCATCTTCTCTCCCTTCAACAGATGTTTGTAACTAACATGATAAGTACTGTCAAGACTAGTTGACATCAATGAAAACATATTAACTCATTTAATCATCTTACATATCATTTTAGTACTCAGTGATCTGTAATTACTATTTCTTCAATTCATTTAGATATTCAATCAGTTGTAGTTCATCAATCTCTCCCTTTGGCATTGATGGAAATACAAGCAATATGACAAAATATGCCATGCACATACCAAACATGTATTCTAAAACTTTGTAAGAAAAATGTTGTAGATTGGTAAGCTCATATTTAATATGTTTAATCACTACAAAACATAACAACATTACAAGTGCAGACTCTCCCTATGGATTTGATCTTTTTAGCTCTTAGATAAACTTTGTTCATTCTCAGCAAAAAATATTCAAGTCTCTCTCTTTCTATGTGTTCTTAGTAACTAATTTTCCATATTCATTCTCTCTCCCTTTGACAACAATGCCAAAGAAAATATACAAATAACTCTATAGCAACTAAGTATTCCTATGTTGTGTGGTTCATATTATATACCTTCAGTGTACAAATAAACAATTTTTTGTTCTAGCTTCTACAATCTTTCACAACCTTAGACAAAATCCAAAGTGTGAGCTCTGTACATCAACATGAATGATCTTTAGACTAGTATAGGTTGATTCAACCTCCAGATCACCTTAGTTACCGGTAGATAGGGGATGGACCCCAAGTCTAGTTCTCAAATATTCAAATGTGTCCTTCGGTAATGGTTTAGTAAAGATGTCAGCAAGTTGTTCCTTAGATGTTACAAATTCCAATTGTACTTGCTTCTCTTGAATTTGTTCTCTCAAGTAGTGATACTTAATAGATATATGCTTTATCTTCAAATGCATCACAAGATTCTTGGAAATATTTATAGCACCAGTGTTGCCACAATATATAATCACTGAGTCGGTGATAACCTCATTCATTCCTTCCAACACTTGTCTGATCCAGGCTATATTTGAACAATTTGTAGCAGCAGCAACATATTCTACTTCAATAGTGGACTGAGGTATGCATGCTTGTTTCTTGCTAATCCAAGTCATAATCCTTTCCTCTAAAAGGAATGCTCGATTGATTGTGCTCTTTCGGTCATCTATGTTTCTAGTCCAATCTACATTGATGTAAACTCTAAGTTCAAATTTTCCTTCAAATATATACCATAATCCATAATCCTCTATTTTCTTCAAGTATCTCAAGATTCTCTTTACAAAAACCATATGTGAATCTTTAGGATTTGTAGAAAATCTAGCCACAATCCCCACTGCATGTGCAATATTAGGCCTACTATGTACAACATACATCAGTTTACCAATCATTGATTAGTACAGAGTCTGATTTACTTCTCTAGATTCATCATCTTTTGTTAATTTACAACCTATTATCATCGGTGTTCCCACTAGTTTAGCATCTTCCATGCCAAAAGTTTTCAATAATTCCTTAATGTATTTTGATTGAGTGATGAAAATCCCATCTTTTTGTTGTATAACTTGCAAACCTAGAAATAATTTAATCTCTCCAAACATAGACATCTCAACTTCCTTTCTCATGTCATCAGCAAAATATTTGCAAATTTGATCTTGTCCTCCAAAGATTATATCATCAATAAATATTTTAGCAATCAAAATATTATCATCAGATCCTCCTTTCATGTACAAATTATTGTTTTCACTAGTTCTAAAAAAACTAATACTTATAAGATAAGCATGTAGTCTTTCATACCATTCCCTCAGTGCTTGCTTCAATCCATACAAAGCTTTGTGCAGTCTACATACCATGTCTTTTTTATTTTGATCAAAAAACCCTTTTGGTTGTTCTATGTAGACCTCCTCCTCAAAAGTTCCATTTAGAAATGTTGATTTCACATCCATTTGATGTACTTTAAATCCCTTATGTGTAGCATAAGGAAGTAATATTTGAACTCCTTCCAGTCTAGTAACTGGTGCAAAGGTTTCACCATAATCAATACCTTCTTCTTGTTCATATCCTTTGCAAACAAGTCTTTCCTTATTCCTTGTAACTTCTCCATTCTCATTAAGCTTATTCATGAAAACCCACTTAGTACCAATAACATTTTTATCTTTCATTCTAGGCACTACAATCCATGTCTTATTCTTTTCAATTTGTTCAATCTCCTCATTCACAACATTTATCCATTCCTCATTTTCAAGTGCATCCCTAACATTCTTCAGTTCAAACTCACAAACTAATCATGTGTTATGTCTTAACTTACTTTGATTCAGCATGCTAGCTTTCTTATCTCCAATGATTTGGATCTCGGGATGGTGTCTTCCAACAAATCTTGCTAGCACTTGATCTCTACTCTATTGATCATTCGGCTTAGGTACAGTTTCCTTCTCGGTAGCTCCTTCCTAATTCTCAATTTCTATTTGCTGATTCTCAATAGGATTTTCTTGATGCTTGATAGACTCAACCTATGGCTTCAATAGATACTCTAGATCTTCAACATAAGTGAACCTACCATAGTCTTATGGTTCCTTCATGCTTTCTTCTTCATTCTTTTCAAAAAACTCATCAACTCTAATATTAGTACTCTCTATCATCCTATTAGCAACTGTTAGGAATGAATGCTAAATATATCCTATGGGAGTATTGGTAGCCATTCTATAGAAGTTGTTGTTGGATTCATCACTATGATTGTCATTGATATCAACACAGTAATCTACTCAAGATTAGTAGAGGAGCATATAGTGTTTTGATTAGCGTATGTGGGATATTGCAGATTGAGCTATGTGATGTTGAGGAAATACTCTTTGATATGTTATATGTTCATGGTTAAGAGTGCATACAATAATTCATCTATTCATGGAAGTTATGAGCATTTTGGTGGAAGCAGTATTCAGGCAGTGTTCCTGAGTAGTGGTTTGTGGAAATTGGATGATATCTCCTAATTAGGATGGAATCTAGTTTTGTGTAGTTCAAGGGAAGTTGAATACATTGTTAGTGATGTGGATGATAGTGCAATCTTCGAGGTCACATGAGTGAAGAATTATTTTAATTGGAAGCTGACAGTTTTGTGTAATTTTTGATGTAGCGTGTGGAAATTTTTATTTTATAATTGGATGCTGACTCATTTGTAATTACTTGAGTTTGGTATAAAGGAAGGAATGTTTTTCCTTGTTGTAATATGGTTGAATATGGTTGTGATGAAGTGAATGAAGTTGTGAAAGAGAATTTGTGAAAGAAGACATGTGAGGTACAGAGATCTGAAATTGAGATATGGCGTAGCAGTGGGTGCAGTTTGGCACAGTCAGAGAAGAGGTAACATATTGTTGAGATCAGTAATCTTTTGGTATTATTCTATTAAGTAATACAAATATTAGTTGGATAGTGTGTTCATTGATCTTACCCTAAAGCTATTTGGGCAGTGGGTCCTTCTATCTTCCATAACTCCCAACAGAGTTATAATCTTTTAATAGGGATTCAAAATCTCCTAAAAAAGATTCATATGTAATAAATGTATTTCATAAGACTCCTAACAGAGTCCATCCTTTCACAAGGAATATTCATATTAGTGCATCTTTTATGGGCATCATTCCCACTGGGGTTTACTCTTTGATCAAGAGGTTCCCTAGTCAACATATCTTGTGTCATTGTGTTATTATGTATGAATATCTTTCTATAGTTGGTAATTATGTGTCTTACATGGTTAAATGTTGTTGAAGTTGATAAAATTTATAATTATCTAATAAATGATTCACCCCCCCCCCCCCCCCCTTAGTTATCTTGATGGACTTTACTTTCTAGCAATTGGTATCAGAGTAGCAAGTCCTTGAAAGAGAAGTTTAACAACTTAAGGAGATCCATGGTGAATTTCAAGAAAGAAAACCCTAAGTTTGATGGAGTAAATTTTGATAGCAAAAAAGAAAATATGAAGACACATCTACTATGTTTAGGAACAGGTTATTGGTTGATTACAAAGAATGAAAAGACTATCATTGAATAGAATGATCTTGAAACATGTTCTAGTGATGAGAGAGATCTATTCATGTGTAACATACTTGCCAGAGAAGCACTTTTGACAGCCCTTCCAAAGAATGAGTACAGTCAGGTAAAATGTCTGAAAACATCTCATGAAATTTGGAAAGCTTTACACTCTACTTTTGAAGGTGATGAACATGCAAAGAAAGTTATATTACATAGTTGGATATGTGCATTTGAAGATATAAGAATGATGGAAGATTAATTTGTTAGAAGCTATATTGGTAGAATGTCAAAAATTGTTGCAGGTATAAAATCTTGTGGAGGAACAAAGACAGAGAATAAAGTGATATGGAAAATTCTGAGGACATTGACTCCTATGTTTAAGCAAACAAAATAAATGATTGAACAAGTTATACCTTGTACTTCAAACTTTATAAGAGAGACTCTTCTTGGAAAATTGGAAGTAGTAGAAATGAACCTAAGGTTATTAGGAGATTTTCCTAGAATGGAGATAGCATTTAGTGCTCTTAGTGTTCGCCCTACTTTTTCAAGAAGCATCAGTGTGAGCAGAGATTATGTTGGTGGCAGGAGATCTAGAAATGAAGAAGATAGGAAGATTGAAGAAGGTATTGCCTTACTTGTGAAGAGAGAACTAGACAATAAGAAAAATTTTAAATGTTGGACTTGTCAAGAATATCATCATTTTGCATCTAAATGTCCTAAGAGAGTTAAAAAGTATAGAAACAATTTCAAGCCTAGAAGATCTAAGGAATGTTATTATGCTAATGATGAAGATCTTGAAGGTAGTATAGAGAGAACTCTAAGTGAAAGTGATACTGATAATAATGATGACATAGGATTTGTAGAAATTAAAGAAGAAAATCCTGAAATAGATGTTAAGGAAGAAAAAACCATAGTTTCTCAATTTGAAAAGAAATTTGATTGGATTATAGATAGTGGTTGTTCACATCATATGAATGGAGACATTAAAAATTTCTTAAAGTTTAACAATTATGATGGTGGAGTTGTTAGAGTTGGAAACAATGCACCTTATTTGATTAAAGGTATAGGATTTATTACTCTCGATGGGAAGACTAATACTGATGATGTTTACTTTTTGGATGGTTTGAAACATAATCTCTTGAGTTTTGGATAGTTAGTTGATAAGGGATATCAAGTTTGGTTTACTGAGAAAACTTGTGTGGTAAAGGATAAAGATGGAAATCTGATTGGAACTATATCTAGAACTAGAGGTAATGTATTTTAGTTGAATCCTAATGAGATGACATATTTGATTACTAAGATTGATGGCAGTTGGTTATGGCACATAATCTTTTATCATATAAATTTTGATAACATTGTGAAAATAAGTACTACACTTGCAGTAAGAGATTTGCCTAAAATTATGAAGCCTACTAACATGATTTGCAAGGAATGTGTGAAGGCTAAACAGAAGAGAAATTCATTTCTTAGTAAGAATTTTACATGTACAGAGACATTGGAGATTGTTCATACAAATTTGAGTGGTCCTACTAGCACTAGAGGATTCTATGGAGAAAGGTATTTTATGATTCTTGTTGATGATTTTACAAGAATGATGTGGATTTCATTTCTTAAAGAGAAGTCTAAACAATTTGATAAGTTTAAGATCATTAAGAATAAAGTTGATAATGAATCTGGAATGAAGATTAAATGTTTGAGATCTGATAGAGGTGGAGAATTTACTTCTAGAGAGTTTAACACCTTTTGTGAAGTGAATGGTATTAAGAGATAGTTTTCACCCCTAGAACACCTGAACAAAATGGTATTGCAGAAAGAGGAAACAGATCAGTGACTAAAGCAGCAAGAGCTATGTTATTTGAGAATGATTTCCTGAAGAAATTATAGAGAGAAGAAATGAACACATGAGTGTATACAATGAACAGAGTACAAATCAGAGCAGACCCAGACAAGACACCCTATGAATTATGATTTGGACATGCACCCTCAGTTAAGTATTTTAAAATTTTTGGAAGTAAATGTTATATAAAGAGAGATGATGATATTGGAAAGTTTGATCCTAGAAGTGATGAAGGTATATTTCTTGGATATTATTTGAAGAGAAAAGCTTATAGATGTTACAATAAGAGAACTAAGACTACTGTTGAGAGAGAAAATGTTAAAGTTGATGAAAAGTTCAGAATTTAGGAAAGAATGCTTCATTATGAATTTGATGAAGGAAATCATCCTAAACCTAACACTAAAACTACTAAATTATTCTATGAGACTGACAATGACTTTTTGAATGAAAGCCACAATGAAATCATTGAAGAACTAACACTTGAAGTGAGATTTGAGACAGTGACACCTAAGAGGAACTTATCAAGGAATCGTCCTGCTGAGTAGATTATTGGAAGCATAGATAGAGAAGTTCTAACTTGAAATAAGGTACAAGAATAGTTATGTTTGATTTCTCAAATTGAACCTAAATCTACTAGTGAATCTTGTGAAGATGAACATTGGATTAAAGCTATGAAAGAAGAACTAGATCAGATTGAAAAGAACAAGACATGGGAAATGGTCCCTAGACCTAAAGATAAACATTTTGTTGGAACTAAATGGGTGTTTAGAAACAAGATGAATGAACAAGGAGAAGTAGTAAGAAACAAAGCAAGATTGGTATGCAAGGGATACTCATAGCAAGAAGGAATTGACTATGAAGAAACTTTTGCACTAGTATCAAGAATTGAAGTAGTAAGAATGTTTCTAGCCTATGTAGCTTTTAAGAAATTCAAAGTATATCAGATGAATGTGAAGTTAGCATTTTTGAAAGGTGAATTGGAAGAAGTCTACATTGAGAAGCCTAAAGGTTTTCCTTTAACTCAAGGAGACATGGTATGTAAACTAAAGAAAGCCTTATATGGACTAAAGCAAGCTCCTAGAACTTGCTATGAAAGATTGGATAAGTATTTGTTAAAATTGGGATTTAAAAAGGGAATAGCTAATAGAAACCTGTACACAAAAGAAATTGAAAATGGTTTGTTGATTATAGTTATTTTTGTTGATGACATTATCCTTGGAGGAGAAGATGAAGCTATAGATAAATTTTCTAATCAAATGAAGATTGAATTTGAAATGAGCATGATTGGTGAAATGAAATAATTTTTGAGATTAAAAATAACATAGAATAGTGATGGTATCTTTGTAAGCTAGACAAAGTACTTGAATGGTTTATTAAAGAGATTCAGAATGGAGAACTATAAACTAGTTGGAACACCTATGGTAACTAGACATAAATTATCTATCACAGATGAGACTCCTACAGTTGAATAGAAGAAGTACAAATCTATGATTGGAGGATTGTAATACTCGACACATAAAAGACCTGATATAGCACATTCAGTTGGAATTGTAGCAAGATTTCAAGCTGAACCCAGAGAATCACATTATGCAACAGTGAAGAGGATACTGAGTGTTGGTATATAGATTTTCCTTCTTACTAAAACTGTAACAATTTTCAAATACTCTGGCCCAAGATGAAAGAAAAACTCATACAACAGTTGAGTTAGTCACTCATGACTAAAATCTTTATGATCAAAGGAGCAGCTACCTTATATAAAGATCAATCTTGACAATTCATTTATTTGAAAAAAATGAAAGCAGTAAAAGCTATATATACTTTTGACCTAAAAGTACAAAAGGCTTTTTCAAAACTCATATGAAATAGCTACTAAAAGATTTATGCTCTGAGAGAGATTTCACACTTATCTAAGCCAACTAACTAAGACTGTAAAGAAATTTCCTAGAAAGATCAATTCAACATAAATTGAAATAAAATTGAAAATGGATGTATGATCTTGAAACACATACATAGATTGCAGAAACAAGAAATCAATTCCAACTTAAATCAACATACATGTATTAACTAGACACACTGATCTGAAAAGATACTACTATTTTTTATATATATCAATTGATAATATATCATGAGTTTCAATTCAAAACATCAACCATTTCATGAAAGTATTTGTAGAAAATATTAAACTATAAGTTTCTACTACCAGAGAACCGACCCTTGCAAGGTCTTTCAAAAATTAACTTATAACCATGTAGGGCATAATCAGTTTCATAACTAAAACCTAATTTTGGAAAAGAAACTAACACCCTATAACTACTTAGAACCATCCTTTCAAAAACTAATCAAAATAGATTAGCTTTTCCCTACCTTAGCACTAATGGTGGCCTCAGTTGCTTTGCACTCATCTGACCACTCCTTGAAAGCCACCATGAATCTCTCCAAAAATTCCTTGTTTGGTGAAGAAACAAGATCTAGCTTTTTCTCCCAGATATCTTTGCAGTTTTGCAACTGCTCCAACTTAGTATTCAGTGACTTCACTTGCTCTTCACCAAGTATTATCAGTGATTGCACCCTGGCA
The DNA here is from genome assembly GCA_027943335.1 of Chamaecyparis obtusa. Lineage (NCBI taxonomy): Eukaryota > Viridiplantae > Streptophyta > Pinopsida > Cupressales > Cupressaceae > Chamaecyparis > Chamaecyparis obtusa. The sequence goes on along the minus strand of BSBK01002893.1, from coordinate 1,076,853 downwards.
ATAACTGAGCATTCTCTAGCTACCATTTCGTTGGCATCTTTTAATCCTTGTTCTTTCATGCTGAAGGATTCTTTCATCCTGGCCTCATCTATTCCCATTTTCATTTCACCTATGGACAGATTGTAGACACAATTTATATGATTGCTGACAACTTCCTCAACACAGGCTACTATCTTTAGAATTTACTCTGATTCTTTGATACCTTGATCCATTAAAGTATACCGCCATTCCTCATTAACCTTTGCTACAAAGAAGAGACCATTATCAACACCAGGAATTACTTTCTCAAGCAGGAATTTCTCAATCCCGTAACTAAAAGCTTCATCCATATTAGCTATTACTATCTGAAAACTATCTCTTCTTCCTTCCCAAAGCTTGACTTTAGACTCTAAGTCAGATACCAATTCAGAAGACCATTTAGTGGAACTTTCATAGGCCTGAGCAAAGTGATTGACCATCTCTCCAACTTCTCCCATCTAATTATAGAATGCCTTAGAGAGGGATCTCTCTTTATGTACCTAATCAAGGAACTTTTGATTGTCTAGAGACTTGACATCCAGACTTAAGGGTACCATCACCAAAGCTTGAGGAATAGGATTTTGTAATTACTAACTGTACTTTTCCATTTTGCATAAAGCCTACTTTAGCTTAGGTTTATCTTCAGCTTCCTTCAACACTTTGTGATTGATCTTCTTGTTTGCTGAATTCAAAATCTTCAAATTAGCAACTCTAGAAGATACTCCTCAATCCACTTTATCCACAGTGAAATCCTACTTGGTGACTTTAGCATTGGTCTTGTTGGAATTAAGCTTGAAAATCTCTGCGACCCAATGACCTGTGGTTGGATCTACATCCCACCATAGACTCTATTTTTGGTTTCTTTGTTTTAGGGGATTTTCAAAGGTATTTATTGACAAAATCACCAACAGGGACTAAGGAAGACACAATGTTCCTTTTCTTGTTCATAGTTAGATCCATCCAATCTGGAGAACTAGGAGTTGTGTTTTGTAGGGAAATAGTGGTACTTGGATTGCTCAGGGTAACAGTCTCTTGTTGACTTGAACTCCCATCACCTCTAGCTGATACTAAATCCATAGTGGATGCTTTACCTCTTTTCAGCCTTTTGAACTACCTTATGCTAGGCCCCTCAATGTTAGAATCTAGCACAATGAAAAAAGGAGGATTCACCTTCTCACTTCTTTTGCTTCTCTACCTTGTAAACCTCACAATATCATCAAAAATCAACTCTGAATCTTTAGGAATTTATGGAGAAACTGAAACACCTATAGAAAGAAACGGTTCAATCTTATTAGTCAGAACAGGGGAGGGTTTAATTTTTAGAGTCCTTGGACTCTTTCTGGTTCCCAACACAGGGGTAGCTAAGACTTTCTTCTTTTGGGCTTTAAGCCACTGCTCTATCTTCTAGAAAACATCCTTGGTCAAAGACTTCACATTATCCTCTTCCTCTGCTAGCTAGTCAATTCTTCTAATTACCATTTTAGCTTTTTATACTGCATTTTCTGACTGCAATGCACTGCTATCTTCCTCTTTAATATTTCTGATGTTGAAAGGTAATTTTAAAGTAGTGATTTTTTTGTGGGAAAACCTAGAACACAATGTTTTGGTAACCTTAACTTCATCTATGCAATCATCCCAGTAGTCTTCCAGAGTTGGTTGATGAAGGAACATGGCATCCACTCTAAAATGTCTCTAAACAAAACCTTTTCTATCAAACTAATTTCTTGCCTGGTATGGCTGGAGATTCATTTCTTGCAATTCATTGATTAAAAAGGAAAAGTCATGCATCAATCTGAATTTTTAATGTCCTATCTCAAGTGGGAAAAAGGCACCAATACCTCTCTTGACCTTATGCTTCTTCTCAACCATTAGTAACTATCTTCCTACTTCAAGAAGAATGCATTTGTCTAGGCAAAACCTGGGAAGTTTTAATGGAGTGTCACTAAAACCTCCTACTCTTAAATAGGTAAAAGTAGGAAATTGAATATAAAAGCTTCCATAAATTTTCACAAATTCCATTGCCTCCTCTGATATCCTTCAATTAGGTTTTCCCCTCAATTCAAAGACTAATTTGGATGAAAAGGTATCATCCACTTTCTTAAAACCCATGGGGTGTTTTCCTTTTTGTAATAGGGGGTGATATTTATAGATGAGCATACTACTATTCCATTCATGAGGTAGACCATCCCAAATTCTACAGATGGCAAGAATATAAAAGAGGTATGAAGGCATATAAAAACTAGAAATTAAAGCTGGCTAAGATAAACCTTCATGTAATTGCTCAACTATTATTTTAGCCCAGTCAATAGCATTTCCAACATCTAAGATAGCTTGTACAAAAATTTACATCTAGTCTTCCCAGTTGGTGTCTATAGGATTACCTCTAACCTTGTTTAGCATTATCATTATATCCCTAACTTCTCTGAATAGGTGATCTTTTCTAAGTGGTCTAGGAAAAAGGGAACCACCTTTTTTAGAATTTATTAGCCAATCTTTTGCTATGTTATTCCTATACTCCTTGTTCTTCTCAAAATCTGCTATAGCTTTACTGATATTCCAATTTCCATAGATTTGAACTAATGGAATTTTGAGAGTGGCCATTATTACTATTCCATCAATATTTACTAGAACTTCACCACTTTCTATTTTAATGTACCTCTCAACCTTGTTGTACCTATGACGGCATTCTATTACTAACTTCAGGCACGGAATCACATAAAAAAAACCAACAGCCTCTAATAAACCACTCTCTACAACCCTAACAGACATGGCCTCATCAACTATTTTCCTCAACCTTGAAATGATTTCTCTAATATTATCATCTACTATGACCATATACCTCATTCCAGGTAAACAATAAATAACTGGAGAAAATCTATTTTCTTTCATGTTTACTTTGGAAGAAGACATACTGAAATATAACCTTGTAAAATTCTTATGAAGATAGCTCTTTAAAAATGCAAAAGCTCAAATGAATTACAGGGTCAAGGTCTCACCATTTTCCTTCTTTTCAAGAATGTTACCTCACAGTTCCCAAAATGCCTCTAGAAGATAATAGAGTAGAATAAAGAAGCATAGAGAGAGGGAAAAATAAATACACACTTGCTTCAGTTCCCATCACTTCATGAAAAAATGCCATCAATTCACTTTCACACTGCAATAAATGATAATAGCATGTTTCACACACTTCTTTATAGTAAGAAAATCCATGAGCTGAGGTGGCACCACTCTTTCCATCACATCAATCATTTCGTTGTCAGTCGATAAATATTTTGGCTCATAGCTTATATCCAGGTATTATTACACCTCGAAGATCTATCCTTGAACCATAAAGAATGGGTTCAAAGTACATGATTAATGATGTTTTTTTAATTTATTTATATGCACATAAGAAAACCATGGTGGACCCCAATAACTTTTATAACGAACTTAGGAAAAAGTGAACCACAATTTTAAAACTTGACTAGGGAGACCTTTTAGTGTAAAGTTCTAGAAGTGCACATTCTAACGTGAACTTTGAACTAAAAAACTGAAGCTCAAAGTTCAAGATCTAATTCAACATTTACACATGGACACGTGACCACAATGAGAAAAAGGCTTTTAAAAGATGCAACATAGACATGTGGCTTTTGGAGAAAAATATATTGAACTTTGAACCTATAACCAGCTGGTTCAAGTTCAAAGTTCAAGGTTCAATTTGCAAATTAAACTTTGACAGGGCTTGAAAAATTACCGCATATAAATAGGGTAAAAATTTATTTGATGGGAAATAGGTGGCTCTGACTACGGATTAGAACTGTGAAGGACTAAACAAGGGATCTATGCTCTCTGGTTTTGCACTAAGAAAAAAGATAACACACGCAACTAACTTAAAGCACAACAAAAACTTATGTACAAGGGGAAGAAAAACTTATCTACAACTCATAAAGCTTCAGATCTTGCCCATTATAAGATAAGGGTATTTTAGTTCCATCTGCGTACCTAAGTTTGAAAGAATTAGGTCCCAATACTTGGCTGATTTCAAAAGGCCCCTTCCAAAGGGAGTCAAATTGGTTGTGAGCACCTCTAGGCTCTCTTCTTTTATCCCATAATAGCACTCTATCATTTTCCATAAACCTCCTAGGCTGGGCTTGTTTTTCAAATATCTTCTTTACCCAAGATTGATGCAGGGCTATGCAGTTCACCATCTCTTCTCTTTCTTCTTGAATCTTGCTTAGGTACATGATCCTTTTTATCCAATCCATCAGAAAAGGTTTGATCTTCAATTACTTTCTATAATTTTATGGTTGATAGCTCTAGAGGAAATGAGAGTTGAGCTTCTACTCCATAGACCAGTTCAAATGAAGTCATACCTATAGCTCTCTTAGGAGAAGTACAATCAGCCCAAAGAGCTTCGAGCAATTTCTTATGCTAGTCTTTAGAATTTTCACTCACTAGCTTTTTCATTATATTGATCAAGTTTTTATTGGTAGATTTTTCTTGCCCATTACCTTGGGGAAAGTAATTAGATGAGTGTGCCAATTGAATCCCATTATCATAGTAGAAAATTTGCATATCTTGAGAAGAAAATTTATGTGCATTATTAGCGACAATCTTTGCAGGAACTCCAAACTTGACCAAAATATTCTCTCTTAGAAAAGAACATACCACTTTAGTAGTAGTTTTCCTCACTACAACTGCCTCTACCCATTTATTAAAGTAATTTGTAGCTGTTAGAATATGGGTATGTCTAGCACTGGATGGGGGATTTATTGGCCCTATAAAATCCAAACCCCATTGTTTGAATGGCTCATCAATAATTACGGGTCTTAAAGGAAAAGTGGCTAAATGTGGTTTTCCTAAAAATAATTTGCATTTTTCACATTGTGCTACCCATTTGTAGGCTCTTTAAACATTCTAGGCCAATAATAACAGTTCCTCAAAATTTTGAAAGTAGTTACCATTGAGGAAAAATGCCCACCACATGCTTCATTGTGAAATGACTAAAGCAGCTTCTTCTGTTGATCCTCATCTACACATTTGAGAAACATTCCCTCCAAACCTCTTTTATATAGAATATCATCCACTATAACATACATAGTTGCCTTAAGCTTCAAATTTCTCTATTCTTTTGTCATAAGATGAGCTGGACACTCTCCATATATAAGGTAATAGGTTACATCAGAGAACCATGAGTCTTTTAACCCCATAAATAGAGATAATGGAATATCACCTTCAACAATCACATCATTTTTAGTGATTAATTTTCACAGACCTTGACCCCTAACCAATTTGGTAGGTTTTATCTCTAAATCAAACTCTTGAACTTTGGCCACCTAGTTAGCTCTCTTATTCATAGACACCTCTTGTTGGGTTAGTATGCTCTTGATAGCAGAATTTGGAACATACACTATAGAATGAGAATGTAGAATATAATACCTAAATTGCTTGATGGCCTTTACTATTGCATAAGCCTGATTTTTTGTGGGTGAATATTTCAATTCATGATTCTTTAGAGGAATGCTCATAAAAGAAATAGGCACTTCCTCACCCACCCCATTCTTCTGTAACAGGACTCCTGACATTGTGTGCTTGGATGCATAGCAATATATCACAAAGTCTTTACAAAAATCTAGATGAGAAAGGACAAGAGCCTATGCAATTGCTTCTTTAACCTCATCAAAAGACTTTTTAGCCTCATCATTCCATCTAAATGTCTACTTCTCACTCAGCAAGTTAACCATAGGTTTAGTTTTTTTTGAAAAATTTGGCAAAAATCTCCTCAAGAAATTGATCTAGCCAAAGAAGGACCTTATTCCACTCCTGTGGGAAGGAAAACACAATTCTTGAATCACTTGCACCCTTTCTGGATCTATTGCAATTTCCTTTTCTGAAACTATGTGACCTAAAGATTTTCCTTCAGTCATGCAAAAGATCAATTTCTTGGGGTTTAGAGATATCCCTTGGTTCCTACATTCTTGGAGAATGAGCATCAGGTCTTAGGATGCTTCTTTCTTCTATGAGAGAAAATAGTCATATCATCAAGGTACACCATGATCACTTTATTCATTAGATGACTGAAGGAGGAATTCATGGCTCACTGGAAAGTTGCTCCTACATTAATCAATCTAAATGGCATTCAGGTATATGAAAACATACCCCAAGGGGTAGTGAATGCTTTCTTGTGTTGGTCCTCTACGGCCACACTAATTTGGTTGCACCCTAAAAACCCATCTAGCATCAACATCATTTCAAACCCTGCCACCATTTGAAGAATATGGTCCATGTTTGGGAGAGAAAAATTGTCCTTCGAACTAGACTGATTGAGATTTCTAAAATCAACACAAATTTGAATTTCTCCATTCTTTTTTCTGATAGGAACTATGCTTGCCACCTAGGTCGAATGATGGATTGGATAAATTATTTTTTCCTTAAGCATTTTATCAACCTCTCAGAAAATGGCATCATCAACTCTAGGATTATAATTTCTAAATTTTTGTCTAAAGGGTTTAGCCCCTGGCTTTAAAGGAATATGATGTTGGAACTTACCTTTCCTAAAATCTTTTAAATCCTCATACGACCATGCAAAAACATCTCTGAATTCCTATAGAAATTTTTTAAATACCTCTTTCTCAATAGGGCTACAACACATACCTAAGTTGACAAACTTAGGGTCCTCATTGCTTCCGATATTGATCTTCTCATAGCTACCAAGTTGATCTTATTTTGTCCTGTCAATGTGACCTATAAAGAAATCCTTATGATCAAACAAATTTTCCATATTTACAAGACCTTTAGGAATGTGATTCCCTTTTAATTGAATAACCTCTTCTTCTTTTTCAACTTTCTCATCAGAACAAAACTCTCGGCATTTAGATTCAAATCCCTCGAAAAAGATAGAGGAAAACTTTTCCATACCCTGACGGAAAAACAACACATGAGCATCATCACTGAAAACTTGCCAAGAATTAGCTTTCTCTAGAATATTGGGTTGATGAATGAGCTCAATGGTATACTGATCACTATCAAAGTCAGGATGAGGAATCAAGAGTGCTGCTGAACCGGCAAGGGCATCTACTCTAGAATTCTTTTCTCTAGGAATAGAATCAATAGAAAAAGCCTGAAATCCTTCAATTTCATCCCAGACTCTATTTTTGTAATGCTTCATTCTATCATTCCTGGTTGCATATCTTCCTCTTATTTCATAATTAGCTCAACATCTCATTTTTCCCTAAGCATTTTAGTGCCTTTTCTTTTTTCTTCTTGAATCCCAAGTAATAGAGCCTCATACTCTGCAGTATTATTAGTATTCTTGAACTCAAGTTTATAATCAAAAGGGAATCTTTCTTTAGTAGGTGATATCAAAACCACTCCAGTACCTAAACTAGTAGATGAACAACTACCATCAAATTCTAAGGTCCACAGTTCCTCATCATCATTTTCTTTCATGACCTCAATCTCTGGAATGATCAAATAGTTTGAGAAATCAGTCTCCTGGTACAAAATATGAGACTTAAGATCACTGGAGGGGAAAACTATGTACTTTCACTTAGTCTTAGGTTGTAGAGTAACCCTTTATCCCTAATGGGAACAACAGCTTGAGACCAATCTAATTTGATCTCTCCACCCAGATCTCTACAAAAGGTTCTTCTCAAGAGCATATCGTAACTTGCAAGTATGTTAGCAACCAAAATAGTCAGCTTAAGCCTTTTGTCAGGGAAAGCTACTAAAGCAACTTGAGCATCTTTGACTTGGCCAATCAAAGGAACTTGCTTGGAATCCATAGAGTGGCACCTACCAAAAGTTTTTGTCAAGGGAAGATCAAGGGCTTTTTCTACTGAGGAGGGCATGATATTTTCAAAAGCTCTAGAATCTATCATACAATTACTAATCTTGTGACCATGTATGAACAATGATACATAAAAGGGCTTAGGTTTCCCTATAATAGGAACAACTTCTATGGGCTCTTTGATCTTAGGTTATTTTACGTTTGATTTAGTAGGGGTTTCATTAGTGGATATAGTGTTTTCCTGATTAGATTGAACAATAGGAGAAGGGCCTTTTACATAAGTAACCAACTTGTCTAATTCACTAGGATTTGACTTCAAATATTCGGCAGGGGATATTTGAATTTTAGCAGACTTACAGAATTCTATAAAATAAAAATTTGGCTCAGAATCTAACATTTTAAGGAATTTAATTCTTGTAGGTTCACTCCTTGGAGTCTTTATGTTGTTGCCAGCTTGATGCCAGCTTGACTCGTTGGTTCCTTATCTCTCTTTCCTTGAAATGGAGATGGAGAGTGACTATGGATTTTACCACCCTCCTATGCTCGAGTAAGCACTAAACATGAAGGATGCTCCATAGTTGTAATAATGTCACCACCTCATTCTAAGTCAAATTCATATTTGAGATAATAACTTATGGAGTCACCAAGTCCTCCAGAGTTATCTTCATTGCCAGCAATTTCCACAATGGTCTCTTTGTTGGCCTCCATTTTCTTGTACTGACCTATCTCAGGACAAGAATCACCATCATGCTCATCAGTCAAGTGAAAGATACACATGTTGATTTTAGCAGGAGGTGCTTCAATCTAAAGTCTAGGCTATTGTGTTAAAGTATTTGATTTCTTTTTATAATTTCATGTTCCTTGTCCTCCATATCTTCTAGGAGTAGGGGTAGTTTTTGGTAATTTCATTTTTAGGGTAATCATATCATTTACCAGTCTTTGAACCACAGGATCAGAAGGCCCTAATGTAGAAGCCTAGTTACTAGGAATCTAAACTTCTCTTCTCCATTTCCTAGTAGTAATCATGTCATCTTCAATCTCCACTGCTAATGCTTGGGTAGCTGCTAAGTCTACCACTCTTCCTCATCCAAGATGGAAACTAATATCAGGGGGCATGGCATTTACAAAGAACCCTTTTCTATTTTTGTCACTAGGATGATTAGCGATGGGAATCTGCTTTAAGAGCTTGTTAAATTTAGCTATGAATTCCCACATAGGTTCCTGCATCTCTTTCTTTAATTGGGAGAGCTAAAACAATAAGGAGTGTTCATCATCAACTACTTTAAAGCGAGCCATGAAAGTTGTTCTCATACAATTCCAAGTTGTTATGGACCCACTGGGAAAATGATGAAACCAATCTGTAGCAGTTTTAATTAAGGTCTGAATGAAAAGACATATTGCTACATCTTCTATGCCTATGCCTATCACACTACATGTAGTATGAAAAGCATTAATGTGATCACTTGGAGAAACTTTACCATCACCACTGAATTTGGGCAAAACCTCTCTATCCCCTTTGGGTAAAGCTTGTAGATTAAAATTTGTTAGGTCCTAAGGACCAACCTAAGCACCCCAAGGCTGATTTTGGGCTGAGGATTAAAAAGAGATGGGGTTACTATGCCAGATAGTGTAAGGGCTTGAAAACCAAAAATGGGAATGGGAGACTTGATGGGAGAGGAGGCTCTACTAGTCATTTGAGTTTTTCTTCTCAGAGGAATATCAGGGTTAAAATTCAAATGCTCAAGGGCTTCAAAATATTCATCAACCAATCCTTTTTCTCTATCCCCTCGGGTATATCTCCTTTCTACTAGCTTATTGACTAAGAATATAATAGAAATATATCTATAAAGAAAATATTATCCTCTAGGTCTTTGAGCTACTCTATTTTCTAAAACACCTGGTCGACCCAAGGGAAAATGTCTCAACCACTCTCCAATCTCTTCTTCTTCCTCAATTACTAATCTCACTTGTTGGTATTGCTAACCACTTGTCCTTAATTTCCAGGCAGTATTATTCAGATCAGCAATAATGTCTTCCTGTGTATTAGTGAAGTGAAGATCAGGTTGTAACACTAGGGGAAGCTCTTGTTGGCCAGGAATTACCTCAGTACATAGCACCATAATTGACCATTAAAAGAGAATAATTAAGCTCTAGTCTACTTGTAAGTCTCCCCAATAGAGTCACCAAAAATCTATTGGTATACAGGTTTTCATTCTTACTAAATCTATAACAATTTTAAAATACTCTGGCCCAAGATGAAGGAAAAACTCATACAACAGTTGAGTTAGTCACTCATGACTAAACTCTATGCAATCAAAGGAGTAGCTACCTAATATAAAGATCAATCTTGACAATTCATTTATTTGAAAAGAATCAAAGCAGTAAAAGTTATATATACTTTTGACCTAAAAGTACAAAAGGCTTTTTCAAAACTCATAAGAAATAGCTACTAAAAGATTTATGCTCTAAGAGAGATTTCACACTTATCTAAGCCAACTAACTAAGACTGTAAAGAAATTTCCTAGAAAGATTGATTCAACATAAACTAAAATAAAACTAAAAATGGATGTATGATCTTGAAACACACACAGATTGCAGCAACATAAAATCAATTCCAACTAAAATCAACATACATGTATTAACTAGACACACTAATCTAAAAAGATACTGCTATTTGTTATATATATCAACTGATAATATATCATGAGTTTCAATTCAAAACATCAACCATTTCATGAAAGTATTTGTAGTAAATATTAAACTATAAGTTTTTGCTACTAGAGAACCAACCCTTGCAAGGTCTTTCAAAAATTAACTTATAGCCATGTAGGGCATAATTAGTTTCATAACTAAAACCTAATCTCATAAAACAAACTAACACCCTATAACTACTTGGAACCATCCTTTCAAAAACTAATCAAAACATATTAGCTTCTCTCGGCCTCAGCACTGACGGTGGCCTTAATTGCTTTACGCTCATCTGACCACTCCTTGAAATCTGCCACAAATCTCTCCAACAACTCCTTGTTTGGAAAAGAAACAAGATCCAGCCTTTTCTCCTAGATATCTTTTCAATTTTGCAACTACTCCAGCTTAGTATTCAACAACTTCAGTTACTCTTCACCGAGTATTATTAGTGATTGCACCCTGGCAATAACTAAGCAATCTCTAGCTGCCATTTATTTGGCATCTTTTAATCCTTGTGCTTTCATGGTGAATGATTCTTTCATCCTAGCCTCATCTATTCCCATTTTCATTTCACCTCTGGATAGCTTGTAGACATAGTTTATATGATTGTTGACAACTTCCTCAACATAAGCTACTATCTTTAGAATCTAGTATGATTCTTCGATACCTTGATCCATTAAAGTACATCACCATTCCTCATTAACCCTTGCTACAAACAAGAGACCATCATTAGCACCAGGAATTACTTTCTCAGATAGGAATTTCTCTATGCCATAACTAAAAGCTTCATCCATATTAGCTATTGCTATCTGCAGACTGTCTCTTCTTCCTTCCCAAAGCTTGACTTTAGCCTCTAATGTAGATACAAATTTAGAAGACCATTTAGTGGAACTTTCATAGGCTTGAGTGAAGTTATTGACCATTTCTCCAACTTCTCCCATCCAATTATAGAATGCCTTAGAGAGGGATCTCTCTTTATGTACCTGATCAAGGAACTTTTGATTGTCTAGAAACTTGACATCCAAACTTAAGGGTACCATCACCAAAGGTTGAGGAATAGGATTTTGTAATTGTTGAATGTACTTTTCCATTTCATATAAAGCCTGCTTCAGCTTAGCTTTATCTTTAGCATCCTTTAGCACTCTATGATTGATCTTCTTGTTTGTTGAATTTAAAATGTTCAAATCAGTAACTCTGGAAGATACTCCTAAATCCACTTTATCCATAGTGAAATCCTTCTTGGTGACTTCAGCACTGGTCTTGTTGGAATTAGGCTTGAAAATCTCTACGACATAATGACCTGTGTTTGGATCTACATCCACCATAGACTCTATTTTTGGTTTCTTTGTTTTAGGGGACTTTCAAAGGTATTTACTGACCAAATCACCAACTTAGATCCATCCAATTTGGAGAACTAGGAGTTGTGTTTTGTAGGGAAATAGTGTTACTTGGATTGCTCAGGGTAACAGGCTCTTGTTGACTTGAACTCTCATCACCTCTAGCTGATATTGAATCCATAGTGGATGCTTTACCCATTTTCAACCTTTTGAACTACTTTATGCTAGGCTCCTCAGTGTCAGAATCTAGCACAATGCAAAAAGGAGGATTTTCCTTCTCACTTCTTTTTCTTCTCTTCCTTGTAGACCTCACAATATCATCAAAAATCAACTTTGAATCTTCAGGAATTTCTAGAGAAACTAAAACACCTACAGAAAGAAATAGTTCAATCTTATTAGTTAGAATAGGGGAGGGTTCAATTTTGGGATTCCTTGGACTCTTTTTGGTTCCCAACATAGGGGTAGCTGAGACTTTCTTCTTTTGGTCTTTAAGCCACTTCTCTGTCCTCCGGAAAACCTCCTTGGTCAAAGACTTCACATTATCTTCTTCCTTCGCTGTCTAGTCAATTCTTCTAATTACCATTTTAGCTTTTGATACTACATTTTTTGACTCCAATGCATTGCTATCTTCATCTTTAATATTTATGAATATTTAAAGGTAACTTTAAAGTAGTGATTTGTTTGAGGGAAAACCTAGAACACAATATTTTAGTAACCTCAACTTCATCTATGCAATCATCCCAGTAGTCTTCCAGAGCTAGTTGATGAAGGAACATGGCATCCACTTTGAAATGGCTCTCAACAAAACATTTTCTATCAAAGTAATTTCTTTCCTGGTATGGCTGGAGATTCATTTCTTTCAATTCATTGATTAAAAAGGAAAATTCATGCATCAATCTGAATTTTTAATATCCTATCTCAAGTGGGAAAAAGACACCAATACGTCTCTTGACCTTATACTTCTTCTCAACCATTAGTAATTGTCTTCCTACTTCAAGAAGAATGCATTTTTTTGGAAAATACCTGGGAAGTTTTAATGGAGTGTCACTGAAACCTCCTACTCTTAAATAGGTAAAAGTAGGAAACTAAATATAAAAACTTCCATAAATTTTCACAAATTCCATTGTCTCCTTTGATATCCTGTAATTAGGTTTTCCCCTCAATTCAAAGACTAATTTGGATGAAAATGTATCGTCCACTTTCTTAAAACCCATGGGGTGTTTTCCTTTTTGTAATAGGGGGTGATATTCATAGATGGGCATATTGCTATTCCATTCTTCATGAGGCAGACCATCCTAGATTCAACAGATGGAAAGAATATAAAAGAGGTATGAAGACATATAAAAATTAGAAATTAAAGCTAGCTAAGGTAAACCTTCATGTAATTTCTCAGCTATTATTTTAGCCTAGTCGACAGCATTTCCAACATCTAAGATAGCTTCTACAAAAATGTACATCCAGTCTTCCTAGTTGGTGTCTATAGGATTACCTCTAACCCTGTTTAGCATTACCATTGTATCCCTAACTTCTCTAAATAGGTGATCTTTTCTAAGTGGTCTAGGCAAATGGGAAATACCTTTTTATGGGTTTATCAGCCAATCTCTTGCTATGTTATTCCTATACTCCTTGTTCTTCTCAGAATCTTCTATAACTTTACTAATACTCCAATCTCCATAGATTTCAACTGATGGAATTCTGAGAGCAGCCATTGTTATTGTTCTATCAATATTTACTAGAACTTCAGAATTTTCTATTTTAATGCACCTCTTAGCCTTGTTGTACCTATTACAACATTCTATTACTAACTCTAGGCATGGAATCATGTCAGGAAAACTAGCGGCCTCTAATAAACCACTCTCTACAATCCTAACAGACATGGCTTCATCAACTATTTTCCTAAACCTTGAAATGTGTTCTTTGATATCATCATCTACTATGGCCGTATCCCTCATTTTAGCTAAATAAAAACTAACTGGAGAAAATCTATTTTCTTTCATGAATTTTACTTTGGAAGAAGACATACTGAAATATAACCTTGTAAAATTCTTATGAAGACAGCTCTTTAAAAATGCAGAAGCTCAAATGAATTACACGGCCAAGGTTGTTGTAAACTCACCATTTTCCTACCTTTCAAGAATGTTACCTTGCATCTCCCAAAATGCCTCCAAAAGATAACAAAGTAGAAAAAAGAAACTTAGAGAGAGGGAAAAATAAATACACACTTGCTACAATTCCCATCACTTGATGAAAAACTGCCATCAATTCACTTTCACGCCGCAATAAATGATAATAGCTTGTTTCACACACTTCTTTATAGTAAGAAAATCCATGATCTGAGGTGGCACCACTCTTTCTAGCACATCAATCATTTCATTGTCAATCAATAAAGATTTTGGCTCATGGCTTATATCTAGGTATTATTACACCTTGAAGATCAATCCTTGAACTATAAAGGATGGGTTCAAAGTACACGATTCATGATGTTTTTTTTTTTTAATATGCACATAAGATAACTGTGGTGGACCCCAATAAATTTTATAATGAACTCAAGAAAAAGTGAACCATGATTTTAAAACTTGACTTGGGAGACCTTTTAGTGTAAAGTTCTAGAAGTGCACATTCTAATGTGAACTTTGAACTGAAAAACTGAAGTTCAAAGTTCAAGATCTAATTCAACATTTACACATGGACACATGACCACAATAAGAAAAAGGATTTTAAAACATGCAACATAGACATGAGGCTTTTGGAGAAAATATATTGAACTTTGAACCTTGAACCGACCGGTTCAAGTTCAAGGTTCAATTTGTAAATTAAACTTTGACACAGCTTGAAAAATTACCGCATATAAATTGGGTAAAAATTTATTTGACAGGCAACATTGAGATATTTTAGAGGCATAATGGACTATAGATTGTGGTATGAAAATTTAGATGATATTACCCTATGTGCATATACAGATGTTGATTGGGGAGGCAGTGTTGATGATAAAAAAAGTACCAGTGGTGGAACATTTTTCCTTGGAGGAAGATTGGTTTCTTGGCTAAGCAAGAAGCTGAATTGTATTTCACAATGCACAACAAAAGCAGAATATGTAGTAGTAGGAAAAAATTGTAACCAAATAATTTGGATGAAGCAGATGCTGAAGGATATTGTAATAAAGTTTGTTGAACCTATTGTTATACATTATGATAACACCAGCATAGTTAGCATGTCTAAGAACCCTATATTACATTCTAAGACTAAGCATATAGAGATAAATTATCATGTATTAAGAGAGATAGTTGCTAAGAAAGAAGTCAGACTTGAATACATAAGCATGAAGGAACAAATAGAAAACATAGATTGGTTGCATCCATCTAGTGGTATATGAGCCCTATCTTCCTTCTAGACTAGATGTTGGTACTTCCTCTATGGGGGAGTATGTCTATCTGAGCTGAGTCATGAGGACTCTAATGAATGTATTTTCTAAACAGTGTCTTTTGGCATTAGAGATGTTGTTGACATAATGATGAAATTTCTATCATTGATGTCAATGGGGGAGAAGTGTACATGAAAAACCATTTGTACCATCTTTTGGAGTGAACTAGATAGGAAAATGAATCAAGATTTGATTGATGAAGAGGACTTGAAATATTTTTTAGAGTGGAAGTGTTGCAGTGTTGGATTTTTGGAACATTGGATGTTTTTCATCTATGTTGCCATCAATGCCAATGGGGGAGATTGTTAGGAATGAATTTTTAATATATCCTATGGGAGTATTGGCATCCATTCTATAGCATTTGTTGTTGCATTCATGACTATGATTGTCATTGATGTCAACACGGTGATCTACTAGAGATTAGCAAAGGAGTAGACAATGTTTTGATTAGCGCACGTGGGATATTGTAGATCAAGCTATGAGATGTTGAGAAAATACTCTTCGATATTTTATTTGTTCATGGTTAAGAGCATAGACAATAATTTATCTATTCATGGAAGTTATGAGCATTTTGGTGGAAGCAGTATTCAGGCAATGTTCCTAAGTAGCGGTTTGTGGAAAGTGGATGATATCTCCTAATTTGGATGGAATTTGGTTTTGTGCAGTTAAAGGGAAGTTGAAGACATATTTTTAGTGATGTGGATGATATTGCAATCTGTTAGGTCGCATGAGTGAAGAATTATTCTAATTGGAAGCTGACAGTTTTGTGTAATTTTTTATGTAGCATGTGGAAACTTTTATTTTATAATTGGATGTTGACTCATTTTTAATTACTTGAGTGTTGTATAAGGGAAGGAATGTTTTTCCTTTTTTAAATATGGTTTAATATGGTTGTGATGAATTTTTATGAAGTGAATGAAGTTGTGAAAGTGAATTTGTGAAAGAAGACATGTAAGGTACAGAGAACTGAAATTGAGATCTGGTGTAGCAGTGAGTGTAGTTTGGAATAGTCAGGGAAGAGGTAACATATTGTTGAGATCAGTAATCTTTTGGTATTATTCTATTGAGTAATACAAAGATCAATTGGATAGTGTGCTCAATGATCTTATCCTAAAGTTGTTTGGCCAGTGGGTCCTTCTGTCTTCCATAACTCCTAACAGAGTTAGAATCTTTTAACAGGGATTCAAAATCTCCTAACAAAGATTTATATGTACTGAATGTATTTCATAAGACTCCTAACAGAGTCCATCCTTTCACAAGGAATATTCATATTAGTGCATTTTTTGTGGGCATCATTCCCACCAGGTTTACTCTTTGATCAAGAGGTTCCCTAGTCAACATATCATGTGTCATTGTGTTATTATGTATGGATATCTTTCTCTAGTTGGAAATTATATTATTTACATGGTTAAATGTTGTTGAAGTTGATAAAAGTTATAATTATCTGATAACTAATTCACCCCCCCCCCCCACTCAATTATCTTGGTGGACTTTAGTTTCTAACAGTAAATTATTCAAACATTTGTAAGCTTTACTCTTAGTAGAATAACCTAAGAATAAACCTTCATCACCTTTAGAGTCAAATTTACCTTTCCTAACATCTTTCAGAATATAGCAGTTGCTACCAAAGATTCTAATATAACTTACACTCGGTGTGTATCTAAACCATAAATTGTTAGGTGTCTTATTTGTGTCTTTCTTCAGTTGAACTTGGTTTAGGACATATATTGTTGTGCTAATTTCCTCTCTCTAGTATATCTATGTAACATTTTTCTCAATCATCAATGTTCTAGCACAATCAACAATGGATTCATTTCTCTTTTCAAAAATTAGATTATGTTGTGGTGTTCTAGGTGTAGAAACCTACCTTTTTATACCATGATCATTACAAAAGTTAGAGAATTCATCATAAAAAAACTCACCTCCTCTATCAGACCTTAAGCATTTCAATTATTTTCTAATTTCTTTTTCAACTTTAGCCTTATACCATTTAAACATTTTGAATGCCTCAGATTCTTCTTTCAAGAACATAACTGTCATCAATCTACTATAGTCATAAAAAAAAAGGTATCTATCACCATAGTAGCTTTGAGTTCTCATGGGAGCACATAAGTTAGTGTGAACCAACTCCAAAATTCCTTTAGATGAGTAGTCCTTACTTTTAAAACTAGATTTTTTCATCTTTCCTTTTTGACATTGATGACACATAACATGATCAGGTTTGGTTAGACTAGTTTGGTTAGACTAGGAAATCCTCTAAATTTTCTCTTTTTACTCATCTTAATCATGTTATCAAAATTTACATGATATAACCTCTTATTCCATAACCATGCATCTTCATTTTTTACCAGGAAACAAGAAGTATCAACATTGTCAATATAAAATAAATTACCTTTTGATTGTGCACCTATTCTGACAAGCTCTCCATTTTCATCATAGATTTTCACTTTCTTATTCTCAAATGCAACTTGGTGACCTAAGTTATTCAGCTATGCCACACTCAAAAAAATTTAATTAAGTCCTTTTACCTAGTATGCATTATCACATCTAATTTTATTATTCAACAAAATAGATCCTTTTCCTTTAACCATGCAACGTGTGTCATTTCCCTTTTTTACTAATCCTCTATTATAATGCTCAAGATGATCAAACTTATCTTCATCATCAATCATGTGATGTGTATAGCCACTATCAATGATCCAAGTATCATTCTTACTCACTTTATAAATAAGTGTTGTTTCTACATACCTTTCATCCTCTTCTAAATCATCTTTCATTGCAACGTACAAATACTACCTCAATGTCATCATTAGTGTCGGTGTTCAAATCATTTTCTTCTGCAAGATAACATGCATTTTTTCCCTTATCTTTATGATCTCAATTGTCTCTATTGTAGTGTTGATAACCTATTTTATTTCTTCTTCCATACTTCCCATCACCAGATTGGGGTCTCTTTATCTTTCTCTTTCCTATTTGGACATCTAGCAGCAATATGGCCAACTTGTTTACAATTAAAACAAACTAAAGGTAACTTTCCCTTATATCTACCTTTACCTTTCTACAGTCTCTAGGCCATAAGAGCTTCAAGTTCATCCAGCTCATCATCATTATTACTCTCACTTTCATTCCTTATATTATGCTTACTACTAGATTTACCAATCTTCAAAGAAGACATAAAAGTAGACTCAACACTTGGTATAACACTATTGTCATAACTATTCAACTCAAAAGTTGTTAACTTTCCAATCATACTATCAAGAGTAAGAGTGCTATTAGGTATAGACCTCATTTCATGAATAGTAGATATTATGATTGCATAGATAGGAAACAAGGTTCTTAATATCTTACTTACCATTGTATCTTCAGAAATGATACCACCAGCTCCACGAATAGCATTAACTACCTCTTTGACTCAGTTTGTATACCATACAATGTTCTCTCCTTCATCTTCATGTCATTAAATCTGTCTCTCAATCTTTTAGCTCTGGCTCTCATAGCATTCACATCACCACCATAAAGTAGATCAAGTTTATCCCACATTTTCTTCATCATAGCACAATCCTTGACATCCTTGAATTCAACATCAAATAGAGCAACAACAATCTCTATCATGGTAATATTATGTTCATGCTAGTCTCTCAATTGATCAAGAGTCAAAGGGCCAATAGTCGGTTGTATGTAGCCATTGTCTAGTAAGTGTATAGCAAATTATCCAATTCTAGATATGTGAAGTCTTAACGCAGGAGCATCCTAGGATTCTTGGAAATCCTATATCAACCAAAAATATGTTTTTGAAGGTAGATTGTTAGTTTTGATCCTTGTTTGGTGGAGTTTCTACTTAGTTTGAGTGACTAGTTGCTTAGTTTCTATGGTTACCACAGTGCTTAATCTCTAAAGAATTCTCAGTAATTGAAGGCATTGGTTCACTGGCACTTGGTGATAATTGTGTTTCTCGATCATGCTTAGTTTGGTCAGTTGACTAGTGCTTAGTTATCTCCTTTATTGCTCGGTGTTCTTGCTTACCAACTAGTTTGATTGGCTTGGCTGATAATTTTTTTTGATTTGGGTCATGCTCCTCAAGTTATAGATTGATCGTTGGACATGTGGGGACCTAGATCTGGCAGGTTTCATTATTCTATGTAGATCTAATGACCATTGGGGCCATCTTCTATATTCTTATTTATTGTAAGGCTATTTGAGAGCCGACTGATGTTTTTGCATTTAATATTTGTTTGTAAGGGTTAATTATTTCATCAGCTGACTTGTGGCTAGGATTCAGTATTTATGGGATTTTTGGGGAGATCAATTGAAGAAGATAAGAAGAATAGCAGAGTCGTAATCTTGTGAGCTTAGGCATAGAAAGATTTCTTGGAAGTTTGAGTACAAGTTTAGATCTTTCCTGGGGGGTCCTTCCAGTATCCTACCTTGTTGCAAATCTAAGCTAGCTGAGTGCTAATGTTGTGGAAAATATTTGTATCCTATGAGATCTTGTATAATATTACTTTCTTTGTATTTGTCCATAACCAAGAAGGCCTTACAGCCTAGCACATTGCATGTAATTGGTATTTGATGAATAAAGTATCTGTTCAAATCAGATCTAGTGTTTATGTTTGTGTAATTCCACTGTACTAGTGTTGGCTACAAGTTTGGACTATCCTTCATTGCATTCTCCTCACTTGACTACATTAAGTCTCATCTAACTTTTCCATGTAGTAAATTTGTCTTTGTTCAGCTTTGGCACTTCTCTCCTATACATCTTTTAATCTTTCTGCTAAAGTCCTTAGAACTTTGTTCCAAGCATCCAATACGCTCTGATACCAATTGTTAGAATAACTAAGATGGTGGGTGATTCAATTAGATCAATTATACTACATTTCTAGATAAAAATATGTATCCCACAAAATAATTCAACCAAATTATGTAGCTTGATAACACAAAATATCAATCTATCTGTTCACTTTACTGATTACTAGTAATTAATCAACTATGATTACTAACTAAATCAACTATGTAGTATGTAAAGTATGATAGAAAAATAATCATAACAACTAACACATAACACAATGATTTAACATGGAAACCTTGTTAAGTGATAAACTACCCGAGACCAGTAACCCAAAATAATTCACTATTCTGAAGTGAGCTCGGTGAAGAGCCAACCCCGTTAAAGGTTACAATACACACTATTAGGTGTGACCTGGTTAGAGGATTTATCACTAATAGTTAAATTTTGACCAACATTCACTATGGGGTCAACAAGATAACAATTTACATTCTCTAAATGACATAAGGTAGAATATAAGATGGTTAAGTTCACTTGGTTAAGAGATTTTCTAAATCAATGGTTAAGTTGATACAATATGATCTAATTGAAATACAAATCAATTGAAGATATTCATATCTATGATAATCCCATACAAATATTCTTTGATCATTAATAAATTATCTTCCTTGATATTTCAACTTGCTTTCACTCAGTAAATGGTTCTCTGATGATCAATTAACTCTGTAGTTCAATTCTTTCAATAACCAGCCTGAACAGACATGCATGAATAGTCTTCTCACAAAATTTCTACAGTCTTCTTCTTCGAGCATGTTTCAATAATGAAACTCATATATCTTATTGTTAGGAATTAATTTTAAATATATCCTATGGGATTGTTAGTAGCCATTCTATAGCAATTGTTGTTTCATTCATGACTTTGATTGTCATTGATGTCAACACAGTGATTTACTGAAGATTAGCAGAGGAGTGGATAGTGTTTGAGTTAGCACACTTGGGATATTGAAGATGAATTTGTGAAGATTTGGGGAATTACTCTATGATGTGTTATAATTTTATGGTTAAGAGTGCAGATAGTAATTCTTTCATTTATGGAAGTTATGAGCATTTCAGTGGAAGCAGTATTCAGGCAGTGTTCCTAAGTAGCGGTTTGTGGAAATCAGATGATATCTCCTAATCAGGATGGAATCTAGTTATGAAAAATTAGAGACTAGTTGAAGACATTTTGATAGTGATTTGGATGATAGTGCAAGATCTAAGGTTGCATGAGTGAAGAATTATAGTGATTGGAAGCTGACAGTTTTGTGTAATTTTGATGTAACGTGTGGAAACTTTTATTTTGTAATTAATTGAGTGTGGTATAAAGGAAGGAATTTTTTCCTTTTAATATGTAATATGTAATGAGAATGTGTATGAAGATATTGTGAAAGAGAAATTGTGAAAGAGGATGTGTGAAGTATTGAGATCTAGTATTCAGATCTGAAGAAGCAGTTGGTATGGTTTGGCACAGACAGAGAAGGAGTATTGGATTTTTGAGGTTAGTAATCTTTTGGTATTATTATATTGATTAATACAAAGATTAGTTGGATAGTGAGTTTAGTGATCTTACCCTAAAGCTGTTTGGGCAATGGGTCCTTCTATCTTCTATAAGTCCTAACAGAGTTAGAATCTTTTAATAGGGATTCAAAATCTCCTAATAGGGATTCATATGTACTGAATATATTTCATAAGACTCCTAACAAGAGTCGATACTTTCATAAGGAATATTCATATTAGTGCATCTTTTGTGGGCATCATTCCCACCAGGGTTTACTCTTTGATCAATAGGTTCCCTAGTCAACATATGTTGTGTCATTGTGTTATTGTGTATGAATATATTTCTATGGTTGTTGATTACATTGCTTACATGGTTAAAATCTTTTGAAGTTGATAAAAGTTATAATTGTTAGCTAATTGATTCACCCTACCCCCCTCTCACTTATCTTGGTGAACTTTACTTTCTAAAACTTATATAGACAAGTAAACCATTTTCATATCAGCCATTATATTTTTCTGCTTAATCTCCTTCATCCATTTTTCCTCTTAAACCTTCCTTGATATATGTGTCATTAACATGCTTCAATCTCATCCTTTAGATCTTTTTGAATTTTTTCAGCCATGGATCTCATAACAAACTTCATTCTTAATCTCAAAATCATAACACTTTTTAGCTCATCAAATTCAGTCGGCTGATCTTTACATTTAATGTTTTCATCCATACTCATTCAATATAGGAATGTGTTGGTGATAACTAGTTAAACTAGCTCAGTTAATATTGTTAGTCGGTATACACTGCACTAGCTCGATGTATACAAAAATCTTTAATTACTGACCATATTGACATGTTCAATTTCAAATCTCTTCTTCATAATATATTAATGTAACATGCTCAAGTCAATAATATAAAGCCATAGAATCATCAATAAGTTACCCAATATTTACCTTATCCTTATCTGTCATATCCATATTTTCCTCATGTAGATATCTCAATTCTTCATCTTCTCTCCCTTCAACAGATGTTCAGATGTTTGTAACTAACATGATAAGTACTGTCAAGACTAGCTGACATCAATGACAACATATTAACTAATTTAATCATCTTACATATCATTTCAGTACTAGGATATCTCTAATCATTGTTTCTTCAGTTCATTCAAATATTCAATCAGTTGTAGTTCATCAAAGTGAGGAATAACCGAGCTCCAAACACTATTGTAGACTAATAGAGTGCACTAGCAAATGAATTTCTTAAAAATAGAACTTTACAAAAGTGCCAACCATCATTTTTGGTCGGAAAATCCCTTAAGTAGTGTAGGGGAACTGAGCTAACCATTTAAGATGACCCCTAACTACCTTTGGCCTTTGAACAGTCATTTCACAAAATGTTATCATGACAACTTTTACATTCTTGCTTACAACTTTTTCTAAGTCATCCCAATAGGTCTTAAATGACCTCAAAGGATTATCTAATTCTCCTAGGACCATTTCTCATTTTATTTCTCCATTTCATACAATCAAACTTAGGCTTTGTCTAAGTGGCATGTTAAATTATCACTTAGACCAAATATCCTAGGTCTACCCAAATGTAGTAAAGCCACTATTAGACTTCTACCAACCTTCCTAAAATTATTGGATCTTCACACACACACACACACACACACACATTAGGGACTCTTTCTAGTCCTTATTGGACAGTGACTTGGCTAAGGTCACTACAAGTCAAAAACTATGAGTTAGGCTAGCCAAAAAAAACATAGGTGCTCCTACACCATCTATCCTATTTTAATTATGATAGTTGTAGCACCAATGTTGTCACTTAATCTTTTTCATTGGAGCTTTTTCACAATCATTTTCCACTGGTTCCTTTCTTGCCAATTTTTACTATGATTGGGTATGTTCCTAATTAGTTCATGACATCTTCATCATCCAAGGATATGGCGACACATGAGCATATTTTAGAGACAACAACATCATACTACATTTGGATTCCTCTTTCTAATTCCTATCCATAATGGTAAGAATTCTTGCATTTGTACTTGATTTATCTTCTTCCCAAGGGGAGAAATGTTGTTTGTAGGCATTGGACTATGTTTTTTCTTCAAGCACTCACCCTTTTTGTAGAACATTATCCATTATAGCGGGGGGGAGTTGTCTCCTTCTTTCCTTCCTATGGAGTGTTACTTGATTGTATATACATGATGTATATAGTCATTGGGGGGTCTTAAGTCCTTGATCTATACACCTTGTTTGTTTTCATCTCTCTTTTGAAGGGGGGGTTTTTCCCATGAGGTTTTTCTCCCTTTATCCACTTTATGAGAGATTTCTTGCATTGCATTTGCATTATACATGGGTACCTAACATAGCCTAGTAGCCAGGACCCATCTTACATTGTGATTTTAAGTTCATTTCCCTAGTTTACACTTTAGGGGCTTTTGGTGTAATTAAATATTCAAAATTACATTTTACTTAATCTTATTTAGGATAGTGCATTGCATAGTAGTTTTCATATGAGACACAAGATTTTGCACCTATATTTTCACATGGTCTAAGAGAAATTCCACTTAAGGTGGTGATAGTTGTTATCACATTCCAATTTGTGTGCAAGATCCACCTTTAGTGCACTTATCACATTATCATCCTCCACATGTTGCACATACTTCATTGCATAATGGAGGATGATCCATCTTTGGTGGACATGTTATTCCACCTTGTGTGGGTAATAACTAATCTACTCTTTATCATAGTCTCTTATTGTCTTGCCTATATAAGAAAATTCATTATGTACATTTTATCTTATGTCTATTAGTACTAATATCATTCTTGCATCTTGTTGCAATTATCTAGCCATTCTCTTGTGGAAATTATCTTGATCTTTCATTTTATCTTGGGTGTGTTATAAAGTTACCTAAAACTCTAATAATTACCACTTTTTTCTTTACTTCTCTCTTCATTTTCTTCTTTTTCAGTGATTTTTTTAAATATGCTGACATATTTAGTTTTCTACTTCTCTCAAGTTTCATCTCTTTTTCTTTTTCCTTTGTAAGGAAAGCTCTCCTTTGTCAGGACTTTATGAGCTTTAGCTAATCTTTTGGCACTTTGTGTGATTTTTCTAACTTTGTTGGCACTTTGTGCAATTTTGTTGGCTTTGTAGGAAATTTGTTTACTTTTTCTAACTTTGTCGACACTTTGTGTACTTTTTCTAACTTTATCAGTAATTTGTATACTTTTACTAACTTTGTCTGTAATTTCTATACTTTTCCCAACTTTTTCTAGAGTTTGACAATTTTTGCAAACTTTGTTAGCACTTTGTGTTGGGATTATGGAAAGGTGAGTTAATGAGAGGGGAGAGGTGAATCAGTAACCCCAAAATTTTTTTAGACTGATTCCTTAAGACAATGTAACTCATTAGCTAATTGACATGTTATCTTTTCATCCATTCATAACATTCCTAAAAATAAGAAATGCATTCTGATCTAAAATTTAAACATCCATGAAACTTGATACACAATACACAAGTATTTTGGTATCATAGAAACCCTTGTTAGAAGGTAAAAAATATGGTGGGGATGACACCCACAAGGCTTCACTAACTATAGTAATAAAGTTTTTTAGTTAAGGCTACAATGTTTGATCACTTATGATGATCTTACCCTATTAGGAGTAACAATAAAGACCTATAAGGATCTACTTGCTTAAAGGATTTAAGCAACATTGTTAAGTGTGCACTCGGTTAAGAGATTCACAAAAATACTAGTAGGTCTACTTTGTTAAGAGATTTAAATCTACCATAATTTTTAGAAAGTAACAATAGATTGATCTGTATATAGAAACTTACTTTACCTGATTTCATATCTGATAAGTACTTAGTTGTTATCATCTTTCTTGTGATAGATTTCTTCTCTAAATTATTCTCAGTAGCCTCTAGTCTGATATTGAATCTAATCCTTGAATGATCTATCAAATCCTTAACTTCGCAACCTTGTTCAATCTTTTGATGTTTGTGTAGGTGGCTACTTCATATGTGGTACATGTAAAAATGACATCTTGACAATTCTTATATCAAAATATTTTGACCTAATTAGGGTTATGTTATCAACTAGAAAACCTAAGATCTACAATCCAAATGAATAACCTAAAACATCATTACATAGGGATCATCAATCATTTAATTATTACATCTTCATTTAATCTTCACCTCAATCTATGTAAACCATTTTCTAGCTCAACGTAAATTGTTTACCTTGTATTCTGTGCCATTACAAACTTCTATGGTGTTCTTGATTTACTCGGTATATACTACATTCATCACTTGGTAAATTACTGATGCACAACATATATGAATGCTTCGTTATTACTATACTTGGTTCTTATTAATCATCTATCTCAGTGTTTGTACTTGGTCAAGTTTTTGCTCGGTTACTATGTCATTCTGTGTTGTGTTCTGCTCAATTACTATACTTAGTGTGTTGACCGATTACCCTATTTTCTTCCTTTACCAATTGAATGTGTGACACTAATGACAACTTATAATCTATCAATCTCCCCCTTTTACATTAGTGACAAGAACATATGTATTCCATAATCAAAATTTTCAAAACTTATAAACTTATAAACTCCCCTTGTCTATGTGCCACAGTAAATATGCATACTATACTTACACATATTTTCCCTTTTTGATATTTTATCCCTTTAATAAGAATACATATATTTCCCCCTTTCTTGGTAAATAATGCCAAAATTATATATACTTACATCTTATAAAAAATGTTTTGATGGGTTTTCTTCAAGTTTCCTAAGAGGTTTTCCCATTCCTCTTTCAAACTGTCTAATGCAATTTGCTCCAAACCAACTTGAGCATGCATGTCGAATATGTGATCTACTAATGATAGATTGGGAGTGGCTACTAGATCCTTGGTTTTCTTGACATGCCCCTACATCACCTCAATGTGTGGTAACAACTTTTCTTATAGCTCAGTTGTTTGATCTTTTATCTTATCTTCTTCTCTCCTTAGCTCATTTCTCAACGTATGAATATGCTTAAATTTTGCAAAGTGTGATTTAAATGCATGAGGTTTTGCAATTAAGATTTCTACACTCTTCTATAGATCATCATCTAGTTTCTTGAGCTTCTTTTTTATTTATGTAGTAAAATTCTCTGAAGTGAAAAGCTTCTCAAAAAATGTGAGTACCTATTGAATAAGAGTTTCAATTTTAGTTATGGTCTTAGATAACTTCACCTTATGAATGGCCACAACTTGGCTAATTTTCTCTATTATTTTGAATTGTATTTTGGATTCCTCTCTCTTATATTTTCTTTTCAAAATCAACATTAGGAGAATTGATGTTCCCAGTAAGTGTTGCAAGATGGTCAATGATGGGAGTGGCCTCATTATTATTGACATCAGGTACAACTTGCATTAGTATCTCTCACACATCTTCAAGTACCTATTTAGGTTTACTTTCCTACCTCAGTTTCTTCTGAGCTTCTTTTCAGGTGCATAATTATCCATATCATCTGAGAGCTTAGGGGTCTAAGGTTCTAGGGTCACATGAAGGTATTTCTATGACTTCATCTAGGGTGACTTGACCTTTACCATGTTTCTTCTTCTTTTTCTTCTCTTGTTTACTAGATGTAGGGGATTTCCCATATGGAACTAGAACCTTATGTTTTGGATTTGGCTTTGGTGGCTCAATGGAGACACTTTCCTCCTTGAATTTCCCTTTTTCTATTCCCTCAATTTGAGGTCCTTAGGCTTCTGGCCTAGTGTCAATAGTAGAATTATCTACATTTTCTTTAGTTTATGTTCCTTTTTCATCTTCCTCTTTTATTTTAGGCTCAGTGGTCTCTTTGGTTTCTTCTTCACCCTTATCTTTTGTGGTATCAATTTTTTTCTTGGGCATTGGGTCCTTGGGTTTCTCTATAGTAGAATTTTCAATGGCTTGTACCAAAATTGGTAAGTTACCCGGTATATTTGTTGTAGCTGCCTCTGTATTCTTTTTTTCCTCTATAATCTTGGTAGCAGTAGTAAAATATTCATCTTATTTTTCTTCTTCATCGGTATCACCTTCAGTGATGTCCTCAATTAAGACTTCATTATTCCCTATAATTACTAACTTCTCAGGTTTATCCTATTTCTCCATGTAACTAGAAGGATAAAAATCTTCTACATATGTATCATCTCTCTCTCTCTCTCTCTCTCTCTCTCTCTCTCTCTCTCTCTCTCTCTCTCTCTCTCTTCATCTCTCCCTACCACCTTCTTACTCTTTCTCTCTCACTATTGAAATCTATGACTTGAATAGGGTGCACACCCTATAGTGCACATGCCCTATGCAAGTCATAGATTTGAATAGTGCATGCACTTTGTAAGACATTGGAATCCACCAAGCCTAAGGCTTGGATTTTCCATGGAGATCCAACCCAAAGGCTTGAAGGATTCAAATAGATGTGAGACATGTTTTCTAGTAGACATACAAAAAAATGACATTTTTTTTGTGTGCTCCTTGGCAGGTTTACTCATGGTTCAATAACATTAAATTCAGACGATGAGATATTGTAGATCTCTCTATTAGCTATCTAACCATATAATTTATTTTGAGTTATGATTATGTTAAGTTTTTCATCTCTAATTTCTTTTGTATGTATGTCTAATTTTTGTCATAAACCAACATGTAGTATTTTGGGCATATATTTTGGCTCATTCGTCAAATTTTGCAACAAGTTACATTTTTAGAAACTAGAGTCCATTATACACACTTAAAATTTTTTTATTTTTGATTAGTTTTAAATGATTTCTAGGGGGACAACACATAAATTTCACATTTTCAGGATGTGTACACTTCATAAATTCATAAAAAATTATACATTCATCAAAAAATAGCAAAAAACATGGGATAAACTTTGTGGTATTAGCTAACTTCTCATAGGAGTGATTAAAAAAAGTTAACATTTTAGGGGGAGCACACCAGACGCTATGTTATGTTTTTCACAAAAAATAGGACCACTTTTTGTGCTCCCCCTTTTTGAGGGCCTTAATCTGCACCTTTTCAAAATAAATTAGTAGATTAGAAACTAGATTTAGAGTATTACAACTCTTGTTTTTGTCGCATCTTAAAAGTTTGAGTCTAACTATCTTCAATTTCTTGTTGAAGTTCAGAGTTTTCTATTTTAGGAAAAAAGTGGCATCTTATACCCCCTTTTTGGTCCCTCATCTTTGTGCACTTACCCTATAATCCTTGCATGCTCTATCAAAACCTTAACATCAAAAACCTTTTCCGATCTTCAGATGTCTCATATGGGTGGCTACTTCATGTTTTATCCCTCAAACTAACATCTTGACAATTCTTATATCATAAATATTTGACCTAATTAGGGTTAAGGTATTTGCTAGAAAATATTAGACTATGATCCAAATGAATGACCTAAATCAATATTGCATAGGGATCATCACCAATTAATAGTTACATCTCTAATAAATATTTTCCTCAATTTATGTAAACTATTTTATAGCTTGGTATAAACTAGTTTCCTTGTATTATGTGGCATTCCATGCTTCTATGTCATTCTTGTATTACTCGGTATATACTGCATTCATGTCTTAGTAAACTATTGTTGCTTGATAAATCTAAATGTTTGGTTATAACTGTGTTCCTTTCTTGATAATCATCTAGCTCGATGTATGTTCTCAATTAAGACTATGCTCGGTTACCTTGTCATTCTGCTTGTGCTCTGCTCAATTACTATACTTAGTGTGTTCTGACTAGCCTATGTTCTTCCTTTACCAATTGTATGTGTGACACTAATGACAACTTATAATGTAACTATTACAATTTAGTACTCTTTCCTTGGTTGTTTTATTTAATTTGAGAATAAACCAAGGTATCCTCCTTTTATTTATTTTAGGATATTCCTATAGGAATATCTACATGTAATTTTTTCCTCTAGTCCAAGCGGGAGGACAAATCATTTCTTGTAATTCCTTGAATAAGGAAAATAGTTTATTCCTCCTTATGAGGATGCTCACACTTGGCACACACTTAGTATGAATGTGGCACTCATTTACATGGGAGTTACATGAAAACTCCTTCACTTATCTCTACTTAAGATATTTTTCTCCACACACTTGACACAATTTTCTCTCTTGACATATTAGTTCTCTCATTATTGTTTGAGCTTCTTTCTCATATTCTATCTCTCTCTTTAGGATTTTCTTGCCTCATTCATAATACACAAAGGTGATTTTCTTTTCTTTCCCCTTACAAAAATCTCTTGGCTCTTTGTTGGGATTCTTGGAGTATTCTAACATTTTGGTGATTGATCTTGCAACTTCATCTCATTTTTGGCTTATGGTAAACTCCTTCTTGCACTTCACTTTCTTGGATTATTTTATGAACTTATTTTCATTCTTTTAATACTTCTAACATGGTATCAGAGCTATTTAATCCTTGTATAAGTGTTTTGTAGGAAGGTGCCATTCAAAGGAACAAGCTCTTCTTGTTGATCTAATATTTGTTGCATCTCTAACTTGTTTCTTTCATAATTTGTTTCTCTCTAACCCTCTTTGGAAGGCTTTCTACCAGAGAGTAGCTTTTATATTTTTTTTGGGTTTGGTTAGTTCACTGCCAAACCCAGCTCATCTTTCTTCATTTCAAGTATTTTTTGCAAGTGCTAATCTCAACCTCAATCAGGAAACTACAGGGCTTTCTTTTCAAGTTTCTTGTCAATTTTATTTTCAATATAGATTTCGCAT
This sequence comes from Chamaecyparis obtusa, assembly GCA_027943335.1. NCBI lineage: Eukaryota > Viridiplantae > Streptophyta > Pinopsida > Cupressales > Cupressaceae > Chamaecyparis > Chamaecyparis obtusa. Next base: position 1,046,552 of record BSBK01002893.1, on the reverse strand, counting down.
ATTTCAATTTTGTTTTGTCTTTTACAACTATCCATATCTCTATTTTGCAGGGTTCAACATCTTTTATTCTTTCTTTGCTGCAAACATTTATCCTTTTTCTTATTCTAGTTGTTTAATCTCTTCCTATTGAGAGCAACATTTTTAATATTTTACCTTCATATATTGTAGTTTAACATTAAATAAATCTATCTAACATTAAAATCATTGATTCATCTTTGTTTAATAGTAAAATAAATCTTCCTTTTAAGTTTGGCATTGCTGTTATAAAACATTAGCATCATTGTTCATGGTATTTCTAGAATATTTGGCATAATATTTCACAAAATAATAAAAATAATCCTTATTTTATCTTCTATTAGTTTTTGTTGTCATTAAATCCACTATTATATCTGCTCCTTCCCTGCGTAGCCCTCTCCCCTGTTTAACTCATTTTATATCAATACATATTATAATACTTATGTTTTATTCATATTATTTCAATGCATTACCTTTGATGTTGCATCCTTCATAGCATTTGACCATGTATTAACATTGCCTTCATAACATAACTTGGTGTAGCCTTCACTACTCCCATCCTTAGCTTTGTGCGCAACCTTCCTTGTGTGCAGCATGTTCCATTTCCTCTTTGTTGCATGACACTCTCTCACCTCCTTCCCAGCTTAGTGTGCAGCATATATCAGTCACTATTTTTTCATTAAAACTATACTTATATCAATCATCCCAACTTAGTGTGCAACATATATCAGTCACCCCAACTATGTGAGCCTCCCAAACTATGTGGCTACCTTGGCCCCTTTTGTTTCTTCTTCCTTAAACAGTTCTCTCACTCCATTGTATGTTGTCCCTTGTAACTTGTCAGTCCTTCATTGACTGGTTTGGTCTATTTTGGTAGAGTGATTTACATCCATGCGTGAGCCTTAGTTTGGTTGCATTTTGGCATATAACCTCTACATTTTTGCTGCAGTTTGATTCATTAAATCTAAACTTGGTGTAACTAGTCTTGGTCTTTGATCATTGCTCAGTTGATTCCTTTGTATTAAAATAATCTTTTTTAGCTATTCTTAGTTTTGTACTTAAGATTATTTGACTTTTTTTAAATTAATTTGACCGTTTTTAAATTTAATTTGTTTAAATCATAAAGTTAGTTTGATACTAATTTAAAAACAAATTGTTAATTTATTTCAATTTAGTTTAAATTTTTTATTTTGCTTCATTAATTCTAATAAGTTTATTGTTAATTGGTCCTTTTTATTAAATTATGATTAATACTTTTAACTCATTCTTTTAATACTTCTAATTAATACTTTTAACTGATTAATACTTTTGTTTCAATTTGTTAATTTTGTTAAATTTTAAAATTCAATTTATCAAATCCATTCTAGTTTATATTTAACAAAAGCATTTGATTTTAAAAAAAATTATTTCTATCTATTTGTGTAATCAAAGCTTAATTAACATTAATACATTGTCTCTTATATACCTTTTTATTCACTAATCCACTCTTAATTTTAATTATAATCAATTTACTTTCTTTATTTTAAAACTTTTAATAAAATTTTAATTTTTCAACAAAATTCAATTTGTATTATTCAAAGCATATTCATCCTTAGAGTAAATTTATTTTTCTTGTTCGTTAACTTTAGATATTCTTTGTATTCACCTTGTTAAGATAATTTTCTCATTTTCTTAGCTAATCACGTGTACCCTAATTTTGGAAATCAAATTAAATAGCTCTAACTATCATCAATGGAAAACACATATCTCTTTTATATTTCATTTTTAACATTTACTCCAAGTTTCTATATATGCCACTCTTGAACCAGCTGTCTCTGCTTCTCAAACTGGCATAGATGCATGGCAAGTTAAAAATGAAGAAGCGCTTGGATTAATTGGTCTTTCGGTTATTCCTGACTTATATGTCTTGATTGGACATTGCACCAGAGCCCATCAAACGTGGACCATTTTGCAATAAACCTATGGTAGCTCCACCGAATCACGTAAGATTCAACTCTAAGACAACTTGGAAAACCTCAGGTATATTTATTTTAAATCCATGGATGAATTTTTATGTAAATTTGATGCTATTAAAACTCAATTAAATGGTGTGAAGGTTACTTTAAGTGATATAGATCAATTACTATTATTCTAAAGAAGTGTCTTCCTAAAGAATTTCAACAATTTATTACTATCATTCATTTGCAACTTTTTATTCCTACTTTAGCTCCTCAGTTAACTTGTGACATATTTCAAGATCTTTTATGTCAAGAGGAAGATAACTTATTGCAATTTGGTACTCTTGGATCTTCTAAACATGCTTTTGTGGCTAAGCATCAAAATCAAAATAATAGATCTCATAATTATAATACTTCTCATAATAATCATAATTCTTGTAATAACAAATACAATCATCACAACAATAATAATCCTCATAACAATAATAATAATCATAATAACAATAGATTTAATTCTAGGCCCTCATATAACAATAATGCTCATCAAAATACTCCTAATAAGAAACCACATTTTACTTATTGTGGCAAAGATGGTCACCTAACTAATGTTTATTTTAAAAACCAAAATGATAAGAAGCCTACGAATAACAATAATCAAAATAATTTCAAATCTCAAGGTAATCAATCTCATCTTGCTTTTACTACTTGTTTTAAAGCCTTTCATGCATTATAATGGATTATTGATAGTGGGGCTTCTCACCATGTTACATCACATAGAGAAGTATTTGATTCTTTACAACCTGATAAAACAAATATTCCTATTCAACTAGCTAATAATCATAGTTGCAAAGTTGATGGATTTGGTGATGTTAATGTTTCAAATGGAAAATTAAATAATGTTCTTCATGTTCTTGAGTTTAAATCCAATCTTCTTTCAGTTTCTCAGTTATGTCAAGATTACAAAGTTGAATTTCATAAGGACATGTGTTATATTATTGGTCCTAAGAATGATCATGTTGTTGCTAATGCAAAGATGGATCATGATAACTTATTTAAGTTTTATGAGTTTTCCTCATCAAGGTAGTCTTTGAAAGTTAATATTGATTTCAATGTATGGCATGAAAGGATTAGTCATTTGAATTCTAATTATATTTCTAGATTGCTAAAATCTAACATGGTTGAAGGATTACCACATATTTTTCCATCTAAAATTACATGCATAGGGTGCATAAGTGGAAAAATGAAAAGGAATCCCTTTCCTCATGGTACTTCATGAAGGGCATCTCATAAGTTGCATTTGATTTATAGTGACCTTTTGGTCCAATGGAGAACATTTCTATTCAAGGTTCAAATTATACTCTTACCTTTGTTGATGACTTTACTAGAAGAATTCGGATCTATTTCTTGCAGAGTAAAGATCAAGTTCTTGATACATTCTCTAAATTTCATATGTTTGTGGAAAGGTAATCAAGTTCTAAGCTTCAAATTATTAGAACAAATAATGGTACTAAATATGTTAACAATGCATTTCATTCTTATTTGAGATCTTTTGGTATTAAACATCAACTTACTGTTCCTTATACACCACAACAAAATGGTGTGGCAGAAAGGAAGGATAGTGTTAGAAAGTAAAGTCCACCAAGATAACTGAGAGGGGGGTGAATCAGTTATCAAATAAAAACAACATCATTATTAGATTTCAACCATGTAATCAATATAAGAAACAACCATAGAAAGATAAACATACACAATAACACAAGATATGTTGACTAGGGAACCTCTTGATCAAAGAGTAAACCCTGGTGGGAATGATGCCCATAAAAGATGTACTTATATGAAAATTACTTATGAGTTGGTGGACTCTATTAGGAACCTTATGAAATACATTCAATATACGAGTCCCTGTTAGGAGACTTTGAATCCCTATTAAGAGATTCTAACCTGGTTAAGAGTTATGGAAGACAGAAGGACCCGTTGTCCAAACAACTTCAAGAGAAAGATCACTGAACACACTATCCAAATGATCTATGTATTATCCAAATATAATAATACCAACAATTATCGATCTCATCAACTTATCTTCACTCATCTGTCTATGCCAAACTACACCAACTACTTCACTAGATCTCTACAATTCCCATATCCTCTTACAATATCATATATCTCTATACTTCAATTTTACATTACAATTTCATATTACAAACAAGGAAAACAATCCTTCCTTTATACCACACTAAAATAATTACAAATGAGTCAGCCAGCAAGGCTTAACCAATTACAAAAATATAAACCTTCACACGTTGCATAATATTCCATAATCACATAAAACTATTGGCTTCAAAACAAAATAAATCTTCACATGTGTGACCTCCAACCATGCTATCTCATCGAGGTCACCACCAAAATATCTTCATCAATTGTACAACTTTACATGCCCAAATTCTATCTCGGTTAGGAGATATAATCCAATTATCACAAATCGCTTCTCAAGAACATTCTTTGAATACTGCTTTCACTAAATTACACATAACTATCATGAATAATTGCATTTCAATATGCACTCTTGACCAAAATCTTAGGACACAATATAGAATAAATCCTCAACTCTAAATAGCTTGATCTACTATACTCCACGTGCGCTAATTCAAACACTGTTCACTTCTCTACTAATCTCTAGTAGATCAATGTGTTGACATCAATGATAATCACAGTCATGAATGCAACATACACCTACTATAGAATGACTCCAAATGCTCCCCCATAAGACACATTCAGCATTCATTCCTAACAATCTCCCCCATTGGCATTGATGGAAACATAGATGAAAAACATCCAAGTTCCATGAATACCAAACACTACTGCTCTGAAATATCTTCAAATCCTTATTATCAATCAAGTTACCCAGTGTTTTTCATTGTATTCTTCTTCCCCATTGACTTCAATGACAAATAAATCATCATTATGTCAATCCATGTCAAAACCTCAATGTTAAAAGACACTATTTAGAAAATACATTCACAAGAGTCTTCATGACTCATCTCAAAACACACATACCCCCCCATAGACAAAGTATCAGCATACAGTCTAGAAAAGGTAAACCTCATATACCACTAGACTGATGCAACTATCTGCATCACTTCTCAAAAGTAGGCTGGGGCATAACCCCAAGCATACCTCTCAAATAATCAAATGTATCTTTAGGTAAGGACTTTGTAAATATATCTGCAATCTTCTCTTTTGTACTTATATACTCAAGTCTGGCTTCTTTCTCTACAAATTTCTCTCTTCCAACATGATACTTGATATCTATATGCTTTGTCTTAGAATGCAATACATGATTCTTAGACATACTTAGTGTACTGGTGTTGTCATAGTGTATGATAATAGGATCATTGAATTTGATTCCAATATCCTTTAACATTTGTTTCATCCATATTATCTGATTACAATGTTTGTTGTTGCTACATATTTCACTTTTACTGTGCTCTGTGAAATACAATTCTATTTCTTGCTTAACCAAGAAACCATTCTTCCTCCAAGAAAAAATTGTCCACCACTTGTACTCTTTTTGTCATCAACACTACCTCCCCAATATGCATCTGTATATGCACATTGGGAAAAGTCATTTGATTTATCATACCATAACTCATAGTCAATTGTGTCTTTCAAATATCTAAATATTCTTTTTACTACTGCATAATGTGACTCTTTAGGATCAGCTTGAAATCTTACAACAATTCCAATTGCATGTGATATGTCTAGTATTGTATGAGTTAAATACTACAATCCTCCAATCATGGATCTATACTTATTTTTCTCAACTATAGGAGTTTCATCTGTGCTAGATAAATTATGATGAGTTACCATAGGTTTTCCAACTGGCTTACAATTTTCCATTCTAAATCTCTACAACAAGTCTTTCAAATACTTTTATTGACATAATAAAATACCATCACTATTATGTGCTATCTGTAATCCTAAAAAATATTTCATCTCACCTATCATGCTCATCCCAAAGTCTATCTTCATTTCATCAGTAAATTTATCACTAGCTCCATCTTCACCTCCAAAGATAATATCATCAATAAAGATAACTAAAATCAACAAACCATTCTCAATCTCTTCCAGATACAAATTATTGTCTATTGTGCCTTTAGAAAATCCCTATTTTATCAAATATTTATCTAATCTTGCATACCATGTTCTAGGTGCTTATTTCAGTCCATATAAAGCTTTGCTCAGTTTACATACCATATCTCCTTCATGAGTCAAAGGAAAACCTTCATGTTTCTCAATGTAGATTTCTTCTTCCAATTCTCCATTTAGAAATGCTAACTTCACATCCATCTGATACCATATCTAACACCAAAAAGAAAGAGTTGTCGTAAACTGGTTCACCAAAATGTAGAGGAAGAAAATGTGGATGTAGGTAGGGTTTTTAAAAATATGCCTAATAGAGATCCTAAACCCACATTTATCATCATACATTTGAATTAATACATAATGTATATCTGGAAACACTTGAAATTAGACAAGATTAAATACACACCTCATAAGAAAGCCGATCTGGAAATACCTATTTTCTGATGTTTCTATTCAGCTTCAGGAATTTTTGCAACCAATTTTGGCATGGAAACACTAAAATAGAGAAAACCCAGAAATCTTTTGTCTTTCTGAGGAACGTCAACCTTAACCCAGAGATGGGGTAAGATCTTACCCCAGGGTACAATCTTACCCCAAAAATTCAACCTTGACCTGCACTTCTTCGACGGAAATTATGTTCGCAAATCCTAGAAGTTTGGCCAAATGGGTACTCAAATATGCTCTACAACTCCTGAAACAGTGACTATAGATATCTAAAAATGGTGTTTTGGGGTAGCTATATAGGGTTTTTTCTTAGTCAAACCCCTATTTTGGTGATCTCCACCTCTACAAATAGCTAGATGTAATATAATATGTGTGTGTGTGTATTGAATGTATAATGCCAAGATCTAATCCTCTAGATTGAAAACCCTAGCATGAATTGATATGAGAAAGAAATGCATATATTTGATATATGATAAGAAAGCATACCAATCCCCCAAAAGCTAAAGTACTCTCACCAAACTCATAATCCATAATTTCTATCCCATGATTACATCTTTGAATGCTTTAAGATTGAAAAATAGTAGATCAAGGAAGAAGGAATCTTTCTTGCTCCCAATGAATGTCCACAATGATTTGTCCATAGAAATTCTTGATATCAACAAGAAATTGATCTTCTATATCATCTTCTTGCAATCTTGCATCGTCATTTCACCATTGCTTGATTTCTTTCTCTTACTTGTCATCCTCCATTCATGAAAATGAATGAAAATAAGAGTGTTTATATACAGGTTTCAAGGTGAGGCTCCTAGGGAAATTTAAGGGCCCATAATTCAAATTTCACCTTGAATTATGATCCAATCACAATAACCAACTAAGGAGGGAAAAGAATTAAATGAATTTCAAATTAAAACCCTCCCACATTTAGATTCGAAAGCCTAACATTGATTTCAAGGTCCTTCAAGACCAAAATTTGAAGAGGGGGATTAGATCTTGAAAGAGGTAAAGGTAGACCTCAACTTTGACCTAGGTCAAAGTTGACCTCAACCTTGACCTAGGTAAAATTAAACCTTAACCTTGACCTAGGGGTCCAGATCTAGCTAGTGTAGAAAATAAGAGGTCCCAGGAATGCCCGAAGACCTTGAAGTGATAACAAAATAGGACAGAGTGCCAAAAAAGGACACAAAGACCTATGATGGACATAGATCCTACCTAGAAAATAGAGCTATAGAGAAGGGAAATCAAGGAGAATCCTTGGGATCCTAACCCTAATTTCACCTAGAATGAAGGAATCAATTGCAAATGCATCCTAAATAAAAATCTATCATGAAAATGCACTAAAAAAGGGTGCTAAACCTATCAAGATGGAAGTTCTTCCATTATAAGACTATACATTTAGCCCCCACTTTAGCTTAGATATGACACTACATGAATATGCAAGCTAAAGTAATAAAAACATCATAGTAAATAAAAAGGATATAGCCAAGTCCTCGATATAGAGAGCCTACAGAAGACTATTAGAACCTACAACACACAAGGTTAATGAAAATCCATAAATCACCTAGAGCTTAATAAATGAAAAATGAGAAGTGTATTAATCCCCTTATGCCCCCCCTATTTCGACTTGCTACTTTTGAAAGGTGAAATGGGGTGATAAAGATAACTTTATACACAAGATATGTAGTTTGTTGAAAAGTCCTTTCCTGAACCAATTAGAAGGATTCCTATCCTTCCTAAACTAATTCAAGTAGTTACGTATCTGAATCATGATTCCAACTCTATTGACGACACTAGAAATAGAGTTATCGAACTTAAGATATGCTGAAAAGAGTGAATGCCTATCTAAATGCATATAAAGGGAAATTCAAATTTAACATGAGTAAACCCTAAGAAAAACCCTAACAAAACCCTAATTTTGACTATAAATACGGAAAAGAGAGCTCATACTTACTCATTCTTACCATTTGTAGATTTGAACAGGGAAAAAAAGATTTTGAGGAGAGAATAACTTCGAGCAACATGCATGGAGCTCTTGAGCCAGTGCCTAGCTAGCAGACGACCACTTCCCAAGGTGATTTTGTTGTTATTGGTTTTTGTACTTCACAAATTCTTGATTTCTATTGGCAAGGTCAATCCTAACCCTTAAAGGTCAACCCTGACCCAATTATATCTACCTTGACACAAAAAGGTTGACATGAACTGGAAGGTCTCCACTTTGTTTGGGGTGAGGTCAACCTTGACCCAAAAAGGTCAACCTTGACCTAGGAAAGTTAACCTTGACCTAGGAAAGTCAACCTTGAGCTAGCTGAGGTCAACCATGACCTAGTCAAGTTGGATTTACATATTTGATGTTGTAGAATGCTGATATGATGCTTGTTTGTGCTGACAGGACATGGTTCATCTCCGAGAGCATCCCTTTGGGAGTTACTAGGAGTTATCAAAGACAAACTGTCCAAGCTGAGTGGGGATGAGATTCAATTGCTAAGAGATGTAGGGTTGTACTAGGTAGTAGTCCTACCATAGATCAAACTTCACTGAGCCATGTTATCAGTTTTGATAGAGAGGTGGGATAAGGATACATGCTCCTTTCATCTTCCCTCAAGTGAGATCACTGTGACATTAGAGGATGTCTACAGAATCTTGCAGCTTTTGGTTCGAGGTGAGCCTGTTAGACCGAGAGCACAATGAGGTTCTGAGAATATCCATGTAGATGTAGAGTATTGTTTGGGACAGGTTACACAAATGTGAACCCGGGTAGATTAGATCACTTTATCATCCATACTGGCAAGTCCTACACCTTTGGTATGGAGAGTGATGCTATGTATATTGTCCTTGGTTGTGGTACCAACACAAAAGGTACATTTTTTTCTACACTTTTCACCCATCTTGTATAGAGGATGGAGAGTGATAGGATTGCATTCTTGTGGGGTCACAGCATGTTATCCCACCTATACCATGAGCTATGTCAGCTGGTGAGATATCAGAGAGAGAGAGAGAGCCTCACAGTATGCACACTTTTGCAGATTTGGTTGTTTGAGCATTTTTCATGTACATGACCATAGGGTGTTCTAGTGATGGTAGATGCTAGTGCACCAAGAGGCTTTTCTTATCCTCTAAGAGATGTCTGGCAGTTTAGAGATATCCTCTATTAGAGGGTACGTCTAGACTGTATTCTAGGCACAGATGTCATATGGAGACCCTATTGTTAGATGACAGAGTGGCATGATACACAACACTAGATGAGACACTCAAATAAGTGAAAGTTGCTAGAGGAACATTAGAGTCATATAGTGATGTCATAAGTTACTATGATCGAGTGATGAGACAATTCAGCCTTTTATAGGAAGTCCCCAGAGTGGTACCTCATTACACACATCTGACAAGGTACTATCAAAGACCTGGTGCCATACACTGACCATCAATAGAAAACATAGTAGATAGTGATGCAAATGAGAAAAAGGATATAAAGGTACCATCAGATGTATCTTATTCAGGCATGAGTGGAGACTAAATCAGGTACTAGAGTCTGAAGGGAACCCACCCCATCTTCCCTGAGGATTATCCTTCATGTGATCCAAGCCTTTCAGAGAGGACACACTGAGATAGTGGTATAATAGAGGAGGATGAGGATCTTAGAGATGAGGAGGAATACATCTCCAAGGGAGACCCCATGGAGGAGGAGAGAGAAGAGTAGATGCCCCTAGCCGGTGATACCAGTGCGAATGTACACATTTTTCATTCATCATCACTAAGATCACAATGACCTCCACAAGACCATACAGAGACACCACCATCAAGACCAAGATAGAGCGAGTGTGGAGAGAGTAGTCACTCCATGCTTCCACCATCTAGATCCTTCAGTGATGCCTAGGAGGGGGATCTAGGTATGGAATATAAAATTTGATTGAAAATGCAACTTAATTTATGAAGAAAGAGAACTAAATTGATAAATATGTTTCTATCTTGTAGCTAGCATGGAAAAGTGGAGGAGTTTTGTATCTAAGGTTCTAAAGGATACATGTATATCCTTTTTAGAATCTATTTCTGGATTTGATTGTGTAGCACTTTTTAACATCAAAAAAAACATTTCAGATCATACTACATGATCCATCATCAGGATGCTGCTAGAGAGAAAGGAAGCAACAAATGATAGGTTGCAGATCTGGCAAACTATAAAAGAGGAGGGAGAGGGGAAGAGTGGTGAGAGAGGGCAGGTGTATGGAGACCCATAGTGACAAGACCTACAACTAGTGACAATTAGAGAAGGGGAAAAAACAACATACCAATGAAATAAAAAGAAAAATAAAAATAATAAAGTGCAAAAGAGAAATGACATAAGAGAGAAAAAATTGAAATAAAAATATAAATGAGTGTAAAAGAGAAAGAAACTAAAATGTACAAAATAATATGTACAAGCGTATACGAGTACAATAAATATGTGTATATATTGTAATGAGTATATAAAAGTGTATAAATGTATGAATATGTATACATATGCATATATGCCTACATATACGAAAACAAATAAGTATCTATGTAAGTGTGTGAGAAAATAAATAAGAATATACAAAAATAAGACTTAGTGTATATAATAGAAATAGATATAGACAACAAAAAACTTAAACATAATAGGAAAAGCATGAACACGACTAAAAGGACAAGGGCTAGAATAAATAAAAACAAAAACAAAAACAAAACTATGCAAATAATATCATGTCTATTTACATTTATGTTTAAAATCATAAACATAAATAAATAAACACCAATACTGGCCAGAAAGCAAGAATCTTCCATTGGTCACAAAGATCCCGATAGGCATGCCAATATCTTTTCATGTGTCCAATGAGATTTGAGATTGTGCAAGGAGAGAGAAGATAATCTAATGGACAAGCTATAGAGGGCCCATGAGTGCATGTGTGAGATGAGCATATTGAGGAGCCACTCACAAACTATCGATCATAGATCTATTGTTGCTCATCATAGATCAGAGAGATCTGGCAGTCATCAGCCATCAGTGCATAGAGATAGGAAAAGTGATAGATAGGGCCATGGGCCACATATGTATCAAAACTAAAAAGATTTTATAAATGAAAAACTTTCTCTATTTGTTAGTTTTATGTTTGATTACTATATTTTCATCAATATAAAACTTAATAGAAAGAAAGAAGGTGCATAAATGTATTCAAAATTTAATTTTACTAAAACCACATAACCTATAAAACAAACATAATTATTTTATAAAAAATAATAAATGCATAGAAAAGAAAGAAAGAAATTAAGGATAATTGTTACCTTCATTTTTCTCAGCTCCCATTTTTAGTCTTGGTCAGTAGAAGTTTTGAAGTTGAAGTTGAACTTTAACTTTGTTAGGTTAGTTCAAGTTCAAGTTCAACCCGTTACCACTTCTAAGTCTTATAGCATCCATGTTTGTCTATCCCTCAAAAGGTCTACCAGTCTCAAAGATGAACCCAAATTTGACCCTAGTCCCGAGCATTAAGTTAGTTCAAGTTCAAGTTCACATTTGTAATATGATAACTTACACACGGAGAATCTAGTGGGATTGTCTTCTCTTCCAAAAGAAGGTTTCTATTTTGTAGTGCTCTGAGTATTTATTAAGTTTTGGAAACTATCATACAGATATTATCTCAATCAACTAAATGGCTCATGCATGTGAAAATTGGAAATGATAGTTGACAGCATGACATAGAGAGAGTCATTAATATACAAATATGGTGATCAAGAATTTTCCTCAGGAATTGAGATATTCATTCTGAAATAGCTGGTGGATTAATTAAGAGTGGTTGGAGATGTCAAATCAATCATTCTTCCATTAAAACATTTATTATAGACATGCTTTGAAGATTTATTAGGGATTACAAGGCATTTGTGAATAAATGAAGAATGATTAAGGCTTTTTTGTTAGTTATTTTGTGTGGAGAAGGAGAAAGAGCAATGGAATTGGTGGTGAGAAATTTACAATAAAATGGTGCACAAGAAATCAGTGAGTTATCTTTCCCCTTTGTAATTTTAATTTTTCAAAGGCTCTTTCTACGTTGTAAGTCTTTCTCTTCATATTGGTAAAATGTCATTGTCTCATCCAAAACTTCCAAAAGAGGAGAGTAGAACGCACTTGTTAGTTTCTCTTCCAGACATAGGGGATACTTTCTTGTTGAATGTAAACCTAGGGGAGCTTTGTGATAGAGTCTGAAATGCTTCTGAGGGTTCTCTTTCTAGGAAGTTAGCAAGAAGTGGACTTTTAGAAGCTGTTGCATTTCCTTTGGCTCTGATTTTCCCTGAACTGGTGTTGTAGTGTTCTAACAAGTATGATGCTAAAAATAGATGCATTAAGGATGTGTTAGGAGAGATCTTGGTCAAAATCAGTCAAGAGACATTAATGGTGGCTCTATGAATTCTAGATAAGGAACCATATGAACCATGGAGTTATGCAGAAGTAGATCATGTGTACAAGGTAGATAAGAAAAAATATAGCTCCTCAATGGCCCAGGTACGGCTTGCAAAACTAGAGAAAGGAGGATCCAAGTTGCCAAAGCCTCTGACAATTGAGCACCTCTAAAAGGACATAGCTGATATGGTACTTCTTCTAAATAGGGTGAAAGGGAATCCCCATGCATTTCATTGGGAAAACTAGATGTACTGTTTCATCCATAAGATTATAGGAGATAAGTTTATTGACTGGACTGACCTAATAGCAAAAAAGCTCCATAGAGAACTCTTAAATGTGACTAATTTGACTACATTTTATGTCTTCCTACCTTGTTTATGTCTTAGCATGTTGTCAAGCTTGGGAAGGATTACCTCATGAATTGTGGACAAGTGATATGAGGATATATGATTACTTCACATGCTTACAGAAGGAGAATTTCTTCAGCGTGTTCAAAATAGTAAATGACAGATTTTTAGGAAAGTTAGTTTTTGAGTTACGAGGGAAAGAAAATTGTAGGCTTTTTGAGGAAGCTAAATGGGTGATCAATGTTTATGGCTATCATTTTATATAGTTTCCAAGATTTACTTATCTTAGGGTTGGAGTGTTTGATGAGGAACCCCTATAGCTCTCTAGATTTTGTTTAGATGATGTAGTCTTAATGGAGCTATGCAGGAAGCTCGTTCTAGTTGAACAAAAGGTTGGGACCCCAAATAAATCTCCGGGTGTTCTTTTCCCTATTGAATTAGGGTACTACAGGTGCAAAATCTTCCAAGATGCTATGGCTATAAAAGAAGAGTTGGATGCCTTCTATGTACAGACTTATACTCCCAGGGTCAATTTTGACTATAGAGGCATTCATGCACATCCCTGAGTTAGAGGATTTTTGGGCCAACTGTTCTAATGAACTGGAGGTAAGGAAAATATTGTGGTCCTGGTTAACTTTGAAACAAATCATCACTTTCAAGATGGATATGGATACAGACAGGGTAGGAGAAGATAGTGAGATTGATGTCTTAGACCCTCAATACTCAGAAAAGGTCAAGGCCCTCCCTATTCCCGAGTTAGATTGGATGGTGCCGAAAGAAGATGATTTGCATAAAAGAATGAAAAGGGTGATTGAAAGAACAAAAGCATGGTTGTTGAAGAAAAGAGTTTCTATTACTCCTTTGCAGTCAACCAAGAAACAAGTAAAAACCCAAAAGAGGAGTTTAACAAAGAAAACTTCTATTTTAACTAACTTAAGTGTTGATCAATCTTGTGTAGGAAAAGCTAAACCTGAAGTCAAACTTGAACTTGAACCAATTTCTTCACAAGTTCAAGTTCAAGTTCAAGTTCAAGTTCAACACCAAGCTGAACCTGTAGTTTGAGTGACTAGATCAAGTCTAAGGGTTAAAGAAAGGGCTCAGAGGTAGAGAGCTACTCCTAGTGTCATCATAGATTTAGACTCATCAAACCCTAATCCAAAGGTAGTTCTAGTTGAAGACCATAGGGTACCTAAGATGTTGAATGATGTAGGAGAAAACAAAGAATACTCTGAAAGACTTGCTAGCTCTTTTGAGTAACTATGATACTCAAAAGAAATCCTCTACTACCCCACCATGGCTGGAGACCCTGGTAGCCAAGAAAAGAAATGTGGTTCCTTTATCAATACCCATTGATGATGTAGTAAGAAGATATTTGCGAAAATCTTCTAAGGTTAAGAAAATAAAGATGGAATCTACAATCAATTTTGATGAAAGCAGTGGTCACTGGATGGCAGAGATTGCATAGCCTAAAGAAGAAAAAGCTGAAGGGGAGGCTTCAGTCCAAGATTTTCAAATATTCAAGGTGGATTTAGGGAGAGACACCAGAGCCGTCGATATGAGATTTTTCGAGGTGTCAAATAAGAAAATTGCCAGTAGAGTCTGGAAAGATGCCAATGACAAATAGGAAATGAAGGAGGTTATGAAGAGTATGGCCTAATATATTAATGCCATCCAACATCCTAAACCCTTTCCTCTGAGTGAAATGTTGGCCTCCATTGATGTGAAATCCCTTGATAATCAATGATTTCTTAACCAAGGTCAAAGAAGCAAGGCAGTGAGCAAAGCATTTGATTATTAGGTAGAGTGTGTAAAATTAGAAGTTGTCAAGAAGCTAAGTCATCTAGATCAAACCCACAATGAAGGAGATCACCTGGTAAAGAAAGTAGAAGCTAGCATTGAGGAATGGGAGCTAGATAAGACTACCTAGACCAAGGAGCTCCATTGGATTGAAGAAGTTGAAGAATACGGTTTGCAGAAATTCCTCATGGAGAGGTCAGTGCCAAGATTGGATGACAAAGTTCTTTATGTTATAAAGGAATGTATAGAATGGAGAAATAAAGTTGTGGCCATGGGAATTTCTGAGGTAAAGGATCTCATGAAGGGGCTAAGAATGATTAAAGAACTCATCTCCAATGATATAAAATGGATTGGTGATCAGTTCGAGGAAGCTCAATAGGAGTCAAATAAACTAATTGAATAGGTAATCAAGGATGTAAACACCTAGTTTGATGAGATCAAAGGGATGAAGGCACCTATAGATGAGCATTTCACAAAGGTCGTGCAGATGGAATCAATGATGATCCTTCAGCAAAGTCATTTGGTTATGCACAAAGAAAAGGTAGCTGAGATCAAAAAGGAGAAAGAAGTCTGGAAATAGAGGATCAATTTTATTGGTTTGCCACACCAACTGATAATATCCACATTTATAGCTACATTTGAAGATTAGAAGGTAGCGTGATTTGTAGTGACCTCAACTCCTTAACCGTCTGGAACACTTGGCAACTTTTTGAAGGCATTTTTTCTCCCAGTCTAGTTTTTTTTTCTTAATGCTTAGGATAGTTATTGGATCTAGAAATTTTTACTTTCAAGAAAGATAATTTTACTAAGTTAGCTGTTGAATCTCTTCATGGCTATTTATTGAAAAAAATTTAATTTCTTAAGGGTTCGGCTCTCTGAGTTTGAGAGAAATTATTTTCTAAGAACTTAACTTCAATTTTTCTAAAGACTGATATTACAAAGTATATGAGATATCCTATGGTGTTATGTATATGTTTAAGCTTTTAAAAAGATAAATACTACTATTTATCTTATGTGATTTATTTTCTTATGGAGATAAGTTGTGTTGAATAAAGCTTAACTATGATATGGATGGATTCTATGCTTAGAAGTGACAGAGAGAATTGTTATTGAAAGAAATTTAAATTTTAAGATTGCGATAGAAGTAGATGTTTTTCTCTAGAATCTGCACATTCTTTTCATGTTGATGGACTGAGTGTTTTCCTTAAGTGTTTTCTAGTGAAAAGCACACATGATGTTACTTTTCTATGTTCAATAAGATCATATTGAAAGTATTTCTAGAAGGTAGCTGCACCTTGTAATTTGAAGAGAGTTTTCTTTTAGCAACTCATTTCTTAGTCTTAAAATTTTTCTCTTCTTTTCATTCTTTAAAAGAGTCTGAGATTAATTTAGAGAAAAGGGAAAAATTGTATGCTAACAATAATAACGTTTAAGATGCATAATATTGATAGTTTCCTTAAGAGAAGCACCATCCATATCAGCAAGTTTATAAGTGGTTGAACCAAAGTCTTCAATCACAACAAAAGGTCCAAGCCAATTAGGGCTAAACTTTCCTTTGATTCTCATATAATACTAAATCACCTATTGAAAATGATCATTCAATAACCTTATGATTATATTTTTTCTAAAGAGATTTATGATAAGCTTTTATATGTTCCAAAGCATGTATTCATTATTCATCCAACATTTCTAATTCTTGTAATTGTTGTTCCTGAAATGTATACTTGTCGATTATCCCATTAAATGAAACACATAAGGAAGGTATCTCTAATTCAAAGGCATAATAGTGTTAGTACCATAGACAAGATTGTAAGGAGAAGTACTCATAGTAGTATGAACACTAGTCCTATAAGCCCATAAAGCATATGTCAATTGGGTATGCCAATTTTTCGCATGCTTATTAACTATTTTTCTCAAAATTTGTTCAATGATTTTATTCAATGCTTCAACTTGACCATTAGATTAAGGATAATAAGGAGTTGAAAATCTATGCTGAATTTGATATTTCTCCAAAAAATTTGTGACTTCTTTGTTCTTAAAAGAGGTACCATTATATGAAACTATCATTGAAGGTATACCAAATCGTGTTATAATGTTGTTAAGGATGAAATCACAAATAACATCCATGGTCATTAAACCAACAGGAATAGCTTCTACCCACTTCGTAAAGTAATTTGTAGCAATCAGAATGTATGTATGTCCTTGAGAAGAAGCTGGTGAGATTTTTCCAATAAGGTCAAAACCCCAAATACTAAAAGGCCATGGAGAAACTTGATTATGAAGCTCACGAGCAGGAGCATGAATCAAATTGCTATGTTGTTGACATTAATGATATTTCTTAACAAACATGAAAGAATCTTGTTCCATTGCTTTCCAATAATATCCCATTCTAAGTAGTTTATTAACTAGAGATTTTCCACCAAAATGTCCCCCATAAGAACCAGAATGAGCTTCTACCAAACCTACCAAAATTTTAGTTCTATTAAGACATCTTAATATTAAACCCTCATAAGAACATTTGTAAAGTGTGTCTCCTAAGATGACGTATCACGCTGTAAGCTTCCTAACACAATTAAGCGTGTTCCTTGTTCGTGATTTGGAAAAAGTACCATCTTTCAAAAACTAAAAGATATGAGAATACCATTCATCCAAATGCAAATTGAAACAATCAGAAGTAACCTTAGAAATTGCAAGGTTTTTAAGAGTTTGTATAGTAAACTAAAAAAATTTAGCATTATTTTCAAGACAAACCAAAGAAGCTAGACTTGCCATGGCGTCTACATGTTGATTATCTTTCCTAGGTAAAGTTTGAATCATATAAGAAGAAAATTGTGAAAGCACATCAAGAGCCAAATCTCTATATTGTGTCATTTTATCATTCTTATTCTGATAACTGATGAAGGGAGCTTCCCTTAATACCACAAAACACATAACAGAAACAGAGAAATAACAACAATATGCAAGAACAGGAAATTGGCTTCTTATTATCTCCACAAATGTGGAATTACAAACTTTCAGAATTACAATATGCAAAGCCACATGGGCATTCCCTTAAAATATTCTAAAGGACAAAGCCTCGAATTATTACCTAGATCTACTACCCAGAACTGCCCTAGACAACACTACGGGCCTTCTTTATGTAGGCAATTTCCACCACCCGAGAAGGTTCTAGAAATTTAGCCCTTAGGGCCGACCAAACTTAGAACTATTTTATTTTACAATTTATTACATCAAAGTCAGCTCAAAATGAGTTTTGAAACCCAAACAGAAATTTTGAAGAAAAATTATTTTCTGCCATTTCAGGTGACCCAACTTCCGAAGACCATAAGTCATCGCCTGTTGACCCGATTGGCTATTATAACCCCATTCTGGAAACACCACGAAGCACTCTACAGGCTTGTACCACACAAAGCACCCATCACCCAAGTTTTCAACCTCATCCAGGGCCTCTAAACCCTTCAAAATTGAGTTTGAAGTTTCTGTACCCTGCTGCCAATACCGAAAATCTTCAATATCTTCAAAACTACACCTGATCTAGACATGAAACTTTGCTGGCAGGCTGATATGACTGAGATGAACCTCCATATGTAAAATTAGACATTCTGAGACCGTAAGACCAACTTACTAAAAATAGCAAGTTTCCATAAATAGCAACTCTGCACAAGATAGCCCTTATTGAATACAAAAATAGAAATATTTTTGGGTGATGCAAGATTGCTCTTACACCTAGGATGCTCCTACATCAGACACTCAAGGTAATTGAGAAGTGACCCTATCACGACTCAGGGGTGCAAAGGAAAACCAAGACGGTTAACCTCCTCCTTTGTTAGCCATGATGAATCTTCAATAGGTCATCCTTTCCATTTGACCAAATACTCTTCATATGTCCTGTTCCTTGTGCTTCTGCCAACACGACCATCCAGTATGTCTTCAATCTCCTTGATATCTGAACTGGTTGCTGGAATACTCCACTGTGTTGCTACAACCTAATCTTCAACACCTCCTTCATGATACTCTATCAAATCTGAAATGTTAAACATTGGTGAAATATTCAGCTCAGTAGGCAATCCTACCTCATATGCATTTCCTGAATAATGCTTCTTCAGTATCTTACATGGTCCAAACTTCTTCATTTTCAGCTTGTTATATGTACCAACTAGAAACCACTCCTTCCGCAAATGAACCGTGACTTCATCCCCAACCTAAAATTCCTTATGCCTCTTTTTCTCATTTGCCTTAGTCTTATATTGCACATTCATCCTGGTAATATGCTTCCTCACCTCCTCATGGATGTTCTTCAAATGTTTTGCAAAATCCTCGGCTTCAGCACTACTTATTTCTCCTTTATCTATCTTTCTCAACTCAGATGCATTTCTTGGACTACTTCCATATACAATCTGGAATGGTGATTTACCAGTGCTCTAGTTAATAGAATTATTGTATGCAAATTCTGCCTATGGTAAAATCAAATCCCATCTCGTTGGCTTATCTCCAACCAAACATCTCAGTAGATTTCCATAACTTCTATTCACCACCTCTGTCTGTCCATCAGTCTGTGGATGATGTGATGAATTGAACTTCAAATCTATCTTGAACTTCTTCCATAATGTCCGCCAGAAATATCCAACAAACTTAGTATCTCGATCTGAAACTATGGTCTTTGGCAAACCATGTAGCCTTACCACTTCTCTGAAAAAGAATTCTGCTACATGAACAGCATCATTAGTCTTCTTGTAGGTAATGAAATGTGCCATCTTCAAAAATCTGTCAACTACTACAAAAAATGAATCATGTCCGCGCTGTGTCCTTGGTAAACCAAGAACAAAGTCCATACTGATATCCTCCCAAGGCTTCTCTGGTACAGGTAATGGCTGATACGACCCTGTATTTTGCTTCACTACTTTCACCATCTGACATACTCTGCAACTCTGTACAAACTTCTTCACATCTTGCTACAATTGCAGCCCATAATAATTCTCACCAACCAAAGCAAGGGTTTTATTACGACCAAAATGTCTATCCAATCCTCCACTATGCTTCTCTTTGATGAGATTCTCCCTCATAGAACTTTGTGGAATGCACAACTGACTCCCTCTGAATAGCATATCATCTTGGATGATAAAATCCAGCCATTTCATCCTGTCTAGAGTAACAGGTTCTGTACAAGCTTTCCAAGCTTCACCAAAATCAGGATCCTCTGGATACAAATTCTTGAGCTCCTTGAACCCGACCACTTCAATCTGCATCTCTATCAGCAATATTTTCCTTCTGCTAAGAGCATCTACAACCCTATTAGACTTTCCACTCCTGTGTTTCAAAACAAATGTATAACTCTGCAAAAACTCAACCCATTTCAAATGCCTCTGATTCAACTTTCCTCGACTATTCAAATATTGCAACGCTTGATGATCAGTATACAAAACAAACTCATTAGGAAGTAGATAATGTCTCCACTTCTTTAATGCCTGAACTATAGCATAAAATTCCTAATCATAGATAGAATATTTTCTCTTGGCATCATTTAACTTCTCATTGAAATAAGCAATAGGTTTATCTTCTTGGCTCATAACAGCTCCTATGGCAGTACCACTAGCATCACAATCTACTTGGAACACATTATTAAAATTTGGAAGTGCTAAAACAGGTTGTTCTATAACTTTTGGTTTCAACAATTGAAAACTCTTTTCTGCCCCATTAGTCCACTTAAACTCTTTTCTATCCCCTCTCATTGTTTCAGTCAAGGGTCCACAAATACTGCTAAAATTTCTGATAAAATTTCTGTAAAAGCTAGCCAAACCATGACAAGATCTTACCTTAGTAGCACTCCTTGGAGTAGGCCATTCAAGGATAGCCTGTACCTTCTCTGGGTCCATTTTTAGACCTTCTGCTGAAACTACAAATCCCAAATACACTAACTCTTTCTTCATAAAACTGCACTTCTTCAAATTAATCAACAATTTCTCATCTCTCAACTTCTGAAACACCATATGAATATGCATCATATGTTCCTCCAATGTCTTGATAAAAATCAAAATATCATCTAGGTAAACAATGAGAAACTTACCCAGAAATTCTTTCAGAACCTCGTTCATGAGCCGCATGAAAGTGCTCGGTGCATTGGTTAGCCCAAAAGACATGACTAACCACTCATATAGTCCTTCCTTTGTCTTGAAGGTGGTCTTCCATTCATCTCCTTCTCTGATCCGAATCTGGTGATATCCACTCTTCAGATCTATCTTTGAGAAATACACAGCCCCACTCAAACAATCCATAATATTATCCATTCGTGCCAATGGAAACCTATACTTGATTGTGATCTTATTTATTGCTCTGGAATCTGTACACATCCTCCACTCTCCATTCTTCTTTGGTGCTAATACCGCTGGTACAGCATAGGGACTTAGACTCTATCGAATCAACCCCTTCTGTAATAACTCATGTACTTGTCTGTTCAACTCTTCACTTTATACTAGTGTCATTCTATGTGCTATCTTGTTTGGCAAACTGGCTCCTGGAATCAAATCCATCTGATGACTGATCTTCCTTACCGGTGGTAATCCATCAGGTACATTATCAAATACAATATCCTGAAACTCATTCAACAAATCTACAACCTCTACAGGTACATCCTCTACTTCTTCTTTACCAACTTTTGGAATTAAAGCAAAACACACATGCTCATGCCTCATACCATCTAAGAATTTTCTTCCATCAACAAATGTTATTCTTGCATTACCGCATACCTTTTCTTCGGTCTCCTTCAATGGCTTTAGTTTATGTCACACTCCATCCTTTGCTAGGGAATAGGTATTCGCATGACCATCATGTACAGCACATCTGTCAAACTGCGACAGTCTACCCAACAACTGATGACATACATCCATAGAGATGATATCACATAGTACTTCATCTTGGTACCCGCCGATCTTGAACTTTACCAGGCACTGTTCACTGACCATGACCTTGTGGTCATCCTGCACCCAAGCAATCTGATATCGATGTGGGTGTTTCTATCACTTGAGCTTCAACTTTGTCACCATCTCTTTTGACACCAAATTGTCAGTGCTTCCACTATCGATAATCACATCACAGCATTTACCCTCACACTTGCATCTAGTGCGAAATAGGCTCCTCCTTTGTTCAGGTTCATTCTCACCACTCAGCAAGACTCTTTTGTTAATTAGTTTTTCTCCTCTTTCAGCATCTTCAGAATTTGATGATCTACCATCTTCATCTACATGTGCAACTCTGGCCTGGTGTTCATTTCTCCTGTCTGTCCTACCTTGGCGCTGAGGACATTCAAATGCCCTATGACCTTCTTCTCCACAGTGAAAACATGTTCCACGGAAGCCTCCTTTTCTAGATCCTTGTCCTCTTCCTCTTCCTCTCTGATCTCTATTACTCTGATCCTAGAAATGATTGGAATTATTTCCTCTCTAGTTCTGACTACTACTGGCCTCATCCTTCTTTTTCAGATCTTCATTTCGGAAACCATATGATCGTCCACCAGATCTTTCACCATGACCTCTTCCATTTTGTCTGTTCTCAAAATTCTTGTTCAACTTTTCTTCTACTTTTAGGGCAAACTAGTATGCCTCCTCAATACTATTCATTCAAACCAGATTCAACTCCTCCTGAATGCTTGGCCTTAACCCATTAAGGTATCGGGCAACTTTCTCCTTATCAGCTTCTGCATGGCCTGTTCTAATGAGGAGTCGATAGAACTCTTCTGTATACTCCTGAACAGATCTTCCTGCTTGCTTCAAACTTTGCATTTTATTTAGTAGGTCAAGCTCATAATCAACAGGAATGACCTGTCGCTTCAATTTATCCACCATCCGATCCCATCTTGTGATTTTATCTTTCCCTCTTCTATTTCGCTCCAATTGAATTTCTTGCCACCAGAACTTCGCATGACCTTTCAGTCTGGCCTTCGCAAATTTGACCCTATCAGGATCCTCAACATCTTCATACTCAAAATATTCCTCGTATTCATTGATCCAGTCAATCAATTCTTCTGGGTTAAGATTTCTAGAAAATGTAGGAACCTCAATCTTAGGTCTTTTCCCAATCTTGGAAATCGCCCGAAAAAGTCGTTCTTCCTCCTGGTTCACAATTTCGGCTTCTCCTTCTTGATATTCTTCTTCGGCTTCATCCTCACTTTCATCTCTAACATTAAGGTTCATTCCTCTGTGAATTTTTTCTTCCAATGCTCGCACTTGCCTCTGCAGCTCTCTAACCTCAGGTGTCACAGCACCAGCTCTTCCACCACATTCTCTTCGTGGAGGCATTTTCGTGATGCGCACTGAAACCCTAACCACGGTCTTGGTGCAAACTACCTCACAGTTAGTGATTTGTTTACACACTCAAGAACTCCTGCTCTGATACCACTTGATGAAGGGAGCTTCCCTTAATACCACAAAACACATAACAGAAATAGAGAAACAACAACAATATGCAAGAACAGGAAATTGGCTTCTTATTATCTCCACAAATGTGGAATTACAAACTTTCAGAATTACAATATGCAAAGCCACATGGGCATTCCCTTACAATACTCTGTAGGACAAAGCCTCGAATTATTACCTAGATCTACTACCCAGAACTGCCCTAGACAACACTACGGGCCTTCTTTATGTAGGCAATTTCCACCGCCCGAGAAGGTTCTAGAAATTTAGCCCTTAGGGCTGACCAAACTTAGAATTATTTTATTTTACAATTTATTACATCAAAGTCAGCTCAAAATGAGTTTTGAAATCCAAACAAAAATTTTGAAGAAAAATTATTTTCCGCCATTTCATGTGACCCAACTTCTGAAGACCATAAGTCATCGCCCGTTGACCCGATTGGCTATTATAACCCCATTCTGGAAATGCCACGAAGTGCTTTACATGCTTGACTCATGCAAAGTACCTATCACCCAAGTTTTCAACCTCATCCAGGGCCTCTAAAGCCTTCAAAATTGAGTTCGAAGTTTCTGTACCCTACTACCAATACCGAAAATCTTCAATATCTTCAAAACTACACCTGATCTAGCCATGAAACTTTGCTGGCAGGCTGATATGACTGAGATGAACCTCCATATGTAAAATTAGACATTCTAAGACCGTAAGACCAACTTACTAAAAATAGCAAGTTTCCATAAATAGCATCTCTGCACAAGATAGCCCTTATTAAATACAAAAATAGAAATATTTTTGTGTGATGCAAGATTTCTCTTACACCCAGGATGCTCCTGCATCAGACACCCGGGGTAATTGAGAAGTGACCCTATCACAACTCAGGGGTGTAGAGGAAAACCAAGACGGTTAACCTCCTCCTTTGTTAGCCATGATGAATCTTCAATAGGTCATCCTTTCCATTTGACCAAATACTCTTCATATGTCCTATTCCTTGTGCTTCTTCCAACACGACTGTCCAGTATGTCTTCAATCTCCTTGATATCTAAACTGGTTGCTGGAATACTCCATTGTGTTGTTGCAACCTCATCTTCAAAACCTACTTCATGATACTTTGCTAAATCTGAAATATTAAACACTGGTGAAATATTCAGCTTAGTAGGCAATCCTACCTCATATGCATTTCCTGAATCATGCTTCTTCAGTATCTTACATGGTCCAAACTTCTTCAATTTTAGCTTGTTATATGTACCAACTAGAAACCGCTCCTTCCGCAAATGAACCATGACTTCATCCCCAACCTGAAATTCCTTATGCCTCCTTTTCTCATCTGCCTTAGTCTTATACTGCACATTCATCCTGGTAATATGCTTCCTCACCTCCTCATGGATGTTCTTCAAATGTTCTGCAAAATCCTCTGCTTCAGCACTACTTATTTCACCTTTATCTATCTTTCTCAACTCAGATGCATTTCTTGGAATACTTCCATATACAATCTGGAATGGTGATTTACCAGTGCTCCTGTTGATAGAATTATTGTATGCAAATTCTGCCTGTGGTAAAATCAAATCCCATCCCATTAGCTTATCTCCAACCAAACATCTCAATAGATTTCCCAAACTTCTATTCACCACCTCTGTCTGTGCATCAGTCTGTGGATGATGTGATGAGCTAAACTTCAAATCTGTCTTCAACTTCTTCCACAATGTCCACTAGAAATATCCAACAAACCTAGTATCTCGATCTGAAACTATGGTCTTTGGCAAACCATGTAGGCTTACCACTTCTCTAAAAAACAATTCTACTACATGAATAGCATCATTAGTCTTCTTGCAGGGAATGAAATGTGCCATCTTTGAAAATCTATCAACTACTACAAAAATTTAATAATGTCCCCACTGTGTCCTCGGTAAACCAAGAACAAAGTCCATACTGATATCCTCCCAAGGCTTCTCTAATACAGGTAATGGCTGATACAACCCTGTATTTTGCTTCACTCCTTTCACCATCTGACATACTCTACAACTCTGTACAAACTTCTTCACATCTTGCTACAATTGCGGCCAATAATAATTCTCACCAACCAAAGCAAGGGTTTTATCACGACCAAAATGTCTAGCCAATCCTCCACTATGCTTCTCCTTGATGAGATTATCGCTCATAGAACTTTGTGGAATGCACAACTGACTCCCTCTGAATAGCATATTATCTTGGATGATAAAATCCAATGATTTCATCCTGTCTAGAGTAACAAGTTCTGTACAAGCTTTCCAAGCTTCACCAAAATTAGGATCCTCTGGATACAAATTCTTGAGCTCCTTGAACCTGACCACTTCAATCTGCATCTCTGTCAGCAATAGTTTTCTTCTGCTAAGAGCATCCGCAACCCTATTAGACTTTCCAATCCTGTGTTTCGAAACAAATGTATAACTTTGCAAAAACTAAACCATTTCAAATGCATCTGATTCAACTTTCCTTGACTATTCAAATATTGCAACGCTTGATGATCAGTATACAAAACAAACTCCTTAGGAAGTAGATAATGTCTCCACTTCTTTAATGCCTGAACTATAGCATAAAATTTTTGATCATAGACAGAATATTTTCTCTTGGCATCATTTAACTTCTCACTGAAATAAGCAACAGGTTTACCTTCTTGGATCATAACAGCTCCTATGGCAGTACCACTAGCATCACAATCTACTTGAAACACGTTATTAAAATCTGGAAGTGCTAAAGCAGGTTGTTCTGTAACTTTTTGTTTCAACAATTGAAAACTCTTTTCTGCCCCATTAGTCCAGTTAAACTTTTTTCTATCCCCTCTCATTGTTTCAGTCAAGGGTCCACAAATACTAGTAAAATTTCTGATAAACTTTCTGTAAAAGCTAGCCAAACCATGAAAAGATCGTACCTCAGTAGCACTCCTTGGAGTAGGCCATTCAAGGATAGCTTGTACCTTCTCTGGGTCCATTTTTAGACCTTCAGCTGAAACTACAAATCCCAAATACACTAACTCTTTCTTCACAAAACTGCACTTCTTCAAATTAATCAACAATTTCTTATCTCTCAACTTCTCAAACACCATACAAATATGCATCATATGTTCCTCCAATATCTTGCTAAAAATCAAAATATCATCTAGGTAAACAATGAAAAACTTACCCATAAATTCTTTTAGAACCTCGTTCATGAGCCGCATGAAAGTGCTCAGTGCATTGGTTAGCCCAAAAGGCATGACTAACCACTCATACAGTCCTTCCTTTATCTTGAAGGCGGTCTTCCATTCATCTCCTTCTCTGATCCGAATCTGGTGATGACCACTCTTCAGATCTATCTTTGAGAAATACACAGCCCCACTCAAACAATCCATAATATCATCCATTCGTGGCAATCAAAACCTATACTTGATTGTGATATTGTTTATTTCTCTAGAATCTGTACACATCCTCCACTCTCCATTCTTCTTTGGTGCTAATACCACTGGTACAGCACAGGGACTTAAACTCTCTCGAATCAACCCCTTCTGTAATAACTCATGTACTTGTCTGTTTAACTCTTCACTTTATGCTAGTGTCATTCTATGTGCTGCCTTGTTTGGCAAACTGGATCCTGGAATCAAATCCATCTGATGACTGATCTTCCTTACCGGTGGTAATCCGTCAGGTACATTATCAGATACAATATCCTGAAACTCATTTAACAAATCTGCAACCTCTATAGGTACATCCTCTACTTCTTCTTTACCAACTTTAGGAATTAAAGCAAAAAACACATGCTCATGCCTCATACTATCTAGGAATTTTCTTCCATCAACAAATGTTATTCTTGCATTACCGCATACCTTTTCTTTGGTCTCCTTCAATAGATTTAGTTTATGTCACACTCCATCCTTTGCCAGGGAATAGGTATTCACATGACCATCGTGTATAGCACATCTATCAAACTGCACCGGTCTACCCAACGACATATGATATATATCCATAGAGATGATATCACATAGTACTTCATCTTGGTACCCGCCGATCTTGAATTTTACCAGGCATTGTTCACTGACAATGACCTTATGGTCATCCTGCACCTAGGCCATCCGATATGGATGTGGGTGTTTTTGTCTCTTGAGCTTCAACTTTGTCACCATCTCTTCTGACACCAAATTGTCAGTGCTTCCACTATCGATAATCACATCATAGGATTTACCCTCACACTTGCATCTAGTGTGAAACAGGCTCCTCCTTTGTTCAGGTTCATTCTCACCACTCAGCAAGAGTCTTCTGTTAATTAGTGTTTCTCCTCTTTTAGCATCTTTAGAATTTGATGATCTAGCATCTTCATCTACATGTGCAACTCTGGCCTGGCCTTCATTTTTCCTGTTTCTCCTACCTTGGCACTGAGAACATTCAAATGCCCTATGACCTTCTTCTCCATAGTGAAAACATGTTCCACGGAAGTCTCCTCTTCCAAGCCCTTGTTCTCTTCCTCTTCCTCTCTGATCTCTTTTACTCTGATCCTAGAAATGATTAGAAGTATTTTCTCTCTGGTTCTGACTGCTACTGGCCTCATCCTTCATTTTTGGATCTTCATTTCGGCCACCATATGACCGTGCACTAGATCTTCCACCATGACCTTTTCCATTTTGTCTGTTCTCAAACTTCTTGTTCAACTTTTCTTCTACTTTTAGGGAAAACTGGTATGCCTCCTCAATACTGTTCATTCGAACCAGATTCAACTCCTCCTGAATGCTTGGCCTTAACCCATTAAGGTATCGGGAAACTTTCTCCTTATTAGCTTCTGCATGGCCTGTTCTAATGAGGAGTCGATAGAACTCTTCTATATACTACTGAACAGATCTTCCTGCTTGCTTCAAACTTTGCATTTTCTTTAGTAGGTCAAGCTCATAATCAATAGGAATGAACTGCCACTTTAATTTATCCATCATCCGATCTGATCTTGTCATTTTATCTTTCCCTCTTCTATTTCGCTCCAATTAAATTTCTTGCCACCAGATCTTCGCATGACCTTTCAGTCTGGCTTTCACAAATTTGACCCTATCAGGATTCTCAACATCTTCATACTCAAAATATTCCTCACATTCATTGATCCAGTCAATCAATTCCTCTGGGTTAAGATTTCCAGACAATGTAGGAACCTCAATCTTAGGTCTTTTCCCAATCTTGGAAATCGCTCGAAAAAGTCGTTCTTCCTCCTGGTTCACAATTTTGGCTTCTCCTTCTTGATATTCTTCTTCGGCTTCATCCTCGCTTTCATCTCTGACATTAAGGTTCATTCCTCTACGAATTTCTTCTTGCAATGCTCGCACTTGCCTCTGCAGCTCTCTAACCTCAGGTGTCATAGCACCAGCTCTTCCGCCACGTTCTCTTCGTGGAGGCATTTTCACGATGTGCACTGACACCCTAACCACGGTCCTGGTGCAAACTACCTCATAGTCGGTGATCTGTTTACACACTCAAGAACTCCTGCTCTGATACCACTTAATGAAAGGAGCTTCCCTTAATACCACAAAACACATAACAGAAATAGAGAAACAACAACAATATGCAAGAACAAGAAATTGGCTTCTTATTATCTCCACAAATGTGAAATTACAAACTTTCAGAATTACAATATGCAAAGCCACATGGGCATTCCGTTACAATATTCTGTAGGACAAAGCTTTGAATTATTACCCAGATCTACTACCCAGAATTGCCCTAGACATCACTACGGGCCTTCTTTATGTAGTCAATTTCCACCACCCGAGAAGGTTCTAGAAATTTAGCCCTTAGGGCCGACCAAACTTAGAATTATTTTATTTTACAATTTATTACATCAAAGTCAGCTCAAAATGAGTTTTGAAACCCAAACAAAAATTTTGAAGAAAAATTATTTTCTGCCATTTCAGGTGACCCAACTTTCGAAGACCATAAGTCATCGCCCGTTGACCTGATTGGCTATTATAACCCGATTCTAGAAATGCCACTAAGAACTCTACAGGCTTGACCCATGCAAAGCTCTCATCACCCAAGTTTTCAACCTCATTCAGGGCCTCTAAATCTTTCAAAATTGAGTTCGAAGTTTCTGTACCCTGCTGCCAATATCGAAAATCTTCAATATCTTCAAAACTACACCTGATCTAGCCATGAAACTTTGCTGGCAGACTGATATGACTGAGATGAACCTCCATATTTAAAATAAGACATTCCAAGACCATAAGACCAACTTACTAAAAATAGCAAGTTTCCATAAATAGCAACTCTGCACAAGATAGCCCTTATTGAATACAAAAATAGAAATATTTTTGGGTGATGCAAGATTGCTCTTACACCCAGGATGCTCCTGCATTAGACACCTGGGGTAATTGAGAAGTGACCCTGTCATGACTCAGGGGTGCAGAGGAAAACCAAGATGGTTAACCTCCTCTTTTGTTAGCCATGATGAATCTTCAATAAGTCATCCTTTCCATTTGACCAAATACTCTTCATATGTCCTGTTCCTTGTCCTTCTTCCAACACGACTGTCTAGTATGTCTTCAATCTCCTTGATATCTGAACTGGTTGCTGGAATACTCCATTGTGTTGCTGCAACCTCATCTTCAACACCTCCTTCACGATACTCTATCAAATCTGAAATGTTAAACACTGGTGAAATATTCAGCTCAGTAGAAAATCCTACCTCATATGCATTTCCTGAATCATGCTTCTTCAGTATCTTACATGGTCCAAACTTCTTCATTTTCAGCTTGTTATATGTACCAACTGGAAACCGCTCCTTCCACAAATGAATCATGACTTCATCTCCAACCTAAAATTCCTTATGCCTCCTTTTCTCATCTGCCTTACTCTTATACTGCACATTCATCCTGGTAATATGCTTCCTCACCTCCTCATGGATGTTCTTCAAATGTTCTGCAAAATCCTCGGCTTCAGCACTACTTATTTCTCCTTTATCTATCTTTCTCAACTCAGATGCATTTCTTGGACTACTTCCATATACAATCTGGAATGGTGATTTACCAGTGCTCCTGTTGATAGAATTATTATATGCAAATTCTGCCTGTGGTAAAATCAAATCGCATCCCATTGGCTTATCTCCAACCAAACATCTCAGTAGATTTCCCAAACTTTTATTCACTACCTCTGTCTATCCATCAGTCTGTGGATGATGTGATGAACTGAACTTCAAATCTGTCTTCAACTTCTTCCACAATGTCCGCCAGAAATATCTAACAAACTTAGTATCTCGATCTGAAACTACGGTCTTTGGCAAACAATGTAGCCTTACCACTTCTCTGAAAAACAATTCTGCTACATGAACAACATCATTAGTCTTCTTGCAGGGAATGAAATGTACCATCTTCAAAAATCTATCAACTACTACAAAAATTGAATCATGTCCCTATTGTGTCCTCGATAAACCAAGAACAAAGTCCATACTTATATCCTCCCAAAGCTTCTCTGGTACAGGTAATGGCTGATACAACCCTGTATTTTTCTTTACTCCTTTCACCATCTGACATACTTTACAACTCTGTACAAACTTCTTCACATCTTGCTGCAATTGCAGCCAATAATAATTCTCACCAACCAAAGCAAGGGTTTTATCAGGACCAAAATGTCCAGCCAATCCTCCACTATGCTTCTCCTTGATGAGATTCTCCCTCATAGAACTTTGTGGAATGCACAACTAACTCCCTCTGAATAGCATATCATCTTGGATGATAAAATCCAGCCATTTCATCCTGTCTAGAGTAACAGGTTCTATACAAGCTTTCCAAGCTTCACCAAAATTAGGATCCTCTGGATACAAATTCTTGAGCTCCTTGAACCCGACCACTTCAATCTGCATCTCTGTCAGCAATAGTTTTCTTCTGCTAAGAGCATCCGCAACCCTATTAAACTTTCCAATCATGTGTTTCGAAACAAATGTATAACTTTGCAAAAACTCAACCCATTTCAAATGCCTCTGATTCAACTTTCCTTGACTATTCAAATATTGCAACGCTTGATGATCAGTATACAAAACAAACTCCTTAGGAAGTAGATAATGTCTCCACTCTTTTAATGCCTGAACTATAGCATAAAATTTCTGATCATAGACAGAATATTTTCTCTTGGCATCATTTAACTTCTACTGAAATAAGCAACAGGTTTACCTTCTTGGCTCATAACAGCTCCTATGGCAGTACCACTAGCATCACAATCTTCTTGAAATGCATTATTAAAATCTGGAAGTGCTAAAACAGATTGTTCTATAACTTTTTATTTTAACAATTGAAAACTCTTTTCTGCCCCATTAGTCCACTTAAACTCTTTTCTATCCCCTCTCATTGTTTCAGTCAAGGGTCCACAAATACTGCTAAAATTTCTGATAAAATTTCTATAAAAGCTAGCCAAACCATGAAAAGATCTTACCTCAGTAGCACTCCTTGGAGTAGGCCATTCAAGGATAGTTTGTACCTTCTCTGGGTCAATTTTTAGACCTTCTGCTAAAACTACAAATCCCAAATACACTAACTCTTTCTTCATAAAACTGCACTTCTTCAAATTAATCAACAATTTCTCATCTCTCAACTTCTCAAACACCATACAAATATGCATCATATGTTCCTCCAATGTCTTGCTAAAAATCAAAATATCATTTATGTAAACAAAGACAAACTTACCCAGAAATTCTTTCAGAACCTCGTTCATGAGCCGCATGAAAGTGCTCGGTGCATTGGTTAGCCCAAAAGGCATGACTAACCACTCATACAGTCCTTCCTTTGTCTTGAAGGCGGTCTTCCATTCATCTCCTTCTCTGTTCTGAATCTGGTGATATCCACTTTCAGATCTATCTTTGAGAAATACACAGCCCCACTCAAACAATCCATAATATCATCCATTCGTGGCAATGGAAACCTATACTTGATTGTGATCTTGTTTATTGCTCTGGAATCTGTACACATCCTCCACTCTCTATTTTTCTTTGGTGCTAATACCGCTGGTACAACACAGGGACTTAGACTCTCTCGAATCAACCCCTTCTGTAATAACTCATGTACTTGTCTGTTCAACTCTTCACTTTATGCTGGTGTCATTCTATGTGCTGCCTTGTTTGGTAAACTGGCTCATGGAATCAAATCCATCTGATGACTGATCTTCCTTACCAGTGGTAATCCATTAGGTACATTATCAGATACAATATCCTAAAACTCATTCAACAAATCTGCAACCTCTACAGGTACATCCTCTACTTCTTCTTTACCAACTTTTGGAATTAAAGAAAAAGACACATGCTCATGCCTCATACCATCTAGGAATTTTCTTCCATCAACAAATGTTATTCTTGCATTACCGCATACCTTTTCTTCGGTCTCCTTCAATGGCTTTAGTTTATGTCACACTCCATCCTTTGCCAGAGAATAGGTATTCGCTCGACCATTGTGTACATCACATCTGTCAAACTGCCACGGTCTACCCAACAACATATGACATGCATCCGTAGAGATGATATCACATAGTACTTCATCTTGGTACCTTCTGATCTTGAATATTATCAGGCACTGTTCACTGACCATGACCTTGTGGTCATCCTGCACCCAGGCAATCCGATATGGATGTGGGTGTTTCTGTCTCTTGAGCTTCAACTTTGCCACCATCTCTTCTGACACAAAATTGTTAGTGCTTCCACTATCGATAATCACATCACAACATTTACCCTCACACTTGCATCTAGTGTGAAATAGGCTCTTCCTTTGTTCAGATTCATTCTCACCACTCAGCAAGACTCTTCTATTAATTAGTGTTTCTCCTCTTTCAGCATATTCAGAATTTGATGATCTAGCATCTTCATCTACATGTGAAACTCTGGCCTGGCCTTCATTTCTCCTGTCTATCCTGCCTTGGTGCTGAGGACATTCAAATGCCCTATGACCTTCTTCTCCACAGTGAAAACATGTTCCACGGAAGCCTCCTCTTCTAGATCTTTTTCCTCTTCCTCTTCCTCTCTGATCTCTATTACTCTGATCTTGGAAATGATTGGAATTATTTCCTCTCTAGTTCTGACTGCTACTGGCCTCATCTTTCTTTTTCAGATCTTCATTTCGGCCACCATATGACCATCCACTAGATCTTTCACCATGACCTCATTTATTTTGTCTATTCTCAAACTTCTTGTTCAACTTTTCTTCTACTTTTAGGGAAAACTAGTATGCCTCCTCAATACTATTCATTTGAACCAGATTCAACTCCTCCTGAATGCTTGGCCTTAACCCATCAAGGTATCGTGCAACTTTCTCCTTATCAGCTTCTGCATGGCCTATTCTAATGAGGAGTCGATAGAACTCTTCTGTATACTCCTGAACAGATCTTCCTGCTTACTTCAAACTTTGCATTTTCTTTATTAGGTCAAGCTCATAATCAACAGGAATGAACTGTCACTTTAATTTATCCACCATCTGATCCCATCTTGTAATTTTATCTTTCCCTTTTTTATTTCACTCCAATTGAATTTCTTGCCACCAGATATTCGCATGACTTTTCAGTCTGGCCTTCGCAAATTTGACCCTATCAGGATCCTCAACATCTTCATACTCAAAATATTTCTCACATTCATTGATCCAGTCAATCAATTCCTCTGGGTTAAGATTTCCAGAAAATGTAGGAACCTCAATCTTAGGTCTTTTCCCAATCTTGAAAATCGCCTGAAAAAGTCATTCTTCCTCCTGGTTCACAATTTTGGCTTCTCCTTCTTGATATTCTTCTTCGGCTTCATCCTCGCTTTCATCTTTGACATTAAGGTTCATTCCTCTGCAAATTTCTTCTTGCAATGCTCGCACTTGCCTCAACAGCTCTCTAACCTCAGATGTCACAACACCAGTTCTTCTGCCATGTTCTCTTCATGGAGGCATTTTCATGATGCGCACTGAAACCCTAACCATGGTCCTGGTGCAAACTGCTTCACAGTCGGTGATCTATTTACACACTCAAGAACTCCTGCTCTGATACCACTTGATGAAGGGAGCTTCCCTTAATACCACAAAACACATAACAGAAACAGAGAAACAACAACAATATGCAAGAATAGGAAATTGGCTTCTTATTATCTCCACAAATGTGGAATTACAAACTTTTAAAATTACAATATGCAAAGCCACATGGGCATTCCCTTACAATATTTTGTAGGACAAAGCCTCAAATTATTACCTAGATCTACTACCCAGAACTGCCCTAGACAACACTACGAGCCTTTTTTATGTAGGTAATTTCCACCGCGCGAGAAGGTTCTAGAAATTTAGCCCTTAGGGCCGACCAAACTTAGAATTATTTTATTTTACAATTTATTACATCAAAGTCGGCTCAAAATGAGTTTTGAAACTCAAACAAAAATTTTGAAGAAAAATTATTTTCTGCCATTTCAGGTGACCCAACTTTCGAAGAGCATAAGTCATCGCCCGTTGACCCGATTGGCTATTATAACCCCATTCTGCAAATGCCATGAAGCGCTCTACAAGCTTGACCCTCACAAAGCACCTATCACCCAAATTTTCAACCTCATCCGGGGCCTCTAAAGCTTTCAAAATTGAGTTTGAAGTTTCTGTACCCTACTGCCAATACCGAAAATCTTCAATATCTTCAAAACTACACCTGATCTAGCCATGAAACTTTGCTGGCAGGCTGATATGACTGAGATGAACCTCCATATGTAAAATTAGACATTCTGAGACCGTAAGACCAACTTACTAAAAATAGCAAGTTTCCATAAATAGCAACTCTGCACAAGATAGCCCCCTTATTGAATACAACAACAGAAATATTTTTGGGTGATGCAAGATTGCTCTTACACCTAGGATGCTCTTGCATCAGACACTCGGGGTAATTGAGAAGTGACCCTATCATGACTCATGGGTGTAGAGGAAAACCAAGACGATTAACCTCCTCCTTTGTTAGCCATGATGAATTTTCAATAGGTCATCCTTTCCATTTGACCAAATACTCTTCATATGTCCTGTTCCTTGTGCATCTGCCAATACGACTGTCCAGTATGTCTTCAATCTCCTTGGTATCTGAACTAGTTGCTGGAATACTCCATTGTGTTGCTGCAACCTCATCTTCAACACCTCCTTCATGATACTTTGTCAAATCTGAAATGTTAAACACTGGTGAAATATTCAGCTCAGTAGGCAATCCTACCACATATGCATTTCCTGGATCATGCTTCTTCAGTATCTTACATGGTCCAAACTTCTTCATTTTCAGCTTGTTATATGTACCAACTAGAAACCGCTCCTTCCGCAAATGAACCATGACTTCATCCCCAACCTGAAATTCTTTATGCCTGCTTTTCTCATCTACCTTAGTCTTATACTGCACATTCATCCTAGTAATATGCTTCCTCACCTCCTCATGGATGTTCTTCAAATGTTCTGCAAAATCTTCAGCTTCATCACTACTTTCCTTTATCTATCTTTCTCAACTCAGATGCATTTCTTGGACTACTTTCATATACAATCTGGAATGGTGATTTACCAGTGCTCCTATTGATAGAATTATTGTATGCAAATTCTGCCTGTCATAAAATCAAATCCCATCTCATTGGCTTATCTCCAACCAAACATCTCAGTAGATTTCTCAAACTTCTATTCACCACCTCTATAGGTCCATCAGTGTATGGATGATGTGATGAACTGAACTTCAAATCTGTCTTCAACTTCTTCCACAATGTCCGCCAGAAATATCCAACAAACTTAGTATCTCGATCTGAAACTATGGTCTTTGGCAAACCATGTAGCCTTACCACTTCTTTGAAAAACAATTCTGGTACATGAATAACATCATTAGTCTTCTTGTAGGGAATGAAATGTACCATCTTTGAAAATCTGTCGACTACTACAAAAATTGAATCATGTCCCCGCTATGTCCTCAGTAAACCAAGAACAAAGTCCATACTGATATCCTCCCAAGGCTTCTTTGGTACAGGTAATGGCTGATACAACCCTATATTTTGCTTCTCTCCTTTCGCCATCTAACATACTCTGCAACTCTGTACAAACTTCTTCACATCTTGCTGCAATTGCGGCCAATAATAATTCTCACCAACCAAAGCAAGGGTTTTATCAGGACCAAAATGTCCAGCCAATCCTCCACTATGCTTCTCCTTGATGAGATTCTCCCTCATAGAACTTTTTAGAATGCACAACTGACTCCCTCTGAATAGCATATCATCGTGGATGATAAAATCCAGCTATTTCATCTTGTCTAGAGTAACAGGTTTTGTAAAAGCTTTCCAAGCTTCACCAAAATCAGGATCCTCTGGATACAAATTCTTGAGCTCCTTGAACCCGACCACTTCAATCTGCATCTCTGTCAGCAATAGTTGCCTTCTGCTAAGTGCATCCGCAACCCTATTAGACTTTCCACTCCTGTGTTTCAAAACAAATGTATAACTTTGCAAAAACTCAACCCATTTCAAATGCCTCTGATTCAACTTTCCTTGACTATTCAAATATTGCAACGCTTAATGATCAGTATACAAAAAAAACTCCTTAGGAAGTAGATAATGTCTCCACTTCTTTAATGCCTGAACTATAGCATAAAATTCTTGATCATAGACAGAATATTTTCTCTTGGCATCATTTAACTTCTCACTGAAATAAGCAACAGGTTTACCTTCTTGGCTCATAACAGCTCCTATGGCAGTACCACTAGCATCACAATCTACTTGAAACACTTTATTAAAATTTGGAAGTGCTAAAATAGGTTGTTCTGTAACTTTGTGTTTCAATAATTGAAAACTCTTTTCTACCCCATTAGTCCACTTAAACTCTTTTCTATCCCCTCTCATTGTTTCAGTCAAGGGTCCACAAATACTGCTAAAATTTCTGATAAAATTTCTATAAAAGCTAGCCAAACCATGAAACGATCTTACCTCAGTAGCACTCCTTGGAGTAGGCCATTCAAGGATAGCTTGTACCTTCTCTGGGTCCATTTTTAGACCTTCTACTAAAACTACAAATCCTAAATACACTAACTCTTTCTTCACAAAACTGCACTTCTTCAAATTAATCAAAAATTTCTCATCTCTCAACTTCTCAAACACCATACGAATATGCATCATATGTTCCTCCAATGTCTTGCTAAAAATCAAAATATCATCTAGGTAAACAATGACAAACTTACCCAAAAATTCTTTCAGAACCTCGTTCATGAGCCGCATGAAAGTGGTCGGTGCATTGGTTAGCCCAAAAGACATGACTAACCACTCATATAGTCCTTCCTTTGTCTTGAAGGCAGTCTTCCATTCATCTCCTTCTCTAATCTGAATCTGGTGATATCCACTCTTTAGATCTATCTTTGAGAAATAAACAGCCCCACTCAAACAATCCATAATATCATCCATTCGTGGCAATGGAAACTTATACTTGATTGTGATCTTGTTTATTGCTCTGGAATCTGTACACATCCTCCACTCTCCATTCTTCTTTGGTACTAATACCACTGGTACAGCATAGGGACTTAGACTCTCTCGAATCAACCCCTTCTGTAATAACTCATGTACTTGTCTGTTCAACTCTTCACTTTATGCTGGTGTCATTCTATGTGCTGCCTTGTTTGGCAAACTGGCTCCTGGAATCAAATCCATCTGATGACTGATCTTCCTTATAGATGGTAATCCATCAGGTACATTATCAGATACAATATCTTGAAACTCATTCAACAAATCTGCAACCTCTACAGGTACATCCTCTACTTCTTCTTTACCAACTTTTAAAATTAAAGCAAAACACACATACTCATGCCTCATACCATCTAGGAATTTTCTTCCATCAACAAATGTTATTCTTGCATTACCGCATACCTTTTCTTCGGTCTCCTTCAATGGCTTTAGTTTATGTCACACTCCATCCTTTGCTAAGGAATAGGTATTCGCATGACCATCGTGTACATCACATCTATCAAACTACCATGGTCTACCCAACAACATATGACATGCATCCATAGAGATCATATCACATAGTACTTCATCTTGGTACCTGCCGATCTTAAACTTTACCAGGCACTGTTCACTAACCATGACCTTGTGGTCATCCTGCACCCAGGCAATCCGATATGGATGTGGGTGTTTCTGTCTCTTGAGCTTCAACTTTGTCACCATCTCTTCTGAGACCAACTTGTCAGTGCTTCCACTATCGATAATCACATCACAAAATTTACCCTCACACTTGCATCGAGTGCGAAATAGGCTCCTCCTTTGTTCAGGTTCATTCTCACCACTCAGCATGACTCTTCTGTTAATTAGTGTTTCTCCTCTTTCAGCATCTTCAAAATTTGATGATCTAGCATCTTCATCTGCATGTGCAACTCTGGCCTAGCCTTAATTTCTCCTGTCTGTCCTACCTTGGCACTGAGGACATTCAAATGCCCTATGACCTTCTTCTCCATAGTGAAAACATGTTCCACGAAAGCCTCCTCTTCCAGATCCTTGTCCTCTTCCTCTTCCTCTCTGATCTCTATTACTCTGATCCTGAAAATGATTGGAATTATTTCCTCTCTGGTTCTGAATGCTACTGGCCTCATCCTTCTTTTTTGGATCTTCATTTCGGCCACCATATGACCGTCCACTAGATCTTCCACCACGACCTCTTCCATTTTGTCTATTCTAAAACTTCTTATTCAACTTTTCTTCTACTTTTAGGGCAAACTGGTATGCCTCCTCAATACTATTCATTCGAACCAGATTCAACTCCTCCTGAATGCTTGGCCTTAACCCATTAATGTATCGGGCAACTTTCTCTTTATCAGCTTCTGTATGGCCTGTT
This sequence comes from Chamaecyparis obtusa, assembly GCA_027943335.1. Lineage (NCBI taxonomy): Eukaryota > Viridiplantae > Streptophyta > Pinopsida > Cupressales > Cupressaceae > Chamaecyparis > Chamaecyparis obtusa. Next base: position 1,007,277 of record BSBK01002893.1, on the reverse strand, counting down.
CTAATGAGGGGTCGATAGAACTCTTCTATATACTCCTGAACAGATCTTTCTGCTTGCTTCAAACTTTTCATTTTGTTTAGTAGGTCAAGCTCATAATCAATAGGAATGAACTGTCACTTCAATTTATCCACCATCCGATCCCATCTTGTGATTTTATCTTTCCCTCTTCTATTTCGCTCCAATTGAATTTCTTGCCACCAGATCTTCGCATGACCTTTCAGTCTGGCCTTCGCAAATTTGACCCTATCAGGATCCTCAACATCTTCATACTCAAAATATTCCTCGCATTCATTGATCCAATCAATCAATTCCTTTGGGTTAAGATTTTTAGAAAATGTAGGAACCTCAATCTTAGGTCTTTTCCCAATCTTGGAAATCACCCGAAAAAGTCATTCTTCCTCCTGGTTCACAATTTTGGCTTCTCCTTCTTGATATTCTTCTTCGGCTTCATCCTCGCTTTCATCTCTAACATTAAGGTTCATTCCTCTACAAATTTCTTCTTGCAATGCTCGCACTTGCCTCTGCAGCTCTCTAACCTCAGGTGTCACAACACCAGCTCTTTGACCACGTTCTCTTCGTGGAGGCATTTTCATGATGCGCACTAAAACCCTAACCACAGTCCTAGTGCAAACTGCCTCACAGTCGGTGATCTATTTACACACTCAAGAACTCCTGCTCTGATACCACTTGATAAAGGGAGCTTGCCTTAATACCACAAAACACATAACAGAAACAGAGAAACAACAACAATATGCAAGAACAGGAAATTGGCTTCTTATTATCTCCACAAATGTGGAATTACAAACTTTTAGAATTACAATATGCAAAGCCACATGGGCATTCCCTTACAATATTCTGTAGGACAAAGCCTCGAATTATTACCCAGATCTACTACCTAGAACTGCCCTAGACAACAGTACGGGCCTTCTTTATGTAGGCAATTTCCACTGCTCGAGAAGGTTCTAGAAATTTAGCCCTTAGGGCAGACCAAACTTAGAATTATTTTATTTTACAATTTATTACATCAAAGTCAGCTCAAAATGAGTTTTGAAACCCAAACAGAAATTTTGAAGAAAAATTATTTTTCGCCATTTCAGGTGACCCAACTTTCGAAGACCATAAGTCATCGCCCGTTGACTTGATTGACTATTATAAGCGCATTCTAGAAACGCCATGAAGCACTCTACAGGCTTGACTTGCGCAAAGCACCTGTCAGCCAAGTTTTCAACCTCATCTGGGTTCTCTAAAGCCTTCAAAATTGAGTTTGAAGTTTCTGTACCCTGCTGCCAATATCGAAAATCTTCAATATCTTCAAAACTACACCTGATCTAGCCATGAAACTTTGCTGGTAGGCTGATATGACTGAGATGAACTTCCATATGTAAAATCAGACATTCTGAGACCATAAGACCAACTTACTAAAAATAGAAAGTTTCCATAAATAGCAACTCTGCACAAGATAGCCCTTATTGAACACAAAAACAGAAATATTTTTGGGTGATGCAAGATTTCTCTTACACCCAGGATGCTCCTCCATCAATAACCTCCTTTAATTTTTTCAACAATCAATTGTGAATATGCATATATTTGCAAGTGTTTGATGTTAAGGGATGAAGATGCTCATAGGCCAGCTATAAGAGTTTCTTACTCTGCAATGTTATTAGTACAAGGAAAGGTTAATTTGTATGATAAAGGGATTGGTTTCTTCATAGGAGGGATCAAGATAATGTCGACACTAGAACCTATTTTACATCTAGACCCATCAAAGTATAATTCCCAAACATCATCTTGTTGAATAGCTAGAATATTTTCATCTAGGAACTCTATTGAAGTAGAACATGTATCGGAATGAGGACAAGGAGCTTCAGCCAAATAATTTGTTAGATCTTGTCCCTTAATAGACTTCTGAGAAATGAAATTAAAATCAAATTCTGTAAGTAATATTACCCACTTTGCCAAATGGCTAGAGAGGTCAGTTTTTGAGAAAATATATTTCAAAGGATCAAATTTAACAATCACCTTGACCTTAGAATTTAATAGATAATGCCTAAGTTTTTGGAAAGCATAAACTACAACTAAGAATTCTCTTTCCAAATCTGTATATCTTGTTTCATAATCAGGTAAGGTTTGACTAATGTAATACATGGGTCTTTCTTTACCTTCACTATCATACTAAGCTAACAATGTGCTAACCGCTTTCAAAGTGGATGAAGTATACAAATGAAAGGGTTTATCAAATTTAGCTGGTTGTAAAATAGGAGGATTAGTGAGATACTCCTTAAATTTCTCAAAGGATTATTTACATTCATCATTTGAAGAGAAAGTGGTATCTTTTCTAAGCAAGGACGTAAAAGGAATTGTTCTATCGGCTAAGTTGGAAACAAAGAAATGAATAGCTTGAATTTTTCCTTGTAAACTTCGTAATTGAGAAATATTCTTAAGAGGAGGCATATTAACAATAGCTTCAATATTTTGAGTATCTACTTATATGCCTCACTTAGAGATTATAAATCCTAATAATTTTCCAGAATCAACTCCAAAGACACATTTCTTAGGATTCAACCTCATGTTGTAACTTCTAATCCTTTCAAATATCTATCATAAAGTAGTAACATGATCTTCTCTTTGTATATATTTCTCCAAGATGTCATCCACATAATCCTCAAGAATCTTATAAATGTGATCATGAAAAATCAAGGTCATAGCTTGTTGATAAGTTTCTCCCGCATTTTGTAATCCAAAATGTATCATGACCCAACAAAATATTCCCTAGGGTGTTATAAATGCACTTTTAAATTGATCTGTAGGAGGACTAAAGGTTTGATTATAGCTAGAAAAACCATCCATAAAAGATAATAAAGCATGACTCACTGTTGAATCTACAATCATATCAGTATTAGGTAACAGGAAATCATCTTTTAAGGATGCTTTGTTTAAGTCTCTAAAGTCAGTACACATCCTTATCTTGTTTTCTCCTTTTGAAATGGACACAATGTTTGAAATCCAGGTATAATAATCAATAGAATGAATAAATTTAGAATCCAATAATTTTTCAATTTTAGCCTTAACCAATAAAGCAATTTATGGATTCATCTTTCAAATTTTCTGCTTCATAGGTTTCACATTCAATTTGAGAACAATATTATGAGTAACAATCTTAGAATCAACACCTGGCATATCTGAATATATCCAAGAAAAAATGTCCTTAAATTCAAGTAAAAGGGAAACCATCTAATCACGTTCTTCTTGATTCAAATATTTCCTAATTTTTATAATTTTTTTAGAGTTAGTTTCATCCATTTGAATATCAACAGTCTCAGTTATTAGCAAATCACTTTGTATCAGAGAATCTATTGGTAAAGAAGAAATATTTTGTTCATCATGTTTTCCAAAATAAGCATTGGTACTTAAGCAATAAGGCTTCTGTCATTTGTGATGAAACTTAGGTAAGTCCTCATAAACCCCTAAAAAATTTTCTAAGGCTTCATCTTCGGGAAAAATATCCAAAGTAGGTCTTTCATTAATGTCAAGGAGGAATGGGTTAACCAACTTCAAATGACCACCACAGATATGATTAACATTGAGAGGAAAAGTTGATGGTTGTCTATAAGGATTAAATCCTAATCCATATGTATGATCATAAATTTCATTATCCAAAGGCACTTGTATACCTTTCTCATATTTACCACATCCTTTCCTATTAAATCTTGACTTCTTGAGAAAATGATAACCAAAACCATATCTATCAGCCATATCAGATGGAGTCCAAGGAATGACGTATGTGACAATGTCATAACAATTGGGTTTTATTATTTCAATCATTTCTTCAATCAAAGCTATAGCAAATTTACTTTTTAACTCCTCAGAAAGCGGGGAAGGAGTAAAAACTTGTTTTTCAAATTCACTTTGTTGTTTCATAAATTCCAAATCAAATACCTTATATTCTCCAATGAAAGTAGGATTAAATTCCAATGTTCCCCAATCATCCTCAGTCAAAGAAGATGGAGCTTCAGATTTTTTTATCTTAGGTTGTTTCTCAATCTCTTTGCTTGGTTGAAGAGGCTCAAAAAATTTAGCATATTCTACATTTAGGCAAGGATTCAGTGCATCATTCACATGTAATGTGTATATTAAGTTGTTATAAATGAACCTAACCTTGCGATGAAGAGTAGCAGGAACTACATGCAAGTATGTGATCAAGGTCTTCCTAAAAGAAGGTTATAATTGAAAGGTCTGGGCATAACATGAGTAGGTGTGTTTAGAATAACTAGACCAACTTTAACAGGTAAGGTAATAATGCCCAAAGTTCTTTTGCAATATTATCAAATCCATGTATAGGAACATTATCAGGTTGAATAGTTGTAAGATCATCCTTAATTTCCTTAGGCATATCCATGCTACAAACATTAAGCCCAGATCCATTGTCAATTAATGTTCTACGAATGATACTCTAGTTAATAGAAACAACAACCATAAGAGCATCATATTGATTCTACACCTTTGGAGAAGGTAGATCATCATCAGTAAACACAATAGGAGGTATAGAAGGCATAGTATGCATGCATTCCAAAATATAATGAATGTTCTCTTGATTAGGAGGCAAAGCAGGAAGAGTAGATAAAGCCTTTTGCAATGCCTCATGATATGTTGGGGAGGTTTGAAACAATTCCCATAAATATATCTTAGCAGGAGTAGCATGTAATTGGTCAACTAAGTCATACTCCTTGAAGGTAGAAGGAAACCTAGGAGATTGAGGAAGCACAGGTTGAGAAGGTGGTAAAGAAATTGAAATAGTAGGCTAAGGATTATTCCATGTGCGATAAGCATGTGAAATGGAATTTGTGTTATCAAAGATATCCAAAGGATCTCTAGGTTTATCCTTAATTAGTATTCAAGGATATCCTTTTACCATCATCAAAGGTTTAGGGAATATCATCTTAGGTTTTTCAATGTTGTAGATAGTGGGACATGAAGGTAACAATGCACACACCCTATGGTAAAGGTCAATTGAAGAGGTTGTGGAGGAGAGGGAAATAGGAATAGGATCAACAGAGATCTTATTCAAACACTTTTCATCCTCACTACCATGTACCTCATTAAGGGATCTATCCTCTTATATAATAAAATCCTCATCTTGCATTTCTTTTTGGTGTTAGATAAACATGCAAGATCTAACAAAAAATTTAAATCTAACACCGAAAGGAAAGAGTTTTCGTAAACGGGTTCACCAAAATGTAGAGGAAGAAAACGTGGATGTAGGTACGGTTTTTAACAATGTACCTAATAGAGATCCTAAACTCACATTTATCATCATACATTTGAATTAATATGTAATGTAAATCTAGAAACACTTGAAATTAGACAAGATTAAATACATACCTCATAATAAAGCTGATCTAGAAATACCTATTTTCTAATGTCTGTGTTCGGCTTCGAGAATTTCTACAACCAACTTTGGCTTGGAAACACTGAAATAGAGAAAACCCAGAAATATTTTGTCTTTCTGAGGAAGGTAAACCTTGACGCAAAGATGGGGTAAGATCTTATGCTGGGGTACAATCTTACCCCAAAAATCTGGCCTTGACCTGCACTACTCTGACAGAAATTTTGTTCACGGATCCCAGAAGTTTGGCCAAATGGGTACTCAGATATACTCTGCAACTCCCAAAATAGCGATTGTAGATATCTGAAAATAGTGTTTTAGGGAGGCTATATAGGGTTTTACCTTATTCAAACACCTATTTTGGTGATCTCCACCTCCACGAATAGCCATATGTAATAGAATATATGTGTGTGTATTGAATGTGTAATGCCAAGATCTAATCCTCTAGATTGAAAACCCCAGCATGAATTGATATGAGAAAGAAATGCATAGATTTGATATATGATAAAAAAGCATAACAAGCCCCAAAAATCTAAATTACTCTCACCAAACTCATAATCCATAATTATTATCTCATGATTACGTCTTTGAATGCTTGAAGATTGAAAAATAGTAGATCAAGGAAGAAGGAATCTTTCTTACTCCTAATGAATGTACACAATGATTTGTCCACAAAAATTCTTGATATCAACAAGAACTTGATCTTCTATATCATCCTCTTGCAATCTTGCATCATCATTTCACCATCACTTTCTTGCTTTCTCTTACTTGTTGTCCTTCATTAATGAAAATGAATGCAAATGAGAGTGTTTATATAGAGGTTTGAAAGTGAGGCTCCTAGGGAAATGTAAGGGCCCATAATTCAAATTTAACCTCAAATTATGATCCAATCATAATAACCAACTAAGCAGGTAAAAGAATTAAATGAATTTCAAATTAAAACTCTCTCGCATCTGGATCCGGAAGCCCGACATTGATTTCAGGGTCCTCCAAGACCAAAATTTGAAGAAGGGGATCAAATCTCAATAGAGGTCAAGGATGAAATTAAATTTGACCTAGGTCAAATTTGACCTTGACCTTGACCTAGGTCAAATTCAACCTCAACCTTGACATAGGGGTCCAGATCTAGACAGTGTAGAAAATAGGAGGTCCCAAGGATGCCCAAAGACCTAGAAATGATAACAGAATAGGGCAGAGTGCCAGAAAAGGACATAGAGACCTATGATGGATATGATGAAGGATATGAGGACCTATTTCTAGATCCTACCTATAAAATAGAGCCATAGAGAAGGGAAATCAAGGAGAATCCTCAGGATCCTAACCCTAATTTCACCTAGAATGAAGGAATCAAGTGTAAATGCATCCTAAATACAAATCTATCATGAAAATACACTGAAAAAGGGTGCAAACCTATCAAGATGGAATTGATTCCATTTTAAGATGATACACAAGGTATAACATGCTCAATCATTTGTGTTGTCTGCTTAAATATAGGAGTTAGTGTCTTTAAGATTTATCATATCACTTCATCCTCAGTCTTGTTTCCTTCACAAGATTTGATACCTGCAATAATCTCTGATATCCTACCAATATAACTTCTAATAGATTCATCTTGCATCATCTTTTCATCTTGAAATAAACATATACAATTCTATAATCTAATTCTTTCTTCATGCACATCTCCTTCAAAAGCAGATTGTAAAGCTAACTAGATTTCATGAGATGTCCTTAGAATTTTTACCTAACTATATTCATTCTCTAGAAGAGCTGACAAAAGTACTTCTCTAGAAATTATGTTACACATGAATAGATCTCTTTATGTATCAATACATTCCTTGATTTTGTCTTCTTCAATGATAGTCTTATCATAAAGTGGTTAACCAATATCCTCATCTTAAACATAGAAAATGTGTCTTCATCTTTTCTTTCCAGCTATCATAGTTTACTCCATCAAACTTAGGACTTTCTTTCCTGAAATAAGTCTCCATAGATCTCCTTAAGTTGTTAAACTTTTCCTTCAAGGACCTATTGCTCTAATACCAATTGTTAGAAAGTAAAGTACACCAAGTTAAATGAGAGGGAGGGTGAATCAATTATCAAATAAAAATAACTTTTATCATCATTATCAAATTTCAACCATGTAATCAATATAAGAAACAACTATAGAAAGATAAAAATACACAATAACACAAGATATGTTGACTAGGGAACCTCTTGATCAAAGAGTAAACTCCGGTGGGAATGATGCCCACAAAAGATGTACTAATATGAAAATTCCTTGTGGGAAGATGGACTCTATTATGCACCTTATGAAATACATTTATTACATATGATTCCCTGTTAGGAGACTTTGAATCCCTATTAAAAGATTCTAACCCAGTTAAGAGTTATGGAAGACAGAAGGACCCACTGTCCAAACAACTTCAAGGGCAAGATCACTGAACACACTATCCAACTAATCTCTATATTATCCAAACATAATAATACCAACAATTACTAATCTCATCAACTTATCTTCACTCCTATGTCTGTTGAAAAATGAACCAATACTTCACCAGATCTCAATACCAGATCTTTGCAATTTGCATATCCTCTTACAATATCATATATCTCTATACTTCACTTTTACATTACAAAATCATATTAAAAACAAGGAAAACAATCCTTCATTTATACCACACTCAAATAATTACAAATGAGTCAGCCAACAAGGCTTAACCAATTACAAAAATATAAACCTTCACACGTTACATAATATTTCATAATCACATAAAACCATCGAATTCAAAAAAAAAAAAATCTTCACACGTGTGACCTCCGACCATGTTTTCTCATCTAGGCCACCACAAAAAAAATTTCATCAACTGTACAACTTCGCATACCCAGATTCTATTCTGGTTAGGAGATATAATCTAGTTATCACAAACCGCTTCTCAGGAGCACTGTCTAAATACTGCTTCCATTAAATTACACATAACTATCATGAATAATTGAATTTTCATATGCTCTCTTGACCATAATCTTAGGAAATAATATAGAATAAATCCTCAACTCCACATAACTTGATTTTCAATACTCCACGTGCATTAATTCAAACAAAGTTTGCTTCTCTGCTAATTTCTAATAGATCAATGTGTTGACATCAATGACAATCACAGTCATGAATGCAACATACAACTTCCATAGAATGACTCTTAATAATCCCCCATAGGACATATTCAACATTCATTCCTAACACATAGAATTATTGTGTAAATGGCTAGATGTATGTTACATGCAAAAAATATTCCTTACAAGTTATGGGTTGAAGCAATGGCTTGTGCCACTTATATTCTTAATATAACTCTTACTAAAGCTTTGCAAGATATAACTCATGAGAAAGAGTGGTCTAGTAGAAAACCAAATTTACAACATTTGCAAATTTTTGGATCTATTGCTTATGTTCACACACCCAAACAAAAAAGGCAAAAACTAAATTCTAAATCTTCTCCATTTATTTTTGTTTGGTATGATGAATTTACTAAAGGTTATAGAGCTTATGATCCTACTATTAACAAGGTACATATTGCAAGAGATGTTTGCATTGCATAAAATGAAGTCCATGATTTCTCCAAGGTCCAAGATGATGAATTTAAAGGAGGCACTATCGAGATTGTGGAGGACCAACCTCCTATTCTAAACCCTACTCCTAATGCATCTATTTCTATTCCTACTAGTAATACTAATGATGATGATGGTAATAATATATCTACTCCTCATAGTGATAATGTTGGTCATAATGATAATGATACTCCTCATAGTGATATTTCGGTTACTTCTAAGAGAAATCCTAAATGGTTTAAAGATTTACTTAATGAAAGTGATGATTATATTGCTAGAATGTGTAGTCTTAGACCTAGGAGAGTTAATTATTGTAATTATGCTTTAATGTCTTCTCGTATGAACTCTAATGATCCTCAAGCCTTTTCTCAAGCTAAAAATCAACCTCATTGGAAAAATACTATGCAAGAGGAATATGACACTTTAATTTCTAATAATACTTGGGATTTAGTTCCTTTACCTCATGATAAAAATCTAGTTTCATGCAAATGGTTATATAAAACTATGTTGAATGGCAATAATAAAATTAGTAAGTTTAAAGCTAGGTTAGTAGAAAGAGATTTCTCTCAAATTGAAGGATTAGACTATAATGAGACCTTTTCCCCTATTGTAAAAATGCCTACCATTACATCAGTTCTTTCTTTGGCTTCTAAAATGAATTGGCCTATTCACCAAATGGATGTTAAAGGTTCCTTTTTAAATGGTGATTTGCATGAAGAAATTTATATGTCTCAACCTCCCAGTTTTATTAAACAAGGTCATGCACATATAGTATGTAAACTAAATAAATCTATTTATGGTTTAAAGAAATCTCCTAGAGAGTGGTATTCCAAAATTAATGTTTTCTTTATTTATCAAGGTTTTGATAGAAGTAAAAATGAACCTAACTTGTATATTGAGCATAGTAAAGATGACATTTTTTTTATCATTCTTTATGTTTATGATTTGATTCTTACTTCTAGTTCTAACCATTTACTTTTAGATATTAAGTTCCAACTTAACCAAAAATTTCAAATGACTGATTTAGGACTTTTACATTATTTACTAGGAACACAAATTTGGCAAACCCCTAAGGATATTTTTATTTCTCAAAGTAAATATGCTAAAGATCTTCTAGATAGATTTCATATGGATGATGCTAATCATGTTTCAATTCCATGTGAATTAGGAACTAATTTAATGATAGATATGGAATCTCCATTTATATATGTTACTCCTTATAGACAACTTGCAGGTAGTTTAAATTATATAACTCTGACTAGACCTGATATATCTTTTAGTGTTGGTTTAGTTTCAAGATTCTTGTCTAAACCTCAACAAACATACTTCAAAATTTCTAAAATAATATTACGATACATTAAAGGTACTATTAACTTAGGATTATTTTATGATGCAAATTCTGATTTTTCTTGAAAAGGTTTTACTTATTTAGATTTAGGTGGAGACCCCAATGATGGGAAATCTATTTGTGGGTATTGTTTTTCTCTTGGTTCAGGTGCTATATCTTGGAGACATAAAAAAGATCAATATGTTTCTCTATGTTCTACCAAAGCTGAATACAAAATTTGTACTCATGCCTCTAAAGAAGCCTTGTGGCCTAGAAGAATACTTGAAGATTTGGGTCTACCTCAACAAGAACCTACACCATTATATTGTGACAATAAAAGTGCAATAGCCTTGGCAAAGAATATGGTTTACCATGCAAAGTAAAATCAGATTTCTCTCCACCACCACTTCATTAGAGAACAAATTGAAGAAAAACAAGTGTCCCTCATCTATTGCAAGGGTGAAGATCAAGTTGTAGATATTTTGACAAAACCTCTTTCTAGAGGAAAATTTGAATTTCATTGCAAAAATTTGGGTTTGATACCCATTGATGTAATCACCCCAAGTAAAGATTATAGTGGGGTGTTACAATTTAGTAATCTTTGCTTGGTTGTTTTATTTAATTTGAGGATAAACCAAGGTATCCTCCTTTTATTTATTTTAGGATATTCCTATAGAGATCTCTACATGTAATTTTTGTTAGATAACTAAGAGGGGGGGGGGGGGGGGGGTGGGGGGTGAGTTAGTTATCCTATAGTCTAAAACTCTTAGATGTACTTTTCCAAACTTTTCAACAAAATAATCAACTCGGTAGGATATTAACAATAATCTTTCTATTCATTTATTGAATACCAATAATTTCCAAAATTGTGTTTACCAATTAATCAACTTATGAAATATGAAAAGTATGATAGCAATCCAATCATAACAAATAACACATATAACACAAAAGATTTAATGTGGAAACCCTAAAAAGGGAAAAACCACCTAGGACCAGTAACCCAAAATATTTCACTCTTCTAAAGTGAGCTCAGTTAGGAGCCAACCCTATTAAAGGTTACAATGCACACTATTAGGTGTGACCTTGTTAGAGGATTTATCACTAATAGTTCTCCCTTGACCAACATTCACTATGGGGTCAACAAGAAAACAATTAACATTCCTTGAATTTTGTATTAAAATATAAAAGACTGTTAAGTCCACTCAGTTAAGAGATTTAGTTGTAACAATGGTTAAACTGATACAGTAGTGATCTAATTCAAATACAACTCAATTTGCAAGTATTCAGATCTATGCTAAGCTCAATATAATGCTCCTGATCAATAATCAATTCACTCCATTATATCCTCCAACTTACTTCACTCGGTGTATGATTTTCTAATGCTCAGTAATGCTTGCAGTCCAGCTCAGTTCTGTCTATAACCAATTTGATCAGTAGTGCATGAAAAATGTCACTACAACATTTGGGCTCAAATGTCGACGCCAATTTGGGATGCCACTACAATTTGTGTTTTTTTTTTGTAAGTTCCCCTGACGGTGTCGTAATAGAACCACTACCGTCACAATTGTGACAGCCATTTGGTTATAAACAGAAAAAAAAGTGTCATTTGTAATTTGTGAATTCAAAGAGTTGTCGTGAAGATGACATTGCATTTTTGCATGGTGCAAAGGGTATTCGAGTTTGGCATGCATGAAGAGGCTGGCACCATGTGGGAAGAGGGTGCTAGCACTTGAGATAGGAATTCAAGCTTTGTCTTCTCATTAAATCAATTTCTATGGCATTGTTTACATCTTAGCACTGTTAATAGTGGCATTGTTTATATCTTAGCATTTGGAATGCTCAATGACCCATGAGCTTTGAGAGCTAGGGCATCATTGCTATTTCCTTCAAGGCATTATGTGAAGTGTTTTATCTCTCTTTATTTGTTTTTCTATTGATATTCACTATGTGCATACTCTCCGTTTATGATCATTTCAGGAGAAAATGTCTTGATGGCTCATGGGCTGCAAGCTAGGGCATGATACATTATTTAGGAGCTCACTGTTTAATACTGGCATTGTTTACATCTTTTCATTTGGAATGCTTGATGACCTACAAGCTTTGAGAGCTAGGGCATCATTGCTATTACCTTCAAGGCATTGTGTGAAGTGTTTGATCTCTCTTTATTTGTTTTTCTATTGATATTCACTATGTGCATACTCCCCATTTATGACCATTTCATGAGGAAATGTCTTGATGGATCATGGGCTGCAAGCTAGGGCATCATACATTGTTCATGAGCTCACTGTTTAATACTAGCATTGTTTACATCTTTTCATTTGGAATGCTTGATGACCTATGAGCTTTGAGAGCTAGGGCATCATTTCTATTACCTTCAAGGCATTGTGTGAAGTGTTTGATCTATCTTTATTTGTTTTGGTGTTGATATTCACTATGTGGTACTCCCCGTTTATGATCATTTCATGAGGAAATGTCTTGATAGCTTGCGGGCTGCAAGCTAGGGCATCATACATTGTTCATGAGCTCACTGTTTAATACTGGCATTGTTCATGAGCTCATTATTTAATATCTAGCCAGGCCATGTAAATGGTACCAGGACAACCCAATCATCCCAACAAAATGTGTCATATTTATCTTTGTTAAATACACTCGTTCACCATTTTTATTCTTTTTCTTCACACAAATATTGCATCAAAAGTAATTGTAAACAATGATTCAAAGAAAAAAGAAACAACTACAATATAACAAACAAAGCATCGACCAATCAAATAGGGAAATGAGGTGCTCAAATAGTGAGCTCATACAATAATATATTTAGTCTTAATAAAATCTTATAAAACAACATATATTGTGTGAAGTGTTTGATCTCTCTTTATTTGTTTTGGTGTTGATATTCACTATGTGGTACACCCCATTTATGATCATTTCATGAGGAAATATCTTGATGGCTCATGGGCTGCAAGCTAGGGCATCATACATTGTTCATGAGCTCACTGTTTAATACTAGCATTGTTTACATCTTTTCATTTCGAATGCTTGATGACCCATGAGCTTTGAGAGCTTGGGCATCATTTCTATTACCTTCAAGGCATTGTGTGAAGTTTTTGATCTCTCTTTATTTCTTTTGTTGTTGATATTCACTACATGGTACTCCCTGTTTATGATCATTTCAGAAGGAAATGTCTTGATGGCTTGCAGGTTGCAAGCTAGGGCATCATGCATTATTTATGAGCTCACTGTTTGAGCACCACATGTCCCTATTTTATTGGCTGGTAATCAAACAATGAGCTCATAAACAATGCATGATGCCTGAGCTCAAATTCAAAACAGTAAGTGTATTATTTTATTAAGACTAAATATATTATTTTATTAAGATTTTATTAAGATAAAGTATTTTGGGTTAGTTTTATGTTGTTTTATAAGATTTTATTAAGACTAAACATATGATGTAAACTCATAACTATACTTGATATATATATATATACTTCAAAGGAGGAATTATGAAATATAGTTGTAGGTAGTTATCTCTTCGATAATGATGGAGGAGTGAAAGGTAATGATCAATGAGGTTGTTGCTATTAGATCATTCATTAATTCACTTACTATTTTGAATTTGAGCTCAGGTATCATGCAATGTTATTTTTGTCATTGCATGCCTGCTGCTGTTGTGCACCATATATTGTTTTATGCACTGTTTATTTCATTGAGACTGTGAGCTTGGTTTTCCTTTTAGAAGTGTATGGCTTGACTATGCACATGCATAATTTTAGATGAGGATCAATAATAGGATGTCATTCATTTCTTAGATATTTTTTATCTAACCCCCATCTCTCTTTTCTTTGCAAGTTCTGGATCACACAGGGGCACACTAGATTCATACCCGAGTCAAAACTTCATCACTTCAAGCAATGTCTGGCACCCTTATTATTTGTGTTCATCCTCTTATGTATGTCTATACTCTTGCATTTTCTTCTGAAATTTATTTTCCTTATATAGTATATAAAATTTATTTTTCATATATATATATATATATATATATATATATATATATATATATATATATATATATATATATATATATATATATATATATATATATATATATATATATATATATATATATATATATATATATATATATGTAATCTTTAGATGCAAAAAATTATTTTCCTTTACATGTATCTTTGCATGAAATGAACACAAATTAAACAAGATCATCTAATACTGCAAACTAGGGTACTTGATTTTACATAGACCTTGCTATAATTTTGTCCTAGGCCCTCCTAGAATCAAAGAGGCTAATCTCCTAGCCTTAAGGGTGTTATCCTAGTCCCCTTCTAATAAGTTTCAAACTCCTCTTTTCTCCATCTAGCTTATGACACCAAGAATATGATAAAGTTCACTATTCTAGGAACCTCTTTGTCCCTTTTAAAAAGTTTGTCTGTTGTCTGGCCTAAAAAGGCTACTAGGTTTAGTAGGCCTAATTGACCTTTTTCTGCAAATAACTCCAAACTTCTCTGAGAAAAGTAGCCAACTAATTATGGATTTGAATACCCTTTTGGGAAGGATTTAAGATTTTGTCAGTCTCCTTTTCCCATACTATCCATATAGGGCCTGCTGAAAATGGGGCTATAAATGAGGTTTTGGTAACTCACTATCTGTAACAGTGAGGGTTTAGTATTTTCCCTTGTATCCACAATCCCCTGAGCTCTCCTACATTGGAGATTCTTGATCATGCATCTAACCTCCCCTCCACATCATGTGATTAAGGATTTGAGTGCCCTCAATCACTCCATCTACTCTGCAACAACACACTAACCCCTAACCAAACACTGAAAGCTTGCCTAGGGCATTAGTTTATAGATACATCCTGAACTTTCTAGGGCCGCTCCTTTGCACAACATATATTACAGGGATTCTAGACACAAATCCATAGACCCATATAGAATGTATGGTGGGAGAGTGCTCTAGCACTCCATTATTCAAACCTCTATCAGTAGTAACCCGAGATAGGCCAAAATAAAGAAAACTATGAAGACTAACTCAAAACTAAAATGAAATGCTAAATTACTATCCTAGGAATTCAAAAACATGAACAATCATCACATGAAAACATTATAGTCAAATAGTCAATCCATTTCTTATCTCTGTCAACACAAAAATATATATCTCTATAAAAGGAAAATTAGTTACATAGTCTAACTACAACCAAAAGTTTTCTCTCTGTACTGCACTCTTCCCTATGCCTCAAATTATGGTTTTCAAAGCTTAAATAGCTCCCTCCTCAAGGTTAGGGACCATGGATTGGGCTAGCTATCTCTTGAGCCAGTTACATGCTTTTGCAAGAAAAACTATCATGACAACTTTCAAAGTTGTCAAGAAACTTTTGGTGGATAGACAAACCACCTACACACACCTCAAAAGCACTCAATCCTTGATTGAGTAAGGGTTAAAAAGGCCATTTTAAAACCTCTAAAACATTAAAGAGGCCATTTGTTCAACTTTAGAACACTTTCCTATGATAGCCAACCTAGCAAAGTTGGCTAAGACTGCTGCAACTAGGCTCCAAAAGACACACCGAGGACTCAAAAGAACAAAGAAGAACAAACACTAGCTAGCACACCTAGAGAGACCAAATAGGCTTCTCCCTAACCTAGTGGCTTGGCTAAGGCCACTACAAGCCAAAATTTAGGAACACTAGGTGTGTGCTAGAAAGTAGTCACACTTATGTGAATCATTACATCCAAGAACACTCAATAGTGAGGTCTTGAATAGTGATTCACAACTCTCTATTCATGGAGTGTAGAGGTTGTATTATGAGGCCCTCAGATCGACCTAGTTAAACCCATGCAAGTACACCAAGAAATGAGAGATTCAAGGATGAGAAGCAAGAGTGCTAATCTCCATTGATCTTCAAGTTATTGCATGCAAATGAAAACTAATCTAGATGATAAAGAAATAAACTATGCTATTGAAATGCAAGTTTTACTCTCCTTTACTAATTAACTATGTGAAGATTAAACTAAAGCAATGAAGGAAACTAAGCTAAGATGCTATGAAGATTAAGCTAATGTAAATATGCAAGCTATAATGTAATAATCTTCAAAACTCCAAATATCGCCAAGAAAACCTGCAGCATAACAACAGCTTGAAAATTCTAGATCTGAAATGAGAAGGAGATGGCTCCTTATATAAGAAAATGTGGAAGAGAATGCATCTCCTGGAGCAATGTGGGATAAAAAAAAAAAAAAAGAGGAAACAAAGCTTGTTTTTTAGAAAGTGTGGAGAGAAAAGGAATTTTCTTTATTTTTAATTATTTGTTTCCCTTTTTCATCACAAAAGAGCTTTAAGAGGATTTTTTTATTTATTTAAAAGAATGATTATCTATTAATTAAATAAGATAACATTATTTAATTAAAAAAGAGATATTATTCTAAATAAGATAAAATCATTTAATTAAAAGAGATTTTAATTAAATAAATTTATTTCATTTAAAAGATATTTCTTTCAATTAAATAAGGTTATTTTATTTATTTAATAGAGAATATTTCTTTTAATTAAATAAAATTATTGAATAAATGATCAAACCTTAGGGAAAATTGAAATGATTGAATTATTTAGGATTGATCAAAGAAATTGATTTGAATTTTGCAAAGTATTGATTTAGGAAATTTGATAATTTAATAAATGGGGCCCAAAGTCTAGGTGACCATTTTAGGGTGCATACATTTGCCCCTCTTTGACTAATGTGAGGTAGATTTGGGATCACATGCAGTCAAAGAATGGAATTGAAGTGTGAGATCGATTTGGGATCACAAAAAAACCTAGATGTGTGTTCGATGGATGGGAACACATCAAGACAAAGATAAGTTGATTGAAAAAGACAAGGCCAACACCCCTGTAAATAGGTAATTGTCAAGTCTCAAGAAAGGTTTGATTGATAGGTTTGAATCAAGGATTGAAGTTTGATAGGTACTGCCTGCTCGTGATCGAAATCAAAATGAGATAAAAGAGAAATATTAAATTGATAGATTTGATCAAATCGAACTAAAGATAAGGTTCTCGATGTAAGATGAAAGATATAAGGATCACAGAACCAAGGTAGATCATCAAGAAAGATTATGCTCCAAGGTTGAATTAGAAGAAAAGAAGGGTGAAAGTGAATGGAAGATAGAAGTTTGGAAGAAATGAAAAGAAAGAGAGAAGAAAGAGAATTTTCCTCAAGAAAGATCATGCCCCAAAATTAATCAACTGTTTAAGATAGGAAATTTTGATAGAGATAACGAAAGAAGATAAGAAAATGAAGATCAAAACGTGATCACAGTTGATTAACAGTCCACAAGAAAGATGAAGGAAAACCCTCTCAAACTCATAATGCAACCTAAAAATGCAAATTAATCATGGAGTCTAAAAATGAAAACTACATGAAAATGAAAAGGTGTACTTGTAATAGGGAAACTATAACATATGATTTTGTGTTCATCATTCATTAGAGAATGTAAAGAACTTATTTTCATCATTGGGCCATTGTTAACAGACATCAGAAAATCACACAATCAGCACTAGTCACAAATGCAACTATGAAGATATGTATGATTTATATCGATTTGCATTGTGGAAAGATTCTAACATGAGCATCAAAGACATAAGGGTCAAGATGACTTCAATGTTAGATCACCTAATTTAATGAAGCAAAACCACTCTCACATCAAGACATAGATGCGAGGATGACCATAAGAACAGTTGTGGAAAAAAAAATAGTCAAGGATGATGCCTCAAATCTCCTAAGTGTGTCAAGAGAATAACAAGAGACACTCAAGAGCTTCAAGAGCACACCCACAAGTAGAAAGCAACAAAAACATACCCCATGCCCCAATTCCTCTAGCTATGCATCATGGAGAGACTTATTAGACAAGGACACTCAACGAAAATCAACAACAGTCAGAACACAAAGAAAAGATCATGTCATAGCTCAGGCATTAAGTGTTGTGTTTAAAAATTTAAGTGTGCTCACTGAGACTAAGTTCCAAGGATAAAGATCAAATGCTTGCAAGTAGGTAAAATCACTTGACAAAACTGGATAAGACCACACTAATAAGCATTTAAAAACACTCTATGTCAAGGGTTGTGTTGAAAAACATAGTTGGGGTGGTGTTGAAAAACACAGTTTGCGAGGTGTCCTAAAGACTGACACATCCAAGAGACCAAAGCTAACACAGTTATGACCCCTAGACAAAGACAAAGACCAATTCCAAACCAAGGCAACAAGGACAAGGAATGAATGGAGAAAGGCTAAGTGTCGAGGACACATGCTAAAAAAAAAGGGTGCAAAGGCCTCAAGTAGCTCCTGTTTCCAAGTTTTCACCACTTGGATTTTATTGCAAATTTTGTTTTTTTTTTCAAGACTTTTTATAATTTTTTGTATTTTTGCTACCAAGGTGCCTATTTCCAAGTTTTCACCAATGCACTTTTTCTTTTTTTCTTTTTTTGAATTTTCAAATTTTTTGATTTTTTTTTGGTGAGACATTAAAGCGCCTATTGCTAGGTTTTCACTAGAATGCTCTTTTTTTTCAAGACATTTTTTGATGTTTAGAATTTTTTCAGCATCATATATGAATTTTTTTGGTATTTTTTCAGAATTAATAAATATGTACAAAGGATGCCCCCAGATAGAACAGGCATCATGGATAGAACTTCTTCAGGTGCAAGACATTGATAGGTTTAGGGAGATTCTCCCCCTCTTCAGTGGATAGTAAATAAGCACCTATCCCAAAAGCTATAGTAATGACGTATGGTCCAAGCCAATTCAGTTAAAATTTTCCCTTTTGTTCTCTACGTTGTTGGTTCTTAGGATTTTCTCGTAAGACAAGATCTCCTACTTGGAATTCTCTAGGGAGAACCTTTTTGTTGAAGGCTTTGGACATCCGCTTTTGATAGACCCTCATATGGTCAAATGATGCTTTACGCTTCTCATCTAGAATTTCTAATTCTTGTAGTCTCATGGCACAGTAGTCTTCATCTATAACTAGACCTTTGAGGGAGACTCTAAGTGAAGGAATCTCAACCTCTAAAGGTAACACTGCTTCAGTGCCATAAGTAAGAGAAAAAGGAGTAGCCCCTATTGGAGTATGAATACTCATTATATAAGCCCATAAGGCCAAATTTATCTATAGATTCCAATCTCCACCATTTTTATGAACTGTTCTATGAAGAATTTTAAGAATGGTTTTATTTGAAGCCTCTGCTTGTCCATTTCCTTGCGGGAAGTAAATGGAGGACCAATGTTGTTTTATCTTGAATTTATGGCAGATTTGCATAAGGTCCTTATTTTTAAACTAACCTCCATTGTCAGTGATTATCTCTAAAGTCACTCCATATCAACAAATGATATGGTTCAAAATGAACAGGGAAATTTTCTTTCCTAAAGCAATAGAAAGTGGAACAACTTCTACCCATTTGGTAAAGTAATTAGTAGTAGTGATGATAAATATATGTCTACCTAATGAGTTGGGATGAATATGCCCAACAAGATTAAAGGCACAGTGTTGAAATGGCCAATGAGATATGGAAGGAATGAGCTCCCTACCTGGAGCATGTATTAGGTGACCATGTTTTTGACATTTTTCACATGATTTCACAAAAGATACTATGTCTATTTGCATGGTAGGCCAATAGTACCTACCCTTAAGCAACCTTTGAGTCATGGAAAGACCATTAGAATGTCCCCCATAGATGCCCTCATGAATATCAACTAGTGCTTGATTGGATTCCTCCTTTTCTAAGCACCTAAGAAGTGTCCCATCTAAACCCCTCCTATACAAATCACTAGAGATTAGGGAATGGAGAGAGGTGTTTCGGGTAAGGTTTCTTCTTTTAGATCAATTGAATGTGTTAGGGATGATGCCATCATGCAAGTATGAGTAAATGGCACCATATCATGATGATTCATGACTAAAAAGAGTACATATTACATGGCTTTCTTGAGAGTCATAAATAGGATAGTGTAGCTCTTCTACCTGGAATTCAAATCTAGACTCATGCCGCTCTAACTAAAGAAGTGAAGAAAGTGTGGCCATAACATTAGTAGCTTTATTTTCTGCTCTGAGGAATTGCTAAAATGTGATGAATGTGAAATACCATCTCAATGAATCAACCATTTTCTTATAAGGGACTAGTTTGTCATCTTTTGTTTGATATTATTCATTAACTTGGTTGACTATCAATTGTGAATCCCCATAGATGTGTAGTTCTATGACATTCCATTCAATAGCCATCTTGATTCCATTTGTCAAGGCTTCATATTCAGCAATATTATTTGTACATGGGAACAAAAGTTTCTAGGACTTAGGAATTGTGTACCCATGAGGAGAAACAAACCACACTCTAGCTCCCAAACCATTTTGCATAAATGAGCCATCAAAGAACATCTTCCATGTTCTCTTAGTCATGCACATTAGGTGCTCATCTAGAAATTCAACTTGAATAGGTACAATATCTTGAATTGGGAAATCAGCCAATTGGTCTACTATGGCTTATCCTTTTATAGCTTTGTGCTCAACATACTCTATGTCAAATTTTGAAAGAATCATCATCCATTTAGCAAGTCTACCTATGAGGGCAGCCTTACTGAGAAAATACTTAAGAGGATCAATCTTTTCTATGAGGTGTATTGTGTGTGCAAGCATGTAATGTCACAACTTTTGGGAAGCAAACACCATAGCAAGGCAAGCTTTATCAATACTAGTGTAATTAATCTCATATGCAACAAGAGTTTGACTAATGAAATATATGGCTTGTTCTTTCCCAATGTCATCAAGTTGAGCTAATAATGCCCCCAAGGAAGATTCTATTGCTAAAACATATAGTATGAGAGGTTTTCCTGGGATAGGAGGCATCAAGATTGGAGGATTTTCCAAGTATTCATTAATTCGATCTATTGTCCTTTGACAATCCTCATTCCAGACACATTTGACCCCCTTATGCAAGTTCTTATTAAAGGGTTGAGCTCTATCTTCCAGTTGTGAAATGAACCTCCTTATAGATTGAAGATGTCCTTGAAGACTCCTCATTTGGCTAATGTTTTTAGGAGGTGGCATCTTTATGATGGCCTAGACCTTTTCAGGGTCTACCTCTATTCCTTTGGCTGAAATGATAAATCCTAGAAGTTTTCTAGAGGTGACTCCAAATGCACACTTTTTAGGATTTAATCTCAACTGATATTGCTCCATATGATGTATAGTAACTTCTAAATCACCTAGGTGTGTGTCTCTTTTCTTGGACTTAGCCAAGGTGTCATCCACATAATCTTCCATATTCTTATGCATCATATCATGGAAAATTGTTGTCATAGCTCTTTGATATGTAGCTCCTACATTTTTCAATCCAAATGGCATGATGTTCCAGCAATAAGTACCCCATGCACAAGTGAATGTAATCTTTTCCTAGTCCTCAAGAGCTATTTTAATCTGATTATACCCAAAAAAAACCATCCATCAAGGAATAGATCTCATAACCCACAGTGATGTCCACTATCATGTCTATGTTAGGGAGTGGAAAATCATCCTTTGGACATGCTCTATTGACATCTCTGAAATCTATGCAGATTCAAATGGATTTATCATGTTTTGAAACTAGTAAAATATTGGATATCCATTCTGTATAGTCAATAGCCCTTATAAATCCTGCACTAAGGAGTTTTTCCAGTTCCACTTTGACTATAAGAGAAATGTGAGGATGCATTTTCCTCAATTTTTGTTTAATTGGTTTAACACTTGGAGCTATGGAAAAATGATGCATGATTAGATTAGTGTCCAGCCCTAGCATATCTGAATAAGCCCAAGCAAAGTTGACTTTCTTTCTTTGTAGGAACTCAATGTAGGCTTCTTTCTCTTGAAATGATAAGGATTGAGCCAAATGTACAATCTGTGAAACCTCTTTTGTACCCAAATTAACTACTTGTGTGGGTTCAACAAGTACTAATGATCTATCCTAAAAATAACTGGGGAGGTGATCAAGTACCTCATCTGTAGGTGCCTCTGAGAGGTTTTCACCTTTGGATATGTCCTTTATTTTTAATTTTTTTAGTTCTAACACTGCCACATAGTGGTTTTTGCCATCAAAAATCCTATTTGTTTTATTTTCTTTTCTCTTTATTTTTCAACTGAGGTACTTGATGTATGGTTCAATCATGCTAGTATTTGGTCCACTAGTGGAAGAGACTATAGGTTCAATGGTGTTTAGGTAACAGGTTATCTCATAGTCATTTTGGAAAGCTAAGAGCTTAGTTTCTTGATAACATTTGGACCAATCAATGAGATGAGGATTAGCAAGGGGTAAGTCAATGGCTGATTCAACATTGTGAATACAGATGGTATCATCTCTGGTGACCATAGAGTTAGAGTCTGTTAAGTGTTCTTCTAAGTTACCCAAATCATGATTCATCCTAACAAGCGAAGAATCATCCACTAATGCAACATGCGGGTTCCAATCCTCTAGATCTACACGTGACTCATCAGCTAACTCAGGTTTAGAACTATAGGAATGGATGACATCAACTCCCATGTCAACTGTGGAACAATCAGAGAGAGAGTCCCACTCATACTCATGTGAGTCTATTTCTGAATCCCGACTGGGATGTTTACACCAGAAAGACTTGGGACACCTTGATGTAGAAGCTTCGATGTCATGAAGGGTAACACCTTCTCTTGGGTCAATGTCTGATCCATCTTATTCTATGCTTGCAACTGTTACATGAGTGGTTGGATTATTTGAATCTCCCCAAAGGAGACTAGTAGAAGGAATCCAATCGTCACACATGTCTTGCTGATTTGTCAAATTTGGTATGTATTATGATTCATCCTCACTATCTGACTCATCAAGGATATTAATAGTATTCTTTTTATTATTTAGAAAACCTAGGCCAATCATCTTCTTAGACCTACATCCAAAAATAGCATGATCAAGAGTTTCAACTCTAGCGCTAATCTGTGACTGAGAGGGCCACATCTAGGATAGCCCATTTTTTTGACCAATTTATATCCTCTCCCATAAGCCTTAGAAGAAGGAGAGAAGTTCTCATTGTGCATATACTTCTTCTTTCTCATCCTAGATAGGCACTAAAGACTTGACAAATGTGTCAAACAAAGTCATGGCCAAAGAAGAAGGTCTCATCTCTTGATAAGGCTTACCATAAGACCTAGGGGAATTAGGCATCTTTGTAAAGGAGTTAAGTTGCTTTCCCCCCATACCAAGGTCTATTGATTTGAACTTATCTTTTCACTGTGCTAGAGTTGCATCGAAATCCTTTGCTTCTTTATTTAGGGGAACATGATTCCTTGCTGAAATGGAGTTGACAAATAAGGTGCTATCCCTAGGTATACAAACTTCTACTCCATTGTAGGGGAACTTAACACACTAGTGGTAGGTGGATGGCACTACTTGCATCTCATGGATCCATGGCCTACCAAGCAAGATATTGTATGCTAGAGGACTAGCATCAACAATTTGGAACAAAATGTCTTTCTCAATGGGGCCAATCCTGATAGGAAGAATAGCCAACCCCTTAGAACTCCTTTCTGCCTCATCATAGGATTTTATAGTGATCTCATTTCTAGTATCAATCACTTCCTTAGAATAACCCAAAGTCTTTAACAGACTCAAAGAATAGATATTGAGCCCAGCACCCCCATCTATCAACACATGTCTAACACGGGTTTTGTGAATCATGACTTTGATGTGAAGGGGACAATTGTGTGGGTGGCTTAAGGCTTTATCATCATCTTTTGAAAATTTAAGGTAGTGTGGGCTAGCAATATGATTGACCATGCCTTGGAATTGGTCAACATCTAAATTGTTGGGAACATTGGCTGTACGCAAAGCATCCTCAAGGACTTGTTTGTGTCTTGGGGACAACTCTAAAAGCTCCAAGATTGAAATCTGAGTTAGTGTTCTTTGTAACTGATCAACAAGGTTATAATTTGGCTTGGGGTTGATAGCTGGTTTTATGGTGGCATTCTTGGATACCACTAGCTTTGGTTTATTGGGCTAACCTGAATTGGGCCCCCTAATGACAACAGGGCCTTGACTCCTTGTGACAATGTTAAGAGCCTGGGATGACATCCTAAAGTGAGGACCCCTCAGCACCACAACAGGTTCTTTATCAAAGATAGGGGGAGAGTTCACATAGGATTCATAACCATAGGGATCCTTGTTCCTTGTCATGTTGAAACTTTCCTCCACAACTTCAAGCATGTTGACAAATTTTTTGTAGTTGTGTAGGTGTAGTTGATTACAGCCTTTGCATCCTTATGTTTAGAGGTTTCCCCCTTCTCATATTTGGGAAAGGGCTCTTTGAAAGCCTTTTGATTATCATTGGTGTTTAGACCATCCACCTTAAGCTTTCCATTTTCAATGAGATCTTGGATAATGTTCTTGAGTTTCCAAAAATTCTCAATGGTATGCCCAATGCCATTATGAAACTTGCAGAAAGCCTTCTCATCCCACCAATGTGGCTTAATGTTAGGGATGTAATGTTTTGTGGGATCTTGTGGATGCACAAGATTATTGGAAATGAGCATTTTGAAAACATACTCATAGGAATCACCAAGCTTTGAAAATTGTCACCTCTCTTTCTTAGGCTTCTCTTGGTACCTTGGCCTAGTCTCTTATTGAGGAGGTGCATTGAGCTTCATAGCTTGAACTACACTAGACAAGTGAAGGACACCTTGATCTTTAGGTTGGGGAGAGTCTAAAACTCCATCATTGACCACTTTTTTTTTTTGTTCCAATGTGCATTCTTCCCTTTATCTTTGTTGGAATTATTATTGTTTTGACCGTTGTTGTTACTGTTTCCATGTTTGGTCAAAATTCCTTTCTCTTTTAAGACATCCTCAATTTGGCACGTGGTTTCGACCATGTTATCAAAGGAATTGAAGATCATCTTTTGAACCTCATACCGCATTTTAGGCACTAAGTTACTGACAAGGATGTCAATTTTTTCATCTTCATGAATGGTCCTAGGATAATGAGAGCACTGTCACCTCCACCTTTGCAAGAATGAGACAAAGGATTCCCCTTGGTTTTGCTTTAGGTTACATAGGTCCAACATAGTGACAGATCTTGAAAGATTGTACACGAAGTGTTGAACAAATCTATGAATAAGATCTTTAAAAGTCTTGACGAGGGGAGTTATGTTGGTGAACCATTCCATTGCTTGCCTCTTAAGACTACTTGGGAATAACCTCATCATATAGGAATCATCTTGGTGAAACTTAAAGCTCATAGTGTAAAATTTATGCACCTGATCATGTGGATTGCCGCTACCATCATATTCGTCATGCTGAGGGAGTTCAACCCTTCTGGGAAAATCCTTCATGCTCACACTCTTGTTGAAAGGATTAGGACAAATCGAGTTAAGAGAAAATGAACTCTTAGGTGCCAAAAGTTTTTCCACCATTTTCTTCATTTGTCATATTTCTTCTTCTTGTGATGGACTTTGTTTCTTAATTTTTTTATCCACATCAAAATTATAAGGGACTCTTGCACCCTTGTTGATTAGACTTTTGAGGAACTTATCTTTGTTCTGTTCCAAGTACTTCTCCACATACTTATGGAAGAGCGGCTCTTGTTGCATTCTCATGAAGTCTTGAGAATTAAGATCAAAGTATGAGCTACTACCTCCATGTTGGGAACTATGATGAGCACATTGTGATGGTTTCCTCGAGGTCCTAGGAGGTGTTTGTCTCCTATAATGAGCATGTGGGGAGATCCTTCTTCCTCTAGGACTAGGAGATCTAGAAGGGGTTCTTGAATGCCTTCTACTGCATGGTGTTTAGGAAGGAGTGGAGGAAGGAGAGTTGTTTCCACTATTGGCACCCCTATTTTTGAATTGGGTATTAAGTTATTGGGTTAAAAGCCTATTTTTATCTTCTTGAGAGGCTTTCCTTTCCAATTCTAACAAAGCTTGTCTCTCTACCTCAAGTTGTCTAAACTTTTCTTGCTTCATAGCTTGCTCATCTAGAAAGGCTTTCTTCTCACACTCAACCCTTTTAAGCCTTTCACTTGTATACCTTGAGGTTGTTTGAAGTGGAGAGTTTGGTCTTGAATGTTTTTACAAATCATTGGTATATGTTGCATTGACATGAGCATCACTAGGTTCATTGTCCTGGTCTTCATGTTGTGACCATTGTTCTGGGTGAGCTCATCTCTCATGCCTTTTAACTCTTTGATGTGCATCTAGGTACCTAGTGTTGATGGGGGGTGAACTAGGTTGTGCATCATGAGAGGAATTACCAAACAGAATGTTGTCTCTGTGTCTTTCATAGATATCATCAAGGGTTTGATCCATAGCTTCCCTCTCCTATCGAGTCATGGTATAACTCATATCCATACTTGAATGGGAAGATGCTAAGGGGGTCCTCAACTTAGTAGACTTTCTCCTAGGTGATTGATCAAATATAGGTTCCTTTCCCTTATACTTTTGATGAGTTTGGACTGGGGGTAATTGATTAAAGACAACCAGAGGTTGTTTCCCTTGATTCACTTCATACCTTATCGTAATTGACATGAAAGGAAAAGAACTCAATGATAAGATGACCCTAAGATATGTTGGTATCAAACTAGGACAATAAAAGTGTTCAATTGTCCAAAAAGAGATATGGTGAGCTAGAAAATTGCAAAAGGTGTCAATCAACACTGCCATAGAGGTGCCCAATAAATGAATAAGTATCCTATCACATATGGATCAGGAGGATGATTGTAACCAAGTTATATCTAATTGAAATTGATTTTGGGTGGAAGTAAATTGGACAAGAGACTACTAAGACTCTCCAAGTATGTTATCAAAGAATCTAAAGGTATATCTACTCAACAAGGATGATTTCTGACTTACTAATTCCAAGTAAGGTTACTTGTAAAATCAAAGGTCACTAATTCAAGAGGTCAAAAATACAAGAATCCCAAGTGAAAATAGGTTTCTAATAGTAGGATGAGTAGCTTGACCTGATCTAGATCAACTAAGGAAGACTGAAAATGACCAAAAATAGCTCACTATTTTGATAGACCAGGGTACAGGTTTGTGTGAGGGAATGTAGTCCTGTGTGAGGAAATGAAATCTTGAGCAAAAAAATACCAGGATCACATGAGAATGTGCATAGCCAGGTGATGAAATAGGATCAGGTTGCTTAATCAGCAAGTTTGTAAACTTAGGAACTCAGTTTTTTTGTTCATTTGAAAAGATTAACCAGGCATATTAATAGATTTTTAGCATTTATCAAGCACGTAGAATAGAAACCATGGAGTTTTAGCAAGCAAACATCTTCAAATAATGAGAAAGGGACAAAGCAACCTTGCTCATGAACATGAATATTGACTTAGTATGCTATTCCTTAAAGATACTAGTTGTATATATTCTCCAAAATGTTTTTCCAAACACACACATAGTCCTAAAGAAAGAAATTTGGCTACATTATGGTTTTTAATAATGGCTTGACTCTGCAACTTTTACAATTTCAAGAAGGAAAACTCCAATCCAAGCACACTAGGGTTTTGACACATTATGAGAATTTAATCAATTAGAGATGCTGAGGAGATCTAATAGCCCATCAAGAAACTATACCTATGGAGATTTCTTCCACAAGGACATTTGTATAGCAGTTGTCACTACCACGGAAAAAGTGGCTATAACTGCTTGAGGTTTTGTCAATGTGGTTTACCCAATGAAGGTAATGTCCACTATGGTTAACCCTCTCTAAAAGGTGACTCACAATAAGGACCACATGGGGACTTGGCTTAGATCCAAGGGTCTGAGTTTCTGTTACTACCCAAAAAGGGAGTAGAGCATAATCCTCTATACTTTTCCCTTCACCCAAACATAGAAGATAGATTCATTCCGACATGCTAAGACTAAAACTATCTTGCCAAGATTCGTAATGCCAATAACTCATGATCTATCAACCTCTCTAGAGAGAGAATGCATCAATCAAAAAGTCAAAGACTTTCAAGTCTAGTAGAACACAAAGATAGTTCTAGTAACCTCCCTACCTACAAGGGTTCTCTCATTGAGAAGAGTTTCACTAGAAACCCACTCTATTAAGAACCATGAATAGTGTTAATAGGGCCTAATTATCTATGTGAAACACATATGCAGGAAATGAATCTATATTCTTTTTAAAACCCCAAAACCAAAATGTGGTTTATGAAAGCGATAAATCACTCAAGCCAAACAGACAAGAGATTAATTTTATGCCCAAAATCCAAATGTTATAAAGATTGTAGTAACTCACCTTAGGTCCAAAGATTTGAAATCTAGAATTTAGCACACATTTGAAAGTACAAACTCAAGACATTCAACAACAAACCATAAGCATTAGAAATCAATAATCTAAAATTACAGCTACAAATTTTGTGTCTCTGTTGTCATGGAATTTCATGTGAGACAATACTTAGGGCCACATGAGAAAGTATCGAACCACGTGTGAGAAAGCACAAGCTCACACAAGAAAGCACAAGCTCGTGCGAGAAAGTATGAAGGCTCACATGAGAAAACACCTTTGTCACATGCAGAGGTTCTAGTACTAGCAAAACTTCACATGATATAGTGAGAAACTTCATGTGAGATTCTATAACAATGATGTACGGAAGTACATGCAAAAACTTAAAAATCATAGTTTTGATAAACAAAGTGCTAATTTTTTGTAGCCAAAAAAGAAACAAAAAACAACGTCGTGCAAAGAATAGCACCCTTAACCTCAAAAACACCAGAACAAGTAGCGAAAATGTATAAAAAGGACAAAACAAAGTCATTCTGCCCCACGGTGGGTGCCAAAAATGTGTGCTAGAAAGTAGTCACATGTCTATCAATCATTACATCCAAGAACACTCAATAGTCAGGTCTCAAATAGCGATTCACAGCTCTCTATTCATGGAGTGCAGAGGTTGTATTATGAGGCCCTCAGATCGACCTAGTTAAACCCATGCAAGTACACCAAGAAATGAGAGATTCAAGGATGAGAAGCAAGAGTGCTAATCTCCATTTATCTTCAAGTTATTGCATGCAAATGAAAACTAATCTAGATGATAACAATGCAAAGAAATAAACTATGCTATTGAAATGCAAGTTTTACTCTCCTTTACTAATTAACTATGTGAAGATTAAACTAAAACAATGAAGGAAACTAAGCTAAGATGCTATGAAGATTAAGCTAATGTAAATATGCAAGCTAGAATGTAATAATCTTCAAAACTCCAAATATCACCAAGAAAACCTACAGCATAACAATGGCATGAAAATTCTAGATCTGAAATGAGAAGGAGAGGGCTCCTTATATAAGAAAATGTGGAAGAGAATGCATCTCCAGGAGCAATGTGGGATAAATAAAAAAAAAAGAGGAAACAAAGCTCATTTTTTAGAAAGTATGGAGAGAAAAGGAATTTTCTTTATTTTTAATTATTTGTTTCCCTTTTTCATCACAAAAGAGCTTTAAGAGGATTTTTTATTTATTTAAAAGAATGATTATCTATTAATTAAATAAGATAACATTATTTAATTAAAAGAGAGATATTATTCTAAATAAGATAAAATCATTTAATTAAAAGAGATTTTAATTAAATAAATTTATTTCATTTAAAAGATATTTCTTTCAATTAAATAAGGTTATTTTATTTATTTAAGAGGGAATATTTCTTTTAATTAAATAAAATTATTGATGAAGTGATCAAACCTTAGGGAAAATTGAAATGATAGAATTATTTAGGATTGATCAAAGAAATTGATTTGAATTTTGCAAAGTATTGATTTAGGAAATTTGATAATTTAATAAATGGGGCCCAAAGTCTAGGCGAATATTTTAGGGTGCATACACTAGGTACCAAACAACCCTACCTAGGTGCCCTCACTAGTGTTGTAGTCCTTTTGAATCTTAGGATGATATCTCAATTGGGAAAGGCAAACCAAAACCTTTCATAGACCAATAACAACCAAGGCATGTGGATGCTCTTCTGTTGTATAGTTATACTCATAAAATATATGTATGGTTATAAAATTTCATGCCTTGAAATTTTATAACATAGTTCCTCTTCATCAAAATAGAATGGAAGTGGTGATTCAATGTATCTACCCACATTCTATGTGCTTTGAGCCAATGAAATTTTTATCATCATGATGAAGTAATAATGCATTAAATGTCAAACACCCATTTGGTTATAAACTAAAAAAAAGAAAAAGAAAGTGTCATTTGTAATTTGTGAATTTGAAGAGCTACCGCAAAGATAGCACTACACTTTTGTGTGGCACGAAGAGGGCATTCAAGTTTGGCATGTGCGAAGAGGTCGACACCATGTGGGAAGAGGGCACTGGCACTTGAGGTAGGCATTTGAGCTTTGTCTATTTGATCATAAATGGGGAGTGCCACATCAAATAGGGACATCTGTAATATTATTACCATTTCACTCAAATTTACATGACATTAAATCCAAGCCAAAAATGTATGCATACGTGTAAGTATAGGAGAAGAGAGATTCTGCAACTATTGAAAAAAAAATATATACCAATAGCAGCTTACGAGAAACTATACTTGTGCTTACCACACCATACCTCAGCATCATAATGCTTGTCATTTTCAAGCTTCAGTGAGGCTTCATACCACACAGTGTCCACAGATTTGTATGCAACATTGATTTAGGCTGGAGGTAAACTACATGTGTCTTGTAAACAACATGGTTGAATTCAATCTCTTTTGCACATTTTTGAGAGTTTTCCCACCAATACAAGTGTAAATAACACATTGAATGTAATCTACGAACATTGCATGGTATGAAATTTCATTGAAGCTTGAAATATATCACTCCTCATGTTATTATCAAAATTAAATTCAAATATTTCTCAAAATATTTATTCTTGTAGAATTAAGATATCCTTATCTCAATAATAAAATAATCTTGCATAATAGCTTTTAAATCACATTAACAAACACCCATGTTTTGTAGCATAGTTCATTTTAGAAGTGTATGGCTTGACTATGCACATGCATAATTGTAGATGACGATCAATAATAGGGTGCTAGGAATTGCTTAGATCCTTTGGATCTAACCCCATCTTTTCCTTCCTTGCAAGTTTTGGATCATACAAGAGCATACTGGATTGAACCCCAGTCAACACTTCATTACATTAGGCAATGTATAGTACCTTCATTATTTATGTTCATCCACTTATGTATGTTTGCATTAATTCATATTCTTTTGAAAGCTGGCTATTAGTGACCATATATGATGATTCTTGATGTTTTTGGGTCATTTGATGAAAACATGTAAAAGTTTCTTAAAATTTTATATTTTTATTTCAATTTTTAAAACAATAAAATGAATAAAATTTAAAGATAACAAATTAAGATAATCTTTGAGAGCTAGGCCATCATTGCTATTACCTTCAAGGCATTGTGTGAAGTGTTTGATCTCTCTTTATTTATTTTTTTGTTGATATTCACTATGTGGTACACCCTATTTATGATCATTTCATGAGGCTAGGAAATATCTTGATGGTTCATGGGCTACAAGGTAGGGCATCATACATTGTTCATGAGCTCATTGTTTAATACTAACATTGTTTACATCTTTTCATTTGGAATGCTCGATGACATACGAGATTTCAGAGCTAGGGAATTGTTTCTATTACCTTCAACATTGTGTGAAGTGTTTGATCTCTTTTTATTTGTTTTGTTGTTGATATTCACTATGTGGTACTCCCTATTTATGATCATTTCATGAGGAAATGTCTTGATGGCTTGCAGGATGCAAGCTAGGGCATCATACATTGTTCATGAGCTCTGTTATCTATATTGAGCATTCAAGGTTTTCATTAGTATCAAAGGTTATCAAAGATATCAGTCAAGCAAGTCGGTAACTTGAAGCAAGATAGACTAGTCGGTAAAGCATACACACCGAGCACTACACAGTTTACCAAACAACACTAACACCAACACTGACACTATCAGATAGTAGACACCAACAGATAGCATACACTGAGTAGTTTATATAGTTTTTACAAATGATCACATAAAATGGCATAGTAATCATAAATGACACATTCTTCTATGCAAATGGTTACAACAAATCAAAAAATGTTTTACCAAGATCAAGGAATATTTATTGTTATGATATTCATTAAATTCAATGTATATCTTATGTAATAGTTTGATCTAGGTTATTTTTGTACAATGTAGATCTTAGGGTTATGACTAAGTTGCGTAACCTATTTTTATTAAAGAGGCAAAAGTAGATCGCTATATAAATGTATGTTTACATCATTTGTGATGTGAACTAACGTGAGAATTGATATATGAATCAAGGAGAACTTGAAGCACTTGCCTAACTTCAAGTTTATTAGTTAATAGAGTAGATTGTAGAGGATATCAGATTAAGCTGAATCAAAAAGGGCTACCAAGAAGTTCAGAGAATAGATTCGTCATAGTAAAGGTGAAATAGATTCAGAATTTATAGATTTGTATCAAACAATTAAGTTGTCAATTAGCAGATAATTACCTATTGCTTTCTAACAATTGTAATAGAGTTTTTGGATAAATCTCTTAGCAAAGTAGACTTAATAGTCTTATGTAAATCTCTTAACCAAGTACACACTTCATTAGTGTTGTTAAAATCCTATAACTAGGTAGATCTAGTTGATCTAACATGTTACTCCTAATAGGGTAAGATCACCCAAAGTGATCAAAACTTGTAGCCCTAATAGGAAAAACTTTTCTATCTACAGTAGTGAATAATTTGTGGGTGTCATCCCCACCGTAGTTTTTACCTTATAACAGGGGTTTCTATATTACCAAAATACTTGTGTTATGTGATTTCTATTTGATTTCATGTTGTTTACTTTCATAAGTTAAATGGATGATTGATACATGCAATTAGATAAAATTTATTTTGCAAGGTTATCACTATTTATAGTCATAGATCTGAAAGGTTTACAAGTAAATTTTTGAAGGCATTGATTCACCCCTCCCCTCTCAGTACCTATCTCCCCTAGTTCTAACAATTGGTATCAAAGTGTAGTTCTCTTATTGAACAGTTTAACCATTGAAGGGTAAAGATCTAAGTCATGGAGAGATATAAGCTTGATAAGACTATTGAGAATCAGAAGATACAGATGCAGATGTTTGTTGAACATTTTAAGCAAGCAAGAGAAGGTCTAAAGAAACTACTGGTTGAAAGGAAGAACCTAGCTATTCTAAAAAATGAGATCAATTACCATGAGGAACCTATTAATGAAATGTTTGAGCACATTGGATCTAGTTCTAGAAGCATCTCTAATGGATCTGAAAGCATAATCACTGATTTATCTGAAAAGAATCAGCGTCTATCTGAATAAGTGAAAGCACTTCAAATTGGTCAAGAATCTCAGATGGTAAGAATGGTGGAAATCATGAACAAGATAGGAATTTGGCTATTGAAGACCAAAGATAGATGATTGACCAACTTAAAGCAAAAGAAAGTGAAATACAGAGACTCATTAATCATCACTTCCAAGTATCTAATCAAATGATGACTGTGAATCAACAGGTAAACTAAGTAAATGGAGAATTGTCAAGAAGACTAGAAGATGTTGCAAGACTCAGAGAGGAGAATGAAAAGATGAGAAATGAAGTGAAAACTCAAAAGAAACAAAATGAAATGATGAAATTGGCTGAGGACAGTTCTAAGAAGATTGATGATTTTCTGGTCAATCAAAGAAGATTTGGGAGTAAAGCTAGTCTAGGCTATACTAGTGAAGGAGAATCATCACAAAAAGCTGAACAGGTCAACAACAATCAAAATCAGAGACCTAAAGTGTTGACATGCTATCACTATGGAAAACTAGGCCATACCTCCAATGTTTGTAGAAGCAAAGCACAAGGTAAACCTTCGGTTGTTCCTAAATTTGATGGATATTGTTACTTTTGTGGAAAATATGGACATCAAGCTTATGAATGTAGAGCTAAGCTGAATAAAAATAATGCTAACAATACTACTATGGAGAAGTTATGCTATACCTGCAATAAGCATGGACACACTACACAAGAATGTAAGGCAAAGATGAAGCAAGTATGGACTCCTAAGCAGAAAACACAGTGAAAGCCATATCAAAAAAAGAGACAAGGTAACATCTTATATTTGGGACTATAACACATGGACTAACTATGTTGTATATGGTTGGTATGGGCACATTGCAGAAAATTGTTACAGAAAGAGATGGGCTGGACAATCAAGAAGTTGGACAAGCACTAGAATGGCATGTATGCACTGTCATAGAGTCAGCCATTTAAGAAAGGACTGTAGAGACTGAGCACTAGAAGAAAATCATGTATTTGAGAGTGGACACACTATTGTAGATATCATGAAGATAAGGAACACTATGTGGAGAAAGGCATCTAATGAGAATGTTGAGTCAAGTAATGTTGTCAGTGAAACCTTGTCCAGTGGATTGGGTGACATCGGTAACTCCACTTAAGGTGACAAAGCTATGTATGGGACTGATATTTATAGTGAACATATCTTACATATAGTTCCTTATACATGATGTACAAATACCAAATCAACATGAGTAAAGATGCATTATGGTTTATATGTTATGAGCTAACAATGTTATATACTTGGTAAAAGAGAGACTGGGAGTTGGTTACTCGTCAGTAATCACTACACAAGGTTAACTAGACAATAGTACAAACTGATAGAGAAATTCTATGTTAACCAAGAGATAAGAAAATTGTAGCCATCATTGAGCTAATAGCTATTATGTACCAAAAGTTAGGTCAAGCATTTATTGCATGAAAGTTTGAGTGGGAATATTGAGAAGTCTATAAATACATAGGAAATAGAGTTCATTTTTACATTATGATTTCGAAGAGTAGAGATTTCATAGAAAAGAGTTTGAGCTAAAAGATTTTCAAAAGGATTCAAGGATACTATAGATCGAACCGACATCACTCTTTGATGACTCCGAGTAAGTTCATTTTCTATCGAACACTTTATTATCTTTCTACTAGCTGAAACCCTAAATCAATTTATGGCATCATCATCATCCGCTAGAAAATCACAAAGTATTGAGGAGGAAGTAAATCTAATCATTAGGGAAAATTTTGATGAGCCTAAGTTCAAGCTACATCCCAAGGTCACATCACAAATAGATTCAATGGGTGCTTTCTCAAGCATACCAGATAGGTTTTTATTGACAGAAGATGTAAGATTGTATATTCATTACAAAATTAGAGAAGTAGGAGACTTTGAAACTGTTGCAGCATATCAATAAGTCTATGGCACGGATGGAAATTTGAAACAAGAACACAAGAAGATTGAGGAATCAAGTTTATCATGTGTCACATACTATCCAAAATCATTTAAGATAAACTAGATAAGAATCGTATTGAGTAGGTATCATGATCAAAAATTTTGGTTGGATAAACCAATAGAGGTTAATAAGAAAATTATCAGTAGGGTTACTGGCTACTCTCAAACTGACAAGGAAAAAGCTTTCCATAGCTCATCACAAATAGATGTTGAGAATAATACTAGAGCTCAATGGGATGGAAGAGCACTAAAAATTTTAACAATCAAAGACCCAGTGGTTAAATTTGTAGCACATCTGATCAGGTATAAGATATTTCAATCAAGCAGACTCAACAGCGTACCCTACAGCGTAGTAGACATGGTGCATAAAATTGTGAAGAAAGATCACCAAGTTGATCTTGCCGAGGTACTACTACATAAACTATAGGAAAACATGAAGACCATAAGGACAAAGAAGTCTAATACCTGTAATTTTGGATCACTACTTGTTTGTATATTTTTCTATCTACAAAAGTATGTACCTAGTGTTAGTAAAGTAAATTGGCAATTAGATAAACTGATAACGGCATAGATTAACAATATGATGAGTAATTTAGGAGATAAACTGAATATATAATTTGATGCATACTTCAAATAATTCCATACCAAAATGCATCAAAGAAGTAGAATTCCAAGGGAATTAGTTGAAAAATTTGAGACAAATATTTGTTTTGTAGTCAACATAGATCATACTATGATAAGAGTAGTTGAACCTAAAATAAAATGGATGGCACCTATGGGCTATGAAATGAACCATGATTTCAATTTGAAATCTATTAATGCACTTCTAGCATTACCAAAAGAACCCACTGCCACTAGGTTTAGAACATATGAAGAGACCAAATCTAGAATCACAACAAGCATAGAGATCAGTAAAATATCTAGAAAGGCAAAGAAAATGAAGAAAGATCTTGCTACTAGATTTGGAGATATTTCTGACTCATCTGAGGAGTCACTAGCTCCAACACCAATTGAAGGACAATTACATTTGGCTAATAAGCCATATGATAGTGAGGAAACTGAGTTTGAAGAAGAGAAAGATCCCACACCGGTTCCTCCTACCAAAGTTCAAAAGAAGAAGCAGTTTCCTGTACAAGTAGGTACAAGGAAAAGATCATCAACTATAGCCTTGCCCCCATCAAAGAAAGGATTAGTAAAAATTACAAGACCATAGGCAGCTACACCAACAAAAACATATGCAAAGAGAAATGTCAAGGTTGTAACTGAGGCACCAAAGAAGATGAGAAAATTGATAAGAGGTAAAGAAGACCTTGAGGAGACTGAAAATGAAGATGACATCAATTGATTCAAAGTGGTCAACAACAAGGTATGGTCAATAGATGAAATCATTGAAGACATAATTGAGAATGGTGATCTTGTTGATCCTGAACTTAGCAGATTTGACAAAATGTCAAATGAAGATCAAACAAAGATTGAGGAGGTAGTCATCCAAATGATGATAAAGTTTAAAAGAGTACCATTAGAGTTTGAACTATCACTACCAAAGGCATTGGATGAAAGAAAAAATGAGAAGTGGGCTTATGCACTAGACACCGAGAAAAGAAAGAGAGAAAGATCTCTAGTTCTAGTTGCTCCACATCTAAGCCTAGAAAAAATCAATGAACATATGGTTAATAATCAAGAAAGATTTTTGTTAAAGAACCGAGAAATGATGATACTGGATGAGAATGTGGCAGACATAGATGAGACTAGCGATTCTTTATGGAAATCTATTCTTGAGGCCAAATAAAAAACTGAGCAAAAATCATTTTTAAATCTGTCTAAGAAGAGACAAAATTCCAAAGGTAAAGGTATTTATATTGATGATGGCACAACAAAGAAGTTAAAGAACACCGGTATATCAGTTATTGAGGTAATTGACATCACTAAGAAAAAGGAAGAAATAAGTGTTTCATAGGATGCACCAGATCCAGTAGAGATCCAACTAAAGAAAGAAACTGATGATAATGTACTCATTGAGGACATCACAAATGGTGATCCTAATGACAAGGATGATGAGGATGTAAATATTGCACCCCTAAACAATAAAGATGAGGTGCAAGTCATTGAATGTGCATTTACATCATTACTGGGTAAGCTTCCTATACTTGCAGAAGTAGCAGAAATTATTTCACAAGTACAACCTAACGGCTCAGACCCTGAGCAATGCAAAGACACCACAGGGGTAGAAGAAACTGAGAAACCTACAGAGATAGACAAGCCTAACCAAACAAAGGCACCTTCCACTGAGACTAAGCTACAAGATGAGACAAAGGAAATTGAGGTGATCCCACTTGACACCACATCTGAGGTTCCCACTCCATCAACTGAGACAATGGCTACTAAGGAGTAGAAGAAGGAAGAAAATGTGTCAACTGAGAAGGATACTCCAAAGACTAGAGACAAGTCTCTTGTCATTATTGAGAAGAAATCACCACTAGCATCAGAGAAGAAGAATAAAAAGAAAGGAAAAG
Source organism: Chamaecyparis obtusa (assembly GCA_027943335.1). NCBI lineage: Eukaryota > Viridiplantae > Streptophyta > Pinopsida > Cupressales > Cupressaceae > Chamaecyparis > Chamaecyparis obtusa. The sequence continues at coordinate 969,131 of BSBK01002893.1, read as the reverse complement.
GGCTAGTCACCCTAGATGAAGTGATAATTATTCTTGAGTGTGACCTGAGGACCTTGAGCCCTAAAGAACTAAATAAATATGGGGAACTATGCTCAAGGAAGGTAGCTCAGGAGAAGCTAAAGAAAGAAACCAAGAGAAAATAAATTCTAGTAGATGTGAGGGATATCTTACAATAGGTAGTACCAGAGGTGGATATTGATGAATATACTCCCATCATAGATCAACTTGCTATATTAACAAAGAAGATCAATTCCTCGAATACCGATGTAGATAAATAGATTGAACAAAGGGCAGAATCAAGGATACAAAATAAATTGGCTGAGAAAATCAGCCAAGAAGTGGCAATTAAGAAGGTCAAATTATCTGAGGTAACCAGTGAGATAAAATCTATCACCCAGCTAATTTGTCAATTCTTACTGAAGCTTTGTACTATAGAAACCTTTACTATTGAAGTTAGTGAAAAGATAAAAGGACTAGAAGCAGAAATCAAGTTCAGTACAACTGTAGCTATAACTAAGCCAAATGCTTTCAAAAAGCACATTCACAAAATTCAGGAACTCCGATGGTTAATAGAAGATTTAAAAAAACAAGAAGAGCACATAACTGATTAGGTCACTGAGTTACAAACAAAACTCCTACCATACTTGAAAATTTTTGAGACACACATTGTCAAAGTAGAACAAATTTTTGCAACACCATAAATTTATGTGTTGGATAACATCTTTGACATGCATGCACAAGTCGGTCTTGAGCACATTTCTCTCACCAACTTGAAAGAGGAATGAGAAAACCTCTTGGAGTTAGTGAAGAAAACACACCAGCATATTTTTGACAAAATGTGAGTCTACTATTAAATTTTTGTATTTGGCATTACTATCAAAAAGGAGGTAAGAAATGTATATGTCAATATGCCAAATAAATATGTACATAGATGCTACGTATACTACATATTACCGAGAGCATGCACCGAGGGGGAGTACTTAGAAATTTTGATAAGTATATGTATATGGCAGAGATATAAGTAATATATAGAAATTTTTGTCTATATACATTCAAATTTTGATACTAATGCCAAAGGGAGAGATTGTTATCTCTATTGAGAATTCAAGGTTGTCATTAGTATCAAAGGTTATCAAAGATATCGGTCAAGCAAGTTGGTAACTAGAAGCAAGGCAGACTAGTCAGTAAAGCATACACACCAAACACTACACAGTTTACTGAACGAAACTGACATTGACACTGTCAGACAGAAGACACAGACAGAGAGTATACACCAAGCAATTTATATAGTGTTTACCAATCATCATAGAAAATGGCATAGTAATTAGAAAGGGCACATTCTTCTATGAAAATGGTTATAATAGATCAGAAAACATTTTACCAAGATCAAGGAATATTTATTGTTATGATATTCATTAAATGCAATGTATATCTTATGTAATAGTTTGATCTAGGTTATTTTTGTACACCGCAGATCTTAGGGTTATGACTAAGTTGTGTAACCTAATTTTGTTAAAGAGGCAAAAGAAAATTGCTATATAAATGTATGTTTACATCATTTTTGATGTGAACTGATGTGAGAACTAATATATGAATCAAGGAGAACTTGAAGCACTTTCCTAACTTCAATTCTAATAGTTAACAGAGTAGATTACAAAGGATATCAGATTAAGCAGAATTAGAAAAGGCTACTGAGTAGTTGAGTAGAGATTCATCACAATAAAGGTGAAATAGATTCAGAATTTATAGATCTGTATCAGACAATTGAGTTGCCAATTAGCAGATAATTGTCTATTTCTTTCTAACAATTGTAATAGAGTTTTTGGATAAATCTCTTAGCAGAGTAGACTTAACAGTCTTATGTAAATCTCTTAACCAAGTACACACTTCATTAGTCTTGTTAAAATCCTATAACTAGGTAGATCTAGCTGATCTAACATGTTACTCCTAACAAGATAAAATCACCAGAAGTGATCAAAGCTTGTAGCCCTAATAGGAAAACCTTTTCTATCTACAATAGAGAAGAATTTGTGTGTGTCATCCCCACTGCAGGTTTTACCTTCTAACAAGAGTTTCTACATTACCAAAATACTTGTGTTATGTGATTGCTATTTGATTTCATGTTGTTTACTTTCATAAGTTAAATGGATGATTGATACATGCAATTAGATACAATTTATTTTGCAAGGTTATCACTATTTACAGTCATCGATCTGAAAGGTTTACAAGTAAATTTTTGAAGGCACTGATTCACCCCTCCCCTCTCAGTACCTATCTCTCCTAATTCCAATAGATCTCACTATTTAATATTGGCATTGTTTACATCTTTTCATTTGAAATTCTTGATGACCTGTGAGCTTTGAGAGCTAGGGCATCATTTCTATTACCTTCAAGGCATTGTGTCAAGTGTTTGATCTCTCTTTATTTTTTTTGCTATTGATATTCACTATGTGGTACTCCCTGTTTATGATCATTTCATGAGGAAATGTCTTGATGGCTTGCGAGCTGCAAGCTAGGGCATCATACATTATTTATGAGTTCATTGTTTAATACTGGCATTGTTTACATCTTTTCATTTGGAATGCTCGATGACCCATGAGTTTTGAGAGCTAGGGCACCATTTCTATTACCTTCAAGGCATTATGTGAAGTGTTTGATCTCTCTTTATTTATTTTTTTTGTTGATATTCACTATGTAGTACTCCCTGTTTATGATCATTTCATGAGGAAATATCTTGATGGCTCACGGGCTGCAAGCTAGGGCATCATACATTGCTCATGAGCTCACTGTTTAATACTGGCATTGTTTACATCTTTTCATTTGGAATGCTCAATGACCTGCGATCTTTGAGAGCTAGGACATCATTTCTATTACCTTCAAGGCATTGTGTGAAGTGTTTGATCTCTCTTTATTTGTTTTTCTATTCATATTCACTATGCGATACTCCCTTTTTATGATCATTTCATGAGGAAATGTCTTGATGGCTCGCGGGCTACAAGCTAGGGCATCATAAATTGTTTATTAGCTCACTGTTTAATACTAGCATTGTTTACATCTTAGCATTGTTAATATTGGCATTGTTTACATCTTATCATTTGGAATGCTTGATGGCTTGCAAGCTTTGAGAGCTATGGCATCATTTCTATTACCTTCAAGGAATTGTGTGAAGTGTTTGATCACTCTTTATTTGTTTTTTTGTTGATATTCACTATGTGATACTCCCTGTTTATGAACATTTCATTAGGAAATATCTTGATGGCTCACGGGCTGCAAGCTAGGGCATCATACATTTTTTATGAGCTCACTATTTAATACTAGCATTGTTTACATCTTTTCATTTGGAAGGTAGGGATTCAAGCTTTGTCTTCTCATTAAATCAATTTCAATGGCATTGTTTACATCTTAGCATTGTTAATACTGGCATTGTTTACATCTTATCATTTGGAATGCTTGATGACCTGTGAGCTTTGAGAGCTAGGGCATCATTTCTATTACCTTCGAGGCATTGTGTGAAGTGTTTGATCTCTTTGTATTTGTCTTTCTATTGATATTCACTATATGGTACTCCTTGTTTATGATCATTTCATGAGGAAATTTCTTGATGGCTCGTGGGCTACAAGCTAGGGTATCATACATTGTTCATGAGCTCATTGTTTAATAATGACATTGTTTACATCTTTTCATTTGGAAGGTAGGCATTAGAGCTTTTTCTTCCCATTAAATCAATTTCAATGGAATTGTTTACATCTTAGCATTGTTAATACTGGCATTTTTTACATCTTATCATTTGGAATGCTTGATGACCTGTGAGCTTTGAGAGCCAGGGCATCGTTTCTATTACCTTCAAGGCATTGTGTCAAGTGTTTGATCTCTCTTTATTTATTTTATTGTTGATATTCACTATGTGGTACTCCTTGTTTATGATCATTTCATGAGGAAATATCTTGATGGCTCATGGGCTGCAAGCTAGGGCATCATACATTGTTCATGAACTCACTGTTTAATACTTGCATTGTTTACATCTTTTCATTTCGAATGCTTGATGACCCGCGAGCTTTGAGAGTTAGGGCATCATTTCTATTACCTTCAAGGCATTGTGTGAAGTGTTTGATCTCTCTTTATTTGTTTTGGTGTTGATATTCACTATGTGGTACTTCCCGTTTATGATTATTTCATGAGGAAATGTCTTGATGGCTCGCGGGCTGCAAGCTAGGGCATCATACATTGTTCATGAGCTCACTATTTAATACTAGCATTGTTCATGAGCTCACTATTTTATATCTAGCATCATGCAAACATACATTAATGCACTTACTATTTTTAATTTGAGCTCGGGCATCATGCAATGTTATTGTTGTCATTCCATGCATGTTGTTGTTGTGCACCATATATTGTTTTATACAATATTTATTTCATTGAGACCGTGAGCTTGGAATTTGTAATGTATTTTATGTTATTGGATCAATGCTACCATGTTGTTGAGTCTATGTATACTTTCTCAATTTTAAACTAACATATGACTTCAAAGGAGGAATTATGAAATATAGTTGTAGGTGGTTATCTCTTCTATAATAGCTTTTGAATCACATTAACACAAACCCATGTTCTATAGCATAGTTCATTTTAGAAGTGTATGGCTTGACTATGCACATGCATAATATTAGATGAGGATTAGTAATAGGGTGCTAGACATTGCTTAGATCCTTTGGATCTAACCCCATCTTTTCCTTCCTTGCAGGTTTTGGATCATACAAGAGCATACTAGATTGAACCATGGGTCAACACTTCATTACTTCAGGCAATGTTTGGTACCTTCATTATTTATGTTCATCCACTTATGTATGTTTGCAATCATTCATATTCTTCTGAAAGTTGGCTATTAGTGACCATATAGGACCATTCTTGATGTTTTTGGGTCATTTGATGAAAAGATGTAAATAGGGACATTAGTAATAAATAAAAAAATTGTTGTGCATATACCTTCTCTGATCAACTTTGATACGCACAAGTGATGAAAATTCATATTTTCCTAAGAAGTGTCGTGAGCTTTCCTTCCAACACATGTACTATTGTGAAAATCATCACAAGTCAATTTGTTGCAGGAAAGCTCACAGTACACATGTCTGGATGTCTACATGTTTTTCACCTGTTCATATACCAAATGATGAATGCTAAATTGTTTAAATGTCAAAGCATTAGAACCGTCCATATAGGACCTTCATTATTTATGTTCATCCACTTATGTGTGTTTGCATTCATTTATATTCTTCTAAAAGTTGGCTATTAGCGACCATATAGAACCATTCTTGATGTTTTTGGGTCATTTGATGAAAAAATGTAAATAGGGACATCAGTAATAAAATAGGGATTGTTTTCATTGCATTCTTGTTGTTGTTGAGCACCATATATTGTTTTATACACTGTTTATTTCATTGAGACTATGAGCTTGGTTTTCCTTTCAGAATTGTATGGCTTGACTATGCACATGCATAATTGTAGATGAGGATCAGTAATAGGATGTGATTCATTGCTTAGATATTTTTTATCTAACCCCCATCTCTCTTTTCTTTGCAGGTTTTGGATCACATAGGGGCACACTAGATTCATACCCAGGTCAAAAATTCATCACTTCAGGCAATGTCTGGCACCCTTATTATTTATGTTCATCCTCTTATGTATGCATATACTCTTGCATTTTCTTCTAAAATTTATTTGCATTGTATAGTATATACAAGTTATTTTTCATATATATACATGTAATCTTTAGATGCAAAAATTTATTTTCCTTTACATGTATCTTTGCATGAAATGAACACAAATTAAACAAGATCTTCTAATAATGAAAACTAAGGTACTGTAGTCACTCATCTAGTAATTAGTTCCCCAAACCATTACTAATGATTGAACATAAGTCTAAGTCCCCAAATCTACTATTCTATGTGTATAAAATAATATATGGTGCACAACAGCAGCAATCATGCAATGACAACACTAGCATTGCATGATGCCCGAGCTCAAATTCAAAACAGTAAGTGTATTAATGTATGATCTAATAGTAGCAACCTCATTAATTACTAAGCCAAAGGGGTTTTCTGATTCAAAGGACTTAGCAGCCTCCAGGCTTATTTTCTTTTCTATTATGTTAATAGGATGTCTACTAGAAACACTATGACTATGCATCCCTTTGCTCATCTCTTTAGTTTTTGTTTTCACAGATTTCACCATCTGATGTTCCTTTTTGGTAAGAGATGGTTGTGTAAAAGATATTTCTATTTTTCATTCTAAGAAGATCCAGAGTGATTTTGAGTCATAGAGGAAATGTCCTGATCCTTACACAAGTGCTATTCTGATGAGTTCTGATTACTTGACAAACAAAAAATTATCTATTGAGTTGAAAATAAAATCAATAGAAGACACTAAAAATGAAGTGAAAAAACCTAAGGTTTCTTCTCAATGTAAGTAAAATCCTTTCTCTCAATGAAAGATTGAAGTCTTTCCAAACTCGTTTCTCCCAAATTATGGGAAACTCTATACTTACCATTTGAATAACCACAAGTTTTTATTTGTATGTAGGCCATTCTTATAAGAGTCATGAACATTTACATCCATCTCTTATTGAAAAGGAATGCTAGATGGTGAAATCTACGAAAACAAAAACTGAAGAGATGAGCAGAGGGATGCGCAATCATAAATGTAGATATCCCCAAAATTGTGACCATGATGCCTACATTTATTTTACTCAGTTGTTGTGTCCCAAGACCCCTTATTTGATTGGTCAATGCTATGTTTGTTATATTGATGCTATTAGATAAAATAGGGACATCAGTAATAAAATAATACACTTATTGTTTTGAATTTGAGCTCTGGCATCATGCAATGTTATTGATGTCAAAATAGTATGTGTATTAATGTATGATCTAATAGCAACAACCTCATTCATCATTACCTTTGACTCCTCCATCATTATAGAAGAGATAACTACCTACAACTATATTTCATAATTCCTCCTTTGAAGTCATAGGTTAGTTTAACTATTGGACAATGAGCTGATAGGAGTTTCAAATAGATTTGATGGCACTATATATTGTTTTATACACTATTTATTTCATTGAGACTATGAGCTATTGTAGTTGACTGTATTCTTTTGGGGTCTGATCTATTATAGTTATTTCTTTTTTCTTTGAATCATTATTTACAATTACTTTTGATGCAATATTTGTGTGAAGAACAAGAACAAACTGGTGAATGAGTATATTTGACAAAGATAAACATGACACATTTTGTTGGGCTGATTGGGTTGGCCTAGTACTATTTACATGGCCTAGCTAGATATTAAACAATGAGCTCATGAATAATCATCCTACTACTTACACTGTAATTTCTATGTAAATAGCATGGTTGAATTCAATCTCTTTTGCATTTTTTTGAGAGTTTTCCCACCAATACAAGCATAAATGACACAATGAATGTAATCTATGAACACTGCGTGGTATGAAATCTCGTTGAAGCTTGAAATATATTACTCCTCATGTTATTGTCAAAATTAAATTCAAATATTTCTCAAAAAAATTATTCTTATAGAATTAAGATATCCTTATCTCAGTAATAAAACAATCTTGCATAATAGTTTTTGAATCACATTAACAGACACCCATGTTCTGTAGCATAGTTCATTTTAGAAATGTATGGCTTGACTATGCATATGCATAATTATAGATGAGGATCAGTAATAGGGTGCCATACATTGCTTAGATCCTTTGGATCTAACCCCATCTTTTCCTTCCTTGCAGGATTTGGATCATACAAGAGCATACTGGATTGAAGCCTAGGTCAACACTTCATTACTTCAGGCAATTTTTGGTACCTTCATTATTTATGTTCATCCACTTATGTATGTTTGCATTCATTCATATTGTTCTGAAAGTTAATCTTTATGAGCTCAAATTCAAAACAGTAAGTGTATTATTTTATTATTGATGTCCCTATATATTGTGTGAAGTGTTTGATCTCTCTCAGTAATAGGATGCCATTCATTGCTTAGATATTTTTTATCTAAAACCCATCTCTCTTTTCTTTGCAGGTTTTGGATCACATAGGGGCACACTAGATTTATACCCAGGTCAAAAATTCATCACTTCAGGCAATGTCTGACACCCTTACTATTTATGTTCATCCTCTTATGTATGCCTATACTCTTGCATTTTCTTTTGAAAGTTTTTTTTTTTTAATAGTATATACAAGTTATTTTTCATATATATACATGTAATCTTTAGATGCAAAAACTTTACATGTATCTTTGCATATCAATGACATGAATGAAATGTACAATTATGCTAGATGTTTGGCATGTTCTAATGATTATTTTATATGTACTACTCTTATTCACCTTGTTTTATATGTCCTACTTATATATCTTTGATCTTTTGTTAAGAGAAATTTCATTCTAAAAGACTGTATTTAATCTCTATATGCTTAAACAACCTCACTATTTAAGACTGTTCTCATTTGTAGTGGGCATGACAAGAATCAAATCACTTGAAAGACACCAGTATTTAGACATGCACAAATTAGTGACGTGATTAAGAAAATTACCTTTCTTTATAATTGCATGGTTGTCTTTGGTTTGTCATTTTTTTTGAGTGTCTAGTGATTTAAACCAAAGACTTCGACTTAGCCAAAAAATGTGCAAGTCTACATTAGTATGTTTCTTTTTATTGTAATTATAATTAGTATGAATGAACAAAATAATGAAAATGGAATATATATGATAATGCAATATTTGTCAAAATAATGTCGATGACTTTGGTCAATATACCTATGTGTCAATGTGGCATTGGTCCATGCATGTTGAAGACATCATGCACAAGTAATCTTGGGCGTCAATTTTGGGTTTTCACAAATAGGAAAAAGGTCTGGATACATAATTATATTTTATGTTTTAAAATAATGTGACAACTAATCATTTTATGAAGAACTGATGTACATTTGGTATTTCTGGGGAAATATTGGATGTCAATACTTTTGGTGGGTTGATCAAACCACATTTACATCTACCACATTTCATTGTCTCATCAGTCACATCAAATGATCCACTTTTTGTAATCTAAGTCTCTCATCTCGGTTCACCAAGAAGAAGACTTCTCCCAAGTCATCATGGACACCATAGTGATCTACGAGTCTCTAATGTGCAAGTTTTGCACGTCACTCTCTTGATATCATACCTAACTCATTCGAAACTATGGAAAAAATGGTAGACAATCCCAGTGATCCATCACAACCCGATCTCAACAACAACGCAAAGAGTAGCTTGATTCTATGTTCAAGCCGATCAATGCACAGTCTACTAAAACTCCAAGTCAAGTCACTGCTACACTCCATAGGAACAAATCACATCAAATTTGGACCAAAGAAGTCAAGAAGTCACTCAAATCAGATCTGAATGCAATCAAGTTTGCATATATCCCATGAACACATCAAGAAGAATGCATCTCTGATCGTCGCACTAGCTTCTTGTGCTAGAGCCATCGCTGTCACAAGTATTGATTCAGTAGGATCCATTTGAAATCCAATTCTCTAGACTCAACTCAATAATCCAGAACCCACTACAAAATCTATTACAAAGTTATCTTCGAATGATCCATAACCAAATCACAAGTAGGAACCAGATCTGCAAGAACACCAATCTGAATCGACAAATATATATATATATATATATATATATATATATATATATATATATATATATATATATATATATATATATATATATATATATATATATATATATATATATATATATATATATATATATATATATATATATATATATATATATATATATATATATATATATATATATATATATATATATTAAAATGATTATCGTCGTAACTGCAATGGCCTCAAAATAGTGACAAGTATCTATCACAAGCATCCGACATGCAACCATCGCATTAACATCATTGTTGTCGAAAAAAATTGTAAATGATGGATATCTGTCATAAATGTCCAACGCATGTCCATTGTATGTACAGCATAGTCATTGTTAGAAACCATAAATGATGCACATCCATCATAAGCCTTTGATGGATATCTATTGCATTAATAGCATTTTCGTAAGTGAACAGGTTATAAATGATGACTACCTGTGAAACTATTCTGATGAGGTGTCATCATTTGTATTTGTTGCGATGATGAGGCGTTGCAATTTAGATGGCCACAAATAGGTGCAATGACTGGGTCACTTTGTTGGCACCCACTTTTTGTGATGGCTAAGGGTTTCGTAATTACGATGCATAATAATACCATTAGTTATTCTAACTGCAAAACTATGACACCTAGTGGTGTCGCTCAATCAATAGTTTACTATCTAAATTTAGATGTTTGGCCATCGAAAAAAGGTCTCAAATGTACTAGTGTGTCTTCATGCAAATTCTCCTGCAGTCTCTATTTTTTTGATAGATTCAACAATGAATCTCATGTCTCTTAAATAGATGTGTAAACCATTTTCATCTCATCCATTATATTTTGCCTCTCAATCTCCATCATTCATTTTTCCTCTTCAAGCCTCCTCGGTAGTTGTATCAATAATATGTTTCAATCTCTTCCCTTTGATTGTCTCTAAAATTTTGTCAGTTATTGATCTTCATAACAAACTCAATCTCTTACCTTGAAATCATAAGCCTCTTCCAGCTCATCAATTCTAGTTAGCTATTATAAACATTTAATGTTTTCATCCAACTTGATTAATAAAGAATGCATTGGTGATAACTAACTCAATTATTACTGTCACTTGGTATACACAAGATTGACTCGGTGTATACAGAAATATTCAATTACCAACCACATTAACTTGTTCAATTATAATCTCTTCTTCATAATAGAATAATGTAACATGCTCAAGTCAACAATATAATGCCATAGACTCATCAATAAGTTCTCTCTCTCTCTCTCTCTCTCTCTCTCTAATTGATTTATTGATCTATAAACTTGTTTCCACAAAGCTCACATAAGAAACATTATAAAACTTCACAAATAAGGTCACAGTTTGTAGTCATAGTCACTTTCAATCTAGAATTAACACATGGAATATTCTAAACAAAAGTCTTCAAAGAATTAAATGGATGAAAGTGAATGTTTGAGATTTTTCTCCTATTCCATATTGTTTTAGAATCCAAAACAATGACTATTAACACCCTTTGAAAAGCACAGATTGCATACAAAACTTTATATTTTTATTCCTTCATTGTTTCATTTGTATATTTGAGATCTCTATCCTCCAGTACAATGGGTTCAACCTCAAATAGAAAAAAAACTCTTAACTTCCCAAACCACTCCTGATCAGTTAGAGGGATTAGTTGAGTGTGTTTACTTTAAAAACTTGACTTCCCTCCTAAAAGGCTACTAACCATTATGTTTCAAACATTTGAAAATGTAAACTATGAAAAGTAATTTTAAACCTTGCAAATAGGAATTTAAGAACTCCAAAGGTTTCCAAACACCTAGGAGACTTAATTGCATCATTCCTATTTTCCTAACTACCCTAAGACACCCTTGGACACTAATGGTCCATATTACATCCAAATAACCCTTACAAATTTATAATTGAAGTCCATACATTTGAATGCCATTTCATGGCATTAAAACATTAGAGGTGCAAATACATGATAATTAATGTAATTTACATCTTTTAGAATCCCTTTGACCTCCTTTTCCCTTTGATCCTCATTAGGTGTCTTCAATGTCTTGAATGTCTTTATAGCTTTCTTGTTGATCCTTGGTGCCCCTGCACCTCTCTCTCTCTCTCTCCCTTAGGTATAATATTGAACATATAATATAAATATTTAATAAGTTAATATTATATACAATATAGTAGAGAAATAAATAATAATAATATAATACAATACTAATATAAAAATTTATATTATAATACTAATGCTATGTTATTATCATTTAATATTAATATTAAAAAAAAAATGTAATATATAACTTAAAATTGAAAAAACATACTCAACACAATTAATATTAACATAAAAAAATAAAACTTAATATGTAACTTTGAAATTGAAAAAACTAGTGAAAAAGAAATGTTGAATTAGGCAGGAAATTTTAGATATTCGATATTATCAGATATCCAAAAATTTTGGATATCCAATTTTATCAGATATCCGATTAGGCTTGGTAATTGCCTTGGGCAATGCCAAACATGTATGGTCAACCTATTAGGCATGTTTAGCATATTTGTTTTGATCTTGAGACTTCGACCATGTAGCTGACAACAATATTTTCACCCAAAATTGATGAAATGAAAAGGTTTCTTAAAGACATTATCAACTTTCCATCAATATAATTGTTGTCAAATTTTGAGTTCAATAAGTAATTATTACTTATTTTTTAATTGATTTATCTTTAAATTCATAATTGACATATTGATTGAAAAACAACTATAACGTTCAAACCATTTAACCTTTTTGAAATTTGAAACATGCGTCACATTATATGCTTCGACTACTATAAGAAAAAAAAAAGTTTTCAATTTTGTAAAGTTTAGAATAAGTTAAGGTGGTCAGACATGAGAGTTTTTTTATTCTGAATAAGTTGTGGCAGAAAATTAATAATTAATTTTTATTTGGAAAAAAATTACAAAAAAATGTGTCACATCTGCGCATGAGCCTACTACTTATATCTACAATCTTGGGAAAATATATCATCATTTGATTGTGATTAAGGTGGTCAAACATATACCTACTTTTTATCTTTTCCCTGAAATTTTCATACTACTGCATTGAAATCTAAAATTTTGAACAATTAAATTAATTTTTTTTCAGACACAGGCTAGTAGTTTAGAAACTACATTCAATTTCCTACAAATTCTATGACTTTTTCACATAAGGTTGATAAGATGTTCAAATTTTTACGTCAAGTTAACTAACCTTGATTTTCTGATTTTTCATTACCACTTAAGGCCATAGTTTGGTATACCATGATCCTGCACATGTACCCTAATTTTGAATCTTCCATACCAAATGTCTTAAATACTTCTTTGATGTATTTTTATTGTGTAATTTATATGCCTTCTTTCTATTGTAATATTTACAATCCAATAAAAAATTTAATCTCACCAAACATCGACATTTCAAATTCTTTCCTCATTTCATCAACAAAATATTTGCATAAATTATCATGTCCTCCAAATATGATATCATCAAAAAATATTTTAGCAATAAGAATCTTATCATTAGTTTCACATTTCAAATACAAATTGCTATTGTCACTTGTTATAACAAATCCAATACTAATGAGATATGAATGTACTCTTTCGTACCATGCTCTTGGTGCTTGTTTCAATCTATATAATGCTTTGTGCATGTTACATACCATGTTCCTTTGATTAGGATCAATAAAACCTTCAAGTTGTTCAATGTATACCTCCTCCTCAAGTATCCCATTCAGAAATGCAAATTTAACATCCATTTGATAAACTTTAAATCCTTTGTAAGGAGCATATGCAAGCAATATTCTTACTCCTTCAAGTCTAGCAATGGGTGCAAATGTTTAGATCCATAGTCAATTCCTTCTTCATGTGCATAACCTTTGCATGCTAGTCTTTCTTTGTTCCTTGTGACATCTCCATTCTCATTCAATTTGTTTTTGAATATCCATTTGGTTCCAGTCACATTTTTTTCTTTCAGTCTTGGTACCAATGCCCATGTTTTTTTTTATGTATTTGTTCAATTTCTTCATTCATTGCCTTGATCCATTCATCATTTTCCAATGCATCTCTAATAGTTTTAAGCTCAAATTCACAAACTAAACATTTGTTGTTTCTCAACTTACTTTGTGTCATCATGCCTTCTTTTTTATCTCCAATTATTTGATCTTGTGGATGATGTCTTCTTACATACTTTACAAGTACAAGTTCAGATATTTGTTCTTCAATGTGTTCTCCACTCGGTGCATGATCATTATATTCATCGGTAACAATTTGTTGATTCTCATTCTGTAAAGACTATTGCTCGGTAGCATTAAACTATTTCTTGGGTAGTGTTTCAGGTTCTTTAATGTAAACAAATCTACCATAGTCTCCTGGTTCCTTTTTACTTTTTTTTCAACATTCTTTTCTGTAAACTCATCAACTCTCACATTTGCACTTTCAATCATTTTGTTAGTATCCTTGTTCAAGCATTTGTAAGCCTTTCTCTTAGTAGAATATCTTAGAAATATCCCTCCATCACCTTTTGAATCAAATTTCTCATTTGTATCATCTTTTAGAATGTAACATCTACTTCAAAATATTCTGAAATAACTCGCATTAGGTGTGTAACCATATCATAATTCATAAGGTGTCTTGTTTGATTCTTTCTTCAGTTGAACTTGGTTCAGTGTGCTAACAGCTTCTCTCCAGTACATTTGTGCAACATCTTTTTCAATCATCAATGTTCTAGCACAATCCATAATTGATATGTTTCGCCTTTCAACAATCTCATTTGGTTGGGGTGTCCTTGGTGTAGATACCTATCTCTTAATTCCATGCTTATTACAAAAATTAGTGAACTTGTCAGAAATAAATTCACCACCTCTATCTGATCTCAAGCATTTTAGTTCCTTACCACTTTCTTTTTCTAGTTTTTCTTTATACCATTTAAACATTTTGAAAGCTTCAGATTTTTCTATTAAGAACATGACAATCATCATCCTAGAGAAATCATCAACAAACAAGATAAAATATATGTCTCAATAATAACTCTGAGTTCTCATTGGACCACACAAGTTAGCATGAACTAACTCCAAAATAGCATTAGAGGAGTAATGTTTTCTCTTAAAACTAGACTTTGACATCTTTCACATTTGACATTGTTTGAACATTACATGGTCAGGTTTACATATGCTTGGTACACCTCTAACTCTCCTTTTCTTATTGATCTTAATCATGTTGTCAAAGTTCACATGACATAACCTCTTGTTAAGTCCAGTTATCCTATAGTCCCAAAAACTCTCAGATGTATAAAAACAATCTTTGAAATCAATTAAACAACTCAATAAAACTTTAACTATCTTTCTGTTCATTAACCAAATACTAGTAAATTAACTAGTGTATATATCAATCAAACTAGTAATTGTAATGTGTAAAGCAAAATAACAATTCATCACATCCATACACATATAACACTTTGATTTTTAATGTGGAAACCCTATTAGGGGAAAAACCACCTGGGACCAGTAACCCAAAATAATTTCACTTTTCTGAAGTGAGCTCAGTTAAGAGCCAACCCTGTTAAAAGTTACAATAACACATTGTAAGGTGTGATTTGGGTAGATGATTTATCACTAATAGTTCTCCATGAAAAAACATTCACAATGGGGTCAACATGAAAATAATCAACATTCATTGAATGTCATAATGAAATATAAAGACTGTTAAGTCCCACTCGGTTAAAAGATTTATTTGTAGAAATGGTTAGAATGCAACACGAAATGATCTGATTCAAATATATCTTTCTTTGCATATTTTTAGATCTATGCTAAGCTCAAAATCCCTAGCTGGCCAATATGCTCAATTCAATTTCTTTGTATCCTCCAACTTTGTTCTGTTAAGTTAATTCCTTTCTCTAACACTCAATGTTGTCTATAGTTTTGCTTGGTTCTGTCTTCAACCTTTTTGACCAGCTTTGCATAAATGCAATCTTCTCACGCACATTCTAGAATTAATAATGGATCTCTTGTATCCTTTTATAGACATGTTAAACCATATTCTTCTCAGCCATAGATTTTGCATCTTGATCTTCACTATTGATTTTTTTGCTTCAGCCTTCCTCAGAACTTGTGTTTGTAACACGTTTCATTCTCCTTCATCTGATCATCCTTGAATTTTGTCATTCATTTGATCATCATAACAAAATTTATCTTTAACTTCAAAATCATCCATTGTTATCAAGCTCATCATCTTTATTCGATAGTCCAATGTTCCATTTATTTATTTCACTCGGTCAATACCATAATGTGTCAGTGACTTCTAACTCGGTTAACACTTTACTCGGTATACACTACTTTCAGCTTGGTGTATACTAAGTTCTTCATTTACCGACCACATAAACTTGTACATTCTTGATCTTAAATCCATAATAGAATTATGTAATACAATCAAATCACTAACATAATGTCATAGATTCATCAATAAGTTACCAAATAAATACCATATCCATAGCTTTCTCATACATCTCATCTTCATGTTAATGTCTCATTTCTTCACCAATATTTCCTTCTTCAAATGTTTGTAACTATCATGATAAGTACAATTAAAACTAGTTGACATCAATGACAATACAATAACTAATTTAATGTCTCACATACTTTTGTAGCTCGGTGATCATCAATCTCTATCTTTAAAGTATCCAATCAATTGTCAAACTCTTCCTTAAGATATTCAATCAGTTGTAGTCTATCATATACTAAGTAATTTATAAGACGTTACTTAGTATATATTTTACATTATCAATTGATACAAAAATAATAATCTTTGTCAATACATAGTCATGATATTTGTTATATAATTATTTAATATCATGTACAATATTTAATAAACTGATTTACAAAAGGTTACTTTATTAAATATTCTACATGACATAAGATAACCATCAAAAATCTAATAACATATACAATATTTAATAAAGTAATTATACCATATTAGTTCATTAAATATCTTATATGATATCAGATAACTTTCAAAGAAAACCATACCTACGTATAGCTCACGAGAACAATTGGTTGATGAAATGTAATGATAATAATGAAGGCAACCAACGCTTCTTGAGAAATCAGTGCTTTAGGGTAACAAAACCCTTAAAAAAATGCAAATCCATCATTTTCACATTTCATTTAATGATTTTCCTCTCTCTTGTATTGCTGCCACAACTTTCCTTTGCATCTAGAGGGTTTGGTTCAAAATTATTTGGATTTTTTTGAAGGATTTCATGGGGATTTGATGGAGATATTCATACTGAGTTTTTGGAAATTCTACAACCAAATCTGGGAGGGTAACACAAAGATAGAGAAAACCTAGAAATCTTTCCTTTTTCTAAGAAAGGTCGACCTTGATCTGCACTGCTCCCATAGAAATTCTATTCACAAATCCTAGAAGTTTACCGAAAAGGGTATCCAAATCTGCTCTAAAAATCATTTTTCCACACCTGCACCTACAAGAAAAAGAGTTTTGTTGTTTGGATGAGGGGTTTTCCTTGGTCAAACCCCAGTTTTGGAATCAACCTTGAAATATAATTGAAATTGAGAATGCTAGCAAGTAGTAGAAGCAGATCTAACAAAAGAGCTATGATATTGAATAGATATGCAATTGTATTTGAAATGTAAACAAGTATGTTAATATGAAATCTTGGACACAACACTAAAAATCATAAATGTAAATCAAAACCTCCATGATTATATGCTTGGAATCCACCTTGAAGGGATAACGAATAGATATTGAAGATGAACAAAGGATCTTGAAGGAATATCACACCACCATTATGGATAGAACTAGGGTTTGAATGATGAATCCTTGAATGCTTGAATCCTCGATATTCAATGGAAAACTTGAATGCTTGAATATAGATGATTGCTTGAATGCTTGCTTGTGATCTCCTTTCTTGATTATGTGATTGATGCTTAAGGGAAAACTTGATTCATAATTGATTGATCACTCATGAATCATTGATGTGTGATGATGAAAATGAGAGGAGAAGGCTTCCTTTTATAGTGATCTAGGGCACAAACTTCTAGAGAGGCCAACATAGGGGAAATAAATTACCATTAAGCCTTTACCCTTGGAAGTGGACCTAGATTAAATATAATTTAAGATTTTACTATTTTGAAGCTTGAAACAGCTGACCCAAAAGTGGGAAATAAAAATTTTCAAAACCCAACATACGAAAACCATCAAAATTTGAAATTTGAACGTCCTTGGATCAGGGTCAAGGTTGACCTTGACCTAGAAGGTTGACCTTGACCCTAAAGTCAAGAACTTCAAATTCATAGAATAGGCTTCCAAAAATAGGCAAAAAAGAAGTAGAAAATGGGGCAGAACAAGGGAAAAAGTCATATCCAAACCAAAGACCTATTCAAGGCACTTGACATGACCCCAAACTGTTATTAAATTTGGATCATCCTATAGAGAATATATATATGTGCTGTGTGAAATAGATTACCATTATGATTGATCTTTTCACTAGCCATCAATATGCATTTATATCCTTTGAATAGTCATGTCTTGAAGAGCCATGACCATACGTGGCTTATGCTACGTAGGGTCATGACCCTTCATAACTGATTGGTAATATTAACTATATTGTAACATATATAAATATAAAATACTCTTAATATATATATATATATATATATATATATATATATATATATATATATATATATATATATATATATATATATATATATATATATATATATATATATATATATATATATATATATATATATATATATATATATATATATATATATATATATATATATATATATATATATTCGACTATTAGATTAATATAATTATATCAATCAATTCGATGCTATATTTCAACACTCCCTCTTAGTGAGAGGAGATTGATATTCACAAGAAATGAGTGTTATTGAAATCCCTGACTTAGTTCAAAACTAGATTTCTTTTAAATAACACATAACCACTTTGAATCAGGATTTCTAGCATAATCCAGAACATAACTCAACTTGATAAGAAATTTATCAAAATCCCCAACCAATTCGGAACTAGATTTAATGATAAATATAGGTGTCAAGATATCTGGCACAATCCAAATCAAAACTTGAACCATTCGTTATCATGATCCCCGACTAAATTCAGAACTGGATTAGATGATAACTTACACACAACTTCATATCAAGATATCTGACACAACTCAGGACATCATCATGATGTACTCATCCTGATAGAAGAGTTATCACAATCTCCAACCAATTTGGAACTAGATTTAGTGATAAAAATCAAGATATTTGGCACAATCCAAATCAAAACTTGATTTACATGTTATTATAATCCCCGACCAATTCAGAACTAGATTTAACAACCTCAAAAATTTAGTGTCAGAACTAGTGACTACAATACATAGTCATACCTGACACTAGGTTACGCTATTGTCTAAGTCATCACCTAGCAATAGTAACCCAACACATATGAAAGATCGTCACCTTTCATAATATAACACAAAATGAATGGACCCATAAAGTCACACATATGACATCCACCTTGACTCTTCTCAGATGGTGGATCCACCATGACTTTTCCCAGAGAGTGGAAACCAATACTTCCACCTTAGACTTGTCTATCAAGGACAAGAATCAT
This sequence comes from Chamaecyparis obtusa, assembly GCA_027943335.1. NCBI lineage: Eukaryota > Viridiplantae > Streptophyta > Pinopsida > Cupressales > Cupressaceae > Chamaecyparis > Chamaecyparis obtusa. The sequence goes on along the minus strand of BSBK01002893.1, from coordinate 949,768 downwards.
TTAAGATACAAAATGATGGATCACAGAAGCTGAAACCCTCTTCTTAGCTAAGGATTTTATTCCTCAACACGCCAAAGCTATCTAAAGGTACACAATCTTCTTTCTAGCAAGGGATTTGCTAAGAATATTGGTCGTATGTTCTCCACCGAATTTTATTTTTTTGTACTGTCTCATAGTCTTGGTGAATTCTGAGCTTACCGAGTACACACCATCTTGACATGGTACACTACCAAGATCCTAGGGTGCCAACTTAATTTGATCTTCTAGCTTCTCCCTATAACATATAGCCTTCTCACATGATAATGATCATAATTATCTGCTACAATTTCTTGATTACTAGAGAACCAACAAAACATGGTCTACTCCCTCTGAATCAAGATCCTTGAACGTCCACTGATGCAAATCCTTTAACTTCTCTATCTATCATGAAGGCATACCCTATTTATATACTCAACTTAGTGACACTACAGGATGTCATTTCATACTTTCCTTCCTAACAGAACCAATACAAATAATCTGAATAGTCATAAGGTTACATCGTCTAGCATAAGATGCATTTTGATCTTGTGATCGATGCAAACCTAATCTATTTTGAAAGGAATAGACATGTCAAACATTAGCCTAAACAACATATACCTAAGAAAGACAAACAGTAATTTACAAAGTCATTCAAATTGAGCTTAAACAGATGCGCCCATGTACTATTTGATTTGCTCAAATAAAAAGAATGTGGGTATGCTCTCAAAGCACCTGGAGCATATTCCTAATGCAGATTTGGAGGGATTGAGATTCATGAGAACCCCGTAGATGGCACAATATTGGGTTGAACACCCAAAATTGCCCCTAAGGCCTTAAGAACACAAATTTATGCAACTAATATGATTAAGTAGATTTTAAACCGAAAATAGATGTGAAAATGATGCATAAACAAGAATTAAACTAAGTTAATCCATTAGTTCTATGCTAAGATGTGAGTTAAGAAAGCTTTAAAATCTATCAATTAGGGATGATTATGCTAAAGCTAGAGCTAATTTAACATGATAACAATGCTATTAAATGAAAGTGAATTGGTATTTTGCTCTTAGAAATGAGGAGTATTTATAGGATTTTGGAAAAGGTTGGGTTAGGAGGTTGAGTTAGGGTTTGGGGTAAGGTTAGGGGTTGAGTTTAGGTCAAAGATAAGGATTGACTTCTAGAAGAGTCTAGACTTTGGATGAGGATGAAGACTTTTTAGAAGAGTCTAGAAATTTCTAGGAATCTAGGAAATAGATAAAGGTTTATTTATTTCAAAAGGTTTTAGGTTTTGAGGATATTTATTAAAATATTTTTAATAAACATGAGGATTTAATATTTAATCTTCATTAAATATTTTTGAGTTGGGATTAGGGTTAGGAAATGTTGGAATTGTATGCACCCAAAAATGGTCGCCTAGACTTTGGGCCCCATTTATTTGATTTATCAATCCTGAATCATTTTTTATCAATAATCAATATTTTCAACATTATCAATTTCTTGATCAAATCTTAATTTCGATCATAAATTGGATTTTATCCTATGGGCTAACCATTCTATCCTAAGTTTTTATTTACTTAAAAGGAATATTTCCTCCCTTTTTATTTAAATAAAAAGCCCACCCTTTTCCTCTTATCCTAAGTTGCACAAATAAAGCATTATTCCTATTTTACAAAAAGAAGAAAAGCACTTTTGTCTCACATGGACATAAAGTCAACTCTAATTTTCCTATTGGAGGAATCTTGTGCACACGGATTGAGCTCTCCTTTCTTCTCCATCGCTGATTAAGTTCTTTTGCCTCTTAATCTTGACCGTCCATTGACTCTCATTTCCTATAAAAGAAGAGCTCTCTTCTTCATTTGGAGACCATGTTTTGATGCTAATGTTATGCTGGAGGTTTTGGAGCTCTCTTTGAAGACACTCAAGCTTTGAAGCCTTGTCATTTTAGTTGCATTTCATAGTAGTTTTGCTTTCATAGTTTGCACTCATGGCATCCATAGATTAGATTTCATTTTATGCAATAGAGTAGATCTCACCTAGCTTAATTAGGGGGTTTGAAATCTATTGTGTTTCCTTTCATAGATTAGTTTGCACTCCATTTGATAGATTAGTCTTGCACATTCATACTAGTTGCATTTGCATTGCATTCCCATTTAGATTCTTGGGGACATTGGCACTCTTTCCCTTATCTTCACTTGAATCTCTCATTGCATGGTTGACTAGCAAGGTCACATTCTTGTAGCTCTAGCTGAGAGCAAAGCTCATAAGTCCTTGCAACTCCATGCATAGAGAGCTATGAGCCACTTTGCGAGGCCTCATTGTTGAGCCACCTTGGAAGTAATGGTTCATAGAAGTGTGGTCACATTTTGACTCATACATCTTTGGCGCCCACCGTGAGGCAGAGTAGTAGCTTTGTCCTTTTGTTTTGATGCATTTTTCATCATTTTCAGATTATTTTTCAGAAAAATCTATGTTTTCTAGTTTTTTGTCTCAGATTATCGCGTGACACTTCTGACAAATATCGTGTGATAGACATTTTGTCTTGGTGCGAAAGTTCTCGTGAAAAGAGTATCGCACGCTTCGGGGACTTTTATCGCCTGGTCTTGGGCGAAGTATCACCTGGTTTCGGGTGAAGTATCACCCTACTGAAGAAGTATCGCTCAGATACTGTAAGAAGTATCGCGTGATACTGGTGAACTTTCTGGTATATCGCCTGATCCGACAGAGACTTGTAATTTTAGTATTTTCTTCCGATTTTGATCATAACTAGTTTAATTAATATACTTTGCTACTTTTAGACAGAATTAATCTTCATAGTTGTATGCATTTCTTAGTTATATTAGCTTGTTAGATAGTTAATTCTTGCTTTCTAGTATCAAGTACCTCATTTGTGTGATTAAAGACATGGATTCATTCCTTGTGAGCATGGGGGGTTAAATGTTCCACATCTTGGACTCACCCTATGTTGGCTTGGAGGGTTAAATATTCCATTGCTTCTTCTTTTGCACTTGTGAGTGAGTGTTGATAAGCAAGCTTTAGATACTTTTGATTGAGCTTGTTAGCTAGGAGAGTTTGGACTTGCTTATTTCTAATCACCCCTTGGTCTCACCCTTTGGATGCAATCTCAGCATTCATACATAGGGGGAGGGGTCTACTTGAAAAGAGCATTAAGTGTTCCACACTGTCACTCTCTTGGCTTTCTTGATCTCATTAGTTTCTAGAGTGTGGGTTGTCTTAAGTTGATACAAAGAGTTAAATGTTCCACTTTTGGACTCCTTTTGAGTAGATCTGAAGGGTTAAATGTCCCACTTTTGGACTCTCTTTAGGTTGATGTGAAGGGTTAAATGTCCCACTCTTGGAATCTCTTTAAGTTGATGTGAAGGGTTAAATGTCCCACTTTTGGACTCTCTTTTGCTTGGTATGAAGGGTTAAATGTCCCACTTTTGGACTCTCTTTGGGTTGATGTGAAGTGTTGAGTGTTCCACATCTTTGGACTCATTTCACATTTGCTTAAAGGGTTAAGTGTTCCACTTTTGGGCTCACTTCATATTGGCTTAAAGGGTTAAGTGTTCCACTTTTGGGCTCACTTCATATTGGCTTGAGGGGTTAAGTGTTCCACTTTTGGGCTCACTTCATGTTGGCTTGATGGGTTAAGTGTTCCACTTTTGGGCTCACTTCATGTTTGCTTGAGGGGTTAAGTGCTCCACTTTTGGACTCACTTTGTAATGACTTGGATGATTACTTGTGATTGAGCTTGGTGGCTAAAGTGGGTTTGGACTTGCTTATTTCTAATCACCCCTTGGTTTTGCCCTTTGGATGTAATCTCAGCATTCATACATAGGGGGAGGGGTCTACTTGAAAAGAGCATTAAGTGTTCCACATTTTCACTCTCTTAAGCTTCCTTGATCTCACTTGTTTTCTAAGACCTTAGCTTACTTTGAGTTCATATGAAGTGTTAAGTGTTCCACATCTTTGGACTCACTTCATGTCTACTTGGTTGGCTAAGTATTCCACCTTGGTGCCTTGAAAACACTACTGATAGTAGGAGGCTTGAACTTTTAGACTTAGTTGGATTTTGAGTTTGCCTAACAAGTGGTGTTTGTAGCTGCACTTGCTTGAAATATTTTGCCAAAAAGAACGCATGTCAAAGAGGGCTACTAATGATTGTTGCAGGGCTGCCCTAAGCTTAAAAACCAAACTAAGTTCTTGTTTAGATACTTTCTTTGTTAAGTGTGGCATATACTAGTTGTTTCATTTTCATAGGCACTTAATACCTTGTGGAAGGAATTTTGAGGTGGTAGGAGAAGTATGCTCTTCACCTTTAGGTGAATCAGAAAATCTTGATCCATCTTAAGGTTTTGAAAGAAAGGGGGTAATTGAATTTGCTTGGTGTGTTTGGGAGAGATTCTTGAGATAGGGGAGTATGCTCTTCACCCTTGTGGTGAATCAAAAAACTTGAACCTCAAGAGTTCATCTATTCTTTGTTTAGCTTGGGAATCCTTTAGCGGGCCTACTCTTGAGCAATCAAGAGGAACGACCCAAGTGGGGACAACATTGTCATCATTTTCCTTGGTGGTGAGTGATTCCAACTCACTATAATCTCAAGACTATCAAAGACACAAAACCTTGGTAGACATAACACTTGTCTTCACTTGATGTAAGTACTTGTGGGATTGTGACCATGAGGAAAACATTGAGTAAGAATGCTTAAGGTACTCTTGAGGCTGCAAGGTCCTAGTCCTTTATGAGGAGCAAGAGGGGTGTTGTGAATGGAAATCCTTACTAAGAACCATAGATTAGAAGCTACCCTTTCCAGCCACTTATCTTCTTAGTGCAAGGATTGATCCAAGTGGAATAACCTAGATCACCCCAAGATACTCACCATATGTGTCCCTTTGGTTGTGTTGTTTAACACTTCCACGACAAAGCCAATATCTCTTGTGGGCAACCACTTGGTGTGAGGCAAGGGGGAATCAAGTTGTGGGCTAAGTTGATAAGTATTGAGCCTTGTCTTGTAGGTAGATATTGCTTGAAGTGTTCTCGAAAAGTGCTATACCAGTGTAAACATTCTTGACATACAAACAAGCGGTAGCATTCATAGGGTGCTTTCTCAAATTTGATATCACAAGTGTTTGTCTTGGCAAGGTTGCTTTTGCCCTTGTTTCAAGTGTTTGAAGACATGTTTGATCACTTACTGTTTGCAAACTTGTCCCATTGCTGTTAAACTTGTAATTGATATCCAACATTACACCCTTAGATTTAAGAAATTCGAAATCAGACATTCAAAAACCTGAGATTTTGCACAAATTTGTCAAAAAGTACAACAGTGTCGCCTGCCTTAACCAGAAATATTGCACAATACTTCGCGCCAAAAATTGTATCGCTCAGAAGTTAGAGAGTCTGTCGCCCGGTAGTTGTAAGGTTTGTCGCCTGACTTCGGGAGAAGTATCACCCGAGTTGAGGAGTATCGCCCTGTATGCCTGGAGTCTATCACCTGGAAAATTTCGGTTGTGATCTTTGTCTTAGACATTAGGTTGACTTTGGATAGGGCTTGTCTTTTAGATAGGTTACCTACTATCAGTGTTAGACACCATTTTGGCTGCGAGTTCCTGATTTTAGCATACCTAGGTATCATTTCAATTGATTCACAAGGCTACCTTAAACATAACTTGCCAAGTTAAGAAGCTATTCTTAGTGAGAAGTTTATCTTCAGAACTGTTGATCACACCCTTGGAGAATTTTGGTCCTCTTACTATCTAGATCATTTCATACATCTCTTAATTTGAATTTTGGCTAAGTCCAACCTCCTGATTCAAAAGTGCAAGGATATTCATCCTTTGATTTGAAGCACCTCTTTGACAGTGTTGGTGACGCCCTTTGTTTTTCTATCCTTCATCTTTTTATTTTGGACATTAGAGAACCCCAATTACCCTCGGTTGGAGTTAACACTTTGAGAGAACAACTTATCATTTAGAATCCCTTTATTTCATGTCAGTTACCACAAGATACCAAGTGAATCAAGGGAAGAGACCTCCTATTATTTTTAATCAGTTACCTCCAGTTAGAACCTGTCGACAGCATAAAGGAAAGGAACCTCTCTTTGATCAATCTCCTAGGAGTCAACCAGAAGTTGAAACTGATCTTCCCGAGAAAGGTACACCTAAGACACACTATTCATCAGGCAACGACATGAGTTTGTCAGACATCAAGAACTCAAGAAAGGTACTTAACCAAAATCTTCAAGAGATGTTTTCAAGCTTTAGGGATGATAGCCACATACCAGATGGATTTAGAAGGGCTGTTAGTTCCCCTGAGTCACCTTTGATCAACACAAGATATTTGGATCCTCAACAAAGAAGAGAAAGGCATCATAGACATGATTCTTTAGAAACGGTATCCCAACATTACGATGATGAAACAGAGTATCATGTTAACATAGCCAACTTGCATAATGTGTCAGGACCTTCATCTCCTCCCAAAGAAAACTCTTGGCATGCTGACGCCAGGTTAAAAGCTATTGAAAAAGCTAAACAAGCCTTCAAAGAAGAACAAGCTGCAAAACAAGAAAAACTGAGGAGACTGGAAGAAGAGGAGAAGATTTTGCTAGAGATGAAGCAAAGAGCCTTACAAGAAGAAGAAGATAGAATGTATGCACAATGCCCTCAATGACAATTCCATGGTAGGGGGACTAATAATGGGACCAACTCTCCCCCATCAACTCCATCACAAAGTCCAAAGACTAGAAGGAGGTCCAGGACACCCTCAAAATCTCCAACCCCGAGAGGAAGGAGAACATCAAGGTATGATCATCATAGAGGAAGTCCACCTCCCAGACTTTCTAGACAACCCTATCAATGGGTACATGACAACTTGGATACTTTAAATTTCATGGCCATCCAACAAGAGCCAGCATTCCAAGCCTATGTTGAGAAGTATGTTGAACAAAACAAAGATCAATTCTTGGAAAACCTAATCAACAAAGGTGCTAGGGTGCCTTTTGACTTTGATGTGAATGGAAAGGTGAAGAAACAAGAACCATCAACTAATGAGGTGATTAAATGATTGCAAAAAACTGTGGATAATATGAGGGCTCCTAAAAGTACATTCAACTTGGATTCGATTTTCCCTACTCCCATTGATAAAAGTGTTGTGATGGTTGATTTCCCTAAGAAGGTCGAGTTTCCTACATATGACAAGTATGATGGTATTGGCGATCCTCATGACCATGTTAGACACTTTTATATCATGAGATTTTCTTTCCACCATGAGGATTCTTACTTAATGAGATTATTCTCACGAAGCCTCAAGGGACAAGCTATGGAGTGGTTCACTAACCTAACTCCACCAGTCAAAACATTTAAAGAGCTTGTGGAAAGATTTGTCCAACATTTCGCTTATAATTTGACATGACCAGTCACCATGCTTGATCTATGTAAGTTAAAACAAAATCAGGGGGAGTCATTTGTTGCTTTCCTACTGAGATGGAGACATTTATGTGCAAAGTACTCAAGAAAAATTCCTGAAGAGGAGAGGATTGATATTATTGTGAATAATTTGATACCCGAGCTAAGGTATGAGGTTAAGAAGTATCCTTTCAGCTCTTTTGATGTTATGGTTGATGTGGCATGTCGCATTGAAGATGTTTTAAAAGAACAAGGGATTTTGGCCAAGACAACAAATAACAATAGCCAAAATAACAATAACAATCATGGAAACAAGGACAAGAAACATAACTATTGGAACAAGAATAAATAGGTGATCAATGATGGTGTTGTTGACTCGCCTCAACCTAAGAATGAAGTCCTTAATCTCTCCAGTTCGGTTCAAGCCATGAAGTTACAAGTATCCTCACAACAACAAGCTAGTAAACCAAAATATCAAGGAAAGTCAAAAATAGAGAAACGACAATTTACAAAACTTGGGGATTCCTATGAGGATATTTTTAAGACTCTTCTTGCTCATAACTTAGTACAACCTCAAGATCCTTCCAAGTTTCATATTCCTGAGATGAAGCCATATTGGTGGAATGAGAAGGCGTATTGTATTTACCATAATGGAATTGGGCATGATATCGAAAACTATTTTAAGCTCAAACATCTTGTCCAAGACCTTATCGAGAATGGGCAATTGCAAGTGGATGGTTTAACTTCCAATTCAGATCACAAAGCTTTCAAAGAGCCTTTGCCTAAGTATGAGAGAGGAGAAGGATCTAACAATGACAACAAGTGTAAGGCTTCAATAAATTACACCTATACCAAGACGGACAACATCATCAACATGCTTGAGATTGTCGAAGAGAATGTTAATATGATGAGAAAGAAGGATCCCTATGAGCACAATAATGATTTAAGACAAGTGCCTTATGATGGACCCGTGGTGGTGTTAAAGGGCCCTAACTCTTGGAAGGAGTCTCAGCATCTTCATGTGGTTACTCGGAATCAAGCTACTTAGTCTCCTATCATTATTAGAGGTCCCAACTCTGGCAAGCCTAGACAATCTACATCCAAACAGATCTCTTCTAAGTCTGTTGTTGACCCTAAGCTTAACTACAATCTTGTAGACCAATTACAACGTACGCCAGCACAGATTTCTATTTTTGAGCTATTGGAATTATCCCCGAGACATAAGCGTATCCTTGAGGATGCCTTGCGAGCAACAAATGTCCCCACAAACTTAGATGTGGATCAATTCCAGAACATGGTCAACCATTTGGCCAACCCTCATTACCTTACTTTCTCAGAGGAAGATGACAAATCTTTACATCACCCGCATAATTTGGCCTTACACATAGAAGTCATGATTCGTAAAACTCGTGTCAAGCATGTGTTGATAGATGGGGGTGCAGGGTTAAACATTTGTACCATGCATTTATTGAAAGCTTTAGGGTATTCTGAAGAGGTCATTGACACAAGGAAAAAGATCACGATTAAAGCATATGACGAAGCAGAAAGGAGTTCCAAAGGGTTAGCAGTTTTGCCAATTCGTATTGGTCCAGTAGAAAGGGATATCTTATTTCAAATTGTTGATGTTGGACCTTTGTCCTATAATATTTTTCTAGGGAGGCCGTGGATTCATGAAATGCAAGCGGTCCCATCAACATATCACCAATGCGTCAAGTTTCCTCACAATGGTGTAGAAATTTGCATCCCTGGGGATAGTACTTTGTCAGTCAATAATATTTCTACGGGATCACACATACCTTTGAATAGGGAGGCTAACACTTCTAGTGCTTCACTAGAACAATCCAAAGAGAAGCTTAAAATCCTTGACCTTGGCATGGGAGATTACAAGATTGATTCTTTTACAAAATTGCCTATATCTCCTAGATCTTATGGTAAGCCTTCACCGGATATGAAACCTTCTTCATCGGCTATGACATTTTTTGGAAAGTTTGTTAAGTCTTCAGTTCCTATTCAAGAAGAAAAAGAAGAAGTTGCTGTCAGAGAATGGATTTATCATGAGGAAAAGTACCAACATAATGAAAGTTTTGCTCCTTCACCTAAAGCTTATGGAAGAGGGTACAAACTAGTCAAGAACATGGGTTATCCAGGACATGGTCCCCTTAACCACAGGCTAGATGCCAGAGCTGAACCATTGGATCATGCACTTTTTACATAGTAAGATAAATCGACAACAGGGTTAGGTTTTCAAAAGGATGCATCAGCACATGCTATTGTCCCAATTACCACAGATACTAATTCTGATTCTGAATACACACCCAACCTTGCTAATCAGCAAGACATGACAAAATATTGGGTGCCCTCAACTGATCTCCTTTGGGGAGAATTCCAGAATTTAACCATGGAAAGTGTCATCATCCAAGCTGCGACAGGTGACACTAATTTGGACACTTTAAATTGTGTGGCTTCCACGTCACAAGATCCCAATGCTGAAGATTCAAAAACAGACTCACATGAGTTTGAGTGGGACTCACTCTTAGATGCAACCATGGACTTAGAAGTTGATGTTATTCAATCTTATAGTGCCCAACCCGACGTAGTCGATAAGTCTAGTGTAGGGCTAGAGGACTGGACTCCCCGGATTGCCTTAGTGGATGATACTTTGCTAAGAAGGACAAAGCTCAATTCAGGTATCTTAGAAGGGGACTTGATGAATCCTAAATATATGGTCACCACAAATGACACCCCTCACATCCACAATATTGAACCAGTCATAGACCTACCCATTGTCCACCGCGATTTAATTGATTGGTCACAAACTTCACAAAAGCCACAACTGCTGACTTTCCAGAATGACTATGAGATCACATGTTACCTTGATGCTATTGAGCCAGTAGTGTCTTCCACTAGTGAGCCAACTACAAGTATGACTGATCCTGACATTAAGTACCTTAGTCACAAAATAAAAGAAAAAAAGAAAAAGAATAGGAGTTCTGATGGCGAAAACCACTTTGTGGCGGTGTCAGAACTCAAAATAGTAAAAAAAAATGACATATCCAAGGGTGAAAACCTCTTTGAGGCACCTAAGGATGGGGTACTTAATGACTTGCCCAGTTATTTCCAAGACAGGTCATCAGTGCTAATTGAGCCAACAAAACCCATTAATTTGAACACAGGAGAAACTCCTCAAATTTTTCATCTGGCTCAGTCTCTATCAGAGGAAGAAACGAAGGCATACGCACAATTCTTACAAAGGAAAAAGGTCAACTTTGCATGGACATATTTAGACATGCTAGGGCTTGACACAAATCTTATAATGCATCACCTATCCATAGCTCCAGGAATCAAGCCAGTCAAGAAAAGACTTTGAAAAATGCATCCGCATGTTGCTCTCCTTGTCAAAGCAGAGTTAGAAAAACTATTGGGAGCTGGATTTATCAGGGCTATAGATTATGCAGAATGGATTTCAAACATAGTACCCATTTCCAAACATGACGGGTCCATTCATGTATGTACAGATTTTAGAGACCTAAACAAAGCCTTCCCTAAGGATGATTTTCCACTTCCAAATATTGACATGATAGTGGACATGACAGCTGGCTATGAAATTTATTCTCTAATGGATGGATTCAGTGGGTACAACCAAATTAAGATAGCACCAGAAGATCAAGAGAAAATAGCATTCACTTGCGCATGGGGAACCTATTGTTGGAACGTCATGCCATTTGGGCTAAACAATGCGGGTGCTACATACCAAAGAGCTATGACTACTGTCTTTCATGACATGATGCATAAGAACATGGAAGATTATGTGGATGATACCTTGGCTAAGTCAAAAAAAAGGACTGCACACCTTATCGATTTGGAAGTAATTCTAGATCGCATGGAACAATTTCAACTCCGATTGAATCCCAAGAAGTGCGCATTTGGTGTCACCTCAGGAAAACTTTTAGGATTCATAATATCAGCAAAGGGTATAGAGGTTGATCCCAAAAAGGTCCAGGCAATTTTGGATATGCCCCCTCCAAAGAACATCAGTCAAATGAGAAGTCTTCAAGGATGACTCTAGTCTATTAGGAGGTTCATTTCTCAGCTTGCAGATAGGGCACAACCCTTTAATAAAACATTGCATAAAGGTGCTTCTTGTGTTTGGAACGAGGATTGTCAAAAGAGTCTAGATCAAATCAAACAATACTTGGCTAATCCCCCAATTTTGATGCCTCCTATTCCAGGGAAACCTTTGATCCTATACATTTCAGCTACAGATACTTCCTTGGGGGCTTTGTTAGCTTAGTTAGATGAAAATGGAAAAGAAAGGGCCATATACTACATAAGTCGTACTCTTGTCTCATACGAGGTCAATTACAACAACATTGAGAAAGCTTGTCTAGCTATGGTGTTTGCTTCTCAAAAGCTACGACACTATATGCTAGCTCATACTACACACTTGATTGCCAAAATTGATCCTCTAAAATATTTTCTTAGTAAGGCTGCTCTCACCGGCAGACTCGCTAAGTGGATGATGGTATTGTCAGAATTTGATATCGAGTACATTGAAAGAAAGGCCATAAAAGGACAGGCTATTGTAGACCAACTTGCTGATTTCCCAGTTCAGGATACCATGCCTATAGAAGTTGAATTTCCTGATGAGCATATACTACATGTCACATCTCGCACTTGGAAGATGTTCTTTGATGGCTCTAACATGCAAAATGGGTCAGGTGCAGGAATATTGTTTGTTTCTCCACATGGATACACTATACCAAAGTCATACAAATTACTCTTCCCATGTACAAACAATATTGCAGAATATGAAGCATTAGCTAATGGCTTGAAGCTGGCTATAGACTGGAACATTACTGAGTTACATGTCTTTGGGGATTCATAGTTGATAATAAATCAAGTCAATAAGGAGTATCAAACTAAGGATGATAAGTTAATACCCTACAAAAAGATGGTTGATAATTTGAGACACTACTTTGCTTTTGTAACATTTCAACAAATCCCTAGGGCAGATAACAAAGTTGCAGATGCTATGGCTACATTAGCCTTACTTTTGCAATTAGAGTAGCATGAGTCCCGATTTGAGTTCCTGGTGGAAGAACTATGTTGTCCAATTTTTGATTCTCCTGAAAGTCATGTCATTTGTACCCTTGTCACTCATGAATCTTCCCGATACGGTGCCATTTATTCATATCTCCACGATGGCATTATTCCTGAAACTTTTAACAGATCTGAACGTAGAAACCTCATTCGTAACGCCTCTCGCCATACCCTCATTTCTGGTGACCTATATAGGAGGGGTTTTGATGGGACGCTTCTTAGGTGCTTGGAAAAGGAGGAATCCAACCAAGCGTTAGTTGATATCCATGAGGGCATTTGTGGTGGACATTCTAATGGTCTTGCCATGGCCCGTCGATTGCTTAGGGTGGGGTATTACTAGCCCACAATGCAAAATGATGCAGTAGCTTTTGCTAAATCTTGTGAGAAATGTCAAAAAATGGAAACTTGATCCATGCTCTGGGTAGGGAGCTAATTCCTTCTATTTCACATTGGCCATTTCAGCGATGGGCCTTTGATCTTGTTGGGCAAATTCACCCCAACTCATCCAGTGGACATAAGTTCATTATCACAGCCACTGATTATTTCACGAAATGGGTAGAAGTAGTCCCTCTTTCTGTTGCCTCGGGCAAAACAATCTCACTCTTTATTCTGAATCACATTATTTGCCGATTTGGGATACCTTCTAAAATTATTACTGATAATGGAGGACAATTTAAGAACAAGGACCTGAAACATTTATGCAAAAAGTTTAAAATCAAGCAACATTGGTCCTCCATCTACTTCCCACAAGGAAATGGCCAAGTAGAGGCCTCTAATAAAACCATTCTTAAGATCCTTCATCGAACAGTACATAAGAATGGTAGGGACTGGCACTTGCAAATCAATCCCGCACTTTGGGCTTATAGAACAAGCATTCGCACACCAACAGGAGCTACGCCTTTTTCTCTTACCTACGGCTCTGAAGTAGTGTTGCCTCTAGAGGTAGAGATTCCTTCACTTAGGGTCTCTCTCAAAGGACTGATTATAGATGAGGATTATCGTGCCATGAGATTACAGGAATTAGAACTACTAGATGAAAAGCGCAACGCTTCCTTTGATCATATGAGAGTATATCAGAAGCGTATGTCCAAAGCATTTAATAAGAAGGTTCGCCCTAGGGAATTTTAGATAGGTGATCTTGTCTTACGAGAGAACCCTAAGAATCAACATAATAGAGAACAAAAGGGCAAATTTGAACCTAATTGGCTTGGACCATACGTTATCACAACAGCTTTTGGCACTGGTGCATATTTACTGTCAGATGAGGATGGAGAATAGTTCCCTGAGCCCATCAACATTGTGCACCTAAAGAAGTTCTATCCTTGATGCCCATCTCTATCTGGGGGCATCCTTTGTACATATTTTATGACCCTGAAAAAAAATACCAAAAAAAAATTCATATATGATGCTGAAAAAATCCTAAAAAGCATCAAAAGTCCTAAAAAAAGAGCATCCTAGTGAAAACCTAGCAATAGGCGCTTTGATGTCTCATCAAAAAAAAATCAAAAATTCAAAAAATACAAAAAAATAGAAAAAGTGCCTTGGTGAAAACCTGGGAACAGGCGCCTTGGTAGCAAAAATACAAAAAAAAAAAAAAAAAAAAAAAAGAGAGAAAAAAATTGCAATACAATCCAAGTGGTGAAAACCTGGACACAGGCGCTACTTGAGGCCTTTGCACCCCTATTTCTTCACATGCATCCTCGACACTTAGCCACTTTCCATCCTGACTTGACCTTATTTGACTTGGTCTAGAATTGGTCCTTATCTTTGTCTAGGGGGCATAACTGTCAGCATAGGTCCTTTAAGTGCGTTTGTCTCTAGGAGCATTTCACAATGGTGTTTTTCAACACCCCAAACAGTGTTTCTCAACACTACCCTTGCATCGAGTGTTTCTCAACACTTATCAGATGTCTTTCCTAACAGTCTAAGTTTGATGAGATATTTCTATTGGCAGATGCAATACTCAAAGTTTGACTCTATGACCAACACACACACACTTAAACAATCAACTCGATTGAGATATGTTGACTTTATTTTTCTTTGTGTGCTGTCTATGAGGATTTCTTTGATGAGTGGTCTCTCCCTGAGAAGTTTTTGATGATGCATAGCTAGAAGACTGAGGGAATAAGAACATGTTTTATTTCTTTATCTGCTTGTGGGTATATTTTGTTGGTCCTAACTGTCATGAGCATCTATGCTAGTCCTACTTGACACTATGGATTGACAAGGTATTATCCTTGACTGTTCTGCGAGTGCGTGCTTTTAGCTATCCTGACTTTTCATGTGTCTTGATATAAGCATAATCTCTCCATATTAAATTTAGGTAGTCTCACTGTATTAGTCATCTTGACTTATATGTCTTTGGTGCCTAGGTGAGATTTCCACATTCCCATCTGATATAGATCATATTCATATCCACATAGTTATACTAGTGTGGATTGTATGATCTTTCGATGCTACCTAACACTCGATGATGATAATTAGATGTCTATAAGCGTTGTGACCTTGCAAGTCAACCACTTTCATAGTAGCTTGCATCTTTAGGTTCACGCTTAGTTTAGTTTTACATCTTGCATATGGAGAGAGCTCTTCTTTTTATCATCTCTGGACTAGTTGGTCAACTGTGCTCTTTTTCTGATTCTTCTTGATCATATATTTCATTTCTCGTCTTTCATGTCACATCATTTTCAATCCATTTTCAGACTCAAAACCAAAATCTGAGTCGCATTTCAAAATTTCATCCTTCTTCTGTGTAGTTGATTGACCTTTTGAGGCATAATTTGATTTCTGGTGGAATTTCTTCCTTCCATGTCTCTCACATTTCCTAGTCTTTCATTCGCTCTACTTCTAGTCTACTATTTTCTATTCTTCTACTTTCTCCCTGGGGCATGTTTAACTACCTAATGGTTAACCTATTGACCTTGACCTTCAATTATGATTTCATTCTGATTTGATCAAATCCTTTATCAATTTGTTGCTCTCCTCTATCTAATTTTGATTTCGACTCCAAGGGGGTAGTATTTATGGGATCCTCATCCCTGATTCCTTGATTTTCTTGATTCAGGCATCTTTTGTGAGCTTTTGCTCAAATTTGAGATTCTTATCTCCCATTTTTAGACTTGATTATCACTTGACAGCAATGGTGATGGTTTTGTTTTGAGATTCTTATCTCTTACTTTGAATGTGATCCAGAATTGACCTCATGTTCAAAGGCCTTTGCTTTGTCCGGATATGATCCCGAATTGACCTCATATCTGAGTTGTTTTGTGATCCTAAATCGATCTCACATTTCAACTTCATTCTTTGACTACATGTGTTCCCAAATCGATCACACATTAATCAAAGAGGGGCAAATGTATGCACCCAAAAATGGTCGCCTAGACTTTGGGCCCCATTTATTTGATTTATCAATCCTGAATCATTTTTTATCTATAATCAATATTTTCAACATTCTCAATTTCTTGATCAAATCTTAATTTCGATCATATATTGGATTTTATCCTATGGGCTAACCATTCTATCCTAAGTTTTTATTTACTTAAAAGGAATATTTCCTCCCTTTTTATTTAAATAAAAAGCCCACCCTTTTCCTCTTATCCTAAGTTGCACAAATAAAGCATTATTCCTATTTTACAAAAAGAAGAAAAGCACTTTTGTCTCACATGGACATAAAGTCAACTCTAATTTTCCTATTGGAGGAATCTTGTGCACACGGATTGAGCTCTCCTTTCTTCTCCATCGCTGATTAAGTTCTTTTACCTCTTAACCTTGACCGTCCATTGACTCTCATTTCCTATAAAAGAAGATCTCTCTTCTTCATTTGGAGACCATGTTTTGATGCTAATGTTATGCTGCAGGTTTTGGAGCTCTCTTTGAAGACACTCAAGCTTTGAAGCCTTGTCATTTTAGTTGCATTTCATAGTAGTTTTGCTTTCATAGTTTGCACTCATGGCATCCATAGATTAGATTTCATTTTATGCAATAGAGTAGATCTCACCTAGCTTAATTAGGGGGTTTGAAATCTATTGTGTTTCCTTTCATAGATTAGTTTGCACTCCATTTGATAGATTAGTCTTGCACATTCATACTAGTTGCATTTGCATTGCATTCCCATTTAGATTCTTGGGGACATTGGCACTCTTGCCCTTGTCTTCACTTCAATCTCTCATTGCATGGTTGACTAGCAAGGTCACATTCTTGTAGCTCTAGCTGAGAGCAAAGCTCATAAGTCCTTGCAACTCCATGCATAGAGAGCTATGAGCCGCTTTGCGAGGCCTCATTGTTGAGCCACCTTGCAAGTAATGGTTCATAGAAGTGTGGTCACATTTTGACTCATACAGGAATCAACCTTTTATCGAAATTAAAGAGGGATTAGAAGATTCTAGAAGAGGTTTAGGATCTTTAGGATATTTCTAAGGTTTTGGAATATATATATATATATATATATATATATATATATATATATATATATATATATATATATATATATATATATATATATATATATATATATATATATATA
Source organism: Chamaecyparis obtusa (assembly GCA_027943335.1). Classification (NCBI taxonomy): domain Eukaryota; kingdom Viridiplantae; phylum Streptophyta; class Pinopsida; order Cupressales; family Cupressaceae; genus Chamaecyparis; species Chamaecyparis obtusa. Next base: position 932,731 of record BSBK01002893.1, on the reverse strand, counting down.
TATATATATATATATATATATTTTGTTTTTTTGGTCAATTTATTAATTAAATAATTAATAAATATTTTTGAGTTGGGATTAGGATTAGGAAATGATGGAATCAACCTTTAATTGAAATTAAAGAGGGATTAGAAGATTCTAGAAGAGGTTTAGGATCTTTACGATATTTCTAAGGTTTTGGGAAAAAATAAATAAATTATTTATTTTTTAGTTTTTTAGTCAATTTATTAATTAAATAATTAATAAATAGGGAAAGGGTGTTTAAATAAGATTTAAATATTTTTGGGAGGGATTTATTTTTAATTAAGATAAAGGAATTTAATGACATAAAAATAAATAAATTAATTAATTAATTAGTGATGATGTCATCAGGGGTTTTTCAGAAAGTAAAAATACTTTATTTTCTAAAGGATTTTTAGGTTTCTACATTTTTCCCCTTTTTAATGCGATGTCACAAGTGCAATGGCGTCAAAGACAAGAAAATAAGATGCCTCAAGGTAGAATTTGGAGGAATAAGGGGTTGTGCCCCCTTGAGAAAATAGCACAAGGAGTAAACATTGTGGAATTTTCTCGAAAGGAAATAGAGAGATAGAAGAAAGGAAGAAGGGAGGATAAATAACCAAGCTTCCAAGAGAAAAGATGGGTGAATGCAAGATGAGATGGAATGCAAAATGCAGAATGTAGCTAGATGAAAAGATGCAAGATTAATCTATATGATGCAAAATGCAGGGGATTTTGGGAGCTCCAAGTGCAAATGTGGAGAGCACAACCTAGTTTAATATAGAAATGCTAGAGACCTACCAAGGATACTGGGATCATGAGGCCTTGTCACCAGCATTGCATAGGAATGACATTAAAAAGACATGGAGGGTTGCCCCAGCATCACACATGATCCCGAAAAGGAGGCATGGTAGAAACGATGCTGGAGAAACCATAAGCAAATGACATTTCCCAAGTGCACCATGTAACCCTAAAGATCACATGTGAAATGTGCAAGGGTCACATCCAATTGACTCACAGGCAGAATCAAAATATCAAAAGACCTTGCCCTAGATTGTTTGCATTCACAGCGCACCATGATATAAAGGATCATGGTGACTTTGAGTAGAGAAACAATGAGAAGTCATAAAAGATTAACAAGATCGAAAGGACAAAATCCAAGACCAAAATGACAACTCCAAAAAGACATCCTTTTCCAAGGAGAGAGATTTGATTTGACTGATTTGATTGATGATGGGAAGATTGATCTAAATGTGTGGAAGGATACATCAACACGGACCTGGTGTGATGGGTGGAAGATTAGGTCTGATAGGAGGAAGGATAGATCCTCAAGGACCCACTGATTGATGAAAGAATGAGTGTTTTTGTTCATTGGAAAAATGATGAAGTCAAAGAATAATCACTATGATCAAGAATAGTCAACAATTGATGCTGCTGAAGTATGAGGTTGGGTACGACAAGAGTTCTGATCAAATGTTGTTGCAAGACTAACAAGGACTATATACAACAAAAAGGGATAATATGTACAACAGACAGGAAAAGATATACTACTGATATGTATAGAAGTTCAAGATTTGGGATACGAAGATCTTGCTATATAGGATATGGTACAAGAAGGATTGCGCTATACAGGATATATAGGATATGGTACAAGATATGTGCAGGCAGGATTGCAGATTTTCTTGAGGATTATAAAAAAGAGGAATGTTGGGGGATGGTGGATGGGGATGGGGATGGTAGAAAAAGGACTGAGATGTTGGGATGGGGGGATGGGAGTTTGATAGATAATGACTCAGTCCACTATGTTTGGTGCCTATTTGCCAGGTTTTCACCAACATACTTGTCCAAGGTGCTTGAGTTGCCAAGTTTTCACCATTGGATGATTATTTTCTTTTCTTTTTTTTTCTTTTTTGGTATTTTTCTACTTTTTTCAAATTTTTATGTATTTTATAAATATGTAGGATCTGATTTAGGCATAGAACCTCTTCAGATGTATGATGTTGATTGGATCATTCAAAGGCTCACCTTCCGGTATAGATAGTTGATAAGCTCCAAAGCCAAAGCATGTTGTGACAACATACAGGCCCAACCAAGTAGGCTCAAACTTGCCTTTCTTTTCTCTATATGCTTGAACCTTCTAATTTTCTCTAAAGACCATATCACTGACCTACAATTGTCTAGGATGGACCTTCTTGTTATAACTCCTTTTGAGTTGATTCTGGTATGAAACCAGGTGATCATATGCTTGTTGTCTCTTTTCATCCAACAGGTCTAGCTGTATGAGACATGCCACATGATAGTCCTCATTAGTGGTATAGTTCTTCATGGAGACTCACAATGATGGGAGCTTGACCTCGATCAGTAGAATGGCTTCGACACCATATACAAGGGAATATGGGGTCGTGCCTATGGGAGTGAAATAAGAAGCACGGTAGGCCCAGAGGGAAGGATTTATCTAGAGGTGCCAGTCATGACCAGAATCATTGACAACCTTCTTGAGGATTTTGAGGATTGTTTTGTTAGTTGCCTTAGCTTGGCCATTTCCTTGAGGGAAATATGGACTGGAGAAACGGTGATGGATGTGGAGTCTGGCACACAAATCATCCACATGCTAGTTTTCAAAAGGTGTGCCATGGTCTATGAAGATGGTAGATGGTATGCTAAAGTAGCAAATGATGTGGTAAAGGATGAACTTGGATATTTGGATGCTAGTAGTTAGGGTGAGTGGAATCACTTCAACCCATTTGGTGAAGTACTCAATGATAGTTATTATGTAGTTGTGTCCATCTGAGGAGAGGGGAGTGATTAAGTCGACAAGGTCAAAGCCCCAACATGAAAATGGCCAAGGTGGCGTAATGGGCTGCAAGTCTTGTGCTGGTGCATGAATCAAATTTGCATTATGCTGACATGGTAAACATTTTCTGACAAGCTCACAAGCATCATGTTCCATGGTTGGCCAATAATACCCAACTTGAAGCAACTACTTAGCTAGAACCATGCCACTCATGTGGACACTGCAAATTCCAGTGTGGACCTCTTGTAAAGCTAGGATAGCCTCATTTGAATCTAAACACCTAGAGAGGATATTGTGATACCCTCAATGATAAAGGGTGTTGGCTACAAGAGTGTAGTAGGAAGCTCTACAAATAAGGTTTTAGTGTTATTTTTTGGTGAGATGGGGAGATATGATACCATTTTTTAGATATGAATGGATGTCGTGGTACCACGGGGACTGAGGACCAACCAAGACACACACCATTTCTGCATCAACATTCTCATAAGTTGGCATGTGTAGCTGCTCAACTAAGAATTCATATTGTGATGCATCACATGGGATTTATAGCAAGGATCCAATAGTTTCCATTGCCTCGGCCACTTTGTTTTGAAGTCTTGGTATCTGTGTGAATTGTAGATTCAGGAAATGCCCTTTCAATCTATCCACTAGTTCTTTGTAGGGTAGCATCTTGTCATCCTTTATCTGATATTCATCTAGGACTTGCTTGATAATCAGCTGTGAATCTCCAAACACTTGCAATTCTGTGATATTCCACTGAATGGCTATTTTGAGACCTAAGATAAGTGCCTCATATTCTGCAATGTTGTTGGTACATGGGAATCCTAACTTGAATGATTTTTGGATGTAGTCACCTTGAGGTGTGATGAATAGGATTCTTGCCCCTGATCCATGCCATGTATAGGAGCCATCAAAGTATAACTTCCACATGGGTTGTTCTTCGATCATACATAAGTGTTCATTTGGGAATTCCATGATCAGTGGATAGGCATCCACCAACAGTGCCTCTGCTAGTTGATCGGCAATGACTTTCCCTTTGATTGCTTTCTGATCTATGTACTGGATGTCAAACTCACTGAGTAGCATGACCCATTTTTCCATACGACCTATGAGAGTTGTCCTTGATAATAGATATTTGAGGGGGTCCACCTTTGAAATGAGCCTGATTGTGTGGCTGAGCATATAATGTCTAATCTTTTGAGTGGCAAAGACTACTGCAAGGCATGCTTTTTCCATGGGTGAATAATAAGCTCATAGCCGACAAGAGTTTGACTAATGTAGTAGATGGATCTCTCTTTGTTTTTGTCATCATGTTGAGCTAAGAGTGCCCCCAGTGTTGTAGTGGTTGCTGAGATGTAGAGTATGAGAGGGTGTCTTATAAATGGTGGTACTAGGATTAGAGAGTTGGCTAGATACTCCTTGAGCTTATCAAAGCTTTTCTGACATATGGGGTCCTATTTGAAGCTTGTTTCTTTGTGCAAGAGATGCATGAAAGGTTGGCACTTGTTTGCCAGCTGGGAGATGAACCAATGCACTAATTGAAACTTTCCTTATAGGATTCTGAGCTATCTAAGTGTTCTTGGTGGAGGCATTTCTATTATTGCTTTGACCATTTTGGGGTCAATCTCTATGCCTCATCATGATACTATGAAACCTAGTCACTTTCCAGATGTTACACCAAAGAAACATTTCTTTGGATTGAGTTTTAAGCCATAATGATGTAAGTGATCGAATACACTCTCAAGAATGCTTAGGTGTTCACCTCATGTTTTAGATTTTGCAAGAATGTCATCCACATAGTCTTCTAGGATCTTTTGGATCATGTCATGGAAGATTGTTGTCATTGCTCTTTGATATGTGGCTCCTACATTCTTTAGCCCAAATGGCATCATGTTGTAGTAGAAAGTACCCCATGGAGTTGTGAATGTTGTTTTATGTTGATCTACTTCTTCTATATGAATCTAATTGTAGCCTAAAAATCCATCCATTAGTGACAACATTTCATGACCCGTTGTAAGATCTACAATCATGTCTATATTTGCTAGCGGGAAATCATCTTTAGGACATGCCTTGTTCAGGTCCCTGAAATCTATGCATATTCCAATATCGCTTGAAGGCTTTATGATAGGCACCATGTTGGACATCCAATCTGAGTAATCTATAGCTCTGATAATCTTGGCTTGGAGGGGTTTTTCAAGCTCTGCTTTGACTAATAAGGCAAATTTTGGATGCATTTTCCTCAGCTTCTACTTTACTAGTTTGACATTAGGATCCACTGCTATATGATGGATGACAAGATTAGGATCAAGCCCAGGCATGTGTGCATATGACCATATAAAATTTATAATTGATTCTCTAAGAAGTGCAATGAAAGCCATTTCTTCACCCTTTGTCAGATTGGCCACAATGTAGGTGATTCTTGGACATTCCTCTGTACCCAATTTGACTGGCTTAGTTTCTTCTATAATGATAGGTGACTAGTCAGGTCTGTAATCCCATATAGGAGGAAGAGGCAATTCTTCATCTTCTAGCACTTGAATTACCAAGTTTTCACTAAAAGATACGCTCTTTATTTTTACTATTTTGGAATCAGAATGTGCCCCAGAAGGGTTTTCACATAAGGACTCTGAATCCTTTTGGGTCGAGCTTATAGATGTGAGTTGACTCTGAATCTTGAACTGATTATGGGCCTGATGCCCCCATGAACTCTAGGAGTGCTTCTGTGCTCTAGAACTCATCATTGTGTGTGATGCTTGGTTTGTCCCAGTCTATGAGTTTAGGGTGAATGAGGAGAAGTTCTATGAGGTTAACAGTGAGTTGTTGGAGGAAAGAAGTGCCCAGGAGGATATCATCATTGAAGATGTCATCGTATGATTTCTTTTCTTCCTCTTCCGGGATGTCTTCAATTTCTATAAGGTCATCCTGGCTATTCAAGAAGGGAATGCTAGTCATGTTGGTGCCCCTTGTTGCGATATTAGGCCTTTGTATATACAGGCGAGGGGTATTAAAGCCAAGACCTTGATGTTGTGGGTTTTTGGATGCTATGATCGGGTCATTGCTTCCACCTTCTTGTGGTTCTAGACCACCACCTTGGTAGTTCCATTTCTCAATAGTGTACTTGTGTGATTGTGGGTATTTATCTTTGAAGTAGCCAAGAAGTTGAGTGTCAGGTGGTGGCAGATCTTTTTACAACCACCTATTGATGTTAGGATCCATCTCTTAACTGTTTATGTTTCCATGGGATTCAAAAGTCATAGGTCCCATTCTCTTGATTTCATGATGCTCTTCAGTAGGCTTGCTTTGGTGACTTAGGCACCCTTAGGTATGTGGATCAAGTGGGAGGGCCCCTATGGAAAATGCATCATGTAGGTTGTACTCACCATAGCCCTGGTTATTGATCTTGATGGAAGAGAGGGTGGAGGCAAGAATGGTCTCTAGATCATAGTGGGATCAGGATGAGTTGGCAACAGAAGTACTAATGTCAGTTCTAGGATAGTGAGTGGAATGAGGGAATGATTCTTCCATCACACAATAGTATGCAAAGGGTTGGGGGTCAGCATGGATGGTAACCTCAGTGCCTTGATGTGGGAATTTGATGCACTGATGGTAAGTAGATGGTATAGCCTTAATGGAATGAATCCATGGTCAGCCTAGGAGGATGTTGAATGGTAGGTCAAGATCAACATGGAAAATGGTATCTTGTGTCACTAGGCCTAGCTGAATAGGCAAAATAATAGTAGCCTCAGAGGTACACTCCAAGTTGTCATAGGCCTTGATAGTGATTACTTCATGTGATATATTGGCCTCTGTGAACCTAATATGTTGAATGAATTTTAGAGTACACAAGTTTAGGGCCGAGCCATTATCTATTAAGACCCATTTGATGCAAAAGTCTCTGAAAAGGTGTAGATAAATCCCAAATCCTAAGCTTCTGTACATATCCATTGTATATATTTTCTTGTCCATTGCACATATTGTCCCCTTTTGTTGTACATAGTCTTTATCAGTCCTATAATAGCATTTGATTAGAACTCTTGTCCTACCCAGCCTTGTACTTTAGCAACATCAATTGTCGACTATTCTTGATCATTGTGATTATTCTTTGACTTCATCATTTTCCAGTGAACAACAAGACTCATTCTCTCATCAATTAGCGGGTCCTTAAGGATGTATCCTTCTTCCTGTCAAACCTACTCTTCCACCAATCACACCAGGTCCATGTCGATGCATTCTTCCACATGTTCAGACTAATCTTCCCACCATCAATCAATTAGTCACATCAAATCTCTCTCCTTGGAAAAGGATGTCTTTTTGGAGTTCTCATTTTGGTCTTGGATTTTGTCCTTTGGATCTTGTTAATCTTTTACAGCTTCTTGTTGTTCTCTACTCAATGTTGCCATGATCCTTTATATCATGGTGCGTTGTGAATGCGAACAGTCTGGGGCACGGTCTTTTGATCTTTTGATTCTGCCTGTGAGTCAGTCAGCTGTGACCCTTGCATGGTTCACATGTGATCTTCTAGGTTACATGGTGCACTTGGGAAATGTCATTTTCTTGTGGTTTCTTTAGCATCATTTCTACCATGCCTCCTTTTTGAGATCATGTGTGATCCTGGGGCAACCCTGCGTGTCTTTTTAACGTCAATCCTATGCAACGCTGGTGACAAAGCCTCGTGATCCCAATATCCTTGGCAGGTCTCTAGCATTTTTGTATTAAACTAGGTTGTGCTCTCCACATTTGCACTTGGAGCTCCTGAAATCCCCTATATTCTGCATCATATAGATTAATCTTACATCTTTTCATCTAGTTGCATTCTGCATTTTGCATTCCATCTCATCTTGCATTCACCCATCTTTGCTCTTGGAAGCTTGGTTATTTATCCTCCCTTCTTCCTGTCTTCTCTCTCTGTTTCCTTTCGATAAAATTCCACAACATTTACTCCTTGCGTTATTTTCTCAAGGGGGCACAACCCCTTTATTCCTCCAAATTCTAACTTGAGGCATCTTATTTTCTTGTCTTTGACACCATGCCACTTGCGGCATCGCATCAAAAAGGGGCAAAATGTAGACACCTAAAAATCCTTTAGAAAATAAAGTATTTTTATTTTCTAAAAAACCTCTGATGACATCATCATTTATTAATTAATTAATTATTTTATTTATTTATTTATTTTTATGTCATTAAATCCATTTATCTAAATTAAAAATATTTAATTAAGAAATCCCTCCCAAAAATGTTTAAATCTTATTTAAACACCTTTTCCCTATTTATTAATTATTTAATTAATAAATTGACCAAAAAACTAAAAAATAAATAATTTATTTATTTTTTCCCAAAACCTTAGAAATATCCTAAAGATCCTAAACCTCTTCTAGAATCTTCTAATCCCTCTTTAATTTCAATTAAAGGCTGATTCCATCATTTCCTAACCCTAATCCCAACTCAAAAATATTTATTAATTATTTAATTAATAAATTGACCAAAAACACAAAAAATAAATATTTTATTTATTTCTTCCCGAAATATCAGAAATATCCTAAAGATCCTAAACCTCTTCTAGAATCTTCTAATCCCTCTTTAATTTCAATTAAATGTTGATTCCATCATTTCCTAACCCTAATCCCAACTCAAAAATATTTAATTAAGATTAAATATTAAATCCTCATGTTTATTAAAAATATTTTAATAAATATCCTCAAAACCTAAAACCTTTTGAAATAAATAAACCTTTATCTATTTCCTAAATTCTTAGAAAGTCCTAGACTCTTCTAGAAATTCTTCATCATCATCCAAAGCCTAGACTCTTCTAGAAGAAGTCAATCATTATCTTTGACCCAAACTCAACCCCTAACCTTACCCCAAACCCTGACTCAACCACCTAACCCAACCCTTTCCAAAATCCTATAAATACTCCTCATATCTAAGAGCAAAACACCAATTCACTTTCAATTCCAATATTGTTATAATGCTAGAATAGTTCTAAAATCATTCAAAGTTTTCATAGTAATTAGTAAATTTCATCATTTTTCAAGCATTTTTAGCTCACATCTTAGCATAGAACTAATGGATTAACTTATTTTAATTCATGTTTATGCATCATTTTCACATCTATTTTGGGCTTAAAATCTACCTAATCATATTAGTTGCATAAATATGATTTCTTGAGGCCATAGGGGCAATTTTGGGTGTTCTACCCAATATTGTGCCATATATGGGGTTTTCATGAATCTCAATCCCTCCAAGTCTACATTAGGAACATGCTCCAGGTGCTTTGAGAGCATACCCACATTCCTTTTATTTGAGCAAATCAAGCAGTGCATGGGCGCATATGTTTAAGCTCTATTTGAATGACTTTGTGAATTACTATTTGTTTTTGTTAGGTATATGATGTTTAGGCTAACATTTAACATGTCTACGCCTTTCAAAATAGATTAGGTTCACGTCGATCACATTTTGGCTAGAAAATTCCATTAGGATGCAAACTAATTTAATTGTCCACTATGTCTAGCTCTAATCTAATTTAATTGTCTAATCTTTGCATCAAAGAGGGGCAAAATGTAGACACCTAAAAATCCTTTAGAAAATAAAGTATTTTTATTTTCTAAAAAACCCCTGATGACATCATCATTTATTAATTAATTAATTAATTAATTTTTGTCATTAAATCCCTTTATTTTAATTAAAAATATTTATTTAAGAAATCCCTTCTAGAAATGTTTAAATCTCATTTAAACATTATTTCCATATTTATTAATTATTTAATTAATAAATTAACCTAAAAACCTTAAAATAAATAAAAAATTAATTTTAATCCTAAACCTTGAAAATATCTTAGAGATCCTAAACCTCTTCTAGAAATTTCTAATCTCACTTTAATTTTAATTAAAGGGTGATTCCACCATTTCCTAACCCTAATCCCAACTCAAAAATATTTAATTAAGATTAAATATTAAATCCTCATGTTTATTAAAAATATTTTAATAATATCTTCAAAACCTAAAACCTTTTGAAATAAATAAACCTTTATCTATTTCCTAAATTCCTAGAAAGTCCTAGACTCTTCTAGAAAGTCTTCATCCTCATCCAAAGCCTAGACTCTTCTGTTACAAGTAGTAGTTGTCGTTGCACTGAAAGATCGACCTTTTAATGCCCGATACAACCACTAGACTTATAGAACACAGGAGGCTGTTAAACCATGTCATGAATCCTGAGGGGAGCGCTGACCATTTTTCCAATAATATCTTTCTTAGTGTTACCCGAGGGGATTCAAACCTGTAACCAGGTTCTGATACCACTTGTTACAAGTAGTAGTTGTTGTTGCACCAAAAGATCGACCTTTTAATGCCCAATACAACCACTAGACTTATAGAACACAAGAGGCTGTTAAACCATGTCATGAATCCTGAGGGAAGCACTGACCATTTTGTCAACATCTTCTAAAAAGTCTTCATCCTCATCCAAAGCCTTGACTCTTCTAGAAGAAGTCAATCCTTATCTTTGACCCAAACTCAACCTCTAACCTTACCCCAAACCATAACTCAACCTCCTAACCCAACCCTTTCCAAAATCCTATAAATACTCCTCATTCCTAAGAGAAAAACACCAATTCACTTGCAATTCCAGTATTGTTATAATGATAGAATAGTGCTAAAATCATTCAAAGCTTTCATAGTAATTAGTAAATTTCATCATTTTAGCTCACATCTTAGCATAGAACTAATGGATTAACTTAGTTTAATTCCTGTTTATGCATCATTTTCACATCTATTTTGGGCTTAAAATCTACCTAACCATATTAGTTGCATAAATCTGACTTCTTGAGGCCTTAAGGGCAATTTTGGGTGTTCTAACCAATATTGTGCCATATATGGGGTTTTCATGAATCTCAATCCCTCCAAATCTGCATTAGGAACATGCTCGAGGTGCTTTGAGAGCATACCCACATTCCTTTTATTTGAGAAAATCAAACAGTGCATGGGCGCATCTGTTTAAGCTCTATCTAAATGAATTTGTGAATTACTATTTGTTTTTGTTAGGTATATGTTGTTTAGGCTAACATTTAACATGTCTACGCCTTTCAAAACATATTAGGTTCAGATCTTTTCCAAGGCCACAATATTAACAATCCCTCTTGGACTTGAGGGAAGATAATAAAGATCTCTAGTATGGAATGCCTTAATTAGGGATTCTATCCATGTGTTCCCACTACTATAATCTCATAATTGTTTTACCTTCAATAGTGAACTCTCTCTCAATCAATACGATTGAGATTGTCACAAGTAAACTGAACCATATGCTCCCTCTAAAGCTCAAGTTCATCAACTTCTTGACCTCTTGAAAATGTCAGACTTTCTCTGAATCTGAATTTCATATGCTTTTGTCCTGAAAGTATGTTAGAGATATAGTACAAATAGTTTATAAAGCTAAACTATCTCGTGCAAAAATAAAAATGATAGAAGCATACAAGATTTATTATTTAATGAATTACAAACTGAAAATTCATATCCATTAATAAAGCATGGAATACTTATCTTAAATTTTAGATATTTCCATTCGTGAGGTGAGCCCATATAGGAAATATCACGCATGAATCAACTCTCATTTTATGTCCTTATCATTGCTGCTGAAATTGGTATATTCATTCCTCATGTAATTCACATATTCATTCCCCATGCATTTTGATTCATAAAATGATATTACTTATACTCCACCTAATTATTTGATTTGCAGTACCCTTAAGACTGTGCTATCCAATTATATCTTAGATTGTGGCCAGATGAAAGGGAATTTTTCAAAATGGCACAACCTTTGACTCTTCACTCTGCAACAAAAATTGATAGGAGCATGTTACTTCAACAAAGGTTTGATAGCCATGACTGGGAAGATCAACTTGGATGCCAAGTCAGACTACGATTCTCCTAGAGACTTCAACATTGACACCAAGTGTTGTGACAATGCCTCCGAATTTGGGATGAGTATAATATACCAATTTGTTTTGTATCACCTCTGCCAACTCCTCAAAACCAACAATACATCGCTATGCCACACTCACAACATTAACAAATCAGAAGCAATTCTTGGCTCAATATAGCTTATGTATACAATTGTGGTCCTTGTTGTTACCCTATTACGATGCCTTGTGCAAGAATACATGGTTCACTATTAATCGCACATGTTGGGATTGTCGCTTTTCCTTGTTACCTTGTTCATTTTTCCTCCCAATAAGCATATGAATCCATCTTCTTGTGGTGGTGAGTGTGAATTGCAATTTAGTGAATAAACCAAATTGTTTTCTATTATCGTTCACCATATCCTGTTCCCTTTCACCAGTATCCTTTGTAGTTGAATTATCTTCGTTCTGCACCAGTTTGTATTCCATGAGCTTTGATCTTATCAATCTACATATGATCCTCAACCATACACATTCGACCATATGTTTCGACTGACTGGTCATTTCAGGTGGCAGATTTGGATCATCATTTGCTTTTCTTGTTTTGAGGGTATTTTTTAAGGATTCCACATAGATTTCTGAATGAGTTATTTGTCTCATCAATGTTGGTAGAAAATAACATATGTGCACTGACTATGATTCTTGTAATCACAGTAAAGTATTATAGCACACAAATTCCTTAGAGTTCCTTTTTTTTACAGTATGTCACATTCTAGGGGGTATGTGTCATATTGAATTGTTGTTTTTTTAAAAATTCTATTCAAGCATTCAAACCTCACATTCTTCTTAGCTGAGATTTTGTTTAAAAATTAGCAGTAAAAGAAGTTTGGTTTGGGCATGGCAACTTATGTGTTATTGTATATATTTTTGACAAGTTAAAGCCTGATCTAAGAGGCACTTTAGAAATTAATGAATATATCCTTTTGTGAACATGATTGGTGATTTGTTATAGCTATATAAACACTATTGCCCCAGATAATTTAAAAATATAACTATTGCGAGTAATCTACAATCTACGTTTGACAAGGGTGCTTCATCATTCATTAGTCAGCTTTCTCTGTAGTCTATACACATACATTTGAGTATGCGATTCAGTATGTTTACTATGCACCTAATTAGTTGAATACAAAGTTGAGCCTCTTCCCAAAGATTGGAACATTCAGCAGATCAACCCACAAGATTAGTTGTTAGTGCTTGTCTCTTCCATGCATTAATTTTATTCATAATTAACGTGATTGAATTCATGCCACTATGTTGAATTTGAAAGTTGTATAACATCTCGGGTGTGTTCAATCCTCTAAGTTACTATACAATCCAACAGAGACACCAATCACAAATGCCCTATGTCATCTACATAATGGACTCTTCAGGAACAAATAATGCTCATTCCAATACCTGCTCAATTTGCTTCCTACACTCTGAATGCTTAAGAGAACAGATGTGAGTATCATCCAGTGTCAAGACAATGATAGCAACAACTTGGCTTCTGACATTCAATAGAGGGTTGTGCTGGGACTTCTCCAAGGATTACAAACCTTAGATGTATTCCTTCAAACTGTAGTCTTATGGCTATGTTGACCGGTACTATGATTGTTGTGTATCCATCTTAATTCTCATTTTTTATCTTCCCCATTCAATATATATAATTTGCATTTTCCTTCCGTCATCGTATCCCTCTCTATATGCAATGTTGTGCACAACTTCCTTGAATTCTTCAGTCCTGTCCCTTGCTTTGCCATTTCTGTCACTGCTACAAATTTTGACAAAATTAAAATATGCAGACCTTTGGTGCAACTGATCTTGGCTAGTTTAATGTGGGTGGATTTAGCTTCCAAGCTCCAAAAATGTTGTTTCATGCCGGCAAATAAACTGGTAAAATGGTCTCGCACCAGTTACAAATCATATTTTAATTAGCTAATAATTTGAGACAAGCATTGCTAATAATTGGCAAATCTCTATAAAAAATGGTATAAAAATAGGGGCAGCATTTGGAGAACGGATCTGAGAAGATTGATGTGAGCAAGTCACCAATATCGCTACCAATTTATCATCAATTGTTTGTGAATATATTTTATTCTCTTATAGGTTAGGCTCTAATACATTGTTATTAAATCTGGATCATCCTATAGAGAATATATATATGTGCTATGTGAAATAGATTACCATTGTGATTGATCTTTTCACCAGCCATCAGTATGCATTTATATCCTTTGAATAGTCATGTCTTGAAGAGCCATGACCATACATGGCTTATGCTACATAGGGTCATGACCCTTCATAACCGATTGGTATTATTAACTATATTGTAACATATACAAATATCAAATGCTCTTTATATATATATATATATATATATATATATATATATATATATATATATATATATATATATATATATATATATATATATATATATATATATATATATATATATATATATATATATATATATATATATATATTTGACTATTAGATTAATATAATTATATCAATCAATTCAATGCTATATTTTAACACAAACCACTTACTCGAAGGGCTAAACCAGTCCTAAATGGAAGTGCTTCCATTTCCTGATGATACATTTAGCCCTCACTTTAGCAAGAGTATGGACTCGATGCAAACTCTTGGTAAAGGAGAAGAAAGATTTCAGTGGATCACAATGAGGTAGAATATCACTTAGTTAAGGACATGAGCCCCCAAGCCAAGGATTCTAACTCAACATAGACACACGAGGGTGTGAAAACAAAGAGAAAGATAAAAGACACAAAAAGAAGGGATAGTACTAAAACAAACCCAAATAAACTAGCAAAGGAAACCTTGCTAAGAAATTATTCTTATACTAATATCATATTTGGAAAGTTATCATAAAAGCATAAATGAATACATACGAAAGACAAGAGAAACGCTATAAATAACATAGCTTCATGATCTAATCCTACTAGCATGAAAGCGAATGAGAGAAGAGAAAAAGAGTGATTACCTCACCCAGTAAGATGCCCACCTTACCATGAATTACTAAGGAGGGAGAGCCCAATAGGTAGCCAAACCTGATAGTTCACCCAAAAAATGTGCTTTGTAGTTGTAATGCATCTTCTGATGGCTTTTGGAATACCCATAGATCCACCTTCTTGTATCACTATGGAATATAAAATGTGTGTCCCTTCAGGATTTAGCAACTTATGTGCATTACCTTCCATGGATTTAGCATGTTTGAAAATTGAAAATGCATTTCTCTTCGAGATTTAGCAACTTATGTGTGTTACCTTCCAAGGATTTATCATATTTGAAAATTGAAAATGCGTGTCTCTTCAGGATTTAGAAGCTTATGTGTGTTTCTTTTTGAGGATTTAGCATATTGCAAAATGAAAACTATAGTACAAGGGAGACCCTATATATGCCCCCCTCCTTATCGTGGCTACCTCATAGATAGGATAAGGAAGAGAAAGAGGATACCTACTTCACAAAGTAAGGAGATATCCTATTAACAACAATGTACACTATATTCTTAGCGAAGAGTCTTGACCCTTACATCAAAGAACATAGATAATCATGAAAAAGGATATGTCACTTATGGAAAACAAATCCTCAAAGAGAAAGAGATCTTATCAAGAAGACCCCCACCGTAGAGGAGTGCTTTGGATAAATTATCATCTTTCAAAGAAAAGAAAAGTGAGACCAAAGATTCAATCAACAAGCTTCCTGCAATCAAGAGGAAGAGGAATCTTGGAATGAAGGAATCAAACTCCAACCCTAAAGCAAGGGAAAGAATTTATAAAGAACATAATTTTCAAAATATAGAAGAGGTGATGACTTAGGACAACAACCTCTCACATAAAAGGATATCCATAGCCAACACATTAGTCAGTATAATTAAATAATTTTGCAGAATAAATAAATGCCACTAAGCTAAGGAAAGTAGATCCCTAGACATAGAGAAAGAAAGAAAAACCTTTCCCCCCAGGGATAAAAGAAAGGGATACCTTTGCAAAACAAAATGTCTTAGCAAAGATATCATGAATAATAAAAGAGAACTATGGATGATTATGATCATAATACAAAACCATAGGAAAAAAGAATAACCAATTACACTCAAAATAGAATACATGCTAAGAGCATAATGAATTCTAAAGAAATGGAAGAAAACACCTCTCTCCCCCTAGTGAAGAGAGAAGAGGAGAGAAGATCTACATTATGGAAGAATGAGGGGTATTTCCCATATCAAAATTATGAAGGGATTGTAAAACCACATGAGAGTGGGATATAATTCATAAAGCAGCTCTTTCTCTAACATACAACTTGAAATGCACACAATCAACAAGTAAATGTGTATTACTATAGTGAAAAAGGACATTTGTACTTCAAGAGAGCATCTTTCGATATAGGTTTAAAGATTTATTTCTTAGAATTCATTAACTAAACATACACTTTCTTAGCCACATCTTGAGGAGTATTAGGGTAAGCTAAGGAAGGTGTTGGGAGAAGAACATGAAGAGGTGGGCAACGGTCAAAATCAACCACCTTAAATTGAGATGGCGGGTAGCCAAGGCCACACATCTTTTTTAGGGGGTAGATGAACCAGATATTTAATACCATGTTCATTAATACCAAGCCTAAACCCTTATAACCTTGTTTAGCCATCATATTTTATCCTTTAGTGTACATATCTTGTAAAGCTTCTGCAGGAGGTGATTGTTTATGATGATCATGAGAAAACATTGTATAAGGTGGAATAATAGGTTTAGAAGAAGTTTATTTTGTCTTTCCTTTAATATCATCATGGATCGGATAAGAAGGGGAAGGTAAATCTAAGAATTCTTGCACATCTACATCATGAACCATAGTTTGTGCCTCATCATAAGTGTGGGAAGAACTAGGAATAGAAGATGGAGAATTGGGAATAAGAATATTAGGAATCAGATTAGGAAGGATAGGATTAGGATTAGGAAGTTTAGGAACTAGATTATGAAGGATAGGATTAGGATTAGGAAGTTTAGTAAATGATGCATCATCCACAAAATTCTTCATAAAATCCAAAAGAGAAATAAGTCCTCCACACAAATCTTTAATGAAATTTTTGAAAGTAGGAAGACTAGTATTAGTTAATCTCACAATAGCATAAGAAAGTAAAATATGAAGAGTGAAAAACATAATGAAATGCATGATACTCTCATAAACATCATAAGTACTATAAAGAGATGCTAAGAGCATAATGATAAAGAAAATAGCCACATAATAAAGCATCTTAAAGATCTTCATAGTGAATGAAATGCAAGAAATGAAAGAAAGTATCCAATACCAAAAAGAAAGAGTTGTCTATCGTGGGTTCACCAAAATGTAAAGATAAAAAATATGTATATGATAATGATATGGTGTAAAGATGAAATAGTGATGATATGCTAATGTAATGTATGGAGATGTGATATATAATAAAATGTTGGAATGATTTGGTATAGAGATGTGATATAATATGAAAAGATGAATGTGGAAATTATGTGGAAAATGTTGTGGACATATACTAACCTCACAAATATAAAAGATTTGGAAATTGTTGTTTTCCGGTATCTGTACTAAGTTTCTAGAAATTCTACAACCGGATCTGGGATGGGAACACAAAGACAACTCGAAAACCCAAAAATATTTTCATTTTCTACGAAAGGTTGACCTTGACCTACACTGCTACGATGGATATTCTATTCAAAAATCCGAGAAGTTTTCCAAAAAGGGTATCCGAATCTTCTTTGAAATTCATTGTTCCATACCCGCACCTACAAGAGAAAGGGTTTTGTTGTTTGGATGATGGGTTTGCCTTGTTCAAACCTCAGTTTTGGAATCAACCTTGAAATATAATTGAAATTGAGAATGCTCGCAAGTAGTAGAAGTAGATCTAACAATGAAGCTATGATATTCAATAGATATGCAATTGTATTTGAAATGTAAACAAGTATGTTAATATGAAAGCATAGACACAACACTAAAAAGCATAAATGTAAATCAAAACCTCCATGATTATATGCTTGGAATCCACCTTGAAGGGAGAATGAATAGATCTTGAAGGAATATCACACCACCATGATGGATAAATCTAGGGTCTGAATGATGAATCATTGAATTCTTGAACCAAATCCCTTCAAAGGCTTGAATGCTTGAATCCTTGATCTTCAATGGAAAACTTGAATGCTTTAATATAGATGATTTCTTGAATACTTGATTGTGCGCTTGATGCTTAAGGGAAAACTTGATTCATAATTGATTGATCACTCATGAATCATTGATGTGTGATGATGAAAATGAGAGAAGGCTTCCTTTTATAGTGATGTAGGGCACAAACTTCTAGAGAGGCCAACATAGGGGAAATAAATTCTCATTAAGCATTTACCCTTGGAAGTGGACCTAGATTAAATATAATTTAAGAGTTTACAATTTTGAAGCCTGAAACAACTACCCTAGAAGCGGGAAATAAAACTTTTTGAACCTAACATCCAAAAACCCTTGAAATTTGAACCCTGGGTCAGGGTCAAGGTTGACCTTGACCTTGAGGTCAAGAACCTCAAATTCACAAAACAGGCTTCCAAAAACAGGCATAAAATAAGTGGAAAATGGGGGAGAACAAGAGAAAAAGCCATATCCAAGCCAAAGACCTATTCAAGGCACTTGACATGACCCCAAAACACTTACTCAGAGGGCTAAACTAGTCCTAAATGGAAGTGCTTCCATTTTCCAATGATACTGTTCTATCTCTATGCTTTGGAATTTCTCTAAAACTTCGATAGTCACCTTTTTTTTTTCTGTGTATTAGAAGAAAATATGGCTATGTAGGAAGTTTGAAATATCTTATCTTTTCTACAAGCTATAGATTTTTTTTGTTCTTTGGCTTCATGTATATCATTTGTATCTCATTTTTAATAGGAACTGAAGGGTTTTGCAACAATAAAGCATACTTTCATCCTACCTTGTATCTCTGGACCTTCATGATTATTGCTGGTTAGACACTATGTAATCCATGGTCCTTTCTCTTTTTGTATTTTAGTTGTAACGGGCTTGAATCCATGAGGCTCATGACCATATATTTTGGATATTTTTAGGTTTCTTGATGTGAGACATTGTATACTCATACAACTATTGTACATGTATATGTGTTGCTTTTACCATTATGTCAACTACTGTTGTTATGGCTCGAATCTGGGTGCTTCTATTATAGGTCTATTTCTCTTTGATTTCTCAGCTTTTGATGTTCAAGGGTCCTAGCATATGTGTATTTGTTTTTTGATGTCAGT
The DNA here is from genome assembly GCA_027943335.1 of Chamaecyparis obtusa. Taxonomy (NCBI): domain Eukaryota; kingdom Viridiplantae; phylum Streptophyta; class Pinopsida; order Cupressales; family Cupressaceae; genus Chamaecyparis; species Chamaecyparis obtusa. The sequence goes on along the minus strand of BSBK01002893.1, from coordinate 913,713 downwards.
ATAATAGCCACAAGATCCTGTAACTTCTAATTTTATGTGTTTTCCATAGAAATAATGGGGTTTTTCTAGAGAAATCTGGAACCTTCATGTAATCACTGTCATTTTTTTTGGTTGGTCTAGGCTTCTTTCCTTATCACCATGGTGCTTGTGACTTCCTCTTGGATATTCTCTTTAATGCTAAAGAAAATCATCTGGATTATTTGATAACATTACTATGATGCTACTATGATTTAACATCAATGTTCCTTTCTTATCAAAATTATTATTTATTGCTTAAAGCCTTGGATTTTCATAGTATACTTTTTCTAAATAATTGAAACTCTTTTATGAACTAGTAAATATCATGATTTACACAACTATCGTGAGCTTTTAGTAACAACCATTTCATCATTTATATGATTTATCAATGACATGGACATTGTAGTTGTTATGACTGTCAAAATAATCATGTTTACCACCCTTTGATGTTGTACTCCTTACTATGATGATGATCATGAAACTTCATGATGATACTTCTATTATGACTGTAATAGAAAATGCAAGCACCTTTTGACAAATTTTGTCCACTTGATGTAGAGCTTTCTTTCCATGGCATGATGTACCATTGTTGTTATTACATGTTGTGATTGAAATAGACAGTGCCACTTTTTCTATTATTAGTGCACTGATCTCAAGATGATACTTTGTTCTGTTATTTTCACCATGAGGGTTATTTAATAATAGTGATTTCTCCAAGAATACTACCATGACAGTATTGATATTGTCTTTTCCTTTAAGAATTTGATATCTAGTATAACCTAAACACATCTTCCTTTTCATTGTTGCACTTACCACATAACAATGATACTCTTTGCTTTGCAATCTATTTGAAGTGATGTTCATTCCAGCTCTATCTTTGAATTGTATTAGTATATATGACATGTTTACATATGATGGATCACATATATGATGGAATTTTGACCTTTATAAAACATTGAACACTCTTTTAGGCTTGATACTTTTGATATCTTTGGCCTAATTCATGGTAGATGATCTCCACTCCTTGGTATCATTATTTTGCTTGAAACAAACCACAGATGATGATAATGATTTTTTTGTTCCCTTCATTCATGGAAATTAATATAGATTTTTCTTGATGCATATGGTTTTCATAGGCATGTGGATATTACCGTCTTGTTGTCCCCGTGCTACCTTGTAGCATAATTTTGCTTTCAATGTTGTTTTTATGTTCTTGACTTTTATTGCATGGAATTCACTAATGAATTGTGATTTATTGTCCGTTGTGACTATAATTTCAAACTATATGGATGTAGAAATGATTGGAAACTTTTTCTTACTAGTTTTACTCCTATCCTAATGGCTATTGTTGTTGTTGTCACACCTCTTATAGATGTATATGAAATATTTGATAGATTTATGCTCTGCATACCTGTGCCATGAAGCTCTTGATGTCTTTTGATTATACTTGAATCACCCATTTGTATTGTATAGTGTTGATTATCTTTGAAATCTGACTTTTGTCCATGTAGTTCTTATCTGCCTTAAGCATGTGAGATGCAAACTTGTAGCATCTCTTTTATCTTGTCACTATGATTAAATAACATATACTTAGAACACACAACAATGATCCATTAAATGTCACTTTTTTCTTTTGCAATGAATACTATTACAATTCAAATTACCACTATACCTTGGCAATGATCTTATGCTATCCATTGTTTATCATTTGTAATTTGAATTACATCTTGTAGCTATGTACCTGTCACTTAACAACATGTCGGGTTCAACCCTCATGGGAACCCACTTCATCCCACATGTTAGATGATGAATGTGTACCTGTTCCTACACATGAAACAAAGTCATTAGATGTACAAATAATGATTTATTTTGATCATTTTCTCTTCGATTCTTTTGTGCACTCTGAGAAGTGAATATGCATTTGTTGATTTCATATAAACTGATGAGGTATCCCTAAGCTCTAACAACATTTTTTTCTCTTCCCATGTAGGTAACCTTAGACAATCTAACTTCTGGAGCTAATGATGAAGAAATCAACAATGAGATTCATCATTCATCAGAAAATGATGAGTCCCCCCCTCTATTTATATGCTCTTGCTTATGTATATTTTTTTTCATAGTGTACATTTAGTCAGTCCCATGACTTGTGTGGGATTACATTTCATTTTCCATTCTTGAATAAAGAAAACACTCTTTTAAATGCGCAATGTTGTATTAATGATTCTTATTTGTTGTAAATTGTTGCATCTATCTATGATTCATTCAGGGCATTTTTATTTTGTAAAAACACAACTAATAACCGAGATGCACCTTAAAACTATAAAACCTAACCAACTCCATAAGATTGAGATGTTAAATAAAAATAGGTAATGATAAAAATAATATTTTTAATTAACATATCAAATTGTGACAATTACCTTCACAGCTATTGATAGATACTCAACTAAGGTTCTCTCTCCTAACCTTTAACTGATCATGGACATGTTAAACTTTGTTGATTTCTTTCACTTCTAATATGAAGAAAGAATATGTGTAAAATAAAAATAATCTTAATATACTAATCTACCATCTTAAATTGGACGCACTTCAATTTATGACCTTTTAGCTCCTCTTTAGTGTGTTCGCATTGCACATTTGCACTTGGAGCACACAATTTCCTCTTTCTTTATCTCTCTCCTAGGCGAAATTGAGGTATGACCTAACACTTCCTCTTTGAATTCCCTTTCTCTCACTCATAGGCTGAGGTAGGATCTAAATATATCCATCATCCTCTTGCTAGAGCTCATTTTTTTGAATCTAGGCTTGATTTATCAATCCCTGATACACATTACACTTGGATCCTCTGCAGTTCTAGAAGCCTGGGTTACAAACCCAAGACTCTGGCCTCCTGGGGAATAGGTCGACCTATTCCAGAATAGGTCAACCAAGTCAACCTGTTCCCTGGTGGTTGGAAAGTGTTGGGCCCGGTCCTATTTCAAAGTTCCATTATTACTCACTCACTATAGTCAGCTCCCACAAGTGTAATTTCAAAAATTCACTATAAAAAAGACATCTAGTGCCTTATTTTCCTCATGATGGATGATGATAGAAGCAAGGTACAAGCACATGTGGACACCCCAATTTGACATAGAGCAATTGCAAGGTGGAAGTTAAGGGCTTAATGTAATTCTTTCATTGCAAAGTGAGGCCTTCATTTACATTTATTCAATTCAAGCATTACATGACACCATGGAGATGCAAGGGGATCATGAAGATGGTTAGAGTACTTTAGCCTTGGGGGTTTGGTATTCTTTTTGTGCTATATTCATATCTTCTCTTTGTCTCTTCATATTTTGCACACATTTACATTTACGAGTACACTTACATGCTAGGCTTTCACTCATAGAGTAGATTCTTAGCTTTTGCTAACTTGTTTACATTCTAGATCTACAATCTAGGATTCACGAGCATTACATACACACACATCTTTCCTAACGACTATTCGTGGAGGTGGAAATCAACAAAACGGGGGGTTGACTAAGGCAGACCCCTTTATAGCCACCACACACACCAATTTTGTAATAGACTTGCAGGTTATCGATTTGGAGACCACATATCTAGAATCTATTCCCCAAGACCTTTCCAAAGAATTTAGGTTGACTTTGCTACAGTGTCCCGGGAACACAGTGACTTTGTAAAAAAGTGTCTAGAACATGTTGCACTAGGTCGACCTATTCCTGGAGGTCTGAGAAAAACATCAATTTTGGGGTTTTTTGTTGTGATCATAAATCCGGAATCGAAAGTCCCACCCTAGTCTCAGATCTACAAGTTTTAGAGCAAAAACCCATATTCCATTGCATATTTTGAGGTAAGTACCTTATCTTTTGTTTCATTGTTAGAATAGATCTATGTTTATAATCTTAATTGGGTTGATTACATATACTTGGTTCCTAGACTCATCTTACACTTCTTGGTTAATCAATTAGTTCAATCTTGTCATTTTCATTATATATCTATAATATAATTACATTGCTTGAAAGAGGTCTTGCTAGTGTACTTCCTTGATATAACTTGGGTTTAGCATGGGCATCCCTTATCACCCTTGAGATTTTGCTAATCTAGCCTAGGTTGTATTGAGAGTTATGCTCAGAAGCCCCTCTTTCTCTTGTATTGAATGGCTTAGGGAGAAAATGTTAAACTTGATATACCTAGCTTGTATTGTTAGACTCATTGATGTCATTTTCCCCCTGAATAACAAAAAAAAATGCATGTGATAAAGACTTTTATTATTTGTTATTATATAATTTTATTTAAATAAAATTAATAAAATATAAATAACTTTTTTACATAAAATACATTGAAATTATATAATAAAAATGAATCCCAATCAAATAAAAAACTGTGTCGTTAGAACCAAAAAAAAATGATAAGGTATTACATGCAAGCGAAAAATAATAATCTTATTCTCTCTTCTTGAACCTCCTTCTCAGCTACAATGCTAATACATCTTAGCGATGAAAGAGGTAATTGGGCTCTCCATATAGGCCTGTGACTAGTACATGTATATCTTCATCATGCTATGATTTATAGGCCTCATCAAAGTGCTCACACCGAAAGGTTATTTTCTTTTCATATACTAGGGGTCATCTCTAAAATAATATTATCACATCATGGCATGGAACAGGTTCATTGGTTGCCTGGACTATCTGGAACATAACTACCAAGTTGCAGAAGATCAAACTTCCAAACTTTAAAAACCTACTCCAAAACCAAGTGCAGAAATGCATGTAAGGCTTCTTGAATTTTATTTATGCTACTAGTTTTCTGATCTACCCTCCATTGTCAGGCTCATGCTCCATGTCCACGATTTATCATTCTGTCCTGTAACCTGCCAGTCTTTGATATATCCAGGGCGGGATTGCGGTGGATTGATTTCCATTGCTCCTCCCAGCATGGCCACAACCTGTGACATGGAAGGTCGTTGCGTGGGAGTTGCCTGTGTACATAAAAGAGCCACGTGAATCACTCTCACAACTTCTTCTTCAGAGCAGCTGGAAAGAACGCTGGTATCAACCAATTCTACAAGTCTCCCCTCGTACAACTGCCAGGTCTGCAAGTTCATTGATTGGTAATATAAGATATTGCTTTCAAAGAGTACATATTAATTAGCTATTTCTTCTCAAACATCTGCTGAATCTTTGGTTAAAGTGTCAAGAAAACATTGGTACCAAATCAAGAAGATAGACCATCTCATCTGGCGAGCTACTGTCTTCGTGACTTCTGTTGCTAGCAACTTCGAGAGAAACTACTCCAAAGCTAAAAACGTCAGCTTTCTCCGTGAGATGTCCACGCAAAGCATACTCTGGAGCTAAATATCCGCTGAAAGCAGTAGAAGTTCAAACTTTTAGTATACATACAAAGTACAGTATCAACCCTCATTTTAAACCTTGTCGGCATTCTGCATTTCGGTGTTTTCTAGAACATTGAAATCAAAACAAACTGCTTTTACTGAATCCGGCCAATATCTGCTTGGAAGAATAGTTAAACATATGAACTGTGCTACAGCCACATATTAAATTTATTATGTTATCTTGAGTCCTACATTTACTATAACTGGCAAAGAACAAATTCTCGATCTCAACCTTACTGCTGATAAAAGAATTTCAATTTAGTGAAACAACCACTGGAAACTCCCTCTGCAAGTATTAATGAGACAGAAATCTTACATTGTTCCTGCAACTCTAGTACTGATGTGACTCTTCGCAGCATCATAGAGCCTCGCCAATCCAAAATCAGCAATTTTTGGATTTAAATTATCATCTAGAAGGATGTTATTTGGCTTGATGTCTCGATGTATAATTTTAACTCTCGATTCTTCGTGAAGATATGCCAACCCACGTGCAACTTCAAGGCAAATGTTAAACCGTATAGGCCAATCAAGGCTTACCTTAGATCGATTAGAACCTGAGGTTTATTAGAAAAAGGGATAAAAGTAATATTAATTGCAATTTAAATGTTTTCAAAAGACAAAGTGAATTCTTAGTTTGTAGCTATTATGTAGAGAAATATACAAGGCCATACCAAATAATGCTCGCCCAAGACTGTTGTTGTGCAAATATTCATAGACCAAGAGTCACTCTTCGTCTTCAATACAACATCCATAGAGTTTGACGAGACTCCGGTGTTGCACAGCAGATATTGTGGCAACCTCATTTAGAAATTCCCGTTTTCCCTGACCAGACGTGGAGGACAGCTTCTTTACTGCCACAGGATTCCCATTTTGCAGCACACCCTACAATTGAAATAATTTATTGTTAAATAAGCGTTTCGATTTATATTTGATTCATTCACTGTCTCAAAAAACAATCAAATCGCTCTTTTTATAAATAAGGTTAAATTTAAATTTACCTTGTAAACAGCCCCAAACCCGCCCTGTCCTATTTTATTCTCAATAGCAAAATCTTTTGTAGCAATTTTCATTTCTGTTAAACTGAAAAGATGAGCTTTATCAGCCATATTCTTTAAATCTGCAAAAACAAGCAACATAGCAATTATAAGATCTACGTTCATGGAAATCCATTGCTCAATACTATTTTCATTTACAAGAAATATGATCTAAGAGAGAAAACGTAATTGAGCTGATCTCAAAAATGCATGGAGTTTGGCCTTAAGCTTAGCAACATGTATTATCACCTTCGCTATCATCGGCTGAAGAAAATTTTCTTTTCTTTCTCTTGTTTCTCAAAACCACTAAGAATGGACATAATAGAACGCCAACCCCAACAATAACTCCAATAATAATTCCAGTGATTCTTGTTCGGCTGTTATTGCTGGAACTTTCTATGCCAATAGTTGCCTTGAATTCTGCAACAATAAACGGAAAATAAATTATGAAGTGAAAAATTCCAGAATGGTTCTCTTAAATTTTTTAATTTTTTTTTTATTATTATTTTTTTACAAAAATGGCATTGCAACTAACATCCATTGCCCCTACAATGGCCTGGGCATCTGCAAAAGAACTACTGTCTACCAGAAGAACTCTCTGAAACATACTCTGGTGACGAAGAACCTGCAATGACATCGGTCCCTGTGAAAGCCAGAAGAAAGTAGATGCCAACCACTGGGCCTGGAAAATGTCCAGAACATAACTAATTCTGACTTGATGAAGTACGTAGAACAGCATAAAATAAAACTCCCTGCAAAGGCACACTCCGTCTAAAGTGCAAGTAAATCACGAGGATAACTCCCTTGAAAATCTTGCCAAGTTGTTACTGGCACAAAGAGAAGACACTAGCTGATTATGTTCCCATTCAAAAGAATCATGACGAAGAAAAACTCCCAAATTCGCTAGGTAGTCGGCAAGCCCATTTGCCTCTCTATAGCTGTGTGATATCTTGTATTCCTCAAATAATGGAATGGATTTATGCACTTCCCTTAGAACATAATTAATCTCGCAGTTCACAGACTTACCCAAAGAAACCGCCGAGGTGACCAGCTGGGAATCACCTTCAAAATAAATATGTTTTATACCCAAACAGATTGCCCCCCTAATACCCACTAATAAAGCCCTGGCTTCTGCCAATTTATTGGATCCACAAAGAAGTCTAACTCCTGCCGCTCGGATAACATGGCCTTGTGAATCACGTAGAACCCACCCAGCTCGCGAGACCCCTGGACTCCCTTTGGAAGCACCGTCAAAGTTTAACTTGACGAAGCGATTATCTGGAAGCTCCCATTTCACATCCTTCCTAATGTCCTATTTAGATTGCTTACCAATTAGAACTCCCTTAAACGGAATATGAATCGAAGGCCAATTATTCAAAATCCTGGAGCCTTGGGAAGAGAAAGTTGATGATAGAGACTTTGAACTGCTAACACAGGCATTAACCATTTCCGAGATTGACTTCTCTGCCAACACAATGATCTGATTAACTGTGCAATATTCCTTCCTGAAGATCCTCTTGTTCCTTTCCCACCATAAACACCAGGTGATTGCAGGTGGAATAACCCTCCAAATTTCTGCGAAAAAAGAGTCTCTGTAAAGTAAAGGCCATTGGTGGAGAATTGATGAAGGAAACAATGTAAAGGACCCTGCCAACCCAGTTTTCCAAGAGCCCGAGACAATAACTCATAGGCAAAATCACCATAGTTAAATTAAAATTAAAATTAGACCAGTTGTCTTTTAAATTAAAATTAGATAATTGTTAATCTCCATAGTGAATGTCCTTTGATTTAAAACTCGATAATTAGATATTCTTTTAAGGCCAACATTCTATCTTACCAGGAGTAACCCTAATTGCTGACACCAAAGGTCCGCGCGTCCACTCAGATGGTATGCCAAAAGTTCCCTTTCCAGCCCAAAACAGATGCACATCAAGAATGTTTTCTGTCACGCTGACATTATAAGTCTTTATAATTGCCACATTTGAGTCTCCAGCCGCCTCCTTGATATTGAAATCTCGTAACTTTCGGGTTCCCTGCATGAAAAAGAGTTGAAACAGTGAAAGATATGTAAATGGTTGAAATGATGAAATCTTAGTGTCAGTAATACAATGATTCCAATATCTGCTCAACGCTCAAAAATAATGACTGCAATGTGCAAGGCCCTCAGAAAATAGACCATAATCAGTAAACATGATATAACATCACAAAACAATGTTGAAGTGTCTACTTGCTTAACAACGATTAATTTTGCATGTTATCCCATTCAGAAAGACGATGGTAATGCATCTTGTTGTTCTTTTGAGATCTCTCCGAGCTTGACTGCATCACCTGTGAATCAATGCAATACAACACACACGTGCTATGAGATGGTCTGAACATTTGGTTAAATTGGAAACAGGGGAAATACCCCATGTATTTTTCGTAGACTTCATGGAACTCCACTAAAATGTCGGTTTGGATGCTACTATATGCCTTTTTGGTTTTTGGAGTCAGGCACATAACCCTCTTTTTTATTTTCTGTCAATGGTTCTTCATCATTTTCCTTATTGCCTTTGCGCCCTTCATAGACACTTGGAGGTCTTCTTTACATATTCTCATCCATATGTAATCTTAGCTCTTCCACCAAGGAGCTGAAAAAAAGATCGGGGTTTCGGATGTTATAAAGAGCTACGATAGCTTTGGTCGATCCTTATGAATCTAATTATGATTTTACTCTTATCTTAACTTTTTGTAATTTTTGCAATGACAACTACCCAACCTAACTGAATTTTGTTTTTTTGTGAGTGGAAGCTGAGATCTTTTGCATACTACCAGAGATCTGATTACTTGACAAAGATTACTGTCTAAACTCTCTACTTTTCCTTCTGTAAAATCCTCAGATGAATTAATATTTCCTTTCCGTAATGCTTTTAAGCACAAGATTGTAATTGGTAATCTTGATAATGCCCGATTGGGGAACACGTTCTTTTTATCTCTTTGTTTATAGAGGATTCCAATAGAAGCTTTACCTTTTTTATGGTAATTGACTGTAAGGCACCCTTACAGACCTCATATACAAAAATAACCCATTCAGACCCAAAGAAATTCACAAGTAAAGTTTTCAATGTTGCTATATATTAAGCCAAAATTAAAATTTCTTGGCAATGCCACTTTATAGTGGGCCTGTTAAGAGTAGGTGATACACACAGGGATATTGGGTGGCATTGTTGCTGGGGATCCCAAGTGAGGTGTGGAGCCAATAAACATGTATTATGTATCACTCTGAGACTCCATCTCAAACCAGGCCTCTTCCTTTAGCTGTTGATTATCAATCTTCTGCACGTGTGCTTTGTGGAAAATCAACAATAATAAGAAATAATGACACAACCTGCCACAAATCATAATTTTGAAAAATAATTAAAATCAATATCTCCGCAAGTTTTGACAATAACCTTTATATTTTAAATCTATTAATACAATTTATGCATCAATTTGTGATCCTTATAATTTACATTTTTTTTGTAGATATTTTGTTATCTATTGGTGAAAGTCTTCAAAATAGGCATTAATTGCATATTTACTTAATAGAGAAAGATTTGATGATTGTATGTATATAGATTAGAAGTTGTATATTATATCTTATTTCTTTTTGGTATAAGATGAGAAGTTTTACATTTGTACGTATTTTAAAGTATAAAGTATGTAACTTCTATAATAATGATATTTTATGTATTTGGACAAAAGTGGTGGAATATGTACAAGGTCAAACTATTAAATGTTAGGACAAGTACATAATTAAATTTATTAGCAATACATTAGATTGACTTAGTTCTTATGTGGAGATTCTGATTACTATTATTTATATTTCTTTAGGAGATGGTGATTAGTTGTACACATTTTGGTGTTTACTAACATGTTAAGATATATTAAGATTTGTAAATTTTGAGACAATAGATTAGAAAATCACAGAAAATGAAGAGACAAATAATAACAACAATTAGACAATTCGAAGAGTGCTCTACTTTTGTAACAGAGGATGCTCTGTTTTACTAAATTGTATATCCAAATTTTATTGGAGCATAAAAGAAACAATATAAAGACTGACTATAAAGACTTTACACCAGCTGTAGATTAACAAATTCTGCAACCTCTTCTACACAAGTCTTAATTTAGTGAAAACTATAAATTATCTGAAGCATGGACAAAGAAACTGTAACAACATAACATGCACATGCTGCTTTATTTGCTAGGAAAGAATAAATTAAAGTTAAAACTAAAATTAGTCTAAAACTCTATGCATGTGAATGGACATGCGTTATTCTTACAAATCAGCACAGCTAATTCAAGATGCGTGGTGGTGAAAATAAAATCTAAAATTAAAACTAAAATAGCATGATCTTCAAACTGCACATTAATCATCTTCATACCCCCTTGGTGTAGAGAGGAATAACAATCTGATCTTGAAGTGCCAAAAATTGATCTTTTGCAACAACTACATGGTGAGGATATCTGCTAACTAATCTTGGGTGCTGATATATTTCAATTTCACTTTTTTATTTTTTACAAAATTATAGATTAAATTATACTTAAGATCAAAATGCTTGGTCCTACTATGATGAATTAAATTCTTTGCTAACTTGATGGCAATCACATTGTCACAAAAAAATCACTGTAGGTTGAATTAGCTTCTCTCCAATTTCTTCTAAAACTTTTCTATGCCAAAGAGCTTGTATATCTGCTGAAGTGACCACTACATAATCTGCTTCCATGGATCATAGGACAACAAAGATTTTATTTTTGAGCTCCAAGTAATCAAACCAGAATAAAAGAAAATTAATTGTTTGGTGTAGACTACGGTCATCTAAACTACCTACCCAATCTGAATCACTAAAGCCAACAAGATAAAGTGTTTTAGAAGGATAGTAATGAATACCAAAATTTAGAGTTCATTCACCTACCTAAAAATTCTCTTTGCTTCCTTCATGTGTATACCTGATGGAGATGGCATGTACCTTGCAACAAGCAAAATTGAATATGCAATATCAAGCCTTGTATGAGTTAGAAACATCAAAATATCAACAATATTTCTACAAGCTATCTCATCAAATATTTAAGTACCATCATCTCTACAAAACACAACTCCATGACCACTTGGAGTGGAGGATGGATTACAATAAACTAAGTTTTTTAAACATATCCTTTGCGTACTTTTTTTGACAAATATTTTTAATATATCAACATGGCCTTTTTGATGACTATACACCCCCCTTCATAAAAAAATCAAATCTCTTGACACAATAAGCTTATTAGTGAGAGGATTATACAATCTATATGCTTAACTTACCTTACTATTTAACCAATAAAAATGTATGATTCACTATTTTCATCTAACTTTTTTCTTTGTTGATAAGGTACATGGACATATGATAAACAACCAAATACTTTGAAATGATTAACATTGAGCCTTTTATCATACCATGCTTCATAGGGAGTCATCTTGTTAATTGCATCTATAGGACTCCTACTGAGGATGTGCACAACTATAGCAACCAAAACTCCACAATATGAGTCATTCAAACCTTTGATTTGTAACATGATCCTTGTCATTTTCACCACTATAAGATTCTTCCTTTCAGCCACTCCATTTTGTTAAGGTGTGTAAGAAGTGGAAAGTTTCCTTCTAATTTCATTCATCTCACAATAACTCTAAAAATTTATTGAATAATATTCTCATCTAGGATCTTTTCTTAAACATTTGATTTTGGACCATTTTCATTCTCCATATAGGCTTTGGACCTCTTGAATGTATCAAGGGATTCATCATTGGCCTTCAAAAAATACACCCAAAACATTCTCGAGTAATCATCAAGAAAAGTGATAAAATATGAAAACTTACCCAAACTCTTTATTTGCATAGGATCACATACATCTAGATGAACAAGCTGGAGTGGATGATGGGTCCTCCATGCATTTCCTTTTTGAAATTTCTCCCTTGCATGCTTTCCTTTAACACATCCTTCACAATTCTCCTCATTCTCTTCAACCTTAGACACACCAAGAACCAAAGCTTTTGATGTAAGAAGCTCCAATCTTATAAAATTTAAATTTCATACTTGAGGTTCCACAACCAACTTTTATCCTTGTAAGCCACATTGACAAGCTAATTTCTATTTTTACTAAACTTCAATATTGGGAACATCTTGTTTTTTGTCAAAGGAACACTCTGACCACTCTATTTCCCTGATTGTTCTCATGGACAATACATTTCTTATTTTTAAATACCACTCTATAATTCTTTTCCCATAGCCACCTAGCACTTAATAAATTATGTTTCAACTTTGGAGTATAAATAATATCTTGAACACTTTTCATACCTTCCTTTTTATGGACATCTATGACTCCTTTTCTGTAACCTCCACTGTGTTGTTATTACCAAGTGTAATCTTGGATTTAAAACCCTCATCAAGTCTAAAAAATAACTCTTTATTAGTAGACAATGATTAGAGCACCCTCAAATTCAAATACCAAACATCATTGACAATATTTTTAGCTTTTCCAAAAGAAAAAAATTAATTACTTGAAGAAGCCTCTTCACTTTGTTGAGCAAAGTTGACATTTTTATTGTCATTACCTAATTTCAATCTACAATCTTTCTATAAATAGCCATACCTATTATAATGGTAGCACTGAATGTTTCTTTATCGAATCTACATCTACATCTTCCTCCTTGACCACCTCTTCTTCCTCTATTTCCTGATGCAGGAGCATCCTGGGTGTAAGGGAAATTTCTAGTTTATTTTCAATAAAGGCTATCTTGTGCAGAGCTGGTATTTATGGAAACTTACTTGTATTGTCTTCAAATGGAAGCACTTCCATCTTGATAGGTTTCGCACCCTCTCTCAGTACATTTATCATGATAGACTTGCATTTAGGATGCATTATACACTTGATTCCTTCATTCTAGGTGAAATTAGGGTTCAGATCCTGAGGATTCTCCTTAATTTCCCTCTTCCATGGCTCTATTTTTTAGGTAGGACTTAGAAATAGGTCCTCCTGGTTCTCATTATGATCATCATGGAATTTTGTACCTCTCCCTAGCACTCTACCCCATTCTAACATCATTTCTAGGTCTCTGAGCACCCCTGAGACTTCCTATTTTTTATTCTGGTAGCATTTGGACCCCCAGGTCAAAGATAAGGTAGACCCTGACCTAGGTCAGAGTCTAAGTCATCCCTGACCTAGGTCAAATTCTGGGTCATCCCTAACCTAGGTCAGAGACTAGGTCATCTTTGACCTCCTTCGGGATTTGATTTCCCCTTTTTCAAATTTGGTCCCGACGGGCCCCAAGATCAATGTCAGGCCCTCAGATCCGAATGCGAAAAGGTTTTAATTTAAAATTTATTTATTTATTTTCCCTCCTTAAGTTAGTTATTGTGATTGCACCATAATTTGAGTTGAAATTTGAATTATGGGTCCTCACATTGCTCTAGGAGCCTCACCTTGAAATCTCTATATAAAGACTCGCATTTGCCTTCATTTTCAAAATCACAACAACAAGACCAAGAAATTGCAAGAGAAGCAATTTCATGATCAAGACATCAAGTGGAGACATGATTGATGCATGCAAGCAAGTGATGGTGAAGTGAAGATGCAAGATTGCAAGAGGATGATATAGAAGATCAAGCCATTATTGATAACAAGCATTTTTGTGAGAACACCATTACGAACACCTACTTGGGGCAAGAGAGATCCTTTCTTCCTTGATCCACCATTATCAATATTCAAGCATTCAAAGATAAAATTGTAGGGTAGAAATTATAGATTATGAGTTTGGTAGAAGTACTTTAGCCTTGGGGGCTTGGTATGATTTCTTATCTTATTCAAATCTTATTACACTTTCAGTACAAACACACACACATAGATTCTATTACAACCTACTATTTGTGGAGGTGGAGATCACCAAAATGGGGGTTTAACTAAGGCAAAACCCTATATAGCCACCCTAAAACACCATTTTCAGATATCTAGAGTCATTATTTGGAGAATTGAAGTGCAGATCTGAGTACCCTTTTTGGCGAACTTTAGAGATCCATGAACAAAGTCAAAGATGGCCTTCAAAATCTTGAGGTAGTCTTTGACCTTTTATTGGGGTCAAAGACTACCTACTACCAAAAAGACAAAAGTTTTCTGGGTTTTCTTTGTTATAGTTTTTTGGTCTTAGATTTGGTTGCAGAATCTTTTGAAACTGTGTGCAGGCTTCAGAAAATAGGTATTTCCAGATTTGTTCCATTATGAGGTATGTATCTTATTTTATTTAAGAATTTCTAGATTTACTTATTCAATTTCAATTCCAATTCAAAACATAACAAATTAGTAGGTGAATGATAGATACATTGTTAAATATCCATTTTCCACCTATTCATTTTTGTGAACCTGTTTACGAAAACTCTTTCTTTTTGTTGTTAGATTTAAATCTTGCATGCTTATAAGATTAGATTTATTACATTTATACTTTAGTTGCATTTATATTTCAAAAATACAAAAAAATTGCAAAATCTCATTAAAATATAAAAACATTTACGTTTTCATGCTTTTAGAATTTCTTTGTATTCAACATGTATGTTTCTTGGTTTGAGTACTTTGATGAGACTTTTATTGTACAAGAGGATAGATTCCCTAACGAGATATATGGTAGTGAGGATGAAAATGGTTCAGATAAGATCTCCATGGATCCTATTCCTATTTCACTCTCCTCCACAACCTCTCCAATTAACCTTTACCATAGGGTGTGTACATGGTTACCTTCATGTCCCACTATTGACAACATTGATAAACCTAAAATGATATATCCTACACCTTTGATGATAGTAAAAGGATGTCCTCGCATAACAATTAAGGGTAAACCTAGATATCCTTTGGATTTCTTTGGTAACACTGATTCTATTTCACATGCTTATTGCACATGGAATAACCCTTAGCCTACTATTCTAGTTTCTTTACCTCCTTCTCAACCTATGCTTCCTCAAGCACCTAGGTTTCCATCAACTTTTAAGGAGTATAACTTAGTTGACCAATTATGTGCTACTCCTATTAAGATATCTTTATGGGAATTACTTCAAACTTCCCCAACATATCATGAGGCATTGCAAAAAGCTTTATCTACTCTTCCTACTTCACCTTGTAATCAAGAGAACATTCATTCTATTTTGGATTGTATGCATACTATGCCTTCTATACCTCCTATTGTGTTCTCTAATAATGATTTACCTTCTCTTAAGGTTCAGAATCAATATGATGCTCTTATGGTTATTGTCTCTATTAATTAGAGTATCATTCACAGAACCTTAATTGATAATGGATCTAGGCTTAATGTTTGTAGCATGGATATGCTTAAGGAAATTAACGTTAATCTCACCACTATTCAACCTGATAATGTCCCTATATGTGGATTTGATAATATTGTGAAGAAAACTTTGGGCATTATTACCTTACCTATTAAAGTTGGTCTATTTATTCTAAATACTCCTATTCATGTCATGCTTGGACCTCTCAATTATAACCTTCTTTTAGGAAGACCATGGTTACATACTATGCATGAAACTCCTTCTACTCTTTATCGCAAGGTTAGGTTTATCTATAATAACTTAATGTATACATTACATGTGGATGATGTGCCGAATCCTTGCCTAAATAAGGCATCCTTAAAAGATGATTTCATGTTACCTAACATTGATATGATTACGGATTCCATAGTAGGTCATGCTTTGTTATCTTTTATGGATGGTTTTTCAGGATATAATCAAATCTTTATCCCTCCTAAAGATCAATTTAAGACTGCATTTATAAAACCTTGGGGAACCTTTTGTTGGGTCATGATGCCTTTTGGATTAAAAAATGTAGGAGCAACTTATCAACGAGCTATGACTTTGATTTTTCATGATTACATTCATAAGATTCTTGAAGATTATGTGGATGATATCTTAGAAAAATCTATACAAAGAGAAGATCATGTTACCATTTTACGATAGATATTGAAAGGATTAAAAGTTACAACATGAGATTGAATCCTAAGAAATGTGTCTTTGGAGTTGATTCCGGTAAATTATTAGGATTTATAATCTCTAAGTGAGGCATAGAAGTAGATACTGAAAAGATTGAAGCTATTGTTAATATGCCTCCTCCTAAGAATATTTCTCAATTACAAAGTTTACAACGAAAAATACAAGATATTCATCGCTTTATTTCTCATTTAGCAGATCGTAATATCCCTTTTACTTCCTTGCTTAGAAAGGATACTACTTTCTTTTGGAATGATGAGTGTAAACAAGCTTTTGAGAAATTGAAGGAGTATCTTGCAAACCCTCCTATCTTGCAGCCAACTAAATTTGATAAACCATTCTATTTATACATTTCAGTGAATCCAAAGTCCGTGACTGTGTTGTTATCTCAAAATGATAATGATGGTAAGGAAAGACCTGTGTATTACATTAGTTGGACTTTACTTGATTATGAAACAAGGTATATAGATTTGGAAAGACAATGTCTAGTTGTAGTTTATGCATGTCAAAAACTTAGGCATTATCTTTTGAAATGCTAAAGTTAATTAATGTGATTGTTAAATTTGATCCTTTGAAACATCTTTTCTCACAAACTGATCTCTCTGGCCAGTTGGCAAAGTGGGTGATGTTGCTTACACAATTTGATCTTAATTTCATTTCTCAGAATTATATTAAGGGACAAGATTTGACAAATTATTTAGCTGAAGTGCCTTGTCCTCATCCCGATACATGTTCTACTTCAATGGAATTTCCTGATGACAATATTCTAGCCATTCAACAGGATGATATTTTGAATTATATTTTGATGGGTCTAAATGTAAGACAAGTTCTAGTGTGGGTATTATCTTGATTCCCCCTATGAAAAAACCCATCCCTTTACCATACAAATTAACCTTTCCTTATACTAACAACATTACGGAGTATGAAGCTCTTATAGTTGGCCTATGAGCAGCTTCATCCCTTAAAATCAAACATTTAAAAATATATGGAGATTCACAATTAATTGTTGAATAGATTAAAGGAGGATATCAGACTAAGAATGATAAAATGACACAATATAGAGATCTAGCTCTTAATGTGCTTTCACAATTCTCCTCTTATATGATTCAGACTTAACCTAGGAAGGATAATCGACATGCAGACACCATGGCAAGCACAACTTCTTTGGTTTGTCTTGAGAATAATGCTAAAAACTTTCAGTTTACTATACAAACTCTTAAAAGCCCTACAATTTCTGAAAAGATTACCTCTAATTTCTTAAATTTGCATTTGGATGAATGGTATTCACATATTTTTCATTTTCTAAAAGATCATACCTTTCCTAAATTAGCAACAAGGAACATGCATAATCATATTAGGAATCTTACAGTGTGTTACATCATTTTAGGAGATAAACTTTACAAATGTTCTTATGAAGGATTATTATTAAGATGTCTCAATAAAATTGAAATCCCCATAGGTTTGGCAAAAGCTCATTCTGGTTCTTGTGGGGGACATTTTGGTGGAAAATCCCTGGTTAATAAATTACTTAGAATGGGATATTATTGGCAAACAATGGAGCAAGATTCTTTCATGTTTGTTAAGAAATGTCCTCAATGTCAACAACATAGTAATTTGATTCATGCTTCTACTCATGAGCTTTGTAATCAAGTTTTGCATGGCCTTTTAGTGTTTTGGGTTTTGACCTTATTGGAAAATCCTCACCGGATTCTTCTCAAGGACATACTTACATTCTGACTACTACAAATTACTTCACAAAGTGGGTCAAAGCTATCCCTCTTCATTCAACAATGGTGGATATTATTTGTGATTTAATCCTTAATAATATCATAACAAGATTTGGTATTCCTTCGACGATAATTTCAGATAATGGTACCTCTTTTAAAAGCAAAGAAGATGTGAAATTCTTGGAGAAATATAGAATTCAACATAGATTTTCAACTCCTTACTATCCTCAATCTAATGGACAAGCTGAAGCATCAAATAAAATCATTGAACAAACTTTGAGAAAAATAGTTAGTAAGAATGTGAAAGATTGGCATACTCAACTGACCTATGCTTTATGGGCTTATAGGACTAGTGTTCATACGGCCATGGGTACTTCTCCTTACAACTTGGTCTATGGTACTGATGCTATTATGCCTTTGGAACTAGAAATACCTTCTCTATGTGTTTCATTTCATGGGATAATTGATAAAGATACTTTTCAAGAACAATGCTTGCAAGAGCTAGAAATGCTGGATGAACAAAAAATACATGCATTATAACATATAAAATCTTATCATAAATCTCTTTAGAAGTAGTATAACCATAAGGTAAATGAACTAAGATTTGTAGCTAGTGATTTAGTCTTTTATGAGAATCAATGAAATGTGAATGCTTTACTAGGCATAAAAGGAAAATTTAGCCCTAATTGGCTTGGACCTTTTGTTTTTATTGAAGACTTTGGTTTAGATACTTATAAACTTGCTGATATGGATGGTTTTTTCTTTTAAGGAACCCATTAATATTATGCATCTAAAATGTTATTATCCTTAATTTCATTTATATTCTTTCCTTGTGCATTTATGTATTCCTTAGAAAGTTTATTTTATAGGTTATGTAGTTCTAGCAAAATTACATATGGAATATATTTATGCACTTTCTTTCTATTAAGTTTTATATTGGTGAAAACATAGTAATCAAACATGGAACTAATTAGCAGAGAAATTTTTTCATTCATCAAAAAGAGTTTTTCAAGTTCTGATACATATGTGGCCAATGGCCCTATCTATCACTATGTCTATCACTATGCTCTGATGGCCGATGGCTCCCAGATCTCTATGCCCTATGATGGGAAGATGAATATTTTTGTATCTGTGTGTGGCTCCTAGATATGCTCATACCATGTGAAAATCCTCGACCACTCTATATCTCAGCTATCAGCTTCTCCTCCCTTTCTCTTCACAATCTAATCTCTCACTGGATACATGCAAAGATGTCGGCATGTATACTAGGATCTCTGTGACCAATGGAATAATCTCACTCATTAGCTGGTAGTCGGTAGGATATAATTGTATCCTTGAGAATCTTGGATACAAAGCTCCTCCACTCCGCTACGCTAGTTGTAGAATGAAAATACATTTATGAGTCTAGTATCTTTTCATCTCAAATCAAATCTCACATTTAATCAAATTTTATATTCCATACATGGATCTCCCTCCTGGACATTACTAAAGTGTCTAGATGGTGGAGGCATGGAGTGACTACTCTCTCCATGCTCTCCATGTCTAGGTCTCTATGGTGGTTTCTATGTGTGGGGCCATGGGGGCTGTCATGATCTCAATGGTGATGTGTGAATAATGTGTACATCTGCACCAGTATCACTAGCTGGGGGCATCTCCTTTGCTCTCTCCTCTTCTCTCTCCTGCTCCATGGGATCTCCCTTAGAGATGTGCTCATCCTCATCTCTATCATACTCATCCTCCTTTGCTGCACCACTATCCATGTGTGTCCTCTCTAAAAAACCTAGATCACCTATAGGATAATCCTCAGGGAAGATGGGGCGGGTCCCTTGAAGACTATAGTACCTGATGTAATCTCAGCTCATACCTAAATAGGTCACATCTATTGGTACCTCTATGTTCTCCATCTCATCTACATCACTATCCTCTATGTCTTCTATTGATGGTTAGTGCATGGTGTTGGGTCTCTGATAGTACCTTATCAGATGTACATAGTGAGGTACTACTCTAGGGACTCCCTATAATAGGCCGAATTGCTTCATCACCTTATGATAATAGTATGGCATCACTATATGATTCTGATGAGTCTCTAGCAGCTTTCTCTACTATAAATGTCTCATCTAGAATCATGTATCAGACCACTCTATCATCTGGTAGTAGGGTCTCCATATCACATCCATGCTAGTAATGTGGTCTAGACATACCCTCTAATAAAGGATATCTCCAAACTATCAGGAATCTCTCATAGGATACACAAAGACTCTCAGTGTACTCACATCTACCATCACTGGAACTCCCTATGGACATGTACATACGAAATGCTCAAATAATCAAATTTGCAAGAGTGTGCATATCGACAGACTTTCCCTCTGATATCTCACTAACTGACCTAACTCATGGTATAGCTAGGATAACATGTTGCGACCCCATGATAACATGGTCCTATCCCTCTCCATCCTCTATATAAGATGAGTGAGAGGTGTACAAAATGTGGTACCCTTTTCATTTGGTAACACAACCAAGGATACTATGCAAAGAATCACTATCCGTACTAAAGGTGTAGGGCATGACAGTATGGATGACAATAGGACCTAATCTGATGGGCTCTGCATCTATGGAACTCATCTAGTACAATACTTTTCATCTATACAGATCTCCTCACAAGCTCATTGTGCTCTTGGTCTGATGGTCTCACCTTAGACTGGAAGCTGCAAGATCTTGTAGACATCCTCTAATGTCATTGTGATCTCTCCGGATGGAAGATGGAAGGAACATGTATCCTCATCCCACCTATCTATTAGAGCTGATAGTATGGCTTGGTGTAGTCTAATCTATGGTAAGACTAATACCCAGTATAGTCCCATGTCTCTTAGTAACTGCATGTCATTATCATCAAGCTTGGACAATTTCTCTCTGACTCTTCCTAGCAACTCCCCAAAGGGATGCTCTCGGAGATAGACCAAGTCCTGCAAGCACAAACAAATATCATATCATCCATCTGCATCATCAAATCTAAAAATCTATCTTGACTAGGTCAAATTTGACCTCAGTTAGGTCAATAAAGACCTTACTAGGTCAAAGTCAACTTTCCTAGGTCAGGGACAATCTTGTTGGGTCAAGGTCAACCTCATCCCAAAATAGGTGAAGACATTCCAGTCAATGTCAACTTTCTTGGGTCAAATTTGACATAGATGGGTCAAGGTTGACCTATAGGGGACAAAGTCAAACTTTCCTATGAAAAATAGGAATTTGGAAAGTACAAAATCATACAACAACAAACTCACCTGAGGAAGTGACTATCTGGTAGCCAGACTATGCCTCAAAAGCTCCATGCGCATCACTCAAAGTTCTTCTCTCCTCGGCATCATGCTTTCTCTTTTCAAATCTATAAATAGTAAGAATGAGTAAGTATCTCTTCCTTTTCCTTATTTATAGTTCAAATTAGGGTTTTATTAGGGTTTCTTTTAGGGTTTGCTCATGGTAAACTCAGATTTCTCTTCTTATGCATTCAGATAGAAATCCACTCTTTTCATCATAACTTGAGTTCTATTAACTTCATTTTTAGTTTCGTTAGCAGCGTTGGAATCTTGATTCAGATACCTAACTCCTTAAATAAGTTTAGGAAGGTTATGAATCTTTCTAAGTGGTTTAGGAAAGGACTTTTCAACAGACTACATATCTAGTGTATAGAATTTTCCTTATCACCCTGTTTCACCAATCGGAAGTAGAAAGCCGAAATAGGGGGGGCATAAAGGGGCTTTATGCACTTCTCAATTGTCATAAAGTAATCTCTAGGTGATTTATGGATTTTCATTAACCTTGTGTGTTGTAGGTTCTAACATTTTTTTTTAGAATCTCTACATTGAGTACTTCACTATATCCTTTTTATTTACTATGATGTTTTCTTACTTTAGCTTGCATATCCATGTAGTATCATATACAAGATAAAGTGGGGGCTAAATGTATCATCTTAAAATGGAAGCACTTCCATCTTGATAGGTTTAGCACCCTCAGTACATTCATCATGATAGACTTGCATTTAGGATGCATTCTGCACTTGATTCCTTCATTCTAGGTGAAATTAGGGTTAGGATGTCAAGGATTCTCCTTAATTTCCCTCTTCCATGGCTCTATTTTCTAAGTAGGAATTAGAAATAGGTCCTCCTAGTTCTCATTATGATCATCATGGGATTTTTTACCTCTCCCTAGCACTCTTCCCCATTCTTACATCATTTCTAGGTCTCAGGGCACCCCCAAGACTTCCTATTTCTTATTCTGGCAGCATCTGGACCCCTGGGTCAAAGACAAGGTAGACCTTGACCTAGCTTAGAGTCAAGGTCATCCCTAACCTAGGTTAGATTCTAGGTCATCCCTAACCTAGGTTAGAGACTAGGTTGTCTTTGACCTCCTTCGGGATTTGATTTCCATTTTTCAAATTTGGTTTCGATGGGCCCTAAAATCAATGTCAGGCCCTCGGATCCAAATGTGAAAAGGTTTTAATTTAAAATTCATTTATTTATTTTCCCTCCTTAAGTTATTTATTTTGATTGGACCATAATTTGAGGTGAAATTTGAATTATGGGTCCTCACATTGCTCCAGGAGCCTCACCTTAAAACCTCTATATAAAGACTCTCATTTGGCTTGATTTTCACAATCACAACAACAAGACCAAGAAATTGCAAGAGAAGAAATTTCATGATCAAGACATCAAGTGGAGACATGATTGATCATGCAAGCAAGCGAGTGATGGTGAAGTGGAGATGCAAGATTTCAAGAGGATGATATAGAAAATCAAGCCATTGTTGATATCAAGTATTTTTGTGAGCACACCATTGCAAACACCTACTTGGAGCAAGAGAGATCCTTTTTTCCTTGATCCACCATTATCAATATTCAAGCATTCAAAGATACAATAATGGGGTAGCAATTATGGATTATGAGTTTGGTAGGAGTACTTTAGCCTTGGGGGCTTGGTATGCTTTCTAATCTTATTCAAATTTATGTATTGCTTTCTCATACATATTCATGCTAGGGTTTTAATATAGAGGATTAGATCTTGACATTACACTTTCAATACACACACACACACAAACACACATTCTATTACAACTGGCTATTTGTGGAGGTGGAGATCACCAAAATAGGGGTTTGACTAAGGCAAAACCTTATATAGCCACCCTAAAACACCATTTTCAGATATCTACAGTTGTTGCTTTGAGAATTGAAGTGTAGATCTGAGTATCTTTTTTGATGAACTTCATATATTCGTGAACAAATTCAAAGATGACCATCAAAATCTTGAGGTAGTCTTTGACATTTTTCCAAGGTCAAAGATTACCTGCTGCTAGAAACACAAAAGTTTTATGGGTTTTCTTTGTTACAATTTTCTAGTCTCGGATCTGGTTGAGAATCTTCTGAAATAGTGCATAGGCTTTAGAAAATAGGTATTTTCAAATTTGTTCCATTATGAGGTATGTATCTTATTTTATTTAAGCATTTCTAGATTTACTTATGCAATTTCAATTCCAATTCAAAACATAACAAATGAGTACTTAGGTGAATGATAGATACATTCTTAAAGATCCATTTTCCACCTATTCATTACTATTTTTAGTAAGTTGGTCATATGAGCTCAAAATGTTCTGATTTCATAGGTGGAGGTTCATCTTAATCATATCAATCTACCAGTTGAGTTTCATTGTCATATCATCTATATTGGTGAAGTGATTGAGGTTTTTGTGTAGAAAATCTTTGAGCTCAATTTTGGAGGCCTTAGAGGCTCTGAATCGAGGTTGAACCCCACTTGACTAGAGCTTACACAAGTTAGGCATTGTAGATGAGGACTTTCCATTTCTGAAAAGTGGTTATAATAGCCAAACAGAGCTATGGTTAAAAAGTTATGGCCTCAAAAAGTAATTATTTTGAGTCGACCCTAATATAATAAAAATGAAAAATAAAATAATTTTAAGAGTGGTTGGCCTTAATGGCTAAAATTATGGAACCTTCTCAGGGGGTGGAAAATTGCCTATATAAGGAAGACCCGTAGTGTTTTCTAGGGTAGTTCTAAGTGGTTATTTGAGGCTTTGTCCTACATAATATTGTAAGGAAAATGCCCATGTGGATTTGCATATTGTAATTCTAAAAATTTTAATTCCACACTTGTGGAGATAATAAAAAGCCCATTTTCTATTCTTGCAAATTATTTTTGTCTATATTTTTGTTATGTGTTTGTGGTATTAAGCAGAGCACCTTTCATCAAGTGGTATCAGATCAGGAGTTCCTGAGTGTGTAGACAAATCATCCATTGTAAGGCAATTTTCACGATGACCATGGTTTAGGGTTTTAGTGATAAGCGCAAAAATGTCTCTATGAAAGGAACATAGCGAGAGAGCCAGAGGTGTGTTGCCCAAGGTTAAAGCCCTCTAGAGACAAGTACACACATTGTAGTCAGAGATGAAAGTGAGGATGAAGTTGAAGAAGAAGGGAATTTTGATAAGGAAGGAGAAGGAAAAATTTTGAATCAAGAGGATGAAAGGATTTTCTAGGCTATTTCTAAGATTGGAAAAAGACCTAAGACTGAGGTTCCTACATTTTCAAGAAATCTTAACCCAAAGGAGTTGATCGAATGGATCAATGAATTACAAAAATATTTTGAGTATGAGGATATCGAGAATCCTAATAGGGTCAAGTTTGCAAAGGCCAGACTGAAGGGTCATACAAAAATATAGTGGCAAGAGATTCAATTGTAGAAAAATATAAGAGGAAAGGAGAAAATCACAAGATGGGATCAGATGGTAGATAAATTTTAGTGATAGTTCATTCTTGTTGATTATGAGCTTGATCTACTAAAGAAAATGCATGGGTTGAAGTAAGAAGGAAGATCTGTGTAGTAGTATACAGCGGAGTCGTATCAAGTCCCCATCAAAATAGGCCATGTGGAAGTTGATAAGGAGAAAACCGCTCGTTATCTTAATGGGTTGAGGCCAATCATTCAAGATAAGTTGAATTTGGTCTGAAAGAATAGTATTGAAGAGGCGTACCAGTTTTCCCTAAAGGTAGAGGAAAAATTAAATAATAAATTTAAGAGAACACAAAGTGGAAGAGGTCATGGAAAAAGATCTAGTAGAAGGTCTTATGGAGGCCGAAGTGAAGATCAGAAAAAGAAGGATGAAGCTAGTAGTAGAGAAAATTAGAGAGAAAATAATTTCAATCGTTTCCTTGATTAGAATAACAAAGATCAAAGAGGAAGAGAAAAATGACAAGGACAAGAGAGAGGAGGCTTTTATGGAATATTTTTTCACTATGGAGAAGGTAATAGGGAATATGAATGTGCTCAATGCTAAGGAAGGACATATAGGATAATTGAAGGCTAGGCTAGAGTTGCATATGTGAATGAAGATGCCAAATCATCACATTCTAAAGATGTTGAAATAGGAAAGTCCTAGTTAACAAAATCTTCCTACTAGGTGGTGATAATGAACTTGAGAAAAGGATGAGCTTGTTTCACACTATGCGCAAGTGTGAGGATAAGTATTGTGATGTGACTATCGATATTGTAGGAAATGATAATTTGGTATCAGAAGAGATGGTCAAAAAGTTAAGGCTCAAGAGGTAGAAACACCCATGTCCATACCAGATCGTTTGGGTGCAAGATGACCACAAGGTCTTCGTAAATAAATAGTGTCTAGTGAAGTTCAAGATTGGGGGATACCATGATGAGGTACTATGTGATATCATACCTCTGGATGCATGTCATATGTTGTCAGGTAGGCCATGGTAGTTTGACAGGCATGTTGTACATGATGGTCATGTGAATACATATTCTCTGACAAAGAATGGAGTGTGACATAAACTAAAGTCATTGAAGGACATAGAAGCAAAGGTATGTAGTAAAGCAAGACTAAGTTTTGTTGATGGAAGAAAGTTCTTAGAGGGTATGAGGCATGAGCATATGTGTTTTTCGTAAATCTTAAAAGCTGGTAAAAAGGAAGTAGAAGATGTACTTGTAGAATTTGTATATTTTTTGAATGAGTCTCAAGATATTGTATCTGATAATGTGCCTGATGGATTACCGCTAGTAAGGAAGATCAGTGATCAAATGGACTTGATTCTAGGAGCCAGTTTTCCAAATAAGGAAGCACATAGAATGACAACAACAGAAAGTGGAGAGTTGAATAGAAAAGTACATGAGTTGTTGCAAAAGGGGCTGATTCGAGAGAGTCTGAGTCTGTGTGTTGTACCAATAGTATTAGAAGCAAAGAAGAATGGAGAAAGGAGGATGTGTAGAGATTTTAGGGATATTAACAAGATCACAATAAAGTACATGTTTCTATTGCTAGAGATGGATGATATTATAGACTATTTGAGTGGAGATGTGTATTTCTCAAAGATAGATATGAAGAATGGACATCATAAGATATAGATCAGAGAAAGAGATGAATGGAAGGCTTCTTTCAAGAAAAAAGAAGGTTTGTATGAGTGGTTAGTCATGCCTTTTGTGATAACCAATGCACTGAGTGCTTGCATGCAGCTCATGAATGAGGTTCTAAAAGAATTTCTGGGTACATTTGTCGACATTATTTACCTATATGATATTTTGATATTTAGTAAGACATTGGAGGAGCATATAATACACATTTGTACGGTGTTTGAGAAGTTAAGGGAAGATATTTTTTTGATTAATTTAAACAAGTCTAGTTTTGTGAAGAATGAGTTAGTGTATCTGGGATTTTTATTTTCAGCATAAGGTCTAAAAATGGACCCAGAGAAAGTGAAGGGTATCCTCGAATGTCGTACACGAAGGAGTTTTACTTAGGTAAGATATTTTCATAGTTTGACTATCTTTTACAAAAAAATTATTTGGAGTTTTAGTAGTATTTTTGGACCCTTAAATGAAACAATGAGAGGGGATAGGAAAGAGTTTAAGAGGACTAAAGGGGTGGATAAGAGTTTTAAACTATTGAAAATAAAGGTTATAGAACAAACTATTTTAGCACTTCCAGATTTTAATAAGGTGTGTCAAGTAGACTGTGATGCTAGTGGTACTGCAATGGAAGTTGTTTTGAGCTAAGAAGGTAAACATGTTGTTTATTTCAGTGAGAAGTTGAATGATGCCAAGAGAAAATATTTTGTTTATGATCAAGAATTTTATACTATAGTTCAGGCATTGAAAAAGTGGAGACACTATCTACTTCCTAAGGATTTTTTTTTGTATACTTATCATCAAGCTTTGAAATATTTGAATAGTCAAGGAAAGTTAAATTAGAGGCATCTGAAGTGGGTTGAGTTTTTGCAGAGTTACACATTTTTTTTGAAACACGGGAGTGGGAAGTCTAGCAGTGTGATAGATACTCTTAGCAAGAGACAAATTTTGTTGACAAAGATGCAGATTGAGGAGGTTGGGTTCAAGGAACTCAAGAGTTTGTATTTAGAGGATCCTGTTTGTGGTGAGGTTTGGAAAGCTTCTCCAGAACCTGGTACTCTAGATAGAACAAAGTGGTTGAATTTCATCATCCAGGATTTTATGCTATTTAGAGGGAGGCATTTGTGCATTCTACAAAGTTCTATGAGGGAGAATCTCATCAAGGAGAAGCATAGTGGAGGATTGGCTCGACATTTTGGTTAGTATAAAACCCTTTCTCTGGTTTAACAAGGACCCAACGGGGACATGATTCAATTTTTGTGGTGGTTGACAAATTTTCAAAGATGACACATTTCATTCCCTGCAAGAAGACTAATGATGGTGTTCATGTGGCAGAATTATTTTTCAAAGAAGTCGTGAGATTACATGGTTCATTAAAGAGCATAGTTTTGGATCGAGACACTAAGTTTGTTGGATATTTCTTGCACACATTGTGGAAGAAGTTAAAGATAGATTTGAAGTTCATCTCATCACGTCAACTATAGCCTGATGGATAGAGAGAGGTGGTAAATAGGAGTTTCAGGAATTTGCTGAGATGTTTGGTTGCAGATAAGCCAACGAGATGGGATTTGATTTTACCACAGGCAGTATTTTCATATTATAATTTTGTCAATGGGAACACTAGTAAATCACCATTCCAAATTGTATATGGAAGTAGTCCCAGAAATGCTTATGAGCTCAGGAAGATAGACAATAGAGAAATAAGTAGTGTTGAAGCTGAGTATTTTGTAGAATATTTGAAGAACATCCATGGGGAGGTGAGGAACCACATTACCAAGATGAATACATAACATAAGGAAAAGGTAAATTAAAAAAGGAGGCATAAGGAATTTAAGGTTGGGGATGAAGTCATGGTTTATTTTTGAAAGGAGAAATTTCTAGTAGGTACATATAACAAGTTGAAAATGAACAAGTTTGGGGCCATGTAAGATCTAGAAGAACAATGATTCAAGAAATGCCTATGAAGTAGAGTTTCCTACTAAGATGAATATTTCACTAGTATTTAACATTTTAGATTTGATAGAGTACCATTAAGGAGGTGTTTAAGATGGGATCATAGAAGCATAGTGGATTATTCCACAAACTACTTTAGCTATAAGGAGATTGAGGACATATTGGATAGTCGTGTTGGCAGAAGCACAAGGAACAAGACATATGAAAAATATCTAGTTAAATAGAAAGCAATATCTATAAAAGATTTATCATGTCTGATAAGGGAGAAGGTTAAATGTCTTGGTTTTCCTCTGCACACCTAAGATGTGATTGGGTCACTTCTCAAATTACCCTAGGTGTCTGATGAGAGATCATCTTGGGTGTAAGAGAAATCTTGCATCACCCAAAAATATTTCTGGTTTCTTTTCAATAAGGGCTATCTTGTGTAGAGCTTATATTTATGGAAACTTACTATTTTTAGTAAGTTGGTCATTCGATCTTAGAATATTCTAATTTCATAGGTGGAGGTTCATCTTAATCATATCAATCTACCAGTTGAGTTTCATTACCATATCATCTGTATTGGTGAATTTACTGAAGTTTTTGGATATGGAATATTTGAGATCAATTTTGAAGTTCTTAGGGGCTTTGGACCTAGGTTGAACCCCACTTGACTAGAGCTTGCGCAAGTCAGGAGTTGTAGATCAGGACCTGTCATTTTTGAAAAGTGGTTATAATAGCCAAAGAAAGCTACGTTTGAAAAGTTATAGCCTCCCAAAGTTGGGCTACCTAAAAATATAATTTGTAAATATTTGAGCTAACCCTAATGTAATAAAAATAAAAAATAAAATAATTATAAGGGCCATTGGCCTTAATGGATAAAATTATGGAGCTTTCATGGGTGGTGGAAAATTTCTTATATAAGGAAGGCCCGTAGTGCTTTCTAGGGAAGTTCTGAGTGGTTATTTGAGGCTTTGTCCTATACAATATTGTAAGGAAAATGCCCATGTGACTTTGCATATTGTAATTCTAAAATTTGTAATTCCATACTTGTGGAGATTATAAGGAGCTCATTTTCTATTCTTGCAAATTGTTGTTGTGTCTCTTTTTCTATTATGAATTTATGGTATTAAGGGGAACACTCTTCATCAATTGGTATCAGATCAAGATTTCTTGAGTTTGTAGATAGATTGCCGAATGTGAGGTAGTTTTCACCTGAACTATGGTTTATGGTTTCAATGATAAGCACAAAAATGCCTCCACCAAGGGAATGTAGTGGAAGAGCCAGAGTCATGTCACGTAAGGTTAGAGCCCTCCAAAGATAAGTGTGAGCATTGGGAGAAGAGATTAATAGAGGAATGAATCTTGCAACCAAAGATGAAAGAGAGGATAAAGCTGAAGAAGATGGAAGTATTTTGAACCAAGAGGAAGAAAAAGTTTTCTAGGCCATTTCCAAGATTGGGAAAAGACCTAAGATTGAGGTTCCCACATTTTTTAGGAAATCCTAACCTAGAGGAGTGGATCAATTGGATCAATGAATTAGAAGAATATTTTGAGTATGAAGATATCGAGGATCCTGATAGGGTCAACTTTGCAAAGGCCAAACTAAAGGGTCATGCAAAAATATGGTGGTAGGAGTTTCAATTGGAGTGAAATAGAAGAGGAAAGGACAAAATCACAAGATGAGATGAGATGGTAGATAAATTGAAGTGATAGTTCATTCATGTTGATTATGATATTGATCTACTGAATAAAATGCATGGGTTGAAGCAAGAAGGAAGATCTTTTTAGGAGTATATGGAGGAGTTCTATCAGGTTCTCATTAGAACATGCCATGCAGAAGATGATAAGGAGAAATTTTCTCATTACATTAATGGGTTGAGGCCAAGCATTCAAGAGGAGTTGAATTTGGTGAGTATGAATAGTATTGAAGAGGCATACCAATTTTCCCTAGAGGTAGAGAAAAAGTTAAATAAAAAATTTGAGAGGAGATAAAGTGGAAGAGGTCATGGTGAAAGATACAATGAATGGTCTTATGGAGGCCAAAATGAGGATTAGAAAAAGAAGGATGAAGCCAATAGTAGTTAAAATTAGAGAGGAAACAACCTCAATCATTTCCATGATCAAAATACTCAAGATCAAAGAGGAAGAGGAAGAGGACAAGGACCAGGGAGAGGAGGCTTCTGTGGAACAAATTTTTCACTATGGAGAAGAAGGTCATAGGGCATACAAATGTCCTCAATGCCAAGGAAGGAAAAATAGGAGAACTGAAGGTGAGGCTAGAGTTGTACATGTGGATGAAGATGACAAATCATGACATTTTGAAGATGCTAAAATAGGAGAAGTCCTAGTTTACAAAAGATTCCTGCTGGGTGGTTAAAATGAACCTAAAAAAAGGAGGATCTTGTTTCACATTAGGTGTAAGTGTGAGAATAAGTGTTGTGATTTGATTATCTATAGTGGAAGAACTAATTGTTAGGAATGGGAACACTAAGAGGGGGTGTGAATCAGTGTTCATTGTATTTTAACTTTTCACTTTAATCTGAATACTAAATTATAAATTCTTGAGTATTGAATTTAAAATTCAAATAAATATGAAACATGAAATCAACACATGACACCAATATGGTTACGGAGAAACCCAAATATGTAAAAACCTCAGTGGGACTTGATACCCACTAATATTCTGCACTACTATTTTGTGATCCTTGTTAGAAGATTCTTTACCTTGTTAGGAGTAGCTTTACAATGCTTTTAGTACAATAGACCTGGTTAAGGATCAGACCTTGTTAGGATTCTTTTATAATTGTCTTTATTAGGGGAGAGGACTCACTATCCTAGAGCTCACTTCTCAAATGATGAAGGCTACAACCTTCTGAGATCAGATACACACTATATCTGCTGGGTGAACTGTCACTGTGACATTTCTTGTCAGATCAGTTCCTTGGTGCGCTCATGCTTTGACCTCTAGAAAAGCTCTAATACATCATATTCTAACTTCACATAGCTCTACTCTACTTCTCACAACTCTATTGCAACTTCCATACTAATTACAATGAGCACATCTCATATTTATATGCTCATATAAACAAAACAATTAGGTTAGCCCTATAACTGATTACAAACAATGCTTCCAAATGGATTGGCTTAAGCATGCTTACAATTATACATATACATATGTTGGAAACCTAAATACAATGGGAACATAGCCTCTACAACATTACATCATAGTTGTAAACTAAACTAGTTACTGTCAGCTCCATGCTCTGTTCACTGTTGGCACACACTGGCTGTGCAACTTCAACTGATTGTAACTTTCACATCTTTGCATATCTACTTATGTGCTCTTATACTTAGCATAAGTAATGTCTAAAAACCTTAAATTATAGGTCACACATCATAATTCATTTGTACACACATGCGCTAATGCTTTGAGTCTCTGGTGCTCTATATGATGTCCAATCTTCAACACTTAATTGATTTTTGATCTATACACTTAGTGCACTGACTCCAAACTACTATATGACTTTGTTTCCATAATGAAAACACTATATCTAGTCATATAATTCATTATAGATAACTTTCCAATAATCTCCCCCTTTGTCATTGATGGCAACAAAGGAATATGGCCAAGTTTCTAACTATCCCTTCACACAACATTTTGTCTTCTATACATCTTTATACACATAAACTTATATCTCCCTATACATCTTATATAATCCATATTATATACAAATCCCCCTTTGACATTAATGAAAAAGATGCATCAAAAATTTTATCTACATACACTTACTGAGGAAAAACATTTGGATATGCAATCTTTAGTTTCTGGATCTCCTTCTTCCAAAAGCTTATCAAAGAATTGACTATTTATAGATGGGTGCATAATACATATTGAAGCTTCTCCATCTTCTCCAATTCTATGCTCACACCTTGATCATAGGTTATCATGGTTGCATTAATCTCCTTTATGTTCTGACTGAGAATGTCTAGTGAGGGCACAAGAGCGTTCCTCAACTGAGTCTATCTAGACCTTATCCTCTCCATTTCTTTCTCTGCCTTCTCAATTATGTCTAGATGACCTTGATAGACATTGTTACACATATTTAAATTAGTGGAAGTATCTAACACTGAATTCTTCACCTTCTCAATCATTGCCTCTGCATCTTTGATCTTCTTCATATGTGCATTAGAGAACTTATCCCGATCCATGGATTCTGTAATGACTTTCCTTCCTTGACCTGCAAACTCCTTCAATGATGCCTGACCAAACTTTAGAGATTTCAAGTCTAGTGAAAAGTTACTCATTAGTTCATCTAGTCTATTCTTTAAGTACTTCTCCTCTGCCACTATGGCCACATAATCTTCTAGGCTTGAGAAATTGACTTTGAACTATGATATGACTGTGCTCACATCATCCATCAAATGAATTTTTAATATCTTCTTATCCTCTGGAAAAAAAACTATTTAAAATATCTATTAATTCCACCAAGAGAGGATTTGTCATTACTTGTTTCTCCTTAGCCTTCTCCATAGTTAGGACACTAAACTTAATCAGGTCTTCTTCCTTCCAGGAGTCCGAACTACTAGTGTCTGGTGTCAAACTTGAAAATAATGCAAAGGAAGGAGTGATGGGAGTGCTATCCATCACCTCTTGCTTCACCTTGACGAAATCAATAGCAGATTCATCTTTCTTTTCTTCTTTTGTTCCTTCTTTCTTTTCTTCTTCTTTTTCATCAGAAATGTTTTCCATGATTACTTCTTCTTGCTAAGTGGGAGGGGTACTGCTGCATAATATCTCTACTTCTTGAGTACTAACAAATGCTTCCTCAAACTTTTCTAAGTCCTTATCAGTAGCCGCCATGGATATTTCCACATTATCTATGATAATTGTGCTGTCTTTGGGTGATTATGTCATGGGCACAAACTGATTTGCTTCTGATTGAGCTTCTGCTATGGGCATCGAGTCCTGAGGACCTATCACTAGCGCATATGAGGTCTCTATTGCTTTGCATTTGTTTATTTGATGCATGAGTGATGGGTGCAGTAGGTGTTTTGATCTGTTGTTCTAACAATACCTTCTCAAATACTTTTTATGTTTCCTTTGTTATCATCTCATAGTCTTTGTTCATGATATGAAGAGTTCTTATCTTTGTTCTTAGGTGCAGCTTCACTAGTTTCAATATGAGTGCTTCTTCATCTTTAGAACATATTGGTAGAATATCCTATAACACTTTTTCTCTTATCCTAATATCCTCTTCATTTTCTTGTCTCTTTAGATGTTCTAAAACATTCCACACTTTATCAGGAATGGAGGTCTACATTTCAAGAACTATTTTCTTGAAATTGATCATATGTTTGATAATCATATTATGAATTTTTTATTTATCTATCTCACTATATGATTCATAGTGTTTCCCTACTTGATCAATTCTTCCTTCATCGACAATTCTTGTTTGTAAAACTTTAAGGCTAGGCCTCAATCCTACCTTGGGAGGTGCTTGAGTGTTGCTCTTACTCCTTGTAGCATGCAAGGATGGATGACTAGTGCTGGTTTCTTTCTTCCCTTTGGTAATAGGCTTATACTTTGGTGGACCAATGGAATCACTAATTTCTATGGGCACAAAAGGAGTATTTTCTTCCTTACCCTTCTAACTGTCATCTTTTTCAAATTTTATTTTCTTCATCTTTGGATCTTCTTGTTCTTCTACTGCACTCTTCAATTCTAGAGCAATCTTCTCTTCCCTTTCCTTATCAAGGTCTTCTTGTGATATACCATGTATTCTTAGTATCTCTGATGTGACCTTTGCAACCTTTCTTTTTGTTGCAACATTGTTCATCTTAGCATTGACTTCTCTAGTCTTCTCTTGATATGTTCCCCACCTAGGTTCATTATCATCCTTAGGAGTTGATAATAGTACCTATGCATAAGCTTCAAGAACTTGTTCCTCAACCTCATACCCAAGTGGATGAATCCACTTAGTTCTAGGCTCAACAAATTCCATGCAAGTAGTATCAATCTCCACCATGAAGCATATTATGTCTTTATACTTCTCTACAATACTCTTAGGAATTTTGTACCTCATTTGCATCCTTGCTTTGAAGGTCTTCAATTCCAAAGTAATGTAATTTCTAAGTGTGCTTTCTATGGATTCCTTGTCTGATATCTGAGGCATGGTAGGAATGGACTTGTCTAGATACAAGTTTGCCACTTTACCAACTATATGAAGGTACATATAGATGATTAAGGACCCAAACCTGATAATCTTTGTCTTATCATCCTTGATAGCTTTGATATTGTCAATCAACTATGCATGCAAGATCTCACACAAGTTGAACTCTCCATCTTCTTGCACAAGATGGGTGGCTGCTAGAATAGTGCCCATAGACACACTATTCACCCTACTGGTATGATGAAACCTATAACCAAGTATCATTGACATCAACTTGATGTCTGGTTTCTATGTGGGCTCAATTGTCATGCCGCGCTTATCACTCATGGATTTACATACTTACTCCACCATTTTCTTGACATCCTTACCTACTAGAACGATGACACCTATCCTAGAGAGGCTTGTCATCTCATGAATTAGGTCTCCTATGATTCTTACTAGTACATCTCCAATCCAAAATAAATCATCATGGATTCTACTCAATAAAATCTTAATCCATTCTTCCTTATAGAACTCATATGCCGTGGCATATTCAACAATGGGGTGATCATTCCATTTAGTGTATTTATCTTTGAATGTTTTTTCTAGTTTCAATATTGTGTCCATATGCACCCTTAATCTATCTAGTCTAACAGGTTCCTTCTTACAATATATGTAAGCCCTTATGTCTTCTACATGCATGACACCCATCGATGTGCAGGAGAAAGCTCCCTCTAAATCATCTAGGGTTTACTTGAATGGATGCCTCTTGAAAACATATTGCTTCTTCTTAGAAACATCTAAAACAATAGGAGTGGCAATGACTTACTTGATATTCATTTTCCAAAAGATTTCTTAGATGATCTGACGACTTTCAGATCAGCGCAATGAGCTAGGGTTTCTATAACTGATCAAATGCACTGCAATCACTGATATCTTAATCTCCAAATCTTCACAAGAAATTCCAAGGCTCAATCTTCTCTCTAATCACTCTAAGTATGAATACAATGAGTGAACAAACAACTTTCTGTGTACTTAAAGTGAGGAATTCACCATTAATGCAACTTGCATAAACCAGGTTGTCACTTCAATTTTTGAAACTCAAGTTCTACCAACAATCAGCATGTGCACTCTTGCACAAAGGTTCCAATACACTCCAATAGCTTAAGTCCAAAGGTGCATAGTCCGAGGATGAGTATACCAGCCACGTAGGGGTCTAGAGCTAAATTACCTCCCCCTATGACCCCAAGGGCCATTCATGCAGATGTAGAGTGTGTGTCCACTAGGGATGCATCCAATACATTACCATAAACATTTTCTTTCTTTCCATCTGACCAAATCATGCTCACATCTTCTGATGCCATCAGAAAAATTGACTTCAACTTCAGGATCAAAAACTAGTTCTTCAACCTTTTTAGGGCTTCCCTGACCTTGCACCCTTGATCTACAAAACTTTGAGATATGTCCAGCCTTGTTATAGGTGTGGAAAATCACTGGAGGTCTATTATTCCTCGGCACATTGACATGAGTCACCATTCTACATTATTCTTTTGTATGACCATTATAGTTACATATCTAACATGTAACATTCTGAGAACTTCTTGCATTGGTCTGATTCAGATTTCTTTGATCATACTGAGTCTTGTTCTTCTTACTAGTCTTACAATTTATTGCTCTATGAAGAAATCTATTACATGTATAACAATAACCATTAAAAGGCTTTACCTCTGTATAGTTCCTTGCAATGTGTCCATGCTTGATACATGCAAAATAGGTGCGTTCAACAGGCTTGCACTCATTTTTAGGAGGACTACCATTGTCTTTGGTTTGATCTTCAGTCTTCTTAGTATTAGTAGATTCCTTTTTTTGTCTCCTTTCTTGCTTGCATCTTATCCATCTGATTTTGTGCTTCATTATATCCAATATAGCTAGTGTCTCCTTTAACTCTTCTTGCATACAATTGAGATTCTATCAAATCAAAACTGGTGTGCAATTTGTCAATGTGGTTCATTGCATCTTTCAATTCAGACTCCAATCTTGCTTTGAAATTCTTTAGATCCAAGATTTCCAAATTCGCTTCCGTTAACTCTTCATTGAGTTGAAGGTTCTCCTTTACTTGTTCATTGTAGACATCTTGATTGTTCATCAGTTTTTCATCAAGTTCTTTAAGATAACTCACTAAGGATGCATTTTCTTCATTCGACTTCTTGAATTTTTCTTCAAGATCACTATTAGAGCATCCCTTCAAATATGTTCTTAGTCTCTTGATAACTAATTGAGCATCACTAACTTTTTCTTTTAGTTTTTCAATTTCTCTTTCTGAGTTGTCCAGGTCTTCAAGAGCTTCTTTGAGATTCTTCTTCAAATCTTTCTTGTCCATGATCTCTTCAAGTGGTTAAACTTATTTGTTGAGGACCAAAGCTTTGATACCAATTGTTAGGAATGGGAACATTGAGAGGGGAGGGGGTGAATCAGTGTTCACTGTATTTTAACTTTTTACTTTAATCTGAATACTAAATTATAAATTCTTAAGTATTGAATTAAACATTCACATAAACATGAAACATGAAATCAACACATGACACCAACATGGTTACGGGAAAACCCAAATAGGTAAAAACTTCAGTGGGACTTGATACCCACTAATATTCTACACTACTATTTTTTGATCCTTGTTAGAAGATCCTTTACCCTGTTAGGAGTAGCTTTACAATGCTTTTAGTATAGTAGACCTGGTTAAGGTTCAGACCCTATTATGAGTCTTTTACAATTGTCCCTATTAGGGGAGAGGACTCACTATCCTAGAGTTCACTGCTCAAATGATGAAAGCTACAACCTTCTGAGATCAGATACACACTATATCTACTGGGTGAACTATCACTATGAAACTGCTTGTCAGATCAATTCCTTGGTGCACTCATTCTTTGACATCTAGCAAAGCTCTAATACATCATATGCTGACTTCGCATACCTCTGCTCTACTTCTCATAACTCTATTGCAACTTCCATACTAATTACAATGGGTGCATCTCATATTTATATGCTCATATAAACAAAATAATTAGGTCTGCTAATGAAGGGTGCTCCCCTTAATACCACAAACACATAACAGAAATAGAGAAACAACAATAATATGCAAGAATAGAAAATTGGCTTCTTATTATCTCCACAAATGTGGAATTACAAACTTTTAGAATTACAATATGCAAAGACACATGGGCATTCCCTTACAACATTCTGTAGGACAAAGCCTCGAATTATTACCTAGATCTACTACCCAAAACTACCTAAGATAACACTATGGGCCTTCTTTATATAGGCAATTTTCACCACCCGAGAAGGTTCTAGAAATTTAGCCCAAAGGGCCAACCAAACTTATAATTATTTTATTTTACAATTTATTATATCAAAGTTGGCTCAAAATAACTTTTGAAACCCAAACATAAATTTTGAAGGAAAATCATTTTCTTCCATTCCAGGTGACCCAACTTTCGAAGACCATAAGTCATCACCAGTTGCTCCGATTGACTATTATAACCCCAATTTGAAAAGGCCACGAAGCATTCTCTAGGCTTGACTAGCGCAAGCGCTAATCACCCAGATCTTTGACCTCATTCGGAGCCTCTAAAGCCTTCAAAACTGAGTTCAAAGTTTTTGTACCCTGCTGCCAATACTAAAAATCTTCAATATCTACAAAGCTAGACTTGATCTATCAATGAAACTTTACTGGAAGACTGATACAACTGAGATGAACCTCCACATGTGAAATCAGAACATTCTAAGATCGTATGACCAACTTACTAAAAATAGAAAGTTTCCATAAATAGCAGCTCTACACAAGATAGCCCTTATTGAATACAAAAATAGAAATATTTTTGGGTGATGCAAGATGGCTCTTACACCCAGGATGCTCTGCATCAGACACCTAGGGTAATTTGAGAAGTGACCCTATCACGAATCAAGTGTGTAGAGGAAAACCAAGATGATTAACCTCCTCCCTCGTCAACCATGATGAATCTTCAATGGGTCATCCTTTTCACTTGACCAGATATTCTTCATATGTCCTATTCCTTGTGCTTCTACCAACATGACTGTCCAATATGTCTTCAATCTCCTTGGTATTTTAACTAGTTGCTCAAATACTCCACTGTGCCATTGTGATCTCATCTTCAACAGTTCATGATACTCTATCAAATCTGAAATGTTAAACACTGGTGAAATATTCAGCTCACTAGGCAATTCTATCTCATATGCATTTCCTAAATCATGCTTCTTCAATATCTTACATGACCCAAACTTCTTCATTTTCAGCTTGTTATATGTACCAACTAGAAACCGCTCTTTCCGCAAATGATCCACAACTTCA
This sequence comes from Chamaecyparis obtusa, assembly GCA_027943335.1. Taxonomy (NCBI): domain Eukaryota; kingdom Viridiplantae; phylum Streptophyta; class Pinopsida; order Cupressales; family Cupressaceae; genus Chamaecyparis; species Chamaecyparis obtusa. The sequence goes on along the minus strand of BSBK01002893.1, from coordinate 874,638 downwards.
TCCCCAACCTAAAATTCCTTATGCCTCCTTTTCTCATCTACCTTAACCTTATACTATGCATTCATCCTGGTAATGTGCTTCCTCACCTCCTCATGGATGTTCTTCAAGTGTTCTACAAAATCCTTAGCTTCAGCACTACTTATTTCTCCTTTATCTATCTTTCTCAATTTAGATGCATTTCTTGGACTACTTCCACATACAATCAGGAATGGTGATTTACCAGTGCTCCTGTTGACATAATTATTGTATGCAAATTCTGCCTATGGTGAAATCAAATCCCATCCTGTTGGCTTGTCTCCAACCAAACATCTCAGAAAATTTCTCAAACTTCTATTCACCACCTCTGTCTATCCATCAGTCTGTGGATGATGTGATGAACTAAACTTCAAATCTATCTACACATTTTTCCACAATGTATGCTAGAAATATCCAACAAACTTAGTGTCCCGATCTGAAACTATGGTCTTTAGCAAACCATGTAGTCTCACTACATCTCTAAAAAATAATTTTGCTACATGAACATCATCATTAGTCTTCTTGCAGGGAATGAAATGTGCCATCTTCAAAAATCTATCAACCACCACAAAAATTGAATCATGTTCCCATTGAGTCTTCGGTAAACCAAGAACAAAGTCCATGCTAATATCCTCCCAAGGCTTCTCTAGTATAGGTAATGGCATACAACCCTATATTTTTCTTCACTCCTTTCACTATCTGACATACTTTGCAACTCTATACAAATTTCTTCACATCTTGCTGCAACTATGGCCAATAATAATTCTCACTAACCAAAACAAGGGTTTTATCACAACCAAAATGTCTAGCCAATCCTCTACTATGCTTCTCTTTGATGAGATTCTCCCTCATAGAACTTCATGGAATGAACAACTGACTCCCTCTGAATAGCATATCATCCTAGATGATGAAATCTCATCATTTCATCCTATCTCGAGTAACAGGTTCTGTACAAGCTTTCCAAGCTTCACCAAAATCAGGATCCTCTCGATACAAATTCTTGAGTTCCTTGAACCCAACCACCTCAGTCTGTATTTCTGTCAATAATAGTTTCCTTCTGCTAAGAGCATCTGCAACCCTATTAGACTTTCCACTCCTATGTTTCAAAACAAATGTATAAAAAAACAAAAATTCAACCCATTTCAAATGCCTCTGATTTAACTTTCCTTGACTATTCAAATATTGTAAAGCTTGATGATTAGTATACAAAACAAACTCCTTAGGAAGTAGATAATGTCTCCACTTCTTTAATGCTTGAACTATAGCATAAAATTCCTGATCATAAACATAATACTTTCTCTTGGCATCATTTAACTTATCATAGAAATAAGCAACAGGTTTACCTTCTTGGCTCATAACATCTCCTATTGCAGTACCACTAGCATCACAATCTACTTGAAACACCTTATTAAAATCTAGAAGTGCTAAAATAGGTTGTTCTGTAACTTTTTGTTTCAACAATTGAAAACTCTTTTCTGCCCCATTAGTCCACTTAAACTCTTTTCTATCCCCTCTCATTGTTTCAGTCAAGGGTCCACAAATAGTGCTAAAATTTTTGATAAAATTTTTGTAAAAGCTAGCCAAACCATGAAAAGATCTTACCTCAGTAGCACTCCTTGGAGTAGGCCATTCAAGGATAGCCTGTACCTTCTCTAGGTCCATTTTTAGACTTTCTGTTGAAACTACAAATCCCAAATACACTAACTCTTTCTTCACAAAATTGCACTTCTTCAAATTAATCAACAATTTCTCTTCTCTCAACTTCTCAAATACCATACGAATATGCATCATATGCTCCTCCAATGTCTTACTAAAGATCAAAATATCATCTAGGTAAACAATGAAAAACTTGCCCAAAAATTCTTTTAGAACCTCATTCATGAGCCACATGAAAGTGCTCGGTGCGTTGGTTAGCCCAAAAGGCATGACTAACCACTCATACAATCCTTCATTTTTCTTGAAGGCAGTCTTCCATTCATCTCCTTCTCTGATCTAAATCTGATGATATCCACTCTTCAGATCTATCTTTCAGAAATACATAGCTCCACTCAAACAATCCATAATATCATCCATTCATGGCAATGGAAACCTATACTTGATTGTGATCTTGTTTATTGCTCTAGAATCTATACACATCCTCCATTCTCCATTCTTCTTTGGTGCTAATACTACTGGTAGAGCACATAGACTCAGGCTCTCCTGAATCAATCCCTTATGTAAAAACTCATGTACTTGTTTGTTCAACTCTTCACTTTCTGCTAGTGTCATTCTGTGTGCTGCCTTGCTTGGAAAATTCACTCCTGAAATCAAGTCCATCTAAAGACTAATCTTCCTGACTAGTGGTAATCCATTAGGCACGTGATCCGATACAATATCCTAAAACTTATTCAATAATTTTGCAACTTCTACAGGAACATCTTCTACTTCCTCTTTACCAGCTTTTGGAATTAAAGCAAAATACACATGCTCATGCCTCATACCATCTAGGAAATTTATTCCATCAATAAAAGTTATTCTTGGACTACCACATACCTTTTCTTCTGTGTCATTCAATGGCTTTATCTTATGTCGCACTCCATCCTTTGTCAGGGAATAGGTATTCGCATGACCATCATGTACATTACATTTGTCAAACTACCATGGTCTACCTAACAACATATGACATACATCCATAGATATGATATCACACAGTACATCATCATGATATCCACCAATCTTGAACTTCACTAGGCATTATTCATTGACCATGACATTGTGGTCATCCTATACCTAGGCAATCTAATATGGATGTGGGTGTTTTTGTCTCTTGAGCTTCAACTTTGTCACCATCTCTTCTGACACCAAATTGTTAGTGCTTCCTCTATCAATAATCACATCACAACACTTACCCTCACATTTGCACCTGGTGCAAAATAGGCTCCTCCTTTGTTTAGGTTCATTCTCACCACTCAATACGACTCTTTTGTTAATCAGCGTTTCTCCTCTTTCAGCATCTTCATGTACATGTACAACTCTAGCCTGGCCTTCATTTCTCCTATCTTTTCTACCTTGGCACTGAGAACATTCAAATGCCCTATGACCTTCTTCTCCATAGTTAAAACATGTTCCAAGGAAGCCTCCTCTTCCAGATCCTTGTCCTTTTCCTCTTCCTCTCTGATCTCTATTATTCTAATCTTGGAAATGATTGGAATTGTTTCCTCGCTGATTCTGACTGCTACTGGCCTCATCCTTCTTTTTTAGATCTTCATTTTGGCCACCATATGACTATCCACCAGATCTTCCACCATGACCTCTTCCGTTTTGTCTGCTCTCAAACTTCTTGTTCAACTTTTCCTCTACTTTTAGGGCAAACTGGTATGCCTCCTCAATACTGTTCATTCAAACTAGATTCAACTCCTCCTGAATGCTTGGCCTTAACCCATTAAGGTATCAAGAAACTTTCTCCTTATCAGCTTCTACATGGCCTATTCTAATGAGGAGTCGATAGAACTCTTCTGTATACTCCTGAATAGATTTTCCTGCTTGCTTCAAACTTTTCATTTTCTTCAGTAGGTCAAGATCATAATCAACAGGAATGAACTGTCACTTCAATTTATCCACCATCTGATCTCATCTTGTGATTTTATCTTTCCCTCTTCTATTTTGTTCCAATTGAATCTCTTACCACTAGATCTTCACATGACCTTTCAGTCTAGCCTTCGCAAATTTGACCCTATCAGGATCCTCAACATCTTCATACTCAAAATATTCCTCACATTCATTGATCTAGTTGATCAATTCTTCTGGGTTAAGATTTTTAGAAAATGTAAGAACCTCAATCTTAGGTCTTTTCCCAATCTTGGAAATGGCCCGTAAAAGTCTTTCTTCCTCTTGGTTCACAATTTCGATTTCTCCTTCTTGATCTTCTTCTTCAGCTTCATCCTTGCTTTCATCTCTGGCATTAAGATTCATTCATCTGCAAATCTCTTCTTGAAATGCTTGCACTTGTCTCTGGAGCACTCTAACCTCGAGTGTTACAACACTAGTTCTTCCACCATGTTCACTTTGTGGAGGCATTTTCACAATGTATGTTAAAACCCTAACCACGATCTTGGAGAAAATAACCTCACAGTCAGTGATCTGTTTACATAGAAACCCTAACCCACAGTCCTAGTACAAACTATCTCACAATCGGTGATCTATTTACACACTCAGGAAAACTTAGCTATGATACCACTTGATGAAGGGTGCTCCCCTTAATACTAGAAACACATAACAGAAATAGAGAAACAACAACAATATGCAAGAACAAAAAATTGGCTTCTTATTATCTCTACAAATGTGGAATTACAAAATTTCAAAATTAAAATATGCAAAGCCACATGGGAATTCCCTTACAATATTCTGTAGGACAAAGCCTCAAATTATTACCTAGATCTACTACCCATAACTGCCTAAGACAACACTACGGGCCTTCTTTCTATAGGCAATTTCCATTGCTCGAGAAGGTTCTAGAAATTTAGCCCAAAGGGCCAACCAAACTTAGAATTATTTTATTTTATAATTTATTACATCAAAGTCAGCTCAAAATATCTTTTGAAATGCAAACAGAAATTTTGAAGAAAAATCATTTTCTGCCATTTCAGGTGACCCAACTTCCGAAGACCATAAGTCATCGCCAGTTGCTCTGATTGACTATTATAACCCCAATTCAAAAAGGACACGAAGCGTTCTACGGGCTTGATTGGCGCAAGCACCTATCACCCAAATTTTTGACCTCATTCAGGGCCTCTAAAGCCTTCAAAACTGAGTTCAAAGTTTTTGTACCCTGCTACCAATATCAAAAATCTTTAATATCTACAAAACTAGACTTGATCTGTCAATGAAACTTTACTGGCAGGCTGATATGACTGAGATGAACCTCCATATGTGAAATCAGAACATTCCAAGATCGTATGACCAACTTACTAAAAATAGAAAGTTTCTATAAATAGCAGCTCTACACAAGATAGCCCTTATTGAATACAAAAATAGAAATATTTTTGGGTGATGCAAGATTTCTCTTACACCCAGGATGCTCCTGCATCATCGACCCTATAACTAATTACAAACAACACTTCCAAATGGATTGGCTTAAGTGTGCTTACAATTATATATATACATATGTCAACAACCTAAATACAATGGGTGCATAGCCTCTACAACATTACATCATAGTTACAAACTAAAATAGTTACTTTTGGCTCCATGCTTTGTTCACTGCTGGCACACACTAGCTGTGCAACTTCAACTAACTGTAACTTTCACATCTTTGCATATCTACTTATGCGCTATTAGACTTAGCATTAGTAATGTCTAACAACCTTAACTTCTAGGGCGTACATCATAATTCATCTGTACACATGTGCACTGATGCTCTGAGTCTCTGGTGCTCTGTATACTATCCAGTCTTCAACACTTAACTAATTTTTGATCTATACACTTAGTGCGCTAACTTCAAACTGCTATATGACTTTGTTTCCATAATGAAAACACTATATTTAGTCATATACTTTAGTATAGACAACTTGCCAATATTGATAATTTAGTGTTAGAACATATGGTGACAAAGTTAAACCTCAAGAGGCAGAAACATCCATGTCTATACCAAATCACCTATGTGTAGGATGACCATAAGGTCATGGTCAATGAATAGTGCCTAGTGAAGTTCAAGATTGGGTAATACCATGATGAGGTACTATGTGATATCATATTTATGGATGCATGTCATACATTATTGGATAGGCCATAGAATTTTGACTAGTGTGTTGCACATGATGGTCATGCCAACAATTATTCTCTGAAAAAGGATGGAGTGTGACGTAAACTAAAGGCATTGAAGGACATAGAAGAAAAATTATGTAGTAATGAAAGAATAAGTTGTGTTTATGGATGAAAGTTTTTAGAGGGTATGAGGCATGAGCATATGTGTTTTTATTTAGCTCCAAAAGCTAGCAAAGAGGAAGTAGAAGATGTACTTGTAGAAGCTGCATATCTTTTAAATGAGTTTAAAAATATTGTATTCGATAATCTATCTGATGGATTACCATAAGTAAGGAAGATCAGTGATCAGATGGACTTGATTCCAGGAGCTAGTTTTCCAAAAAAGGTTGCACATATAATGACACTAGCAAAAAGTCAAAAGTTGAATAGACAAGTACAAGATTTGTTGCAAAAGAGGTTCATTCAAGAGAGTCTGAGTCTGTGTGTTGTAAAAGCAATATTAGGACCAAAGAAGAATAGAGGATGGATGATGTGTATAGATTACAAGGCTATCAACAAGATCACAATCAAGTACAAATTTCCATTGCCACAAATCGATGATATTTTGGACTATTTGAGTGGATTTGTGTATTTCTCAAAAATAGATATGAATAGTGGATATCATTAGATTCAAATAAGAGAAGGAGATGAATGGAAGACTACCTTCAAGACAAAGGAAGGGTTGTACAAGTGTTTAGTCATGCCCTTTGGGTTAACCAATGCATCGAGCACTTTCATGCGGCTCATGAGTGAGGTTCTGAAAGAATTTTTTGGTAAGTTTGTCATTGTTTACCTAGATGATATTTTGATCTTTAGTAAGACATTGGAGGAGAATATAATGCATATTTGTAGTGTGTTTGAGAAGTTAAGGGAAGGGAATTTTTTTATTAATTTGAACAAGTACAGTTTTGTAAAGGAGTTAGTGTATCTGGGATTTTTAGTTTCAGCATAAGGTCTAAAAATGGACCCAGAGAAAGTGAAGGGTATCCTCGAATGGCCTACTCCAAGGAGTGCTACTGAATTAGGATCTTTTCATGGTTTAACTAGCTTTTATAGAAATTTTATCAGGAGTTTTAATAGTATTTGTGGACCCTTAACTAAAACATTGAGAGGGGATAGGAAAGAGTTTAAGTGGACTACATGGGTGGATATGAGTTTTAAAATATTCAAACAAAAAATTACAGAACAACCTATGTTAGCACTTCCATATTTTAATAAGGTGTTTCAAATAGACTGTGATGCTAGTGGTATTGTAATAGGAGTTGTTTTGAGCTAAGAATGCAAACTTGTTGCTTATTTCAGTAAGAAGTTAAATGATGCCAAGAGGAAATATTTTGTTTATGATCAGGAATTTTATGCTATACTTTAGGAATTGAAAAAATAGAGACACTATCTACTTCCTAAGGATTTTTTTTGTATACTGGTCATAAAAATTTTACAATATTTGAATAGTCAAGGAAAGTTGAATTAGAGACTTCTGAAGTGGGTTGAGTTTTAACAAAGTTACACATTTGTCTTGAAATATAAGAGTGGGAAGTCTAGTAGGGTTGTAGATGCTCTTAGCATGAGAAAATTTTTGTTGAAATAGTTGTAGATTAAGGTGGTTGGGTTCAAGGAACTCAGGAGTTTGTATCCAAAGGGTCCTAATTTTGGTGAAGTTTGGAAAGCTCATACAAAACCTATTATTCTAGACAGAAGAAAGTGCCTGGATTTTATCATCTAAGATTGTATTCTATTTAGAGGGAGTCAATTGTGCATTCCACAAAGTTTTATGAGGGAGAATCTCATTATGGAGAAGCATAGTGGAGGATTGGTTGGATATTTTGGTCGGGATAAAACACTTTCTTTGATTAGTGAGAATTATTACTGGCCATAGTTACAATAAGATGTCAAGAAATTTGTACAGAGTTGTAGAGTATGTCAAATGGAAAAATGAGCAAAGCAGAATACAGGGTTGTATCAACCATTACTTGTACCAAACAAGCCATGGGAGGATATTAGTATGGACTTTTTTCTTGGTTTACCAAGGAATCGACGGGGACACAATTCAATTTTTGTTGTGGTTGACAAGTTTTCAAAGATGAAACAATTTCATTCCCTACAAGAAGACTAATGACATTGTTCATGTGGCAGAATTGTTTTTCAAAGAAGTGGTGAGACCACATGGTCTACCAAAGAGCATAGTTTTAGATTGAGACACTAAGTTTGTTGGATATTTTTGGCATACATTTCAAAAGAAGTCAAAGATAGATTTGAAATTAAGATCATCACATCATACATAGACTGATGGGCAGACAGAGATGGTAAATAAGAGTTTGGATAATTTGCTAAGATGTTTAGTTGGAAATAAGCCAATGGATTGAGATTTGATTTTACCACATGCAAAATTTGTATACAATAATTTTGTCAATAGGAGCATTGGTAAATCACCATTCTAAATTGTATATGGAAGTAGTCCTATAAATTCTTATGAGTTGAGGAAGATAGAAAAAAAAGAAATAAGTAAAGTTGAAGTTGAAGATTTTTTAGAACATTTTTAGAACATCCATGAGGAGGTGAGGAAGTAAATTACCAAGATGAATACACAATATAAGGATAAGGCAGATGAAAAAAGGATACATAAGGAATTTCAGGTCAGGGATGAAGTCATAGTTCATTTGGGAAAGGAGAAATTTATAGTAGGTACATATAACAAGTTGAAAATGAAGATGTTTGAGCCATATAAGATACTGAAGAAGCATGATTCAAAAAATGTCTATGAAGTAGAGTTTCCTATTGAGCTAAATATTTCACTAGTATTTAGCATTTCAAATCTGATAGAGTATCATGAATGGGGTGTTGAAGATGGGATCATAGAAGCATAGTGGGGTATTCTAGAAACTACTTCAACTATCAAGGATATTGGGGATATACTAGATAGTTGTGTTGGCAGAAGAATAATGAATATGACATATGAAGAATATCTGATCAAATGGAAATGACAACCTCTAGAAGATTCATCATGGCTAACAAGGGAGGAGGTTAATAGTCTTGATTTTCCTCTGCACACCTGAGATGTGACAAAGTTACTTCTCAAATTACTTACGGGTGTCTAATGCAGGAGCATCTTGGGTGTAAGGGCAATCTTGCATCACCCAAAAATATTTCTAATTTTTTTTCAATAAGGGCTATCTTGTGTAGAGCTTGTATTTATGGAAAATTACTATTTTTAGTAAGTTGGTCATACAAGATTAGAATGTTCTGACTTCACTAGTGGAGGTTCATCTTAATCATATCAATCTACCAGTTGAGTTTCATTGCCATATCATCTGTATAGGTGAAGTTATTGAATTTTTTGGGTACAAAATATTTGAGCTCAATTTTGAAGACCTTAGAGGCTCTAGATCGAGTTCGAACGTTGGCTGATAAGAGCTTGCACAATTCATGCATTGTAGATCAGGATCTTCTATTTTTAAAAAGTGGTTATAATAGCCAAACAGAGCTACAATTAATAAGTTATGGCCTCCATAAGTTGACCTAGCTAAAAATATAATTTGTAATTATTTTGAGCTGACCCTAATGTCATAAAAATGAAAAATAAAATAGTTCTAAGGGTGGTCGACCTTAATGGCTAAAATTTTGGAACCTTCTTGGGCGGTGGAAACTTGGCTATATAAGGAAGGCCCGTAATGTTTTCTAGGGAAGTTCTGGGTGGTTACTCGAGGCTTTGTCCTACAGAATATTGTAAGGAAAACACCTATGTGGCTTTGCATATTGTAATTCTAAAATTTTTAATTTCCCACTTGTGGAGATAATAAGAAGTCAATTTTCTATTCTTGCAAATTGCTATTGTGTGTATATTTTTGTTGTGTTTGTGGTATTAAGGGGAGCACCCTTCATCATTTCCTCTTGAAGAGTTATGATTTTGACCTCTTCCTTGGCCTTTACTATTTTTAGATCTTTTGGTTGCATCTTCATTCTTTGAAATCTGCAACTAAGAGGAGAAAGCCTTCTCATTGAGATTTGTAGAGAAATCTCTCACTCTTTCCTCATGTGACATGAAATATTCAACAAGCCAGTCATACTCAAGAGTGGATAGATTTGCAACATTATTCCATCTTGACGTTAAAGATCTCAACACCTTTTTTTATCTCAACTTCTTTTCCAATAATTTTACCCAAAGTGCCCATTTTATTAAAAACATAGTTTATTCTTACATAGTAATCACTCACATGAACTCAGTTGCTTACATTCTCAAGTTCCTTAATTCCCTTTTCAAGGTTTGTAGCTTGACAACCTTGATCTGATCATTACGCTGATAAGTATCCTTTATATTCTTCTAGGCCTCCATAGTTATCTTTGCATATGCAATTCTAGGAAACAAACTCTTATCAAGAGCCATCTTAATGCGAAATGAAACCTATGCATTTTTCTTCTTGGCTTCCTTCTTAGCCCATTTTATCATTAATCTTAAGTGTATTCCAATCAAGAGGCTCTTCATACCATATTTCTATAATTCCCTAAAAGTCAAGAACTCTCCTATCATTATTGTCTTCATTTTGATAGACCAATATTCATAATCACTTCCATTGAATTTTGGGATTCGCAAAGAATTAGAATTTGACATGTTGAAATTCTAAACACACTTTAAGCTCTGATACCAATTATAATTTCTAAGATAATAGATTACAAAATCACAAAAAATGAGAAGACAAATAATAACAACAATTAACCAATTAGAGTGCTCTATTTTTGTAACAGAGGGTGCTATGTTTAGCTAAATTGCAAACCCAAATTTTATCGCAGCATAAAATAAACAATACAAAGACTAATTATAAAGACTTTTCATCAAATGCAAATTAACAAACTCTACAAAATCTTCTACATAAGTCTTAATTTTGTGAAAACTATCAATTATGTGAAGTATGAACAAAGAAACTGCAGCAACATAACATGCACGTGCTGCTTTATTTGCTAAGAAAGAATAAATTGAAGTTAAAACTAAAATTAGTCTAAAACTCTACACATGTGAATGGATAAGCTTTTTCCTTGCAAATCAACACTAATCATTCAAGATAAATGGCAGCAGTGAAAGTAAAGTCTAAAATTAAAACTGAAGTTGCATGATCTTCGAACTGCGCATCAATCATCTTCATGATTAGTACTTTTAAAATTATTTGTTCATATTTTGTACTCAAACAATAACAAGAATATTTTCAACTAATAGATCAAATTGTGGCAAGTGCCCTCACAACATTTGGGAGATACTCAACTAAGTAAGGTTCTCTCTAGTCTTTGATTAATCTCATATAAATGTATATGTTAAAATTTGTTTCTTTTTTCCATTTTCAAATCTTTTGCTTTTAGAAAATTAAAATAATCTTATTCTACCAGAAAGTTCTATGTACTCAAGACTTTTGTTATTTATTATTATACGATTTTATTTAAATGAAACTAATAAAATATAAATTATTTTTTCAATGAACCATAATCAAATAAATATGTTTTAAGTATTACATTCAAACAAAAACAAACTTTTTCCTCCCTGTCAGCTGTATTGCTAATAGAGCCTAGCGATGACAGAAGCAGTTGGGCTCTTCATATATGCCTGTGACAAGTACGTATATATCTCATTGTGCTATAATTTATGGGCATCATCAAGGTGCTCAAGCCTAAAGGTGTTTTTTTTTTCTTCATATACATTGGGCCACCTCTAAAATAATATAATTTACTGACTTTTCATTAACACAGGGTCATCTCTCAAATAATATAATCAGACTATGGAATGGAACAGGTTCATTGGTTTCTGAACTAAATGGATTATAACTACGAAGTAAAAGAAGATCAAACTTCCAAACTTAAGAAAGCTACTCCAAAGCCAACTGCAGAGATGCAGATTAGGGTTCTTGAATAATATTTATGTTACAAGTTGTCTGATCTACCCTCCATTGTCAGGCTCATGCTCCATGTCCACGATTTTCCGTCTCCCCTGGTTGAAGTGTTACCATTCTGTCCTGTAACCTGCCAGTCTCTGATATATCCTGGGCGGCATTGTGGTGGATTAATTTCCATTGCTCCACCCAGCATGGCAACAACCTGTGACATGGAAGGTCGTTGTGTAGGAGTTGCCTGTGTACATAAAAGAGCCACGTGAATCACTCTCACCACTTCTTCTTCAGAGCACCTGGAAAGATCTCTGGTATCAACCAATTCTAAAAGTCTCCCCTCCTCGTACAATTGCCAGGCCTACAAGTTCATTGACTGGTAATATAAGGCATTGCTTTCGAAGAGTACATATTAAATAGCGATTTCTTCCCAAACATATCATGTTTTAATTTGATAAATTCAATAGGAAAAATTACTTATGCTGGAAACCTAGAAGAAAACATTGGTACCAAATCAAGAAGATAGACCATCTCATCTGGCAAGTTCCTGTCTTCGTGACTTCTGTTGCTAGCAACTTCGAGAGCAACTACTCCAAAGCTAAAAACATCAACCTTCTCAGTGAGATGTCCACGCAAAGCATACTCTGGAGCTAGATATCCGCTGAAAGCAGTACAAGTTCAAATTTTTAGTACACATCCAAAGTACTGTGTCAACCCTCATTTTAAACCTTGTTAGCATTCTGCATATGGGTGTTTTCAATAGAACATTGAAATCAAAATAGCCTGCTTTTACTGAATCCGGCCAGTATCTGCTTGGAACAATTGTTAAACATATGAACTGTGCTACAACCATTTATTAAACTTATTATCCTCTTGAGTCCTACACTTATTATAATTGGAAAAAGTGTTGAGTAAATGCAATTGTTGAGTTCCTGATTGTATTTATCTTATTATTTATTTTCATCTATGGTTTATTACTATCTGTTTTAGACTGATAGTTTTATTGTGAAGGTAAAAAACATTTGGCTTACAGGTAAAATAGATCTTGTATCATTTAAAGCAGTCACAAAGAATGTGATATCAGAAATTTGATATTTTAAATAAATCAAGATTTTTAAAAGGAGATCATTATGTTTATCTCAAATTAATTAAAGATTAATGTCCTATATATTGATTATATGTTATTTTATCGGAAATCATAAGTGAGCAATTAGGAACCTTAAGAGTTACGTACATTTGATATGAGATATTTAGGGGACTGCAAAATATATCTTGAATGTGAAAAAAAAAGATTGGTTAACAGAAAATTATGATTAATTCAAAAGAAATATGTTTGACACTATTTTACAAGGTTTGCCATACATGATTCTAAATCAGTTGACACTAAGCTATATCTAGAATAATGTCCTAAAACAGATGACGAACTCTCTCTGTTGTAAGTATTGATGGAACAGAAATCTTACATTGTTCCCGCCACTCTAGTACTGATGTGAGTTTTCGCAGCATCATAGAGCCTCGCCAATCCAAAGTCAGCTATTTTTGGATTTAGATATTCATCTAGAAGGATGTTATTTGGCTTGATGTCTCGATGTATAATTCTAATTCTCGATTCTTCATGAAGATAGGCCAACCCACGTGCAACTTCAACGCAAATGTTAAACCGTATAGGCCAATCAAGGCTTAGCTTACATCGATCGAAACCTGAAGTTATAATAAAAAAGGATATAAGTAATATTAATTGTAATTTAAACGTTTTCAAACACAAAGTAGATTCTTAGAGTTCGTAGTTATTATACTAGAGAAGTATATAAGGTCATACCAAATAAAGCTCGCCCAAGACTGTTGTTGGGCATATATTCATAGACCAAGAGACGCTCTTCTTCTTCAATACAACACCCATAGAGTTTGACGAGATTCCGGTGTTGCACAGCAGATATTGTGGCCACCTCATTTAGAAATTCCCGTTTTCCTTGACCAGACGTGGAGGACAGCTTCTTTACTGCCACAAGAGCTCCATCTTGTAGCACACCCTACAGTTAGACATCATATATTGTAATGTAAGCACTTCAATTTTGTATTGATTTATTTATCTTGTCCGAAACCAAAGCTCATACTCTAAATATAACTAAAGGTTGCATCTATATTTACCTTATAAACTGCCCCAAACCCGCCCTCTCCTATCTTATTTTCAATATCAAAATTTTCCGTAGCGATTTTCATTTCTGATAAACTGAAAAGATGAGCTTTTCCAGCCATTTTCTTCAAATCTGGAAAAGCAAACAACATAAAAATCATAAGATCTATGTTCATGTCAATCCATTGCTCAATACCATTTTGATTTAGAGGAAAGATGATCCAAGAGATAAAAATGTTATTGAGCTGATCTAGAAAATGCACGGAGTTAAAGTCGCAAGCTTAGCAACATGTATTATCACCTTCGCTATCATCAGCTGAAGAAAATTTTATACTCCTCCTCTTGTTTCTTAAAACCACTAAGAATAAACACGATAGAACGCCAACCCCAACAACAACTCCAATAATAATTCCAATGGTTCTTGTTCGGCTGTGGTTGGTGGAGCTCACAATGCCAATAGTTGCCTTGAATTCTGCAACAAGCAAGGGAAAATAAATACTGAAGTTACACATTCACGGTAATGCAAAGCAAATTCCAGAATGATTGTCTCTTATATTAAAATTACAAAATTATTAATCTCCATAAGAAATATCCTAAGATTAAAAACTGGATAATTACATTTTTTCAAGGCCAACATAGTATCTTACCGGGGATAACCCTAATTGCTGACAGTAGAGGTCCACGCGTCCAGTCAGACGGTATACCGGATGTTCCCTTTCCAGCCCAGAGAAGATGTACATCAAGGACATTCTCAGTCACGCTGACATTATAAATCTTTGTAATTGGCACATTTGAGTCTCCAGCGGCCTGCTTGATATTGAAATTTCGTAAAATTCGAGTTCCCTGCATAAAAGGGTGTCGCAACAGTGAAAGATATGTAAATGGTTCAAATAATAAAATCTTAGTTCCTGTCATTTAACTCTTGTAATATCTTCTCAACGCCTAACAACTGCAAAGTGCAAGTTCCTCACAAAATAGACCATAGTGAATCAGTAAACATGATGCCACATTACAAAACGATGTTGATAGTGTCTACTTGTTCAACAACAATTAATATTGAATATCATCCCATTCAGAAAGTTGATGGCAATACATCTTGTTTTTCATATTTTATTTTTAATTTATTAATTTAAATTTTTAATAATATTACTATATAATTTTGTTGTGTTTCACAACTCACGGCCCACTTAACCGTGTGTTTTTAGTACTATTGAGATTTGATGAGAAATACCTGTAGAAAGGCGTCAAAGAAACGCAATCCAAGACTTCGCCATACTTGTCCACTTGGAATCTGGATTTCCTCAAAATGGAGCTACAGTGTAAATGCCATTCTGAAGACCAAGTCCATAGTATCTCAGAGAAATAGGAGAAAGACGTGCTGTTTGATATATCGATGGGTTCTGATTGGCATTTGCCGTGTATTTATATTGATCGCTTCTTTCAATGCTTAAACCTGAATTATTTACAAAAAATCCCACAGTACCAACTGCCCAGCTCTCCGCAGAACTCATATAGAATGATGCAGCACTTAATGTCTCATTATCACTTTCAAAAGTGACTCTTGTCGAAGAATCAACCAACTTCGGACCTCCACAGTTGATGGCCAAGGAAGAAACTGTCAGGAAAGAGATCAAGAGTTGGATTAGATATTGGACAGAGGCAGCAATCAACAATTCAGTTATCATTGTTCGAAGTGAAACAATTGCACAATACGAGAACACAAAGTAGAAGACAGTAATCTGCTTCATATTTACCTGCCGTTGAATCGAAACTAACGAAATGTGGCATAATATTATGTATTGTAATTTTGTAGGAAGTTTACATTCTGATACGAATATAGCTCCTTCTGTTAGCGAAACTTTTGATCTGCAGTTACTTATGGTGTGACTGTCCGTTAACCCCAGTAGCATGCCAATCAGCTCTAATGATTTAGTTGCATGTTTACCTAGTTCTCTCTCTTCTAGAATTTCGTGCATTTCTTGTATAATTTATGTTCATGAGTTTATGTATATGTGAGAAAGGGATAATTTAGAATTTTTTATTATTTTAGTGGAAATCTTATTATTTAAGAATTGAAAATAAGTGGTGGGAAAAATGGGGCTGGAAATAAATAGGGGTTGGATATTGTAAAAAATACTATGTTGCTCCACAAAAATAAGTCAAAAATACATATTCATGGGGCCACCAGCTCCACAAATATCTCCTAAAAAAGTTGAACAGCCATTACCTAAATTATACATTTTATGCAATGTAATCAATATAATTTTATTCATTTTCAACTCTTTTTTTTTTTGGTATTCTTGCAAAGATGTTTTGTTTCTTGTTCTAACTAGATCTATAATTTAGTGCAAAATTTTATATGATATTAGAGCCTATGGTTGTTAGGAAGAAAAATAAAGTTTATTTCACAAGTATTGAAGAAATTTAGAGTGTATAAAGAACAAAAATTCTAGCCTTTGCAAATTTGACACATATAACTATTTCAAATGGAAGCCAAAGATTCTACTTGAGCTCGGAAATAGACACTTATATCAAATAGTAATGACAATAGATGTTGAATCGAGTACTCCATCACCGACCGGCCAAGGTCTTGCTCTCTATACATGGGCCTTGCCTTCATCTTCTCTTTAGTGACACATTGTTTCAATGGACCTATCAAATCTCTTTGCAAAGATACTTCCTTGGTTCTATAGTTGATCAATTCCTTAGACTGTTGGCACCTATATTTTCAACTAGCAGTTTGTTTTTGCATGGTTGAGTAGTATCATTGGGGTCACTTGTATAGATTTATGTGTCATCTGCATCCCCAACTTACAAATGTTTTGCGTTTATTTTTCATCAATTTATTTTTGGGGGGCACCCATGCAAATTCTTGTCTTATGTATCTTTGATTGATAGATGTTTTGTCTTTTTTTGTCATCTTCTTATTTGTTTGAGTAGTGTCATTTGGGGCACTCATTCAAATTGATCCTGATCATCATCATGATTTTAGAGGAGGTTCTCCATTCAATACCATGGTAGTCATCATTTGACACTTGTCCATAATTTTCTTTTGTCTTACAGAATGTTCTTTTGCACTTTAGATAGTTACATCTCTATTAAAATATATTTCAATGGGGATTTTGTTCCCACTAGGTTGTTCCTCTTTCATCTTTCCTTTCATTTCTCTCCTTAGACTTAAGGGGCGGGGGTGTTAGAAAAACTTTTGATCTATAGTTACTTATGGTGTGACTATCAATTATTTACGTAGAAACTATAATTACATGTCAATCAAGTTGTAATGATTAAGATTCATGTTTATGCTAACTAAGGAATTCTTATTTTTAACTCCATATTTTTCTTTTGGGTATGCTCATGAGTTTATTTATACATTATAATTTACATATTTTACACAATGTGATCAATATATAAATTTTAATCATTTTCAACTCTATTTTTTGTATGCTTGCAAAGATGTATTTCTTCTTTTTCTAGCTAGATACATAATTTACTATCCATGATTAGCTACAAAATTTACACCTTCAAACTCATGTCGTGGTTGACATTGGCGACTTACTAATTTGTCATAAATATATAATATGTTTATTGTCCCAAGTTATTTGTAGGTGGTTGATAGAAAAATAATTATTGCATTTCTAGATTATTGTGTTTTTTTTTGTTTTCATATAGATTTCAAATCAGATTTTATAATCTATCATCAAAATAGAATGATAATACTATAATAAAAGATGAATTAGAATTCTATAATCTAATCAATATGATTTATAAAGACTAACATGATAGCTAGTAAAAGCTTCGAGACTATGTTTGATGACATAATCATGGACACACAAGGAAGAATATCAGAAGATAAAAAACAAATATAAATCCTTTTTGCAAAATTAAGGGTGAGATATATAACTCTAGCATATTTGTAAGTTCACATATTCATCCTCAAGTTTAGTTTTTATAATATCTACCCTACATTCCATAATAAACTAAAACCTATTTTTTGCATGATTTGTGGGACCTTTTTTATGCTACCACATTAGTAGAACTTCTAATTGTTTTAATTAGCAATTTGCACTCGTATTGTAGGAAAATAGAGTTTGCTAGTTTGTATGGGAAAACTAGGAAAGTAGATCTATTTCCACTTTAATTACTTTGAGAGGGAAGTGATCCAATTGGCTCAAGGTATTGGGTAGAAATTTGAATTAGTAGTCCCTCATTATGAGTTGAAGATGACTATACAATTGTGAAAGAGAAGTGTAAAAGCTAGGGGAAAATATGGTAAAATGTTAGTTTTCAATTTATATAAAATATAAATTATGAGATATGTAGACTTTAGCAGTAGATCTAAAGAATATGGACAAAGGAACGTGCTACCAAATTCTAGACAAAAATCTAAAGGATGACAATAAGCGGGGAAATCTTGTCCTAGAAAAGGATGAGCAAAGAATCTTTATCTCAACTCTTTTATATCTAGTAAAAATCAGATCTATAGATCTTCAGATACTTTATTTGAATCTAGATCCATGCCTTTTTAACCTACCATATGCACTCAGAAAGAGAGAAATTATTTGGTTGATGCAGGTTTGTGTAGGTCGAACCTCAATTTAGGAATCAAATTTGAAATTAAAATTAAATAAAATTGAAATTGAAGTGTGTTGTTATATAGTAGATACTCTAGATCAAAAAATTAAAGTGTCTCGTACCTTGTTAGTGCAATGCTCTTTGTATGTGATCAAAACTGATGATGCAATCTTTTGACCCCATGTAATACCTAAAAAGATATCAATCATGAACAATGCTTTCATGGAAATATCATGATATTAGCAAAGCTTACTAAAATATTCCTCAATCTTGTTCGGTAGTGACATGGAAGAATATTCTTGTTGACTAAATAGATTCTATTGACTAGGTGGTTGGCATAAGTGTTGACAAGGTTAATATACTATAGGAAATATTCTCGTTGTAGCTAACAAGGATGGTGATGTTGGCACCATATGGTGGATGTGTAGGGGCTACATGTAGATGTATAAGTATGACACATTTACTACACCCATTTTGCCAAAAAAAATCACCTAATTTTTCTTTTTAAAATAGAAAAATAAAATAAAATTCAAAAGCACAATTTAAAAAATGTATTTGATTTTTTGATTGAGCACAATTAATGGGTACTGTAGGTATAGTACAATCATACAAACTATACAACCATATATATTTTGTATGACTCCATGCATTTTTTTACACCTAGAAAAGTTTTTGGCCCACTTCAACTTCTCATATTTGGATGATTTGATTGGTCATCTTAGGGTTTTTCTATTTTGAGTGTGATGGTGAGGTTAGATTCACTCCAAAAGCCTAGATTTATTATTGGTTGTTGTATCTTTCCTTGAATTTTTTTCCCTAAACATGAAATAGATCAAAAAATTTAGGTTTCTTATATTTTGATGAAACTACAACCAATTTATAGGTTTGAGATCCTATGAATGCAATGACATTATTTGTTTGATGGCAAAGAGCATATGAAATTCTCTCAAGGATGGATCTCATAAGAATTTTGGAAAAAAAATTAGTATGTTTTCTCTAATATCGTGTAGAAGTTGATGATCCAACCTCACAAGCCAAGAATCATCTACAAGCACACCACTTGTCACAAAAAGAAGATCAAGCAAGAATAATATACCAAACTACCTTAGACTTTTGTATTGATGTACACAAGAACAATATTACAAATGAGAAAATGAATTGATATGAAAAGGATGAATGAGACCCTAGGCTAAACCTTAAAGCAAGATGAAATTAGCTAGTTCCAAGTGTTACAACCATATTGAATGAGATAAATTAAACTATCATTTTCCATATTTTATAAAAAGTGAAAAAATCTAAGTTTATCTTAAGTGAATAAAGTAATTAATGGATATAATTAATTAAATAATTAGAAAATATCCTAATTGTTCTAACACATAATTAAGTGACAATGGAACTACTTAGCACACAGACACCTAAAAATTTGTTAATCTATGGAGGGAACTGGAGTGTAAGGATTGTGAATGTAATCAACCACTTACCCTACTACCACCTTCCTTAATGGAAAATCATTTACTACATGTAATTCTTTATAAACTATAATTGTCACACAATTATTAAGAATCAAACCACTAACCCAATACTATTTATTTGTTAGTTATTTAGAGATAATCAATCTATTTTATTTAGAGGTGGATACCATCATGAACAAGTTCTTAAAGTTGTTTATGATTTTTCTTGCCTACCTTCCTTGTTACTATTATTAACTGTAGGATGTAAAATATGGATAGGGTCTAGAACAATGGGGGTTCACACATAAAAGAGACCCTAAACCAATATTTAACACATACATGAAATTCTAATGATATGGAAAGTAAATATAGAAGACTAATATTGAAATGAAGAAATAAAAAGTACTTACGTAAAAAAATAATATGTCAAAAACCATGTCAAATAGTCTCAGAAACTATTTATTTTCATGATCCTGAACTGAAACTATGAGATCTACAAAACCCAAAAATATTTTTCTTTTCTCAAAAAGGTCAACCTTGACCCATAGGGAAATGTCACCCTTGACCCTAAAATGTCGACCTGGGCTTGCACTGCTCTGATGGAAATTCTGTTTGTGGATCTAAAAGTTTGTCGAAAAAGTTATTCATATTCATCTTGTAATTCACTATTCCACACCTACACCTATGAGAAAAATGGTTTTGTTGTTTGGATGAGTGGTTTGCCTTGGTCAAAATCCAATTTGGAATCAACCTTGAAATATAATTGAAATTTCAATAATAAACAAAGTAAATGGAACAATTCACCTTGCTTATGTTTAAACCCTTGTGGAGGATTCAAATCTTTCATTCCACAAGTATGGATGCTCCAAATGAATGTAGAAAAGGATGTAGGATGTCTCAAATAAATTTTATTTAGATCTTCAACACCAATCTTGAATGGATCTTAGATTTGGAAGAGGCTTGAATGGAAATGGATGGAGGAATCCTCAACAAGAGGGCTCCATAGAGTTTGAATCCTTCAATGGCTACCAATGGATCTCCTTGATGAATTGGATCTTAAAAGCTTGAAGGCTTGAATGCTTGAATTCTTGATCTTCTTTCTTGCTCATGCATACTTGATGATCACATGAGAGGAGAAGGCTTCCTTTTACAGTGATCTAGGGCACAAACTTCTAGAGAGGCTGACATGGGAGAATTAAATGCCATTTAAGCCTATACCCTTGGAAGTGGACCTAGATTAAATATAATTTAAGAGTTTACCATTTCAAAGCTCGAAACAGTCGACCTATAAGTGGGAAAATAAATCTTTTTGAAACTTGACATCCAAAAACTTTGGGATTTTGAAATTTGGACCCTGAGTCAAGGTCTAGGTCGACCTTGACCCTGAGGTCAAGAATCTCAGAATTTTAATTCAGGATACTAGAATTATGCAAAAAAGAAGTGGAAAATGGGGTAGAATAGAGGAAAAAGCCAGATCCAAGCCAAAGACCCATTCAAGGCATTTTACATGACCCCAAACCACTTATTCAGAGGGATAAACCACTCCTAAATGGAAGTGCTTCCATTTTCTGACAATACATTTAGGCCCCACTTTAGCAAGAGTATGGACTCGATGCAAACTCTCGGTAAAGAAGATCATGAAGAAAAATAAAATCTTATTGAAATAAAAGGGACAAAGCGATCCTCAAGCCCCCATGGAATCAAGTCTTTGTCAACTCCAAGATTACAATAAGAGAGACATCTCTAGAAAAAAGAGAGAAGAGGGTGTGATTACCTCACCAAGTAAGATGTGTGTATCTCACTGTGAACCATAAAAAGGATAGGATGGCCCACCAAGAAAGTACTTGATAGTCACCTCATAAAGTTGTGCACCTTTTGGTGGCTTTGTGTGTTGGAAGTATGAATGGGAAAGTAATACTAAGAGGGGTGGGGGTGAATCAGATATTATTGACTTCTTCAACTCTAAACTATTAAAACTTTATGCATCATGTAAACAAATATTGATCATTCTAAGTAACATAACATGTCAAACAACATCCATGAAATCACACATAACACAATAAATTTGGTAACCTAGAAACCCTTGAAAGGTAAAACTGGGGTGGGGATGACACCCACAAATCTTCACTACTACAGTAATAAGTTTTTCCTATTAGGGCTTTACAAAATGTGATCAAACATGACCTATCCTGTGAAAGATCTACTCGGTTGAAAGCTAAAAAGATTTGTTCAGTCTACCATGTTAAAGGATTTATAAACTTACAATGAAGTAAGTACTCGGTAAGGAGATTTAAAAAAAGTCTGCTAGGACTACTCGATTAAGAGATTTACCATTGATACACCTGTTAAAATGTCTCAGTACTTGATCTTTTGGTTTGCACTTGTATGCTGATTACAGATCTTCTCTTTACTGTATGTCTGTGATCTCTTCTATCTGATCTTTCTTAATTTTTCTCTTTTCACTGCTTTACTCAATCACCGATCTCTATCTAAATACTTGACTATTCTCTTATGATTCACACACATATCTCTATCTAGATCTTTCCCTTATATAACAACAAAAATGTTTTACCACTTCAAGATCCATAGTGCATATTTATTTTTATTGTCGCCTAAACTATACAATTTTCTGATTGGCTCTAGGATTTTCATAGGGATCAATGATAATATCATAGATGCGTAATTACCTCCGTGATTGTCCCAATAGAAAAAATACAAAACATTATTGTTATAAAAAATGGTTTACCTTGATCAATGTGCCATTCCAGACTTGTATGTCACTTCTGGCTTACTTGGAAAAAGTTATCTTTGGCACTTGGCATTAACTATACTCACCATTCATTTGACTTCTCTATCTCTCAGAAATCATTCACTCAGAAACAGCTATACTCCTTGGCATATTACAAACATATAGTGACCATGACATTAATCGGCAGTACTACTACTCGATAAGTATACAATACAAAACTTGGCCTTTACAAAATGACTCAGTCACAGTGATGACCGACCATATGTGCCTAGATATGACTAAGTGTGAAAATACTAATGATCAACAAGACTATACGGATCTACAATCTCCCCCTTTGACATTAGTGGCAAAAACACTTTGTCATGAATTCATATTTACAATTTCAGAAGTATGTTTGTAATATCCTAATATTCCTATTACTCCCCCTAAGATATATATACATATTTAAAATTGTGTTACCTATCCCTATTTGTACTTCATGTCATGATGATTCCCCCTTGTTTTTGATATGATTTATTTCTTCATTAGTAGGAAGATCACAAATCTTCTCCAGAAATGGTCGGTGCAACATCGTGACCATGTAGAGTGCATTTGTCAGCAAGGTTCAAAACTTATGTCTGCACTTCTAAGTCAACAGCTAAATTAATGAGTCCTTTAGTGGTGGACAGATTTGGATCAATCTGAATTAATGGTGTAGCCATGGCCAATTTTCTCTATATAGCCTCAAGATGTGGTGTTAAGACAATTTGAATAGAAAGTAGGTGAGAACGAATCTTTCCATCATTGGTCATCAGCTTGGATAATTTTCCTTGTGTCTGCATCACTTTCACAAAATTTCTAGTACTGGTATCTGGATCCAAAGTTAGAGACTGACTTGTAGCTTTGATCTCTTGCTTGAGAGTCTCAAGCAGACGTTGATTCTCATTTGTAAACAATTCAACATTACATAGTTTGGCCAACAAAGACTGTCTGTTCACAACTAATTTCTTGATCTCTTTTACCAAATTTGATAGTTCAACCTATTTAACTATGATCTCAGCAGCTATCTTGTTTAACATTTTGGTCTCAAATCACTTTTCTGACCATGCATATAACTTATCACTAGCAGAACAAGCTTCATTATTAACTTTTTGGACAATATGTAGAAGTTTTTCTAGTATAGGAATAGAATTATTTACATCTGATAGATCATAAACCTCACTAAATATGTCCTTTATTTCATGTAGAACCTATTTTTGTTGATGCTCCATGTGGAGTTCTACTTGCTTTCTTTTTCTTGTCAACAAATCTTTCATAATCTGTAATTGGTCAAAAGAAAGATTATCTGTATCCCATTTCGGTATAACAATTACTTCATCAATTGTTACCTCAACTTTCTACTTTTGTGCTCTTGGTGGGGTGCTTCCACTCAACATTTTTATAAGGGCTTTAATTGCTTCTTGTTCCTTTGGCTCTTTTTCTTCAATAATTTTACCTTTGGTGCTTCCTTCTCCTTTCTCCTTTTCCTTTTTCTCAGCACTAGGACTAACAGCTTTTGCATCCAAGTGTGTTCTGTGTTCTTCTATGTTGTGTACTAACTGGGGAGGACTTTGAATTTTATCTTCAAGTTTGATTTCTTCCTTGGTAGATAGAGTTAGGGGTACCGACTTGATGGGTTCCTCGGTGAAACTTGTATTGACTAACTTATCAGTTGTAGCAACTCCAGGTATAGTAGGATTTTCATCGGTAGATTATGTGCTTGTGATGGTATGATAATCCATGACTTGCAATAGTATAGTATTGCTACCTGGCAGGGGTGTGTCAGTTGCACTTGAATTCTTTAAGTCTTCCTCAGTTAATAATGAATTCTTAATGGGGCTCTCCTCTGGTATGTCGACAATATGGATCTCAAAAGTGTCCTAAGATTTCATTTCCTTAGGAGTATCAGTCTCCATTTTATTGTGTGTTGCTTTAGGTTCTATGACCTGAGATGTGCTAGAAACCTTTCCTTCATCTTTATCAACCAATAGTCCAAATACTATTTTCCAAATTTTTAAACTTTTCTGCACAACATCTTCAACCTTGTGTTGAAGGATAAGATAGGCTCTAAGCTTAGGATAAAATTTTCCTCTGTATTGTTCAATTATCTGCTTGATGTCTTTGGGAGTGAGGGTGGATTCTACTTGTGCCAATGTGCTTTCTCTTATTTCTTTCTTTGTTTGTAAAGCAAAGTCCCATTTCTGTGTGACCCTACTGTTTAATTCCTTTGGAGTTCTATTTTCAATTTCAATTGGTAGCATCTTGAAAATGCATAACATTTCAAGAATGACATCCTAAACTTTCTCTTTGTCATCAATGCTCATTTGTCCAAAATTTAATCTTTTTACCTTATCAACTGTAGTTGTACTAGTAAGTTTGTGACATAATTCATCAACAGTGAGTTGATGTGCACCCTTTTGTGTGACTTTCCTTTTCACTTCTTCATCACTCTTAGTTTCTTCATCCTCATCTTCTGTTAGAACAAGTTTCCTTCTTGGTTTCTTTATGCCCTTGGTTGGCATTGTCTTATTTTTTCGCTTGACAGATGTAGAAGACACTTTAGGAGTCTCGATAGTAATTCTCCTAGTTTGAGGTCTAAGAGATGGTGTCACTGTCACTTTTCATTTTAACACTTTTCCTCTTGGTAGAGACTTGGTAATTTCTAGTTTCTTTTCTTCTTTTTCTTTCTCTTTCTCACTCTCACTGTTTTCACTCATTTCATCTTCACTGAATCCTTGGGTTAACTCTAATGGTTTATTTTTCTCAGATTCCTTAACATACTCTTCTAGATTTTTCACTATTTTCTTTCTTCTCTTTTTTGTACTGGAAGCTAATAATCCCAAAGATATCTTTGATTTGGCCTCTTCACATGTACCAAAATAGGGAGCCTTAGCATCAATTTCCTCAGCTAACAGTGTTGTGATTGCAGTAGTTTCTTCATCAATATTAATAGGTGTATCAGTTGTAAATCTCTTAACTAAGTAGTCCTAGTAGAATTTTTGTATATCATATTATGAATCCTGAGGGGAGTGCTGACCATTTTTCCAACATCGTGCATGTATGTAGTGCATCTTTTGAAGGCTTTTATGAAATACCCATGGATCCATATCCTCATATCACTATAGAATACATTTGTAAAATAGGTATCTCTTTAGGATTTAGCAACTTATGTGCATTACCTTCTGAGGATTTAGCATATTTGAAATTGAAAATGCGTGTCTCTTCAGGATTTAGCAACTTATGTGTGTTTCCTTCTGAGGATTTAGCATGCTACAAAACAAAAGGTTAGAAAAAAAATGCATAATATAGAGCAAGGGAGGCTATATATATGCCCCCCACCATAAGATGGAAATAATACATACTATTTTGACATGTTAATGAAAGAAAAGAATAAGAATAAATCCTTCTTCAACATCAAGACAACATTCATGGACAACACCTAGTCCAAGCCAAAAAGATCACAGCTCCTATGAGGCCATGGAAGGGATGACTGCAAAGAGATATCATGCAAGAAGGGAAAAAGTAACCCTTGTGAGGGATAACACACTATTTAGCTTCCAAGTTGAGAGATTTATCAACCATGGAAACCCAATGTCAAATAATAAAATAGGTTATGATCAAGGACATAGATCCTTAATGCAAACCAAAATTTTCATGTATGATTGGATATCACATAATAGATAGATACTGCTTAACCAAGAAAAAGTGGATTTCAGAAAGACAAAAAAGAAGGAGATGGAATCTTTTCCCCCCAAGCATAGGAACAAGGATAGAAGGGGACCTATTATATTTCTCAAAACACTATGCAAGACAATGAGCCCCCAAGGATTAGGCTAACATTGTTTACATAATGCGGAGCTCCATAATAGGAACATAAATGTTATTTAGAGAAAACACGATTGAAATAAAACTCATTGCCACATGATATATAAATAACCTTTCTATCAATGAGTTGCCTAATCTTACAATGCAAATCTTGACATTCATTAGTAGAGTGATCATGAAATCTATGATACAAAAAAAAAAGGAAGAGTATTCAAGTATGGACTACATTTCTTTTTGTGTTCAGGTCTATTAATCATCTTAGCATGAAGGAGTTTAGGCAAAATAAATTCTTGGTCAACTTCCTTCATAGTTTCATCATGTTTTGAAGTGTTATTTAAGATGTTGTTAACATTGATTTGTTGTTGAGGATTAAATCCCAATCCATAAGAATGCTCATGCCCCCCATTCTATAAGGGCATTTGAATTCCCTATTTATGCTTACCACATCCTTGACCATTGAATCTTTGTTTAAGTAGTAAATGATAAGAAGGACCATAATGAGAAGCTATATTAGAAGGAGTCAATGGGACTTCAGTAGTCACTGTCATCATTAGTAGGTTTGACAGATTCACAGTGGGTAGAAGCATCGACAAAGTTATTATGAAGGGCATTAGAAGTAGAATAAAAATATCATTTTTCAAACACTCTTTGTTGCTTCATAAAATCAAGATCAAAAACCTTATACTCTCCAATAAAGGTAGGATTAAAATACAAGGTTCCCCAATCATCACTAGGAAAAGCATTAGAGGAAGAAGGATAACTATTAGGAATAGGAGTATTGTGGGTTTGAATATTCAAACAAGGATTTTGTGCATCATCCGCATGAAGTATATACATCATGTTGTTATGAATAAACTTGACTTTATGGTGAAGGTGAAAGGAACAACATGCATCTCATTTAACCAAGGTCTACCCAAAAGGAGGTTATAATTAAGAGGTCTAGGCATAACGTGAATAGGCATATTAAGAATAACCAGACCAACTTTAACAAGTAAGGTAATAATGCCCAAAGTTCTCTTTGCAATATTGGAAAATCCATGAGTAGGGACATTATTAGGTTGAATTGTTGCAAGATCAACTTTAATTGCTTTAAGTATATCCATGCTACAAACATTAAGCCTAGATCCATTGTCAATTACCATTCTACGAATGATACTCTGATTAATAGAAACAACTATAAGAGCATCATATTGATTCTGAACTTCTTTAGAAGGTAAATCCTTTTGAGTAAATACA
Source organism: Chamaecyparis obtusa (assembly GCA_027943335.1). Classification (NCBI taxonomy): domain Eukaryota; kingdom Viridiplantae; phylum Streptophyta; class Pinopsida; order Cupressales; family Cupressaceae; genus Chamaecyparis; species Chamaecyparis obtusa. The sequence goes on along the minus strand of BSBK01002893.1, from coordinate 846,993 downwards.
ATGTTAGGAGGACCCAGGGTAGCATGCATGCACTGTAAGAAGGTATTGATGTTCTCCTGATTAGGAGGTGGAGTGGGAAGAGTTGCTAGAGATTTTTGCAAGGCTTCATGGTAGGTAGGTGAAGTTTGAATAAGCTCCCATAATGAAATCTTAGAAGGGGTATTGCACAATTGGTGTATCAAATCATACTCCTTTCTAGGAAGATGGGGTGGAGGAGGAAGAATGGGTTGAGAAGGTGATAAAGAAGTAGGAACCACTAGATTCAGTTGAGGGTTATTCTTTGTACAATAGGTGTGAGCTATTGAATCTTGATCATTAAAAGACTCTAAAGACTCCATAGGTTTACCTTTGATAGTAATGCAAGGATAATCTTTGATAGTCAACAAGGGTTCTGGATAAACCATCTTAGTTGTCTCAACACTAAAAATAGATTCATAAGAAGGAAGAAAAGAAGACATCCTAGGAGGAGATGAGGTAGAATCTTGATTCTCCATAAGATCATCACTGAGAGGGAGAGCATTAAGGGAATTCATATCATTCTCCGCTAATGCCTCATCACTAGAAGGAATCCTAAATAGAGGGAAAAAATCTATAATGTCATCTTCTTTCGCTAAAATGTTTGCATAAGGGGAGTGTGTTTTAGATAAAGAGTCACCGTCATGTATGAATATGTCATCCATTAATAAATCACCCTTTTGTATCAAAGCTTCTTCACAGGGAGGGGATAAATCAATGTCTTTATCCAAGGTTTCATCCCAAAAAGTAGAATCATCCACAAGGGTTTCATGAGGAAGAGAGTAATCAACATCCAAATCCAAATGTTCATTCCAAATAGGAGGATTATCATCCTTGTCAATAAAGCACGAAAACACTTGAAACAACTTGTGCCACATGATAACGAATAAAGAAATGCATAGAAAATAGATCTAGATATATCCAAATGCATTCAAATAAAATTTATAAGTATGAAAAATAAATCAAACACCACAAACACAATAGGGCATCTAATTCTGCAAAGCATTAAAAATGTAAATATTTTTGTATTTTTGAAGAAATTTTGCAATTTTTTTGTACTTTTAAAATATAACTGCAAGAGCATAAAAAAAATCTACTTTTATAAGTATGTAAGATCTAATACAAAATGCAAATCTAACACCAAAAAGAAAGAGTTGTCATAAACAGCTTCACCAAAATGTAAGATGTAAAACATGGATAGGGTCTAGATTAATGGGGGTTTGCACATAAAAGAGACCCTAAACCAATATTTAAAACATACATGACATTCTAATGATATGGAAAGTAAATCAAGAAAACTAATACTGAAATGAAGAAATAAAAAGTACTTACCTCGAAAAAGAATCTATCAAAAACCCTGTCAAATAGTCTCAGAAATTGTTTATTTTCGTATTTGTGAACCAAAACTATGAGATCTACAGAACCTAGAAATATTTTTCTTTTTTGAAAAAGGTCAACCTTGACCCACAGGGAAATGTCACCCTTGACCCCAAAATGTCGACGTTGACCTACACCGCTCTGATGAAAATTCTGTTCGTGGATCTTGAAAGTTTTTTGAAAAGGGTATTCAGATCCATCTTGTAATTCATTGTTCCACACCTGTACTTGTGAGAAAATGGTTTTTTTGTTTGGATTAGGGTTTTCCTTGGTCAAACCTCAGTTTGGAATCAACCTTGAAATATAATTGAAATTGTGGTAATAAACAAAGTAAATGGAACAATTCACCTTGCTTATGTTGAAACCCTTGTGGAGGATTTGAATCCTTGATTCCACAAGTATGGATGCTCCAAATGAATGTAGAAAAGGATCTAGGATGTCTCAAATCAATTGTCTTTAGATCTTTAACACCAATCTTGAATGGATCTTGGATTTGAAAGAGGCTTGAATGGAAATGGATGGAAGAATCTTCAACAAGAGGGCTCCATAGAGGTTGAATCCTTCAATGGCTACCAATGGATCTGCTTGATGAATTGGTCTTGAATGCTTGAATGCTTCATCTTCTTGTTTTCTCATGCATACTTGATGATCAAATGAGACGAGAATGCTTCCTTTTATAGTGATCTAGGGCACAAACTTCTAGAGAGGATGACATAGGAGAATTAAATTCCATTTAAACCTATACCCTTGGAATTGGACCTAGATTAAATATAATTTAATATTTTACTATTTTGAAGCCCAAAATAACTTACCCAAAAGCGAGAAAATAAATCTTTCTGAAACCCGACATCTAGAAAATTTATGATTTTAAAATTTGGACACTGGGTTGAGGTTGTGGTTGACCTTGACCTAGGTCAAGGTCAAGGTCAACCATGACCTAGGTCAGGGTTAAGGTTGACCTTGACCCTAAGGTCAAGAATCTTAGAATTTCAATTTAGGATGCCAGAATTATGCAGAAAAGAAGTGGAAAATGGGGTAGAACAAAGGAAAAATCTAGATCCAAGTCAAAGACCCATTCAAGGTGTTTGACATGACCCCAAACCACTTACTCAGAGGGCTAAACTAGTCCTAAATAGAAGTGCTTCCATTTTCTGACTATACATCAACATAAATGAAAGATAGGTCATTAAATTAATTACAAGTAGACATTGGTTATCATAGAGATGACTTAATTATAAAAGAAGTCAAAATATTTGGATAAATAAATTAGTTGCAATTCATTGTAGGAGCTCCAGATAATTAAAAAAACAAACTTGGAACAAAAAGATTTGGTTGATGGGTATGTGCAGGATCATGGTATGCCAAACTAGGCCCTTAAGTAGCAATGAAAATTCAAAAAATTAGGTTTAGGCAAGTTGACATAAAAATTTGAACAGGTTATAAATATTATATAAAAAATATGTAAGAAGAGAATCTGTAGAAAATTGAATTTAGTTTCTTAGATACTAGGTCTTTTTTGAAAACAAATTATTCTATAAGTTGAAAATTTCAAATTTCAATGTGGTATTACGAAAATTTCAAGAAAAAAATAAGAAGTAGGTGTATGTATGACCGCCTTAAACACATTAAAATGATAAAAAAAAAAATTACACAATTCTATATATAAGTATTAGACTCATGTCTGGATGTGGCACATATTTTTTTGTAATTTTTTTCCAACTAAATAATTAATTATGATTTTTCTTCTACAACTTTTCTAGAATACAAAAACTCTCATGTCTGACCACATTAACTTAGTCTAAACTTTATCAAATTGAATTTTTTTAAAAAAAATCTTGTAGTAGAAAAATCATAGAATGTGCCACATGTTTTGGATTTCAAAAATGTTATACAGTTTGAAAGTTATAGTTATTTTTCAATAAGTCTATCAATCAAGACAAGAAAGATAACAAGTAGGTGTATGTCTGACCACATTGAAACAAATCAAATGATAAGTTTTTTTTACAAGATTCTAGATTAAAGTAGTAGACTCATGTCTAGATGTGATGCATATTTTTTTGTATTTTTTTTTCAAGTAGCTAATTAATTATGATTTTTCTGCTACAAATTTTCCTGATTATAAAAAATCATGTGTCTGATCACGTTAACTTAGTCTAACTTCATCAAATTGAAATAATTGTTTATTATTATTGTATTAGGTGAAGCATAGAACGTGATTTATATTTCAGATTTCAAAAATGTTATATTGTTTGAAAGTTATAGTTGTTTTTGAAAGAGTGTATCAATCAGGACTTCTTTTTCAAATCGCCACTTTTTGGCATATCATGATCCTGCACATACCCTAATATCAAAATGGAATAATTGCAAAATAAGGGCAACTCATAAGGCATCACATACACTACAAGCTAAAACAATTTTAAAATATAGGCTAGAGGGTGAGAAGTCCAAAGTAATATTTTTTAAATAATTATTATCACTATTCTTCACTCTAATTAATGAATTCTTACAATAGCTCATGTTTTTGTGGGAACCCACTATATAACTATTTCCAATTCATATAAATGAGAGTTAATTAAAATATGTTTACCAAATTTTCACACCAAAGAAATGAATCTGATGATCTACAACTGATTGAATATCTTGATGAAGATTCAGGATGTTACTGAGTTGATAAATTGATATGTAAGATGATTAAATCAGTCAATATATTGTCATTGATGTCAACTAGTTTTGACTATACTTATCATGATAGTTACAAACATTTGAACATCTGAAGAAGGAAGAAATGGTGAAGAAATGAGATATCTACATAAGGACAAGATGGACATTTCAGATATGAATAAGGTATACATTGAGTAACTTAGTGATGAGCCTATGACATTGTATTGTTGACTTGAGCATGTTACATTATTCTACTATGAAGAAGAGATCAGAATTGAACAAGTCAATATGGTCAATAATTGAAGATTTATGTATACACCAAGTAAGTCTTGTGTATACTAAGTGACAATAATAATTGAGTTAGTTATTACCGACATTCAGTATTAACCAAATTTGGATGAAAAAATTAAATGTTATAATAGTTGACTAAAATTGATGAGTTGGCAATTACTTATGATTTTGAGGTAAGTGATGAAGTTTTTTATGAAGATCCACAACTGAAAAAATTCAAAGATGATCCAAAGGATGAGATTGAAACATGTTATTGACACATATGTTGAGGAAGCTTGAAGCAGCAAAACAAACGATGGAGATTTAAGTGGAAAAATCTAATGGCTGATATGAAAATGGTTTACATGTCTATTTAAGAGACATGAGTTTCATTGTTGAAACATGTCGGATGAAAAATATATATAGAAGGATTTTCATGAAGACATTTTTCATGCATACTTGATCAAACTAGTTACAAAAAGAACCGAGCTGAATTGCATGCATAACCAAGCATCAAAGATATATACACCGAGCGAAGTAATTTGGGGGATATTAAATGAAGTGAATTGATTATTGATCAGAAAACATTTTATGAGCTAGCATCTAGATCTAAATACTTGCAAATTGAGTTTTATTTGAATCAGATCACTACTGTATCAATTTAATCATTGTTACATCTAAATCTCTTAACCAAGTGGACTTAACCATCTTGATTGTATTTAAAATGGCATTCACGAAATGTTGAATTTTGTTTTCTTATTGACCCCATAGTGAATGTTGGTCAAAGGAAAACTGTTAGTGATAAATCCTTTAATCAGGTCACACATAATAGTGTGCATTGTAACTTTTAACTGGGTTGGATCCTAACTGAGCTCACTTTAGAAGAGTGAAATATTTTGGGTTACCAATCCCAGGTGGTTTTTCCCTTAGCAGGGTTTCCACATTAAATTTGTGTTATGTGTTATTTGTTATGATTGTCTTGATATCATAGTTTACATATTTCATATTTGACTAATTGGTAAATACTATATTGGAATTTATTGGTATTCGGTAAATGAACAGAAAGGTTATTGATAACACTTTATTGAGTTGTTGAAAAGTTTGAAATTTTACATCAGAGGGTATGAGACTGTAGGATAACTAATTTAACTAATTCACACCCCCTATCATTTATTCTAACAGAATCGAGCACACATCGATCAAAATTCTAGTAAACTTAAACATCTTTAGAAATACAAGTTTACCAAATAATCTCCAAATACTTTATATTTGTAAATTAATTTAATTAAAGTTTCTAACAAGAAAAATAAATTATGTATTAAAGGTCATTTAACATGCATATAAGGTTATTACATAAAATACATGCATTTTAGTAGAGTCCATTTTGAGTGGGATAAGCGGGAAAGCTATGCGTGGAGCAAGCTCAAAAACTAGGGCTTTCGATGGCCTTTAGCTACCCATTCAAAGGAGATTCAAGGGAAGAGATTGATAGAGATGATTGGGTTGTTTCTATACCATTGGGTGTTTTTGAAAGATTTTTTGGGGTTTGGAGTTCCTTTTCCCTACCTTTTCCCCTTTGCTACCTAGTTGGTATTTGGAGCAGGCTGTATGTTAGGTTCCTCATCTTTGATTTCACTTTTGACTGTGTGACTTTGGAGGGAGTCAGGGGCCCGTCTTTGTTGATCTTCAATTGGAAATCTATGAGGGACCTTTCTCCATGATTTTTGCAAGCCTATTTGTTTTCTATCTTTTATTTTGGCAGTGGTGTTTGGGGACAAAAATTTTTGGCAGTTCTTTCTTTCACTCCATGTCCTTCTATTAGTAGTTTTTTTCTAGAGGTATGATATTACTAAAGTCTTTATTAGGGGTTTTTATGGGGCTTTTGTTGAGCTCAACTTTTTTTTGGGATCCATTTTTTTGTTAGTGGATCAGGTTCCCTCTCTTGATAGATCTTTAGTGGCTTCTGTATTTTCCTTGGAAAAGGTTTTTCAGTGGGTGTGGGTTGCTTGGGGTTGTAAGTATTCTAACCATCCACTAAGATTTCTTGTTTTATCTACAATCATTGGAGTCACGTTGTTGGTTTTTTTCAATGCTTTCCCTTCTTCTCCAACCTTTGTGAAACCTCTTTCTTTGGGTTCTATCTTTTGGAATGCTCATCTTTATGGCCAATTTCTCCCTTGCATGGCTCCTATTGAGGTGGAGCTTACCCCTATTGAGGTGGGGTTTCATCATGTATGGTGGAGGAAACTTTCTTTGCTTCTTCTCTGTTTGTTCTTGCTTCCTTTTGAGGTGGAAGCTCCTTTTTGGTTGGAAGTGGTTAGTGGAAATGGAGGGTCTTTTCTCTCATATGACTATAGGATGGAAGTTTGGAACTAGGTTTTTGGAGGATTCACTCCTTTTATTGAAGAATTTTTTGTTGGCATGGAGTCTCAATGGTTATTTTGGTTTGATAGTTATGATGCTCTTTGTTCTGAGGCTACTTGGGTGATTGTTGCTCTTTTGTTGTATCCATTCAACTCCTTTTCTCCTATAGAGGTGGAGATGTTGGTTCTACTACTCAACTAGGTTTTGAGTTGGCTTTGGCCTCCTTTTTATCTTTTGGTGTTGGGAGCCTTTTTTTTTCTTCTCTATTCATTTTTTCTCTATAGTTCTATCTTTGGGTTGCTGTAATTTGGTTCGTGGTTTGAAGATCAGTTCCCTCTACTAAAGGTCTCCATCTCTTCAACCCCTATTGAGGTGGATCCCTATCCTATTGATGTGGAAAGGTTCTTTTCTATTAGAGGTGCATTTTTTAGATGCTTTGTGGTTGCTGGGTTTATCCTGATGTTTTTGGGTACCTTCTTTAAACCCAATTGGAAAGTTAGGGGATCCTTTCAAAACCTCCTTGGTATTGTTCATCTCTCTCTATTATTTTTGTGCTCTTTTGTCTAGCTGGTTGCTAGAAGTTCTCAAGGGCCCAACAGTGGTCGCGGGTGTTTTTGGTTAAATTTTGAGATAGCTCTTTGCTTCCATGAGTTTTAGTCTCATGTTTTAGGTGCTAGGTTCATCCCTACCTATGGTTTAAGGGATTCAACTAGTTTTTTTTATGCTTAACTTTAGTATTTGTTATCTCATTAAGGTTTTGGGAGCCATGTTATTAAAAACCCAATGTTCTAGTTTGGGGAGCCTTTCAAAGCCCCAAGGATCTCTTGGCTTGGGAGATTAGGTCTTGGTTTTAAGGCTATGGCCTTGTGGTCTGCTTAACAGAAAACTAGTTTATTACTAGTCTTTATTTGTTTTTTGTTGTTTGTTTGTCTATTTTGGGCTACTGGTTAACTATGACATATCTCTTGTAGTGATTCATTTTGGTGGAGTTCCATATCCCCCTCAAAATCTTCTTGTAAAGGGTTTGGCCCCTTTAAAACTTGCTTTTACCCTAATCCAAAACATGCATCTAATGTTGTTAATTTTACCTTCTACGATGATTGGTAAGAACTACAATCAAAATTATAACTTATATAATACTCTAAAATGGTTTCAACTTAAATCAAATGCATTGTATATGTCTATCATTTTAAACTTGTGCATGACACAAAGTGTATAGAAAACTCTTTTGAGAAAGCTATGGTGCAAAATACTAACTCTTTGGATTGCCTTTGTGACATGGAAAGCTTCGTTGGAGACAAGCTAATGATCTACAAAAAAGAAAAACATCAATTTTTCTTTAGACACTTCCAATAATTGGAAATCAAATATTTTTTTCTTAAGAAATTATATTGAAATAAAACTTATTCTATTGAAAATTCTCAAAACAGGCTTGAAGAGAGAATTAAATTTAAAGAAATAGATGTATTAATAATATACCTTTGATTTGTTGCATTGCTCTCCAATAGATTTCCAATTAAGTTTCTATAATTTGAATAAAAAATGGATATATTCATTACAATTTTTCACATATGAGAATCAAAAGATATTTTCTAGAATTGAAAATAGAAATAAATTATGTTTCTTTGAAGCTAGAATATAAAAGTTAAGGAAGCATAGATGCAAGATAAGAGAAAAAAGAAGTTTGAAAACTTTCTTTCTTTAATACCTCCAAATAATTAGACATAAACTCAAGGTGAATATAATTCTTTCTTTTGTGTGAAATCTCAATAAAAATAATATTTATAAGTGGAAAAAAATCTTACATGGTTAGATTATGGCCATTAAACCATTTTGGAATTGCTCCTGAAAAGTTGTTGTATGACAAATCCCTATAAAAATGAATCAAATAAGTCAATAGATTGGAAGGAGAAAACATTGGCCATGTTTAGACATGACAAAATGTCATATATAAATTCCATTAGAGAGAACATAATGCATCTTAGCCTTGATATAATCTTAATTCCATTTTTAAAATTAAGAAAATAATATGAATAATAAGTTAAAAATAACAATAGAGATGATAATTCAAAATTGAAGAATAATATCATCTTTGTATTATTGTTAGGTAGTGCCTAGTAAATATTTTTTAATTACATTCATGTATTAATACAAGCATGTTTACCTCGGGTTGATCTCACAATAGTGGGTTATAGTTTTTGTCATGAAAAAACTTGAAAATGAATCTAGAATGAAGATTAAATGTTTGAGATCTTATAGAGGTGGAGAATTTGCTTCAAAGGAATTTAATATTTTTTGTGAAGAAAATGGTATTAAGAGATAGTTTCCAGCCCCTAGAACACCTAAACAAAATGGTATTGTAGAGAGAAGGAACATATCAATAACTGAGGCAGCAAGAGCTATGTTATTTGAGAATGATTTGGCAAAGTCATTTTGGAGAGAAGCAATGAATACAATAGTATATACAATGAACAAAGTACAAATTAGAGTAGATACAGAAAAGACACCTTATGAATTATGGTTTGGACATGCACCATCAGTTAAGTATTTCAGAATTTTTGGAAGAACAAGTGTTATATTTAGAGAGATGATGACATCGGTAAGTTTGACCCTAGAAGTGATGAAGGTATATTTCTTGGTTATTCATTGAAAAGAAAAGCTTATAGATGTTATAATAAAATAACTAAGACTATTGTTGAGAGCACAAATGTTAAAGTTGATGAGAAATTTAGAATTTAGGAAAGAATGCTTGATTATGATTCAAATGAAGAAGTTTGTCCTAGAATTGATCAAGAAAATGTTGAATTATTTTATGAAACTGACAGTGATTTGCAGAATGAGAACTATGTTGAAGAAATAAGAGAAGGACCGAGATCAGAACACATAGTTGAAGCTAGAATTGAGACAGTAACACCTAATAAAAATCTAGTGAGGAATCATCCTACTGATTAGATTATTGGGAGCATAAAAAAAGGAGTTATGACAATAAATAAGGTACAAGAAGAACTATGTTTTATTTTTCAAATTGAACCTAAAACTACTGATGAATCTTGTAAATATGAAAATTGGACTGAAGCAATGAAGGAAGAACTAGATCAAATTGAAAAGAACAAACTTGGGAATTGGTCCCTAGACCTAAAGATAAAAATGTTATAGGAACTAAATGGGTTTTTAGAAATAAGATGAGTGAACAAGGTGAAGTTGTAAGGAAAAAAAAAATATTTGTATGCAAAGGATACTCACAGAAGGAAGGAATTGACTATGAAGAAACTTTTGCACCTGTTGCAAGAATTGAAGCGCTAAGAATGGTTTTGGATTATGTAGCTTATAAGAAATTCAAAGTGTATCAGATGGATGTGAAGTTAGCATTTTTTAATAGAGAATTAGAAGAAGAAGTTTGCATTGAGGAGCCTGAAGGTTTTCCTTTGATTCATGAAGGAGATGTAGTATGTAAATTGAACAAAGCTTTATATGGATTGAAACAAGCACCTAGAACATGGTATGCAAGATTAGATAAATATTTGATAAAATTGGGATTTGATAAAGGCGCAATAGAAAGTAATTTATATCTGAAAGAGATTGAGAATGGTTTATTAGTTGTAGTTATTTTTGTTGATGATATTATCTTTGGAGGTGAAGATGAAGATAGTGATAAATTTGTTGATGAAATGAAGATAGAATTTGAAATGAGCATGATTGGTGAGATGAAATATCTTTTAGGGTTAAAAATAGCATAGAACAGTGATGATATTTTCTTATGTCAAGAAAAATATCTAAAAGACTTTTTGTAGAGATTTGGAATGGAAAATTGTAAGCCTCTTGGCACACCTATCATAACTAGTCATAAGTTATCTAGCACATATGAAACTCTTGTAGTTGAAGAAAAGAAGTATAGATCCATGATTGGAGGATTGAAGTATTTATTCCATAGAAGACCAAACATATCACATGTAGTTGGAATTGTTGCAAGGTTTCAAGATGATCCTAAAGAGTCACATTATGCAGTAGTAAAAATAATATTTAGATCTATTTGAAAGGCACAATTGACTATGAGTTATGGTATGATAAATCAGATGACTTTACCCTATGTGCATATATAGATGTAGATTGGGGAGGTAGTGTTGATGAGAAAAAGAGTATAAGTGGTGGATTATTTTTTCTTGCAAGGAGATCAGTTTCTTGGCTATTTAAGAAACATAATTGTATCTCACAGAGCACAACATAAGCATAATATATATAAAAAGAAAACAATTGTAATCAAATAATATGAATGAGACAAATGTTGAAGGATATTGGAATCAAGTTCAATGAGTCTATTATCATACATTGTGATAACACCAATACAAGAAGTATGTATAAGAATCTTGCACTGCATTCTAAAACAAAGCATATAGAAATCAAGTATCATGTTGTAAGAGAGAAAGTTGCAAAGAAAGAAGTCAGACTTGAATATATAAGTACAAAATAGTAGATAGAAGATATATTTACAAATCCTTTACCTAAAGATACATTTGATTATTTGAGAGTTATGATTGGGGTTATGCCCCAGCCTACTATTGAGTAGTGATGCAGAAAGTTGCATCAGTCCAGTGGTATATGAGCTCTATCTATTATGGATTGTATGATGATACTTACTCTATGGGAGGGTATGTGTGTTTTGAGATGGGTCATGAAGAACTCTTGTGAAATAATTTTTTGAATATTTTCTTTTGACATTCAAGATTGTAATGGATTGACATATTGATGATTTCATTGTCATTGATGTCAATGGGGGAGAAGGATATATTAGTACATGAAAAAAACCTGATTTATTGATTTGATTGATGGAGAGGAATTAGAAAATTAAAATACTAAGGAGAAGGATAGTATCTAATGATTGATTTGATTGATGAAGAGGTTTTGAAAAGATATTGCAGAACAACAGTGTTGCAGTTTGGTATTCATGGAACTTGGATGTTTTTCATGTATCTATGTTTCCATCAATGTCAATGGGGGAGATTGTTAGGAATGAATGTTGAATATGTCCTATGGGGGAGTATTTAGAATCATTGTATAGAATTTGTATGTTTCATTCATGATTGTGATTGTCATTGATGTCAACACATTGATCTACTGGAGATTAGTAGAGAAGAAGACAATGTTTGAATTAGCACACATGGAGAATTACAAATCAAGAGATGTGAAGTTGAGGATGTGTTTTATATTGTTTCTGGAGATTTTGGTTAAGAGCATGTATGAAAATTCAATTATTCATGAAATTTATGTGTAATTTAGTGTAAAGAGTATTTTGGCAGTGTTCCTGAGAAGTGGTTTGTGATAACTAGATTATATATCCTAACCAAGATAGAATCTAGACATGCAAAGTTGTATAGTTATTGAAGACATTTTGGTGGTGACTTGGATGAGACAAAATAGTCAGAGGTTGCATGTGTGAAGATTTATTGTGTTTGGAATTTGACAGTTTTATGTGATTGTGGAATATTATGTAACATGTAATGATTTATATTTTGTAATCAGTTAAGCCTTTTTGTCTAGCTCATTTGTAATTATTTAAGTGTGGTATAGAGGAAAGATTTTTTTCCTTGATTGTAATATGAAATGTGGAAAAATTTGATGTTGGTATTATAAGAGGATATGCCAATTGAGTAGACCTAGTATTTAGATATGGTGAAGTAGTTGGTGCAATTTCTACATAGAAAGGGGAGTGCAGATAAGTTTCTAAGATTAATAATTATTGGTATTATTCTATTTAGATAATAGAAAGATTAGTTGGATAGGGTGTTCAATGATCTTTCCCTTGAAGCTATTTGGACAATGGGTCCTTTTGTCTTCCATAACTCTTAACTGGGTTAGAATATATATTTTAGCAGGGATTCAAAGTCTCCTAAAAGGGACTACTATGTACTAAATGTGTTTCATAAGGCTCCTAATAGAGTCCATCATCTCACAAGGAATTTTCATATTAGTACATCTTTTGTGGGCATCATTCCCATTGGGGTTTACTCACTGATCAAGAGGTTCCCTAGTTAACGTATCTTATGTTATTTTGTATTTTTATCTTTCTATGGTTGTTTCTTATATTGGTTACATGGTAGAAATCTTATAATGGTAATATAAGTTGTTTTTATCTAATAACTGATTCACCCCCCCACCTTCTCATTTATCTTGGTGGATTTTACTTTCTAACTAAGTCAACATACCCCTGTAGCTGAGTATATTTTTCTCCAAAATACAAATCATTATAAATTAAGTACCTCTAAGATACCTAAATATCCACTGAACTTCCTTCCAATGGACTTTCTTGGATTTCTCATAAATAGGCCCACAACTCCCACTACTTGGGTGATATGTGGCCGAGTATAAACCATTACATACATAGGACTTCCAACTATAAATGAATAAGGGCCACTTTAGTGTGCTCATATTCTTTATCAATTGTGGGACACATAGATGATGATAACTAAAAGTGATCAGCCAAAGGAGTACTAATAATTTTTTTGTGCTTCATGTTGAACTTATCCAAGATTTTGTCAATATACTTCTCTTGAGTCAACCTGGTTTGTCTCTTTTGTCTATCCCTAATTATATTTATGCCAAGAATCTTCTTGATTGCCCCTAAATCTTTCATGGTAAACCATTGAGCTAAATATTTCTTTAGTTCCTTAATAACTCTCATGTTTCTACCAGTAACTAACATGCCATCAACAAAAAGAATAAGTATAAAAATATCACCATTTGCAAGCCACTTGAAGTAAAGACACATATCAAATTAATAGTGAATGAAGTTGTGATCAGCCATGAAGATATCAAACTTATGATATCATCATCTCAGGCCTTTCTTGAGGCCATATAATTTGTGCTTGAGTTTTCAATATAAATTTTCATGATTGTTAGATAACTGAGAGGGGGGTGAATCAGTTAATTCCAATTATCCTATAGTCCTAAATAATCCTAGATGTATATAACAAAAACTTTCAAGTAAATTAATCAACTTGGTAATATATCAAATGTTCCTTTCTCTTCATCTACCGATTACCAGTAAATTAAATACCATGTTTACCAATCAATCTAGTTATAGTAATGTGTAAAGTAAAATAACAATTAAACACATCCATACACATATAACACTTTGATTTTTAACATGGAACCCTATTAGGGGAAAAACCACTTGGGACCAGTAACCCAAAATAATTCACTCTTCTAAAGTGAGCTCAATTAAGAGCCAACCCTGTCAAAGGTTACAAAACACTCTATGAGATATGACATGGTTAGAGGATTTATCACTAATAGTTCTTCCTTGACCAAAAATTCACTATGGGTTCAACAAGAAAATAATCAACATTCATTGAATGTCATATTGAAATATAAATACTGTTAAGTCCCACTCGGTTAAGAGATTTATCTATAGAAATGGTTAAACTGATACAGTAATGATCTGATTCAAATACAACTTGATTTGTAGATTTTTAGATCTATGCTAAGCTCAAATATACCTCTGATCAATAATCAATTAAATCTCTTTGTTTCCTCCAACTCTGTTCTACTTGTTAATTTATTTTTTTGATGCTCGGTGTTATCTACATATTTGCTCAGTTCTATCTTCAACCAGTTTGATCAGCTTTGAATGATTTTAATATTTTCACATGAAATCTCTTGTAGAAGACTCAATAATAAATCTCTTGTCTCTTTATATAGACATCGTAAACTATTTTATTCCCATCCATAGATTTCTCCTCTTAATCTTCAACCTTTAATTTTTTTTCTTTAACCTTCCTCGATAGTTGTGTTAGCATCACATTTCATTCTCCTTCATCTAATCATCCTTGAATTTTGTCAACCATTTGATCATCATAAAAAATATTATCTTTTACCTCAGAATCATTAACAATTGTCCAACTTGTCATCTTTAGTCAGTAGTCATAAGTTCCATTTATTTCTTTCACTCGATCAATAACATAATGCGTCAGTGATAACTAGCTTGGTTAACACTGTACTCAATATACACTACACTTTCTTAGTGTATACTAAATTCTTCATTTACTGACCACATAAACTTATTCATTCTTGATCTTCAATCCATAATAGATTCATGTAATACAATCAAATCACTAACATACTACCATAGACTCATCTATAAGTTATCCAATAAATACCATATCCATATCTTTCTCATCCATCTCATCTTTATGTAGATATCTCATTCCTTCACCATTATTTCCTTCTTAAGATGTTTGTAACCATCATGATAAGTATAGTCAAAACTAGTTGACATCAATGACAATACATTAACTCATTTAATGTCTCACATACACATTAGTAGCTCACTGATCATCAATCATTATCTTTCAAATATCAATTCATTTGCCAGACTCTTCGAGATATTCAATCAGTTATAGTCTATCAATCTCTCCCTTTGGAATTGATGGCAACATAATATGAAATATGCCATAGAATACAAAACATTTGTTCTACAACTCTATTTGCAAATGTTGTAACTTCGTAAGCTCTCCTAAGCTCTCTCTAGCTTATACATTTAATATGTTTAATCACTACATAACATTAGTACTTTCCCTTTTGGTTAGCTTATGTTCTAATTGATATCTCTTTGCTATTCTCTCTTCCTTGCTTCAATCATCTCTCCCTGTAGATAAATATTTCATGTAATTCCTCTCTCCCTTTGACAGTAATGCAAAAAATAAAATTATTAAGTCTACAATAGCCAAAATATTATCTTTTCTATTTAGTTTAGATCAAGTTTCTTGCATGTAATAATATTCAATTTTAGTTTGTCTACCATCTTTCACAACCTTAGGAAACCCAAAGTGTGAACATCATGCATCAAGATCATTTTTTATTCTGATAAAATATAGGTTGATGCAACCTCCTAATCACCTTAGTGATTGATAGACAGGGGATGGACCCCTCTTCTACTTCTCAAGCACTCAAATGTGTCCTTAGGTAAGGGTTTAGTAAATATATCATAAATTTTCTCTTGTGATTTCACATACTCCAATTTTACTTGATTTTCTTGTACTTTTCCCCTCAAGTAGTGATACTTAATAGATATATGATTTTTTTTTGCATGCATCACTAGATTCTTAGAAATTTTAATTGCACTAGTGTTATCACAATATATTATCACTAGGTCAATGATCTCCTCATTCATACCTTCCAACAATTATTTTATCTATGCAATGTTTGAGTAATTAGAAGTAACAACAACATATTCTTCTTTTGCAGTGGACTGATAAATGCATCCTTGTTTCTTACTTATCCAAGTAACCAATATTTTTCCCAAAAAGAATGCTCCACTAGTAGCTCTCTTTCTATCATCAATGTTTCCAACCTAATCTGCATCTATGTAAACTTTTAGTTCAAAATTTCCTTCATTCTATTGTAATATTTGTAAGCCAAGAAAAAATTTAATCTCTCCAAACATTGACATTTCAAATTGTTTTCTCATTTCATGAGAAAATTTGCATAGGTTAATATGTCCTCCAAATATGATATCATCAACAAAAATTTTAGAAATAAGAATCTTGTCATCAGTTTCACCTTTCAAATACAAATTATTGTTGTCGCTTGTTCTAAAAAATCCAATACTGATAAGATAGGAATGCGGTCTTTCATACCATGCTCTCGGTGCTTGTTTCAGACCATATAATGCTTTGTGCAACTTACATACCATATTCCTCTAATTTGGATCAACAAAACCTTTAGGTTGTTCAATGTATAACTCTTCTTCAAGTATCCCATTGAGAAATATAGATTTAACATCTATCTGATAAAATTTAAATCCTTTGTAAGAAACATATGCAAGCAATATTATTACTCCTTCAAGTCTAGAAATGGGTGCAAAAGTCTCACCATAGTCAATACCTTCTTCTTGTGCATAACCTTTGCATACTAGCCTTTCTTTGTTTCTTGTAACATCTCCATTCTCATTCAATTTGTTTCTAAACATCCATTTGATTCCAATCACATTCTTGTCTTTCGGTCTCTGTACCAATGTCCATGTTTTGTTTTTTTGTATATGCTCAATCTCTTCATTCATAGCCGTAATCCATTCATCATTTTCAAGAAAATCTCTAACAGTTTTAGGTTCAAATTCACAAACTAAGCATGTGTCCTTTCTCAACTTACTTCATGTCATCATGATAGCTTTCTTATCTCCAATAATCTAATTTTGTGGATGATGTCTCCTTACATATCTTGAAAGTATAGGTTCAGTTCTTTGTTCTTCTGTATGTTCTCCACTTAGTACATGATCATGATCTTCATCGGTAACAATTTGTTGATTCTCGGTCTGTATACAATGATACTTGGTAGCATTACTCTCTTTCTTGGTAACGCTAGATAGTTTCTCAGGTAGAGTGTTAGGTTCCTTAATGTACACAAATCTACCATAGTCTTCTGGTTCCTTTTTTTTTTCTTCATCATTTTTCTCATAAAATTCATCAACTCTCACATTTTCACTTTCAATCATTTTGTTAGTAGCCTTATTCAAATATTTATAATCTTTTCTTTTTGTAGAATATCCTAAGAACATTCCTTCATCACCTTTTGAATAAAATTCCCCATTTCTATCTTGGGAACACCCCACAATGCACTGGTAAGTTGTGAGCCTCTTTTTTGGGAGGTCTTGGGTTCAAGTCTTCTTGAGCCCCATGTCAAGATCTTGGCTTCGGCCTATTACCCATCAAAAAAAAAAATTCCCCATTTCTATCATTTTTTAGAATGTAACATCTACTTTCAAATATTTTGAAATAGCTCACATTAGGTGTGTAACCATACCATAATTCATAAGGTTTCATGTTTGAAACTTTCTTTAGTTGAGCTTGGTTCAATGTGTATACAATAGTACTAACAGCTTCTCTATAGTACATTTGTGCAACATCCTTTTCAATCATTAGTGTTCTATAAAAATCCATAATAGATCTATTCCTCCTTTCAACAATCCCATTTTGCTTGGGTGTCCTTGGCATAGAAACCTATCTCTTAATTCCATGCTCATTTCAAAAATTAGTGAACTCATCAAAAATAAATTCACCACCTCTATCTAGTCTCAAGCATTTTAGTTCTTTACCACTTTCTTTTTCCACTTTTTCTTTATACCATTTAAACATCTTATAAGCTTCAAATTTTTCTTTTAAGAACATAAGAGTCATCATTATAGAGAATTCATCAAAAAACAAGATAAAATATTTTTCTCCATAATAAATATGAGTTCTCATAGGACCACATAAGTTAGTATGAACGAATTTCAAAATAGCATTAAAATACTTAAAGTGTTTTCTCTTAAAACTAGATTTTGACATCTTTCCTATTTGACATTGTTTACACATAACATGGTTAGGTTTAGATATGCTTGTTAAAAATCTAAATTTTCTTTTCTTACTGATCTTAACCATGTTGTCAAAATTCACATGACATAACCTCTTGTGCCATAACCACACATCTTCATTTTTAGCCATTAAACACAAAGTTTCAGCATTCTCAAGATAGAATAAATTACTTGTAATCACCTAAAAATGAACAAAGACAATTTAATGATAATTCAAAGTAAATGAAGGGAAATCAAAGAAAATCAAGGACATAATTGAATCAATTAAATCATAATGCATAATTAGACAATCAAAATGAAAATCAAGTCTTAATTCAAGATCAATCAAAATTGAGAACATTTTAATCAAGTGTAATCAAATCAAAATACAATTAATTTAATTAATTGTATAGTCTTGGATTAAATTAATTCAATCCATTCAAGGGGTGCATGGCTAAAGAAAATCAATTAAATCAATTAATTAAAATCAATTACTCTCAACAACCCAAAAGGAGAGGAAAATCAATCAACCAATGAAATTGAAGGAGAGGCATTCACATGGATCAAGCATAATTGAATCTCAATCACTCAAAGTGAAAGAGAATCTCAGCCATCCATCTCATCTACTTGTCCCAAGCTTTGAGGACACAAACTTTTCTTTGTCTTCAAAGGGTGGAACCAAAACCTTAACCCCAACTCAATCATGATCAAATGCAACCACACCCCCTCACATTGGGAAAATCTATAAAAGGGAGGCTAAAATCCTTCATAATTGATCAACCACCTATCTGAGAATTGCATCAACCCTCTTGCAATTTGAATTTGGAAAGCATTTGGAGAGAAATTTTAGCATTTCATATTGATAATTGTTAGTATTTGCATTTTTTTATCATTGGCATTCTCATATTAGAACTGTCATTAGTGAGATCTTGTTGAGAGCTTCATTATTCATTCTAATTAGAGAGCCATAGGATGCTCAATTAGTCTTTGATATTGTGAAATATTTTCTCAATTGTGGTTGTATTTAGTTCTTATTTCATTTATTTGTCATTGATTAACCCTAATCCTATGAAGATACATATATTTGTATACATTACCTTTAGACTATTCACCAATACTGACCAACTTTCCAGTCTCATCATAGATTTTCACCTTTCTATTTTCATATGCAACTTGATGACCTGTGTTATTCAAATGTGATACACTCAATAGATTGTAATTAAGTCCTCTCACCCAATATGAATTCTCGTATATGATCTTATTGATCAACAATATAGACCCTTTTCCTTTCACTATACAAGGTGTATTATTTCCCATTTTGACAAATCCACCATTATAATGTTCCAAGGTATTCAAATTTCTCTTCATCATTAGTCATATGATGTGTGCAACCACTATTAATAATCCAAGTATCATTCTTGCTAACTTTAGAAATAAGTGTTGTTTCTACATACCTTTCTACTTCTTTTGAATCTTCTTTCAAAGCTACAAATACCACCTTAATGTCTTCACCAATGTTGGTTTTAGTGTCATCATCATCATCTTCAACAAGGTAACATGCCTTCTTGAATTTATCTTTGTAGTCTCAGTTACTTCTTTTGTCATACTGTTAGTTGCCTCTATGTTTTCGGTTATCTCTTCTGTCAAACTTCATTTCATTATATCTTTCATTAGCTTTCTCATCTTCTTTCCCATCAAGACATCTAGCTACAATATGGCCAATCTCTTTACAATTAAAACATACCAAAGGTAGTTTTCCTCTATATCTTCCTTTACCATTTTGCAATCCTCTATCCATTAGTGCTTCAAGCTCATCAAGTTCATCCTCTTCACTTTAATTATCATTTTCATTTCCTATCCTATGTTTGCTGCTTGATTTACCAATTTTTAGAGATGACATAAATGGAGATTCAACATTAGCAACAATACTATTGTCAAAGTTGTTCAACTCAAATGCAGTCAGTCTATCGATTAGAATATCAAGTGTAACATTATTACTAGGAGCTTCTCTCATTTTATGAATTGCAGAGACTCTAATAGCATAAGAACGTAACAAGGTTCTAAGAATTTTACTTACAACAATGTCTTCATTAATAATTCTACCCGATCCTCGGATAGAATTCACAACCTCCTTGAATCGGTTACTGTACTGAGATATGTTCTCTCCTTGTTTCATTTTTATATCATCAAACTTTCCTCTAAGACTTTCATCTTTAGCACTTAGCACATTCACATCTCCTCAATGAACTAAGGTAAGCTTGTCCCAAATATCTTTAGTAGTTGCACATGTCTTAACATCTTCAAATTTGGCATCTGATGAGGAAGAAGCAAGCCCTATCATCATAGCATTGTGTTCCTATCTTCCTCTCAACTGATGAATAATCAAATTTCCAAAGGGTAAGATGAATTCATTTTCCTAGTATGTAGTAGACTCTCCAATTCTTGATACATACAATTTCATTCTACTTTTCCATGTTAAGAAGTTTTCATTGTTCAGATTTACCACTTGGGACTGGCAACCCAAAATAACTCACTCTTCTAAAGTGAGCTCAATTAAGAGCCAACCCTATTAAAGGTCACAAAACACATTGTAAGGTGTGACCTAGTTAGATGATTTATCACTAACAGTTCTCCCTTGACCAAACATTCACTATGTGGTCAACAAGAAAACAATCAACATTCATTGAATGTCATATTAAAATATAAAGAATGTTAAGTCCTACTTGGTTAATAGATTTATCTATAGAAATGTTTAAACTAATACAATAATGATCTGATTCAAATACAACTTGATTTGCATATTTTTTAGATCTATGCTAAGCTCAAAAATACCTCTGGTCAATAATCAATTCAGTCTCTTTGTTTCCTCTAACTATGTTCTACTCAGTAATTTCTTTCTCTAATGCTCAATGTTGTTTGTAGATTCACTCAGTTCTATCTTCAACCAGTTTGATAAGGTTTTCATGATTTCAATCTTTTCATGCAAAATCTCCTATATCAGACTCAATAATAAATCTCTTGTCTCTTTACATAGACATCATAAATCATTTGATCTCCATCCATAGATTTTTCCTCTTAATCTTCATCATTTATTTTGTCTCTTTAACTAATATCCTTGGTAGTTGTGTCAATATCACATTTCATTCTTCTTCATCTGACCATCCTTGAATTTTTTCAATCATTTGATCATCATAAAAAACATTATCTTTTACCTCAGAATTATCAAAAATTGTCTAGCACATCATCTTTAGTCGACAATCATAAGTTCCATTTATTTCTTTTACTTGGTCAATACCATAATGCATTGGTGATAACTATCTCGGTTAACACTGTACTTGGTATACACTACACTTTCTTAGTGTATATTGGATTCTTCATTTACTGACCACATAAACTGTTCATTCTTGATCTTCAATCCATAATAGATTCATACATGATACAATCAAATCACTAGCATAATGTCATAGAATTATCAATAAGTTACCCAATGAATACCATTCCATATTTTTCTCATCCATCTCATCTTTTTGTAGATATCTCATTCCTTCACCATTATTTCCTTCTTAAGATGTTTGTAACCATCATGATAAGTATATTCAAAACTAGTTCACATCAATGATAATACATTAACTGATTTAATGTATCACATACAAATTAGTATCTTGGTGATCATCAATCACTTTCAAATGTCCAATCATTTTTCATACTCTCCTTCAATATATTCAATAAGTTATAGTCTATTAGTGACCTAGTTGAACAAAGCATTCAAGCTACTCCATGTACAAATATTCTTCAGCATATCTATGTAGAAAAGTCATCTTTACTTCAAGATGCTCGAGCTCAAGATCCCACACTACTGCCATACTGATGACAGAAAGAATGGTTTGAATTTTGATGATGAGTGAGAATATTTCATTGAAGTCAATCTCTTTTTGTTGATCAAATCCTTTTACTATCAATCTTCTATTTGGCTGAAATCCTCAATTGAGGTTCTTACTCCCTCAAGTCACCTTGTCTTATCAAACTACCATGTTCCTCATTAGAACCTTTTTTGTGTATACTGTCATGTTCTTGTACATTTCCTCCAATGTTCTTCTCTCTATCCCTAATTTGAGAATGTGAAAAAATGTTTTCTCCAATGTTGTGCTCCTAGTGCTCAAGAATTGATTGAGATGATAGTGATTAAATATGGGAAGGATATGTTCCAACATGTAAACATGGAAATGATATTAGAGAAGGGAAAGATAAAATATGAGAAGGAATTCCAAGGGTAGAGATAACTCTCCCATCCAAAAGAGATGGCACATGAATTGTGGCTGGGTGCATAAAAATTTCGACAGGCTACATTGGATGATTATGGTTGGACTTGTGAGGAGAGTGAACTACCTATAGGAGGCTACAATGAAATTGGAGGAAGTGGCACAAAGTGTAGGGATTCCTATGCATCAATAAAAGAGACAAAATAATTTTCTTCTCCAAAAGATGTTACCTTTGTAGGTCTAAAAACATCAAAATGCACAAGATCCAAGGGAGTAGTTTTCTTGTCATGAATTTTCCTCAAGAAGATAGTCTGGCTCTATTTACCATAAATTTAATGTTCACATAAATCCAAATCAACTGATTTTAATCCTGGAAGTTGGTTCTATTGAAGCATAATTTCAAGCCCCTTCTTTCTCATATGTCCAAGCCTCTGATGACAAATTTCTAAACCATTGTCCACAACTGTCATTGCATCTCTGACTTCACCATGGCATTCTAAAATATTAAGAAGACCCAAATTATTCACCTTTGCAAGAACCAAAAATCCTTTGGTTACTTTCAAGTATCCAAAGAAAATTTAACATTACACCCACAAGTAATAAGATGACTCATTGATATTAAATTTTATTTCAACAATAGAACATACTACAAATCCTTTAATATCCATTTATTTACATTCTTCAAAGGATATATTTTTAGCATGAATGCTGATGGTATTCCTATGGGGGAGTATCCTAGTAATGTTGGAGGCATGTTATAGTGATTTTGTGTTGCATTCATGATAGATTTTTTCATTGATGTCAACATATGTTATTGACTGGTTGTTTAGAAGCTTGTAGATAGGTTGCAGAGAATTGTACGGACACTATACACAGAATTAACACATGAAAACTTAGAGGAAGAATCATCTTGATCTATTGGGTCACCATCCATGATCGCACATTCTTATGAGTTAATCAAACAAATTTTTGACTAATTTACTGTAACTATTTCTCAAGAGACAGAAACTATGTTTTTCACAGAATTGGTTATAGAAACTTGTGGATTGCACTCATGATTGTTTAGGTTATCATGCACAAACATAGGATAGTATCAAAAACTGGCTAGAGAGATTGTTACATTCATGTGGATTTTTTATCATACAAGTGATGTCAGCTATGGTGTGTGTATTGGAAAAGACCTATTTGGAGGCTGACTTGGAAAATGTTTCAAATAATGTGATGAGCGAGCTTAATATATGGATCTAAATGATAAATTGATGTAATTATTATATTGTAACATTGTAATAGATGTGGTAAAAGAATGTAGTAGCTAGCAGGAAAGGAGCAATTCAAATTTCAAACCTAGAAAATGGAGGGAATGGCGGATCTGATGCTAGTTCATTGGGGTCTGGAAGTCAACAGGAGGAGATAGATGTGAATGGAGAGCGAGGTAAGATTCCTGATGTCAGTGTGGGGATGGGGGACTTGGGAGGGGTCCTAGAATGTGATGAAGGGTGCTCCCCTTAATACCACAAACACATAACAGAAAACAGAGAAACAACAACAATATGCAAGAACAGAAAATTGGCTTCTTATTATCTCCACAAATGTGGAATTACAAACTTTCAGAATTACAATATGCAAGCCACATGGGCATTCCCTTACAATATTCTGTAGGACAAAGCCTCGAATTATTACCTAGATCTACTAACCAGAACTATTCTGAACTGCCTAAGACAATAATACAGCCTTCCTTATATAGGCAATTTTCCACCGCCTGGGAAGGTTCCAGAATTTTAGCCAATAAGGCCAACCAAACTTAGAATTATTTTATTTTACATTTTATTACATCATAGTCGGCTCAAGATGACCTTTGAAACCTGAACAGAAATTTTGAAGAAAATTATTTTCTGCCATTTCAGGTGGCCCAACTTTCGAAGACCATAAGTCATCACCAGTTGACCCGATTGGCTATTATAACCCCATTTCGAAAATGCCACGAAGTGCTCTACAAGCGTGACCAATGCTAGCGCCCGTCACCCAAATTTTTGACCTCATCTGGGGCCTCTAAAGCCTTCAAAACTGAGTTCAAAGTTTCTGTACCTTGCTGCCAATACCAAAAATCTTCAATATCTTCCAATATACACTTGATCTGGCAATGAAACTTTACTGGCAGACTTGTATGACCAAAATGAACCTCCAAGAAAGAAATCAGATCATTCTGAGCGCATACAAAAATTACCAAAAATAGTAACTTTCCATAAATAGCAGCTCTGCACAAAATAGCCCTTATTGAATATAAAAACAGAAATATTTTTGGGTGATGCAAGATTGCTCTTACACCCAGGATGCTCCTGCATCAGACACCCAGGGTAATTTGAGAACTGACCCTGTCACGACTCAGTTGTGTAGAGGAAAACCAAGATGGTTAACCTCCACCTTTGTTAGCCATGATGAATCTTCAACAGGTCATCCTTTCCACTTGACCAGATATTCTTCATATGTCCTATTCCTTGTGCTTCTGCCAACACGACTGTCCAGTATATCTTCGATCTCCTTAGTGTCTGAACTAGTTGCTGGAATACTTCACTGTGCTGCTGTGATCTCATCTTCAACACCTCCTTCATGATACTCTGTCAAATCTGAAATGTTAAACACTGGTGAAATATTTAGCTTAGTAGGTAATTCTACCTCATATGTGTTTCCTGAATCATGTTTCTTTAGTATCTTACATGGTCCAACCTTCTTCATTTTCAGCTTGTTATATGTACCAACTGGAAACCGCTCCTTCCGCAAATGAACCATGACTTCATCACCAACCTGAAATTCCTTATACCTCCTTTTCTCATCTGCCTTAGCCTTATACTGTGCATTCATCTTGGTAATATGCTTCCTCACCTCCCCATGGATGTTCTTTAAGTGTTCTGCAAAATTCTCAGCTTCCGCACTACTTATTTCTCCTTTATCTATCTTTCTCAATTCAAATGCATTTCTTGGACTACTCCCATATACAATCTGGAATGGTGATTTACCAGTGCTCCTATTGACAGAATTATTGTATGCAAATTCTACCTGTGGTAAAATCAAATCCCATCCTGTTGGCTTGTCTCCAACCAAACATCTCAATAAATTTCCCAAACTCCTATTCACCACCTCTGTCTGTCCATCAGTCTGTGGATGATGTGATGAACTGAACTTCAAATCTATCTTCAGCTTCTTCCACAATGTACGCTAGAAATATCCAACAAACTTCGCGTCCCGATCTGAAACTATGGTCGTTGGCAAACCATGTAGTCTCACTACCTCTCTGAAAAACAATTCTGCTACATGAATAGCATTAGTAGTCTTCTTGCAAGGAATGAAATGTGCCATCTTTGAAAATCTATCAACCACCACAAAAATTGAATCATGTCCCCGCTGAGTCCTCGGTAAACCAAGAACAAAGTCCATGCTAATATCCTCCCAAGGCTTCTCTGGTACAGGTAATGGCTGATACAACCCTGTATTCTGCTTCACTCCTTTCGCCATCTGACATACTCTGCAACTTGTACAAACTTCTTCACATCTTGCTGCAACTATGGCCAATAATAATTTTCACTAACCAAAGCAAGAGTTTTATCACGACCAAAATGTCCAGCCAATCCTCCGCTATGCTTCTCCTTGATGAGATTCTCCCTCATAGAACTTCTTGGAATGCACAACTGACTCCTTCTGAATAGCATATCATCCTAAATGATGAAATCTAGCCACTTCATTCTGTCTAGAGTAACAGGTTCTTTACAAGCTTTCCAAGCTTCACCAAAATCAGGATCCTCTGGATACAAATTCTTGAGTTCCTTGAACCCAACCACTTCAATCTGCATTTCTGTCAGCAATAGTTTCCTTCTGCTAAGAGCGTCTGCAACCCTATTAGACTTTCCACTCCTATGTTTCAAAACAAATGTATAACTCTGCAAAAATTCAACCCATTTCAAATGTCTTTGATTCAACTTTCCTTGACTATTCAAATATTGCAACGCTTGATGATCAGTATACAAAACAAACTCCTTAGGAAGCAGATAATGTCTCCACTTCTTTAATGCCTGAACTATAGCATAAAATTCCTGATCATAGACAGAATATTTTCTCTTGGCATCATTTAACTTCTCACTGAAATAAGCAACAGGTTTACCTTCTTGGCTCATAACAGCTCCTATTGCAGTACCACTAGCATCACAATCTACTTGAAACACCTTATTAAAATTTGGAAGTGCTAAAATGGGTTGTTCTGTAACTTTTTGTTTCAACAATTGAAAAATCTTTTCTGCCCCATTAGTCCACTTAAACTCTTTTCTATCCCCTCTCATTGTTTCAGTCAAGGGTCCACAAATACTGCTAAAATTTCTGATAAAATTTCTGTAAAAGCTAGCCAAACCATGAAAAGATCTTACCTCAGTAGCACTCCTTGGAGTAGGCCATTCAAGGATAGCCTGTACCTTCTCTGGGTCCATTTTTAGACCTTCTGTTGAAACTACAAACCCTAAATACACTAACTCTTTCTTCACAAAACTGTACTTCTTCAAATTAATCAACAATTTCTCATCTCTCAACTTCTCAAACACCATATGAATATGCATCATATGTTCCTCCAATGTTTTGCTAAAAATCAAAATATCATCTAGGTAAACAATGACAAACTTACCCAGAAATTCTTTTAGAACCTCGTTCATGAGCCGCATGAAAGTGCTCGGTGCATTGGTTAGCCCAAAAGGCATGACTAGCCACTCATACAGTCCTTCCTTTGTCTTGAAGGCAGTTTTCCATTCATCTCCTTCTCTGATCTAGATCTGGTGATATCCACTCTTCAGATCTATCTTTGAGAAATACACAGCTCCACTCAAACAATCCATAATATCATCCATTCGTGGCAATGAAAACCTATACTTGATTGTGATCTTGTTTATTGCTCTGGAATCTGTACACATCCTCCATTCTCCATTCTTCTTTGGTGCTAATACCGCTGGTATAGCACATGGACTCAGACTCTCTCGAATCAACCCCTTCTGCAATAACTCATGTACTTGTCTGTTCAACTCTTCACTTTCTGCTGGTGTCATTCTATGTGCTGCCTTGTTTGGAAAACTGGCTCCTGGAATCAAATCCATCTAATGACTGATCTTCCTTACCGGTGGTAATCCATCAGGTACATTATCAGATACAATATCCTGAAACTCATTCAACAAATCTGCAACCTCTACAGGTACATCCTCTTCTTCTTCTTTACTAGCTTTTGGAATTAAAGCAAAACACACATGCTCATGCCTCATACCATCTAGGAATTTTCTTCCATCAACAAAATTTATTCTTGCATTACCACATACCTTTTCTTCAGTCTCCTTCAATGGCTTTAGCTTATGCCGCACTCCATCCTTTGTTAGGGAATAGGTTTTCACACGACCATCATGTACAACACATCTGTCAAACTACCATGGCCTACCCAACAACATATGGCATGCATCCATAGATATGATATCACACAATACCTCATCTTGGTATCTGCCAACCTTGAACTTCACTAGGCATTGTTCATTGACCATGACCTTGTGGTCATCCTGTACCCAGGAAATCCGATATGGATGTGGGTGTTTCTGTCTCTTGAGCTTCAACTTTGTCACCATCTCTTCTAACACCAAATTGTCAGTGCTTCCACTATCAATAATCACATCACAACATTTACCCTCACACTTGCATCTAGTGCGAAACAGGGTCCTCCTCTGTTCAGGTTCATTCTCACCACTCAACAAGACTCTTCTGTTAATTAGCGTTTCTCCTCTTTCAACATCTTCAGAATTTGAGGATCTAGCATCTTCATCTACATGTGCAACTCTGGCCTGGCCTTCATTTCTTCTGTCTGTTCTACCTTGGCACTAAGGACATTCGAATGCCCTATGACCTTCTTCTCCACAGTGAAAACACGTTCCACGGAAGCCTCCTCTTCCTGAACCTTGTCCTCTTCCTCTTCCTCTTTGATCTCTATTATTCTGATCTTGGAAATGATTGGAATTGTTTCCTCTCTGATTCTGGCTGCTACTGGCCTCATCCTTCTTTTTTGGATCTTCATTTCGGCCACCGTATGACCGTCCACCAGATCTTCCACCACGACCTCTTCCATTTTGTCTGCTCTCAAACTTCTTGTTCAACTTTTCCTCTACTTTTAGGGCAAACTGGTATGCCTCCTCAATACTGTTCATTCGAACCAGATTCAACTCTTCCTGAATGCTTGGCCTTAACCCATTAAGGTATCGGGAAACTTTCTCCTTATCAGCTTCTGCATGGCCTGTTCTGATGAGGAGTCGATAGAACTCCTCTGTATACTCCTGAACAGATCTTCCTACTTGCTTCAAACTTTGCATTTTCTTTAGTAGGTCAAGCTCATAATCAACAGGAATGAACTGTCGCTTCAATTTATCCACCATCCGATCCCATCTTGTGATTTTATCTTTCCCTCTTCTATTTCACTCTAATTGAGCCTCTTGCCACCAGATCTTCGCATGACCTTTCAGTCTAGCCTTCGCAAATTTGACCCTATCAGGATCCTCAACATCTTCATACTCAAAATATTCCTCACATTCATTGATCCAGTCGATCAATTCCTCTAGGTTAAAATTTCTAGAAAATGTAGGAACCTCGATCTTAGGTCTTTTCCCAATCTTGGAAATCACCCGAAAAAGTCTTTCTTCCTCCTGGTTCACAACTTCGGCTTCTCCTTCTTGATATTCTTCTTCGGCTTCATCCTCGCTTTCATCTCTGACATTAAGATTCATTCCTCTATGAATCTCTTCTTGCAATGCTTGCACTTGTCTCTGCAGCTCTCTAACCTCAGGTGTCACAGCACCAGCTCTTCCGCCACGCTCTCTTCGTGGAGGCATTTTCGTGATGCGCGCTGAAACCCTAACCATGGTCCTGGTGCAAACTGCCTCACAGTCGGTGATTGGTTTACACACTCAAGAACTTGGCTCTGATACCACTTGATGAAGGGTGCTCCCCTTAATACCACAAACACATAACAGAAAATAGAGAAACAACAACAATATGCAAGAACAGAAAATTGGCTTCTTATTATCTCCACAAATGTGGAATTACAAACTTTCAGAATTACAATATGCAAGCCACATGGGCATTCCCTTACAATATTCTGTAGGACAAAGCCTCGAATTATTATCCAGATCTACTAACCAGAACTATTCTAAACTGCCTAAGACAATAATACAGCCTTCCTTATATAGGCAATTTTCCACCGCCTGGGAAGGTTCCAGAATTTTAGCCAATAAGGCCAACCAAACTTAGAATTATTTTATTTTACATTTTATTACATCATAGTCGGCTCAAGATGACCTTTGAAACCCGAACATAAATTTTGAAGAAAATTATTTTCTGCCATTTCAGGTGGCCCAACTTCCGAAGACCATAAGTCATCACCAGTTGACCCGATCGGCTATTATAACCCCATTTTAGAAATGCCATGAAGCGCTCTACAGGCTTGACCAATGCTAGCACTCGACACCCAAATTTTTGACCTCATCCAGGGCCTCTAAAGCCTTCAAAACTGAGTTCAAAGTTTCTGTACCCTACTGCCAATACCGAAAATCTTCAATATCTTCCAATATACACTTGATCTGGAAATGAAACTTTACTGGAAGACTTGTATGACCAAAATGAACCTCTAAGAAAGAAATCAGATCATTCTGAGTGCATACGAAAATTACCAAAAATAGTAACTTTCCATAAATAGCAGCTCTGCACAAAATAGCCCTTATTGAATATAAAAATAGAAATATTTTTGGGTGATGCAAGATTGCTCTTACACCCAGGATGCTCCTGCATCAGAATGGAGACTTCTAATCAAAATAGGATGAATACTATCATCCCTACCAAAAGTTGGTTAGGTCTTTTTGGTGTTAAGCCAACTGGTAAGTGCTCTCTCCTACTTGTGAGGAATTTGTCCAACCTTGAGTAGGGAACCTTTCCCATTACCATCCCAGACCAAATCATAGATTTGAATATTTCTAGAATGACTAATGCTCTTTTGGGGAGGTTTCTAGGAACCTATCCTAATATTGAAGTGGTTAGGGTTTTTGTGGGTATGTGCAAGATCATGGTATGCCAAACTAGGCCCTTAAGTGGCAATGAAAATTCAGAAAATAGGGTTTCGGCAAGTTGACATAAAAAAATGAACAAGTTATAAATATTATATCAAAAATATGTAAGAAGAGAATCTGTAGAAAATTGAATTTAGTTTCTAAGATGCTAGGCCTTTTTCATAAAATAATTATTCTATATGTTGAAAATTTCAAATTTCAATGTAGTAGTATGAAAAAATTCAGGAAAAAATAAGTAGATGTATGTCTAACCACCTTAAACACAATCAAATGATAAATTTTTTTTACAAGATTCTAGATATAAGTAGTAGACTCATGTCTAGAAGTGACGCATATTTTATTTTAATTTATTTCCAACTAAATAATTAATTATGATTTTTCTTCTACAACTTTTCCAGAATACAAAAACTCTCGTGTCTAACCATGTTAACTTAGTCTAAACTTTATCAAATTGATTTTTTTTATATTTTTATTGTAGTACGAAATTCATATAATGTGACACATGTTTTGGATTTCAAAAATGTTATACAGTTTGAAAGTTATAGCTATTTTTCAATAAGTCTATCAATCAAAACTAAAAAGATAACAAGTAGGTGTATGTCTGACCACATTAAACAAAATCAAATGATAATATTTTTTATAAGATTCTAGATAAAAGTAGTAGACTCATGTCCGGATGTGATGTATGTTTTTTCCAAGTAAATAATTAATTATGATTTTTCTACTACAAATTTTTCAGAACATAAAAACTCTCGTGTTTGACCACCTTAACTTAATCTAAACTTCATCAAATTGAAAGAATTGTTTATTATTATTGTATTAGGTGAAGCATAGAATGTGATTTATGTTTTAGATTTCAAACATGTTATATTGTTTGAAAGTTATAGTTATTTTCAAAGAGTATATCAATCAGGACTTCTTTTTCACATCACCACTTTTTGGCATACCATGATCCTGCACATACCCTTGTGCAAAGAAAATGGGTTTTGAAAGGTCAAGTTGAGGTGGCAGCTCTCCCCAGGGGTTGCATGTCCTTTTTTCTTTTTCTTGTGAGGAAGATCTTAGGAATACTCTATGTAATTGATTATGGATGATTGGAAAACACTCCATGATTCTTCATAAGTCATGTCCTAACTTGAATATGCAGGCTGATTTGATTGTGTAGGCTCCAGTTTGGGTGAAGCTCCTGGGCTTGCTACTTGAGTTTTGGATGGAAGATGTTTTTAAGGGAATAGCTAATGTTTCTGGGGAGCTCTTGTCTATGGATCCTGTTATTCTTTCTAGGAGATGCCTAACGTATGCTAGGATTTGTGTGGGGATTCATCAAGGACTGGACATGCCAGAATCTATTACACTATAGTCCAAATTAGGCTCTTGGGTCTTGAAGATTGAGTAGGAGTCCACACCTTTTTCTTATTTTCACTGCAAAAAAATTGGTCATTGGGCTAAACAATGCCCAAAACTAATACCCCAACCTAAGAAACAATAGGTGTGGGTGAGAAAGGCAGGATTTGGAACGAACTCCAATGGGAAGAGTGACAATGGGGAGCAAGAAGGAAAGATGGATGAGAACAGAACTAATGGAGAAGGCAGTTGTACCTCTCCTTCTAGAATAGAAAAGAATAAGGGGGTAAGCACATAAATAATTAATGATGTGCCTCAAAGGAGAAATGATGATTCTTTTATGGAAGAAGTTCAGAGCAGGCATTTGGGCGACTCAGAGGTTAAGGAGGAATTTGATGTGTATTTGATTGAGAGAGAGATGTTTGCAGGTAATACTATTACCTTACCTATGCTAAAGAAGGATGATGCATACCAAGATGCTCAAAACTGTACCATTTTGGGGTATTCTGAGGATTTGTCTCAGAATCCTATTTCTACTCCTACAGGATCTGATAAGCATTTACCCATTAAATCTAAGTCTAAAAAATGGGGAGATGAGGCAGATATTGATGCTACCCTTTTGGGTTGTGATGTCTTGACTAATGATGGATGGATAGATGTTGAAAACAAAAAGATAGTGAAAAATAAGAAAAAAGAAGTATTCTTGAAGATGACTAAGAATGCTACTATGATAGTCAGAAGCACTAGAAGTAGAAAAAATGGAGATGTGGGAGCCATTAATGTCTCCCTAGGAAGGCCCTCAAATTAGAAAAGAAGAGTGTTAGAGGCCAACATGAACATAGCTGATGGAAGCCAAAGAACCATCCTAGAGTATGGTCCCTTCCATAAGAAATGAAGATAATATCTTGGAATGTAAGAGGGTTAAATAATCCTCATAAAAAGGACATGGTTAAAAATATGTGAAGAGATAACAAGCTAGACATTTTTTTACTTCAAGAGACTAAGATGTCCAAGGATAAAGTTGAGAAAATCCTTTTTTTGGCAATGGTAAATCCCTAGGTGGTGATGCTGATGGGGCTTTAGGAGGTATTATGGTTACTTGGAACTACAATTTCATTAGGGGGGAGGTTATTTCCCAAGGTAATAATATGGCTAATATTAGATTTTGGCATATTAAGGATGGTACCTCATGGATTTTGATGAATATCTATGCTCCCAATACTAAATGGGGGAGGAAATCTTTTTGGAATGATACTTCTAGAAAAATGAGTGATTTTGAAAAGGAAGGGTGGATTATAATGGGGGATTTTAACACTATTTTAAAGGAAAATGAGAAACTTGGAGGGAATCAACCTAATCTAGAAAGCACAATGGATCTTATGGACTTTACTGATAGCCAAGCCTTACATGACATTGATTTGTAGGGGATCAATTACACCTGGACCAATAGGAGATTTGATACAGAGCTCATCCATGTCAGACTTGATAGGGAACTTGCAAGTAGTGAGTGGTTTAATAGCTATTCCTATACTTTATTAGCTTATGTTAGAGTTGGTTTAGATCACTATCTGATTACCATTATAGTTGAGCCTAATGTTTTGAAATGGAACTTTCCTTTTTTCTTTGAGAAAATGTGGACTATCCATCCTAATATGGAAAAGCTCATTGAGGAGTAGTGGAGTATTAGGATTAAGGGGATGACCATGTTCAAAATTGCTAAGAAGCTGAAAAATGTGAAGAAAAATATAAAAAAATGGAACAAAGAGACTTTTGAATATCTTTACCAATAAAAAGAAAATTGTAGAGGAGCTGAAAGAAATTTAGGATAGTATTCAGAAGGATGGGTATAGATTTTTTTCTAAGGATGAGGAAGATAAAAAACTTGTGGAATACCATCATATAATCTCAAAAGAAGAAAGCTTTTGGAGACAAATTTCTAGGAAGATTTTTTTGAAGGGGACAGAAATTCAAAGTATTTTTTCATGAATACTATGAAACATAGAATGGGAAATAAAATATCCAGACTTAAGATTAATGGTGTCATTAGTGATAAAGAGGATGAATTTAGGGGAGAAGCTAGTATTGTTTTTGGTGAGCTCTTGAAGAAAGCTATTAACCTAAATAAGGACAGTCAAAAGGAGCTGTTGGATGGTATCCCCTCTATTTTGAATGATGAACATAATAGAGAAATTACTACTATACCTTCAAAGGATGAGATTCATAAGGTGGTCTTCTCCTTTGAAGGAGACAAAGCTCCTAGCCCTGATGGCTACCCTCTCTTCTTTTTTTAGAAGTATTAGAACATTATTGAGGATGATGTTGTCAATGCGATAAAAGAATTTTTTGGCTCAAGGAGGATTCTTAAGGAACTTAATGGTACCTTTATTGCCTTGATTCCTGAGAAAGTGTGTGCTGATAGTTTGGATGAGTTAGACCCATCAACTTATGTAATTCTATGTACAAGATTGTTTCAAAATTCCTTACCTCTAGAGTTCTTTTCTTTCTTCCCTTGTTGATTTCTAGATAGTAGAATGGCTTTGTCCCTAGGAGACAAATTCTGGACTCAATCATTTCTATACATGAAAACATCCATTCTTTGGTGATGTTGAAAAAATAAGGTTTTTTGTTAAAGATGGATCTGTCTAAAACTTATGATAGGGTTGACTGGGATTTTTTAATGGCTACTTTAGAGGCTTTTGGTTTCAATAAGAGAAGTAGAGATCTTATTCATTATCTTGTTTCTTTTTCTACTTTCTTGGTGCTTTTGAATGGTTCTCCTACTCCTTTTTTTAAATCTTTGAGAGGTCTAAGTCAAGGGGATCCTCTATCTCCAATCCTATTCATTATAATGGCAGAGTGTTTGGGGAGACATATTGATCACTTGGTTAGCAAGGGTGAATTCATTGGGCCTCAACCCTCTTCAAAAGAACAGATTTTCTCCCACCACTAGTTTATGGATGACTCTATTATTATGGGGGAAGCCTCTATTAAAAATGTTAAAATAATTAGAAAAAGCCCTTGATAACTATAGTGCTGCTACTAGACAGATTACAAATTGGAACAAGAGTTCTATTTTCTTTATTAATGTCCTTGATCATAGATAAGAAAGGATTAAAAGGGTGATGGGATGTGAGGTGGAATGCCTCCATGGGTCCTATCTTGGTTTGCCTCTTTGCCTTGAACCCCCAGATTCTTTCTGGAGATCACAAAAGTTTATCTAGCTAGAAGGGTGCTCTTTTGAGTCAGGCAGGTATAATTTTGGTGCTCAAGCCTACTCTCCAAATCATCCCTCTCTATGATTTAAGTATTTTTAAATTCCCTAGGAAGTTTTCTGAAAGTATTAAGAAAATCCAAAAGAATTTCCTTTGGTCTAGAGTGGAACTCAAGAAGAGAATGGCTCTCATATCTTGGGAGAAGGTTTTTAAACCTATTAAGAAGGGGGGTCTTGGTCTTTGAAGTATAAGAAGTATGAATGATTTTATTTTGGCCAAACTTCTTTGGAAAGTTTTCAAGACCCCAAGAGAATGG
Source organism: Chamaecyparis obtusa (assembly GCA_027943335.1). Taxonomy (NCBI): domain Eukaryota; kingdom Viridiplantae; phylum Streptophyta; class Pinopsida; order Cupressales; family Cupressaceae; genus Chamaecyparis; species Chamaecyparis obtusa. The sequence continues at coordinate 811,732 of BSBK01002893.1, read as the reverse complement.
AGTACTATTTTGAGCAACAAATACAATAGGGACATGAGTAATTTCAAAATCTTTCTAAATCAGGAGTCTATTCAAGGTGGCTCATGCATTTGGACCAATGCTCTGAAAAAGAAGGAGTTGATCAAGATGGGTGTTAAATGGAAGGTTGGGAATGGAAAGACTATCCTTTTTTGGGATGATGAATGGATTTTGGATCACCCTCTTAATTCATATTCAAATTGGAAAGATATGATGATGCAATGTAAACAAGTTTTTGGATTGCATGTAATAGATTATTGGGAAGGGGATAAATAGACTAATTTGTGAAGGGTGGACCCCTCTCTTAGAAGTCTAAATAAAATTTTGAATTTTGTCTTTATCATTGATGAAGATGACACTTTAATTTGGAGATAAAATCCTAATGGCTCTTTCTCCATCTCTTCTTTCTATATGCAGATTTTTGATAATTGCCTTGAACCGTGTTGGGCAAAATCCCGGTCTAAAGGATTAACCCCTAAAATTAATGTTTTTTTTTTGATCTTATTGCAGGATAAAATCTTCACCATTGATAATCTTAGGAAAAGGGGTTTGTATCTTACCAATAGGTGTTGTCTTTGCAAGAATGATGAGGAGAACATTAATCATATGACTATTCATTGTGCCTTTGTTTGGAAAATATGGGTGAAATTTTTAGATCAGATGAATGTGGATTGTATCTTCCCTTAGGGTATTTAGGAACTTTTCACTTCTTATAGATCTCCTACCAACAATAATCTATTATTTACTATTTGGAACTTTTTCTACCCTACATTTTTTGGGGGGTTTGGAAAGAGAGGAATGATAGGATCTTAAGAAATAAGGAATCTAGATGGGTTGTGATTTTCCACAAGATTAAGAGAGCCCTACTGGAAAACATTTGGTTGATTAGTAAATATTAGGAACCAAAAGGTGATTGGGAGGTGAAAGTTTTCAAAAATTGGAAGCTTGATGGTAAGAAGGTCCATGATACCAAGAGGAGTCTGAGGAGTGAGGCCCATTGGGATTGTCCCCATAACGGCTAGATGAAAATCAATTTTGATGGTGCCTCTAAGGGCAACCTAGGGATTGTTGGTTGTGGCATTGTTATTAGAGATGAAAATGGGAATTTTAAAGGTGCTAAGGCCATTCCTATGATGAACTAAAACTGATTGAGAACCTAATAGATGAGCTAAATGTGATTGGTGATCTCTTACCGATTACATAATGGTTATGTAAGATAATTGAATCTGGTGATATGATGTCATTGATGCCAACTAGTTTGATAGTACTTATGATGATAGTTGCAAACATCTATACATCTGTAAAGATGAGAGAAAAGATAGAGAACCAAGATATCTACAAGGAGGAAGATGGATATGACAAATGAGGATAAGGAATACTTTGGGTAACTTATTGATGAGTCTATGACTTCATGTTGTTAAGTTGATTATGTTGCACTAATCAGTTATGAAGTTAGAAGCAAGATGTTACAATACAATGTGGTCAATTAATAAAGCATTCTAATGTACACCGAGTGAGTGTAGTGTATACCAAGCATAATTATAACTGAGCTTGTGTTCACTGATACATTTCTGTATTAACCGAGAATGGATGAAAGAACTAAATGATTAGTTTAGCCGACAGAAATTAATGAGTTGTAAAGTGTATGATTTTGAGGTGGAAGATAAAGTTTGTTATGATATCAAAGGCTAACAAAATTCAATGAAGATCTAAAGGATGGAAGTTAAATGTGTCATTTACACATCTTACGAGGAAAGTTTAAGTGGAAAAATCAACGAAGGAGATTAAGTGGCAAAATCTGATGGTCAAAAAGAAAACAGATTACTTCTCTATTTAAGAGATAGTGATTTCATTGTGAAAGAGATGCCAGAGGAAGGAGACTATAGAGATATCATGTGAATAGAGCTTCATACATGCCTGATCAGACTAGTTTAAGAAGAACTGAACTACAGAGTTAACCGAGCATCAATGAGCTTTTACCGAGTGACTGTAAGTTATTGAATGTTGAAGAATTGAATAGATGTATTGATCAGAGGATTTGTATGGACTTAAATTAGATCTGAACATCTGTAAATCAAGTTGTATTGTAATCAGATCAACTATTGTTATATTTTAACCATTGTAAATAGAGAAATCTCTTAACTGAGTAGACTTGAAAGTCATATATGTCATTCATAGAATGTACATTGTTATCTTATCAACCTCATAATGAATGCTGGTTGGACAATAACTATTAGTGTTAAATCCTCTAACAAGGTCACACCTTACAGTTTATTTTGTAACATTTAACAGGGTTGGCTCTTCACTAAGCTCACTCCAAAATAGTGAAAATATTTTGGGTTACCGGTCCCAAGTGGTTTTCCCCTTTGCAGGGTTTCCATGTTAAATCTCTTGTGTTATGTGTTTATGTGGTGATTTTTTTGATATCATACTTTACATATTGCATATTTGATTTGGTCAGTAATCACTATGAGAAATTAACTGATAATCGGTAAAGTCACAGACAGTATTATATTTATGTTTACCAAGTTGTAGAATTAGCTGAATTTGTTTTTGAAGTTATACATTTTGTATTTGGGATTGAGGATAACTGATTCACCTCCCCTCTCAGTTATTCTAACAATTGGTATCAGAGCATATTGGTTTCTTGGAACAAAGTTTTAAGGACTTCAACATAAAGATCACAAAATGTATAAGAGGGAAGTGTCGAAGCTGAACAAGGACAACTTTACAATATGGAAAATCTAAATGAGACTATATATATTAGGCATTGGGAATTCTTCCCTCACTCTATTGGATAATGGCTACTTAGCACTACCTACAGGACCTTTGACTCTTGACTAGTTAAGAGATAGACATGAGAATAATATTACTATGATGGAGATTGTTACTACTCTTACTGATGCCGAATTTGAAGATGTTAAGGATTGCACTACTTCTAAAGAAATGTGGGATAAAATTACTCAAGTTTATAGTGGTGATGCAAATATGAAAAGAGCTAGAGCTGAAAGTTTAAGAGGAAGATTCAATGATATGAAAATGAAAGAGGGAGAAAACATTGTACAATATACAAACCTAATAAAGGAGGTAGTTAATGCTATCGGAGGATTCAGTGGAGTTATTGAAGATGATATAGTGGTAAGAAAAATCTTGAGAACCTTATTGCCTGTTTATGCAATCAAAATTTCTTCTATACATGAAATGAGGTCTACACCTAGCAATACTCTTACTCTTGATAATATGATTGGTAAACTAACAACTTTTGAGCTAAACAACTTTGACAATAGTGTTGTACCATCTATTGAGTCTACTTTTATGTCTTCTCTGAAGATCAGTAGGTCTAGTAGTAGAAATAATAGAGATCATAGTGATAGTAATATTGATGATGAGCTTGATGAGCTTGAAGCTCTTATGGCTAGAAGATTACCTAAAGGTAAAGGTAGATATAAGGATAAGTTACCTTTAGCATGTTTTAACTATAAGGAAGTTGGTCATATTGCTTCTAGATGTCGAAACAGGAAAGATGATGATAGAAACAAAGATCCATCTGGTGAAGGAAGCTATGGAAGAAGAAGAAAAAGAAGTTATTGACATTACAGCAAGGATAACTGAGACAACAATGATAAAGGCAAGAAAGTGTGTTACATTGCTGAGGAGAATGATATTGAGACCGACACCGATGAAGATGTGGAGGTAGTATTTGTTGCAATGAAGGATGATTCTGAGGAAGAAGAAAGGTATGTAGAGACAACACTTATTTCTAAGGTTAATAAAAATCATACATGGATTATTGATAGTGGTTGTACACATCATATGACTAGTGATGTAGAAAAATTTGATCATCTTGAGCAATATAATGGAGGATCTATGAAAATGGGTAATGATACACCTTATATGGTTAGAGGAAAAGGAACTTTATTGATAAATGACATAATAAGATGTGATAATGCTTATTGGGTAGAAGGACTAAACTACAATCTGCTAAGTGTGGCACAACTTAAAAATTTAGGTCACCAAGTAGCTTTTGAGAGAAAAAAGGTAAAAATATTTGATGATGAAGGAAAACTTGTTGGAACAGGAGCACAATCAAAAGATAATTTGTTTTATCTTGATAATGCAAAGTCTTCTTGTTCAATGATGAAAAATGAGGATGTGTGGTTGTGGCATAAAAGGTTATGTCATGTGAACTTTGATAACATGATAAAAGTTAGTAGAAAGAAAAAGGTTAGAGGTCTACCTAGCCTAGAAAAGCCTGATCATGTTATGTGTCATGGATGTCAAAAGGATAAAATGACAAAATCTAGTTTTAAGAGGAAAGATTATTCAACAAAGAGAATTTTGGAGCTAGTTCACATAGACCTATGTGGTCCCACAAGAACACAGAGCTATTATGGAGATAGATACTTCATTCTATTTGTTGATGATTACACTAGATTAATGACTGTTATGTTCTTAAAGGAGAAATTAGAAGCATTTAAGATGTTTAAGTGGTACAAGGAAAAAGTAGAGAATGAAACCAGTAAGGAACTGAAATGCTTGAGATTTGACAAAGGTGGTGAATTTATTTTTGATGAATTTACTAACTATTGTAATGAGCATGGAATAAAAAGATAGGTTTCTGCACCAAGGACACCATAGCATAATGGTATTGCTAAAATAATGAATAGATCAATTTTTGATTGCACAAGGACACTAATGATAGAAAAGAATGTAGCTCAGACATACTAGAGAGAAGCAGTTAGCACAGCTGTTTATGTTCTAAACCTAGTACAACTGAAGAAGGACACAAAAAAGACACCCTATGAGTTATAGTTTGGTCATAAACCTATTGTAAGTTACTTCAAAAATTTTGGTAGCAAATGCTTTATTCTGAAAGGTGAAAGAAATGGAAAATTTGACTCTAAAGGTGATGAGGGAATATTTCTTGGATATTCTACTAAAATCAAAGCATATAAATGTCTGAATAAAGTGACTAACAAAATGATTGAAAGTACTAATGTCAAGGTTGATGAGTTTGATACTAAGAATAGTGAAGAAAGCACTAAACAACTAGAAGATTATGGTAGATTCACTTACATTGAATGTCCAAAGCATTTAACGATGCCACATGCACAACCTATCGAGCACCAAGAAGAGAACGCCAAGGAACAACAAGGAGAAACCAAAAATTGGGAAGGACCTATCAGGCAAGAAAATGAACCTAAATAGGATGAACAAGAAAGAAGAAATCATGTGTTGGAAAGATTTTTTAGAAGACATCATCCTGAGAACCAAATCATTAGAGACAAGCAAGCTAGCATGATGACAAGAAGTGAGTTTAGACAAGGTACATGCTTAGTTTGTGAATTTGAATTGAAAAATGTTAGTTTCATTGGAGAATGAAGAATGGATAAAAGAAATGAATGAAGAAATAGAAAAAATAAAAAAGAATAAGACATGGACACCAGTACCTAGGCCTAAAGATAAGAATGTTATTGATACTAAATGGATTTTCAAAAATAAGCTGAATGAGAATGGAGAAGTTACAAGGAATAAAGCTAGACTTGTATGCAAGGGATATGCACAGGAGGAAGGTATAGATTATGGTGAGACTTTTACACCTATTGCTAGACTTGAAGGAGTATGAATGTTACTTGTATATGTATAAAATAAGAAGTTTAAAGTATATGAAATAGATGTGAAGTCTACTTTACTAAATGGGATACTTGAAGAGGAAGTCTACATAGAACAACCAAAAGGGTTTTTTGATCCAGACAAGAAAGACATGGTATGTAGACTACACAAAGCTTTATATAGTTTAAAGAAAGCACCTAGAGCATGGTATGAAAGGTTTCATACTTATTTGTTAAGTATTGGATTTACTAGAACTAGTGAGAACAACAATTTGTACATGAAAGGAGATATTGATGATACTATTTTGATTGCTGAAATATTTGTGGATGATATTATTTTTGGAGGACAAGATAATGTATGTAAATCATTTGTTGATGAGATGAGAAAATAATTTTAAATGTCAATGTCTGGAGAGATTAAGTTCTTTCTAGGATTGTAGGTTATTCAGTAGAATGATGGTATATTCATCACACAATCAAAGTATATAAAGGAAGTATTGAGAACATTTGGCATGGAAGATGCTAGACTAGTTGGAACATAGATGGTCACAAGCTACAAACTGATTAAAGATGATGAATCGACAGAGGTAAACAAAATATTGTACCAATCCATGATTGGTAAATTGATGTATATAGTACATAGTAGACCAGGCATTGCACATTTAGTGGGAATAGTTTCTATATTTTCTGCTAGTCTGAAAGACTCACATATGGTTGTAGTAAAGAGAATCCTTATATATCTGAAGAAAATAGAGGATTGTGAGTTATGGTATCCTAAGGAAGACATGTTTGAACTAAGAGTTTACACCAATGCAGACTAGGCTAGAAATATAGATGACAAAAAAAGCACAATCGGAGGAGCATTTTTCTTTGGTGAAAGACTTTTTACTTGTACAAGAAACAAACATGTATTTCTTAGTCTACTACCAAAGTAGAGTATGTTGCTGTTGCTACAAACTATTCAAATATTGCATATATCAAGCAAGTGTTGGAAGGTATGATGAGGTAATCACATAGCTAGTGATTATATATTGTGACAACACAAGTGCAATAAACATTTCTAAGAATCCTGTAATGCACTCAAAGACCAAGAATTTTTCTATTACGTATCACTACTTAAGAGAACAGGTATAGGAGAAGCAAGTAAAACTAGAATATGTTACATCAAAAGAGTAACTTCCTGATATGTTTACCAAGCCTCTACCAAAAGATACTTTTGAATACTTGAGGACTAGACTTGGGGTCCGTCCCCTGTCTACTAGTCATTAATGTGATCTGGAGGTTGCATTAGCCTAATCTTATTAGAAGAACATGCATGTTGATGTAGCTTAGTTCACACTTTGGATTCTGTCTGAAGTTGTTGAATATCTGAGGAGTTAGAATAGAGATTTTCATATCTGTATATAGAGATACATTTGATGCAAACAATTTATGGACAATAGAGAGTTACTTAGCTATTGAAGAGTTGTATGTATTTATTTTTCTTCTTTGGAATTGCTGTTAAAGGGAGAGATAAACAATATGAAGAACACAATTGAAACATCTATCTAAGGGAGAGAAGTTCAAAGGGAGAACTGAAAGGAGAGATAAACTGAAGAAGTCAGGGAGAGTATTGAAGATATGTTGCTGAGAATAGAAGGAATTTGAGAAGAGCTGAAAGATCAGATCTAGAGAAGAAAGTTTGCACATGTAATGTTGTTATGTAATGTAGTGATTAAACATATTAAGCTAAGGAGAGCTTACTGAGTTACATCATTTCTTCATATAGTTGTAGAATACAAGTTTGGTATGTGTATGGTACATTTCATATTATTTGAGTTTCCATCAATGTCAAAGGGAGAGATGGATGAACTACAACTGATTGAGAACCTAATAGATGAACAACATGGGATTGGTGATCTCTTACCAAGCACATAATGGTTATGTAAGATAATTGAATCAATTGATATGTTGTCATTAATGTAAACTAGTTTTACAGTACTTATCATGATAGTTGCAAACATCTATACACCTATAAAGAGGAGAGAAAAGATCAAGAACTGATATATCTACATGGAGGAAGATGGATATGACAGATGAGGATAAGGAATACTTTGGGTAACTTATTGATGAGTCTATGAATTCATGTTGTTGACTTGATTATGTTTCACTAATCAATTATAAAGTTAGAAGAAAGATGTTACAATAAAGTGTGGTCGGTTAATGAAGCATTCTAGTGTACACCGAGCCAGTGTAGTGTATACAGAGCACAGTTATAACTGAGCGTTTGTGTTCACTGACGCATTTCTGTATTAACCAAGAATGGATAGAAGAACTAAATGATTAGTTTAGCTAGAAGAAATTGATGAGCTATAAAGTGTATGATTTTGAGGTGGAAGATAAAGTTTTTTATGAGATCAATGGCTAAAAAAATTCAATGAAGAGCTAAAGGATGGAAGTTAAACATGTCATTTACACATCTGCCGAGGAAAGTTTAAGCAGAAAAATCTGATGGTCAAAAACAAAATGGTTTACTTGTCTATTTAAGAGATAGTGATTTCATTGTGAAAGAGATGCCAGAGGAAGGAGATTACAGAGATATCGCATGAACAGAGTTTCATGCATGCCTGATCAGACTAGTTTAAGAAGAACCAAACTGTAGAGTTAACTGAGCATTAATGACCTTTTACCAAGTGATAGTAAGTTATTGAATGTTGAAGAACTGAATAGATGTATTGATCAAAGGATTTGTAAGGACTTAAATTAGATCTAAACATCTACAAATCAAGTTGTATTGTAATCATATTAGCTGCTAGTGCAAGGCACCCTGGCAAAAACATGAGAGGAGAGTCATTTAGACTCATGAAGGTCAAAGTGATCTTGAAGGATAAAGAGTTCAATGTAATGGGATCTATGATCCATTTTTGTAGTTTATTTTTTGGATGTAATAAGCCTAAACTATAAAGGCATGTACTGAAGTTAAGGGCATTATAAAGTTAACATGCACCTAGGAGGCTCATGAAGGGTCAATTTTTTGATCCTAGGGTATTTGAATTGGTTAAGGACCTATAAGGTCTATAATTGATGTAAAATGGCTAAGAAGAGCCAATAAATTAAGGCAAAAGCACTTAAAGTGTTAAAATATGTAAATTGCCTATAGTGGCAAAATAGGCCTAAAAGGCTTGTATGAGGGTTTTAGAGGATTTAAAGTGGTTAAAGGATTAGAATAGGATCCTAAAACATTTTGGAAGGTTATAAATAAGGAAAAAGACTTAAATTTGTCAAAATTGACAACTAGTTGTCGACTAGACAATAAGACAAACAAAAAACTAAAAGTATAACAGTCAATATAACTGACTGTGGCAGTTTGTAGAAGTTAAACCAGCCTTAGGATGGTTATTAGATGGTGTAGGCATGATTTTGGAGGAGGAGGGAGTTTTAGAGGAGTTTGATTGGGGGTTTTGGTCAAAATAAACAATGTAATAATGTTTTGATCAATATAAAATTAAATTCTTTGCAAACTGTCAATTTGTTGCCCGTGAGGAAACAGTCATTTATTTGACATGGTTAAACCTATCTTTTGAATGCAATATAGATTGGAAAGGATCTTAAATAAATAGGGTTTAGATATTTTTTAATTTCCATGCTTTGGTGTATTATTTTGTAAGTTTCAAAAACAAAGAATATCATTCAATTTGCTGGCTGTTCCTAATAGAGATTGTGAGCAATCATAAATTGTTTTGTAATCACCATGAATATATGAGACTCCCCCACCTACTATGATCAATGTGACTATGGGGAGAGTCTAAAAAATGTAATAAATGTATCCATACATGTTTGTATGCAAGGTTTTCAAGGATGGATGGGAGATTAAAGAAAGGTTTAAATAGTGTTGAAGAAAGTTGATGAATGACTGTCATAGAAAAACCAGTCTTAGTGCAGGGGACATATCTCCCAATTGAACCATTAGATCTTGCTCAGATTGAAATATGTTAGTGAGAAACTAATTACTCCCATTCTCACTAGAGTGATCAAGAATTTTATATCTTATTAAAAAGTTACACTTATTTTTATACAGGTCTATCCAGAGAAAGCAAGGAGGCATATTTTGGGTGATCAGGTTAGTGAATAATTAGTAATAGATAGTTTCTTGGATGAAGACACTAATGTAGTTGAGGGACATTGGTGATTTTTAATAAGATGTAGAGCCTATGGTGGCACAAATCATTATGTGCACTCTGATAAGGTTTGGAGTTGATTGGATCAAGGAGAATGATCTTATTAAGATGTTAGTTAATGTTGTAAAAACCCTTGGGAAGTCCCTCATAGCATGAATGATTGAAATTACACCTAGGGCCTCTACATTAGCTATTGTTAAATTTTAACCATTGTAAATAGAGAAATCTCTTAACTGAGTAGACTTGAAAGTCTTATATGTCATTCATAGAATGTACATTATTATCCTGCCAACCCCATAGTGAATGCTGGTTGGACGATAACTATTAGTGTTAAATCCTCTAACAAGGTCACACCTTACAATATGTTTTGTAACCTTTAACAGGGTTGGCTCTTCACCCAGCTCACTCTAGAAGAGTGAAAATATTTTGGGTTACCAGTCCCAGGGGGTTTTTCCCTTTGCAAGGTTTCCACATTAAATCTCTTGTGTTATGTGTTTATGTGGTGATTGTTTTGATATCATACTTTAAAAATATTGTATATTTGATTTGGTCGTTAATCACTATGAGCAATTAATAGATAATCAATAAAGTCACCTACATTATTATATTTATGTTTACCAAGTTGCAGAATTAGCTAAATTTTTCTTTGAAGTTATACATTTTGTATTTGGGACTGAGGATAATGGATTCATCCCCCCTCTTAGTTATTCTAACATCCTATTGGTGTTAATACTAATCATGTCACTGAGGTCAATGTTTCTCTCTATGTTCTTATGCTGGCTAAAAGGAAAAACTATAGTAAATTTTGTATCGAAGGGGATTCTCTTAATATTATTGAATGCCTTAATAATATTATGACCCCTTCCTGGACTATTGAGAATGAAATCATTAAAGAAAAAAGCATAATAAACTCCTTTCATGCATGTGTCATTACTCATAATTTTAGGGAGGCTAACTTAGTGGCTGTCTGGGCTACTAATGTGGCATGTCGTAATCATGTGGATATCAAGTGGGATGATGGGACTGTCCTTCCTCCTAAAGGGGCATCATTAATTGATATGTATCAATTACATAGCAAGCAACATGTACTTAATGAAGATCACATTAATGGGTAATAAGTGTAGGGATCTGTGTGAGGGAAAGGAAGGACATTGTGGTATTTTTGAGATGATTATTGCCTTCACTTTGCACAATTTATGGGTCTTTTGAGGCTTGAGAGGTTATTATTGTTGCTTCAACCTTAAGCTTCATAGTTTTCTAAGAAACATTGAGAATGCAATTTTTGATAATTGCAGAGCCATGGGAAGCCATAAGAAAAGGTGTGAGCGAAGAAGCTGTGATGAGTGGAAACAAAACCTAGAGGTTTGGAACATTATTAAGGAAGGGGGACTGGTGATTTATCTGGAAAAATTGCATGGAGGAAAGCTTTCTATTACTAAACATTTTATGAAGACCTAGAACAAAGGGAAAGTTATGGTGGGAGCGCAAAGCATGGAGGTGACTAAGGAGATCATCACTGAGGTGACGGGTCTAAAAGTAGAAGGGTTCAACTTCTATAGAGATAGGAAGGTGTCGGATAAAGCTCTAGAGGCTTTTGTGCCAACACAATAGGAAATGAAGTGCATGGTTAAGGTGGATAATTATTATTTTAACCCTAAATGCATTTCTAGGCCCTAGAGACTAATTCTTTTGTTATCATTCGTTACATTATGTTGGATGGTCAATATACCAAAATTTATAATCATCATCTTAATCTATTGAATCATTTCAGACATGGGGTTAAAGTTAATTTTTCTTTTTATCTTTTGAGCTCTTTGAATGCTACTATTCTTAGTTGGTAGAGGCATGCTAAAGGTGACCATGCCTGTCATGATGGGTTGATGGATCTTATTTTGAGGTTCTTATGTCTAAGAAGGTTGAGAGGCCTCGGCTGAATCAGAAGGCCCTTTAGGATTATGATATTGATGAAAAAGATTCAGAGGAACCCTTTATGGAGGACACTGAAAATGATGAGGCTGACTTTGATCAACCTAGGAAACCCTCTAAGCATAATGACTCCGCATCCAAAAGAAAAAATAGGAAGTCCAAGATGGAGGATTCAGTCATAGATATGGAGATGGAGGAAGAGGAGAGAAAGGATGAAAGTGAGAAGAGGAAGGGTAAAATAAAAATGGAAACTATAGGGAAGCGTGCCAAAGAAAAAAATAAGAATAATAATTAGTGTAAGAGGGTTGTCATTTCTTTCGATGAGGGCTCTTCTTCATAAGAGAATATCCAAGAAAAGTAGGGCAAGTGGGTGAAGAAGGATCCTATGATGGAGAACCATCATGAGTCAGACCAAAATGTTTTGATTAATGACAACATTTTGTAGGATATAGCCTAGGATGTAGCTAATATTGAGAAGGATGCTCAGGATGATAATAGGGGTGGGGTAGAGAACTCCAAGGAGGAGATGGTGAGTGAGACTAAGGACCTAGCTAACCTTGGGTGCTCTACTTTTCTTCACAACCTCAGCACCATGAAAAATGACATCAACACTATTAAAACCCAAATTCAATAGCTTCAGAGGGAGATTGGGGCTTTAGGAAAAATTAATTTGGGAGAAAGAATATGGGACAATGTATTTAGGAGTTGAAGGAGACTATTGGTAGAGCTGAGAAGATTGTTTCCTTTAATGATAGATTTAGTGCAATGGAGAACAAAATAAAGGAGAGGGATTTGATGAAAGGGGGAACATGAATAAGATAATTGATAAAATGGAAACCAGAATTTAAAAACTAGAGAAGAAGGTGGAGAACATTGCTATGTAGATTTTTGCCATTCTCAAGGCCTCGGCTAAGCATGTCAAGATTTTGGTGGATAAGATGGAGCAGGGTAAATGGGAGTAGGCACTCATTGAGGTCAAGGAGGATCATGACCCCAATAAAAGAACTAGATCAAGTTTCAAAAAGCTAGAGGAGAATAAGAACAAAGATATTGAGGAACTCAAGGCTTCCTCTATCAACATACAAATGTTGGTTGAACAGACGGTTGAAATAATGAAGTGTATCTAGCCAGCTATTTACTATCCTGTTGTCTTTTTGTTGTCCTTTTTTATTTTCTCTGTCTTTCTTGTTTAAAGACTGGTTAGTTTTTTGGTGTCTTTTTTTGGTACTAAGGCACTGTCTCTATTGGAACTTTAATGCTTATTATGTAATCTTGATGTAAAAGGTTTCAGGTCCTTTCAAAACCTTATTTTACATAATTAAAACATTGTAAGAGATGCCATGTGCATCTTCGCATGGGTCCATTTTTATTTTGTAAATATGATTTATCCTATGAAGGTTGACATGGATATAATTGTTGTAACTTGTATATAAGAATTGAAATCCTTGGAAAAATAATGATAGAGATATAATGTATAACTACATATGTGAGATTAAAAGGTAAAAATGAGATTGAGGCTGCATTAGATACTAATTGAAGAAAATTAGTTGTGCACTTTGGCACAAGGTGGAGCTTTCTTGGAAGTGGTTGAGTACTAGAAGTAGTTTCAGAATAGAATTATATCAGTCTTGAAGTTGTGAGGTTTGCAGAACCTAAGGGTAGCTTTAACTATCAAATCTCTTGGTCAAGTTAATATATTATACACCTCTAAGAGGGTTATTCCCTCTAACATGGATTGACTCCTATCAGGATTGATTCCTTAATTGGGATCACATTGTAAAAGGCTCTTAACAGGGTTTTTCCTTTAACTAGGAACTGCCTATTGTAATACTCAACTTCTAATAGGGTCAGAACTCCTAATAGGGTTATTATACTCATAGTGTAGATATTTGTGGGTACCATCCCCATCAGGGTTTTTCCATTAATAGGGTTTTCCTAGAGAATAAATCTTGGTGTTCATATGTATGTGTACTATTGTTGCATTTACTTTTTAGTTTAGTATTTTTATCTTAGCAATAATTTTGAAGTTGAAGTTTAAAGTAATGAATATTGCCACAATTGATTCACCCGCCCCCCCTCTCAATTGATTGGGACATTTTTATCCTCACAATTGGTATCATAGCTTTTGGTTCTCAATAGAAATCTTAACAACTTGAGGTAAAGATCATGATGGCCTTATTTATAATGGAGAGTCCTAAGTTTGATGAAAAAAAATTGACACATGGAAGGAGAAGTTGAAGAATCATCTGATGTGTATGGGATTGGAATATTGGCTCATTACCTAGAAATATGTACCTATCATAAAGGAAGAAAACCTTGAAACACATACTACTACTGAAGAATAAATAAAAATATGTGTGTAATGTTGTTGTAAAAGAATCCTTGGTCAATGCACTATCTGATGGTGAATTCACAGAGGTCAGAGATCTAACAAAATAAAGTGAGATATGGAAAAGACTAGTTGTACTTTATGAAGGAGATGAATACACTAAGCGAGCAAAGTTATAGAATTGTAGGAAAAATATGGATACAATACAAATGAAGGATGATGAAACAATAAGGATGTATGTTTAGAGAGTATTTGAATGTTTGATTGCAATTAGGAACAATGGAGGTACTTATACAGAAGATGAGGTCATGGAAAATATTTTGAGATCTGCAACTCCTACCTACAAACCAAAAGTTCTTGCTTTGGAGGAGACCATACCACAATACAAATATATCACCAGAGAAATGTTAGTGGATAAGCTAACTACCTTTTAGACCATAGAACTAAAAGATGCACTACCTAAGGTGGAGACAACACTTAAGGAAATAGTTGATAGAACTAGATCTGTTGAAGCTAGATCTAGTAGAGTAAACAAGCACACCAAAGATCTTGGAGAATATGTTGAAGAATAGGAAGAAATTCAAAGGCTAGAAAATTAAGTGGATGAGAAGATCATGGCCCTGATAGCCAACAAAGAAATGAAAGGTAAAGGTAAGTTTGAAGGAAAATTACCTTTTAAATGTTTTAAGTGAAATAAGGTTGGTCATTTTGTATCTAGATGCCCAACAAGAATACCTAAGCATAGGCCTAAATATGGGAAATACAAGAATGATAAGGAATTCTTTTATGCTAGTGATGGATCTGAAGATTAGGATGATGAATTCAATGATGTTTTGGGTTTTGTTGCTATCAAATAAGAGGATCTTTTCTATGAATAAAAAGCCTTAGTTTCTCATGCTGATAGGAAAAATGATTGGATAATTGATAGTGGATGTTTACATTGTATGACTAGTGACAAGGATAGATTCATTCAGCTAAAAAAGTTTGATGGTGAAGTTTTAATATTTGGTGATAACACTCCTAGAATGATTATTGATAAAGGATCAATTACTTTATATGAAAAGACTAACACTGATGATGTACTATTTGTGGATGGCTTAAAACATAATTTGTTGAGTGTTGGATAGCTTGTGGATAAGGGTTATCATTTATAATTCAAGGATGGTCATGGATATATTAGAGGAGCTAATGGAGAATTGATCGCATCTGATACTAAAACCAGAGGTAATATATTTTAGTTGAACTCTTCTAAGGTCAGTTTTTTTGTTGCAAATATTGATGATAGTTGGTTATGACATATAAGGTTTTTTCATATCAACTTTGATAACATGGTAAAAGATTCTATCAATAATGCTATCAAAGATCAACCTAAGATTATGAAACTTGCTAACACTATAGGTAGAGAGTGTATTTTGGGAAAGTAGAAAAGAAGCATTTTTCCAAGAAAAGGATACTTAGAAAATGGAAAGTTGGAACTGATTCATATAGATCTTTGTGGACCTATATAGATCAGGTCATACTTCAGAGATAGGTACTTTATCATATTCACTCATGATTACTATAGAATGATGTGGGTTGGATTTCTTAGAGAAAAATTAGAAGCATTTGAAACTTTCAATTTTTATAAGGAAAAAGTTGAGAATGAGGCAGGCTTGAAGATAAAGTGTTTGAGATTGGACAGAGGTGGAGAATTCACCTCACATGAATTCAATAGTTTTTGTGAGAAGCATGGTATTATGAGGTAGACTTTTGCACCTAGGACACCACAACAAAATGGAGTAGCTGAAAGAAGAAACATAATAGTTCTTGATGCTACAAGAACCATGTTGATAGAAGGAAAGGTTCCACATATGCATTGGAGAGAAGTAGTCAATACAACATTATACACAATTAATAGATTAAAAATTAGAGAAGGTACATACAAGATACCATTTGAGATATGGTATGGTAAGACACCTACTATCAGTTATTTCAAAAATTTTGGAAGTAAATGCTACATTAAAAGAGATGAATGTATAGGAAAATTTCATGGTAAAAGTGATGAAGGCATATTCCTTGGCTACTCTACTAAAAGTAAATCTTATAGATGCTACAATGTGAGAACTAGGACATTGATTGACAGTGATAATATGAGAGTGGATGAAAATTTTCAAGTTAGAAAAAGATACTGTGATTTTAACCCCTATGAGATTTCTTCTGAGAATATAAATACAAATCAAGACAATATGAAGACAACATAAAATGAGAATGAAAGGAATGAAGCATCTTAGGATGTTCTAGTAATTGACAATAGAATAAGTGTGTAGTTGAATGAATAAACCACACCCAAATATGTTTTGATAAATCATCCTAAGGATCATATCATTGGTGATAGTAGTAAGGGAACTAGAAGAAGATTATAGAACAAAGAACAAAAGTCACAAACCACAAATGTCATTTACTTGATCTCACAAGTAGAGTCACAGTACACAGATGAGGCATGTAAAGATGAATCATATATCAAAGACGTGAAGGAAGAACAAGAGAAGATTCAAAAGAAAAACACTTTGAAATTGGTTCTAAGGCCTAAAGACAAAAACATGATTGCTACCAAGTGGGTATATAGAAACAAGATGAATGAAGAAGGAATTGTTGTTAGAAACAAAGGCAAATTAGTATGTAAAGGGTATTCATAGCAAGAAAAAATTGGTTTTGAAAAAACCTTTTTTGCACATGTTTCTAGGATTGAGGTAGTTAGATTATTCTTGGTTTATGATGCTTATAAGGATTTCAAAGTATATAAAATGGATGTAAAATCATATTTTCTTAATGGAGACTTGGGAGAGGAAGAATATATTGAGAAACTTGATGGATTTCCTTTATCATAAAATGAAGATCTAGTTTTCAGATCAGAGAAGGCTTTGTATGGATTGAAACAAGCACCAAGAGCTTGGTATGAAAGATTGGATAAGTATCTAATTCATTTAGGATTTAAGAAAGGTAATTCTGACAACAATTTATACTTAAGAATCAAGGAAGAAGGTATCATGATTTTGGAAGTTTTTGTTGATGATACTATCTTTGGAGGAAATGATGAAATGAGAAACAAGTTTCTAGATGAGATGAAAAGTGAATTTGAGATTTCTATGATTGGGAAGATAAATTTCTTCCATGGACTATAGATTAGTCAAAGTAAAGAAGCGATATTCATATCTCAAACCAAATATCTTAAAGAACCATTGAAAAAGTTTGGCATGGATGACAGTAAACCCGATGGAACCCCTATAGTAACTAGAACTAAGTCATATTTGGAAGATGAAGAAAAGAATATACCACAAACAATGTATCTATCAATGATTGGAGGTCTTTAGTATCTAACACATACTAGACATGATATTTCTAATGCTGTTGGAATTGTTGTAAGATTTCAAGAAAATCCTCAAAAATCTCATCTTATGGCAATAAAAAGGATATTTAGATACTTAAAGGGTACAATTGAGTTTGGTATATGGTATGATAGATCACAAGACTTTACATTTCATGCTTATATTGATGCTGATTGGGTAGGAAATGTAGATGATAGAAAGAGTACTAGTGGAGGAGCATTCTTCCTTGGTAAAAGGTTGATTTCTTGGCTTAGCAAGAAGTAGGATTGTATTGCTCAGTTTACAATAGAATCAGAGTATGTAGTAGCAAAAATCAATTGTACACAAATCATATGGATGAATAATATGTTGAAGGACATTGGAATATGTCTTCAAGATTTAGTTACTATCCATTGTGACAATACTAGCATAGTAAATATGTCAAAGAACCTTATTATGCATTCAAAGACAAAACATATAGCAATAAAGTATCATTTATTGAGAGATAAGGTAGTAGAGAAATAAGTGAAGTTGGAATATGCAAATACAAATGAGAAAATAGTAGACATTTTTACAAAACCTATGCCGAAGGATACATTTGAGTATTTGAGAGGTGTGCTAGGGGTCATGCCCCAACCCTCTTTTGAATAATTAATGCAAAAATTGTATTATCCCATAAATATCATAGCACTATCTCATTATTTGGACTGGGTGCTTAATGCTTCTCCTATGAGGGAGTATATGTATTTGAGCTAAGTTACTGAGAATTATTGGAGACATAATAACACCTTTGACATTGATTTCAATGGGGGAGAGAATGACACATGAAAAATAGTATGAAAAAGTATGAGAGGGTCATCCTTTGGGGGATTTGATGATTGATGAAGAGAATTTGAAAAGATGTTGGTATATGGAGAGGATAAAAGATGCAATCTAGGCATATTTGGTATTTATGGAACTTAGATGTTTTCCATCTATGTTGCCATCAATGCCAAATGGGGAGATTGTTAGCATGAATACTGATGGTATTCCTATGGGGAAGCATCCCACCAATGTTGGAGGCATGTTACAATGATTGTGTGTTGCATTCATGATAGAGTTTGTCACTAATGTCAACATATGTTATTAACCAGTTGTAGAGAATTGTACGGACACTATACATAGAATTAGCATGTGAAAACTTAGAGGAAGACTCCTCTTGATGTATTGGGTCACCATCCATGATCGCACTTCTTATGACTTGATCAAACAAAGTTATGACTAATGTACTAGTAACTATTTCTTAGGAGATAGAAACTATTTTTTTCAGAGAGTTGGTTACAAAACCTTATGGATAGCACTCATGATTGTTTAGGTTATGATGTGTGAAAATAGGCTAGTGTCAAACACTGTCTCAAGAGATTATTGTGATCATATAGGTGATGTCATCTATGACATGTGTATTGGTGAAGACCTATTTGGAGGCTGACTTGGAACATGTTTCAAGTAATGTGATGAGAAAGCTTAATCTATAGATCTAAATTTTAAATTGATGTAATCATTATGTTGTAATATTGTAAGAGGTTTTATGTGCATCTTTTCATGGTTCCATTTGTATTTTGTAAATAGGATTTATCCTATGAAGGTCAACTTGGATATAATTGTTGTAACTTGTATATAAGGATTTAAATCATTGGAAAATTAATTATAGAGATATAATGTATAACTACATATGTGAGATATATAGGTAAATGTGAGCTTGAGGCTGCATTGGATACTATTCAAAGAACATTAGTTGTGTACTTTGACACAAGGTGGAGCTTTCTTTGTAGTGGTTGATTAATGGAAGTAGTTTCAAAATAGAATTATCTCAATCTTGAATTTGTGGGGTTTGGAGAACCTAAGGGTGGTTTTAACTCTCAAATCTCTTGGTCAAGATGATATATTGTATGCCCCTAATAGGGTTATTGCCTCTAACAGGGTTGGACTCCTAGTAGAGTTGATTCCTTAATTGGGATCACATTGTAAAAGGCTCTTAACAGGGTCTATTTTTTAACCATGCCCTGCCTATTGTAATACTTGACTTGTAAGAAGGTCAAAAATCTTAATAGTTTTATTATACTCATAGTGTAGATATTTGTGGGTACCATCCCCATTGGGGTTTTTCTCTTAATAGGGTTTCCCTCGAGAACAAATCTTGGTGTTCATGTGTATGTGTGTTATTGTTGCATTTACTTTTCAGTTTAGTATTTTTCTCTTAGCAATAAGTTTGAAGTTGAAGTTTAAAGTAATGAATATTGGCATCAACTGATTCACCCCCCCATCACCCTTCTTACTTGATTGGTACATTATTATCCTAACAAATATTACATTACCCTTACCTACAATTTCACATGCTTTATTATCACCAAAAAAAACCTTACAAGATATATCTTCTTGGAAATTTGTGAAATTTATCCAACATGAAGTAGCATGGAAGGAGGCACAAAAATTGAGTATCTATGAAACTTATTTAATGTGACAAACAACCGAAACCAAAAAAAAATCATCTTTATCAAATACAATGTTGAACTCATTATTTCTCACTTTATCTTGTGTCATTTTATAATTTTGACAATCCTTTTTTATGTGGCCTAGCTTTCCACAAAACCAAAAATCACTGTTTCTTCCCATGGACTTCAATCTATGTGCATATTTTAACCTTATTATATAATTATGCTTCTACCTTGACTCCTTCCTTTATTTACAATACTTACAATAATCAAGGCATCATCATACCAGGGTTCTTGATTTCTTTTCTTTATGTCTTCATTGAGAAGAGTAGCTACAACATCATAAAATTTTATTTTTCTTTTGGCAACCATTGAAGTGCTCACTTCCATCACAACACCTTCAAAAATATTCAATAAAGAACATAAAAATAGTATTAATTTAATATCATCATCTAAATTTATGCCTACAAAAATCAATTGAGTAACTAGAGTGTTGAACTCATTGAGGGGATTTGACATAATCCCTCCTCTCATTTTCAAATTGTATATCTTTTTCATCATAAATACCTTGTTGGATGTAGATGAAATCTCATACATAGCTAAGATTTTGTCCCATAGCTCTTGTGTTGTCTTCTAAGTAAAAACATTGAATATGACATTTATAGAAAGTGAAAGAAAAATACTGGCACTTACTTTCTTATCCATTTTATCCCAATATTTTTCTGAGAAAAAACCTTTCCCTTTGGATTTTCCATCCAATGCATTTGAGATATCCTTCTTAATCAACAACGATTCCATTTGAACTTTCCATAGCCCAAAGTCACACCTTGTGAACTTCTCAATCTTCCATTTATCTACATTGTCCATAGCTCCAAAAAAATATTCACCAATTTCCAAAAATTGATTCAACATCGAGCTCAACACTAGGATCTAATACTAATTGTTGATACTAATAAAAACATAAAAAGTAAATGAACAAGAAAACACACATAGAAAAAAAATAACATAGAAATTTTATAGTGATTCATCATAATGAATACATAACCTTAAGTAGGGGAATCTCCATATCAATTATCAGATTACAATGTTCTAGATAATAAATCCATCCTACAACCATATGAGCCACTCTCCTAAATGTCTAATAATATTCAAAGAGTGGTGGGGGTGGGCATTAAGGAGTTTTACATGCATGGGAGGATTGGGTTGAAAATAACCACATATGCTACAAAACCACCAATATCCCAATGCAAATAACTCAAATATTTAGTGGGAAAGTGTGATTTGAAGGGCTTGTAAAATTATGTGGAGGAGAGGAAATCTTCAATTATTAATGAAATATAATGATAATGTATTGTATGATGAATAGAGACTTGTTTATTGATGGATTGAGACTTGTTCATAGAAAATCAATAGTATTCACCCATGAGATAATTTTTCAGAACAACTGTATATGAGCTATCACTATTAGCTTGCAAGGACATATTGTATTTTGCATAGGATGGAAAAAGATTGTGATCTTCATTAATTATCACATTTATTCAAGTACCATATATCTTGTGAAAGGATTTTTTATCTTTCCTTTTCTTGTAAACCATTAAACAAAACCAAAACCATTTACTAGCAATTTTTTTCAGGTTTGAGATAACTTTCAGTTGCAAGAAACCTTAGAGAAGAAGCTTATTCAATAATTAATTATTTATTGTGTCAAATAAAATTGAGGAACACACAAACTACATAAATTCCTTAGAATTGATTCAAATGACATTCATTTTTTGACAATACCCATTGTCTATTTTTAACATGTCACAAGAAACACACAAGGCTTATGAGTAGATGTTCTGCAAAGTATTGATATTGCTCTAGATCCATATAAACATAGAATAAATTATCATTAATAAACTCATGGTTTTCTCCAATAAAATGCCTCATCATAGACAATTCAATATTGTAGAAAATACTTTCTCAACCTATAATATTTCTAGAAATATATCTTTGATGATAGTGGTATGCCTACTTATCCATAAAAAAATATCACACCCTCTTAAAAATAGTAAACTTATATTATCATAATTTTAAATAATATAGGTATATCTTTTCTAATCCTCTAGAACTTGATGAATTTTAATAATATGATCTTATTGATAATGGGTGTAACTAAATTGGTTGATGATTAAGATATTTTTTAATTGTGAATCTTAATTTTTTTGTTAATGAGAGGAAGCCTCACAAGTCTAGTTTTAATTTTTTAATATATTTTATAGAAAAATTTATAGGGAGAACCCCGATCACATGAGCGAATCTAACTCAACCTAGGTCCTCTATCCTTAAGACCTTTTATAGGCCCTTTTCCACACCTCCTAACTCCTGGAGAAATCACATTCCCTTCCCCAACTCTGAAGGGTCTCACTATCAATTTGATCTCTCACCTACCATATTGGATTCACTAGGGTAAATCTAAATCCACTCTACCATTCTCACACCAAGCATCTAGCAGGTTTTACATGGTTTTAGATCTTCCATCTTAACTTCATTAGAGGCCATCTGACTCATTCTTGGTAAATCTCCCTTACCGATCTAAGGCTTTCCTAATTTTAAGGCTTCTAGCCCTATTAGGCCTCATTAGGCATTTGAACACACTTTTTTCTATTTAGCTTACAAAACCTCCAAGAAAGCCACAAAATTGTTTCAAGTTATAGATACCCTTTTTGGAAATATTGAAGATTTCTAGGGTCTAGGGTTTTGGAATTGTCTAAGCAAGATCTTTTGTACTATGAGCCTCGTTCCTACAAAATAGGCCTATTAGGCCTAGTTCTTGAAAATTTCTCAAATATTTGAACAAATTTTCTCCTCACCCTAACATAATTTATAAAAAATTGGGTTGAAATTCTCAATCCAATCTTGCATTCATTTTACTATTTGTCTCTACTTGCTCCTAACCAAGCTCTGTTTGGCTTGCCTAGGGAAAGCTTGCAAAAATAGATTCCTCCACTTCGATAACCTACATATCTATATACATAATGTACATAGGTTCCACTTCCTTCTCACCATGAGCCATCAAGTTTCCATAGTGGAGATTCATAGTGGAACCATTTTATTGCAAAAACCCTCAAACTGGCAATACATAGTCGAGTGAGGTACAAACTTATCTACAATACACCAAATGAGAAAAACACACACAAGATTTTGTATAGAAAAAAGAATGAAATAAAACAAACTAAAAAACACTACAACATTTCAACTTCAATCCATTATAACTGGATATGGCCAAAACATAGTTTGTCTATCACAAACTGTTAGGATTAAGTAATATTGAGAGGGGGGTGAATCAGTATTACAAAACTTCAATTTAAAAATAAACCAAATGCATATAAGCCATATGAATGTAGAAATGAAAAGAACATAAACACACAACACATTTAAATCATAACACCATTTTTTTTTTTGAGGAAACCTTGACCAAGGCAAAACCCTAGTGGGGATGGTACCTTGAACTATGTACTAAAATATAGAATCCCTGTTAGGATATCTAGCCCTATTAGGAGCTAAGTATTACATAGTACATTTCCTTTTTAGAGGAATAGAAAACTTTGTTAGGGGTATACAAAAACCCTATTGAAGGTGTGGTGAGCTTAAAGCCCTTACAATCAAAATTCTATTACAAAAGTGTTCATTCATAAGTGAATTGTACAAGCATCTTTTGTACTTTGATAGTTCCAGCTATGATTCACAATAGCCTCTGTCAATCATTGATCTCGCATCTGCTATCATCTCTTTCTAATATCCCAAATTTTCATCTATCACATCATCATATCTATCACACTTATCACTTCCATAAAACACTCTATACTTATATCAATTCTTCCATCGAGTCGACTCTCAGATATACTACAAAACATAATAATTACTTATACAAATGATAAACATAGAGTCATCCATATTATATTACCAAAGTGTTAGCAATACACATACTTTATCTGACTTAGCACATTATTATTCCATCTAGCCTTCCCTTAATCATTGCAACTATTCATATGCCTTGTTTCACTATTTCTATGTCATCGCATACCTTCATATTACTGTATCTTATTGATATGAATACCAAAACACATGCGACCTTAACTAAAGCTTATATATATCTGATGTAGGAGCATCTCATGTCCTTAGCAATCATATGTCACCAAAAACATGTTTGTGATTTTATGTGTTGCTCGGTTCCTGCTTTGACCAAGTTGGCTTGGTAGTTGCTCAATTTCCTTTGTTAACTGAGTTGGTCAGTTATCTCTCTAGTGCTTAGTTAATTCCCTAGCACTCAGTGATGCTCTTCTAGTGCTTGGTTATCCTTTCTTACTGATTTGGCTATTTTAGTTTCCTATTGAGGCTGACTTGTGTAATTAATCATGGTAACAGATTTAATGCTGGTATCTATCATTGGGAAGTGTGTGGAACTAGATCTGGTCATTCCTTTCATTGATGGTGGATTTGAAGGCCAACTTGTTTGGTAGCCTCTTGTATATATTGTAATCTTTGGTTGTAGTTTAGGGAGTCAGTTTTTGGATAGGAGATATAAGTTAGAAGATTGAAGATCATTTCAAATCCTTGTATGTTGGAGGACTTTTGTACTTGAATTGTAATATCTAGCCTAAATTGGGAAGGCCTTATAGCCTGGCATGTATGAATCAATTGGTTGAAATATGAACATTTCTCTGCATTCTCTCTCTCACTTCTTGTGTATTGCTTCTATGTGTGATCTTTTCATGGAGGATTTGGTTTAGGGTGTGCCTTTGGCCCCTCTTCTTTCCCTACCTTATGTCAGGTGGTATCAAAGCGATGTGAGATCTAGATCTAGGTTTGTGAATCTAGGTCTGAGGGTTCCTTCTTGTCAAACTCTAGTTAATATTTAGTTGTGGGGTAGAAAATTGTGATCTAACCTGCAATTATAGAGGGTTTCAAGATGATTCATGGGATGCAAGATGTAGATCCAAGATTGGCAAACATGTTGAGACAACTTGTTGCTAGGTTAGAAGTTGTTGAGACAACCCAACAAAGAGGAAGACATCTTGAAGATGTTAGTGATGATGAAATTGAAGAGGAAAAAGGTGAAGCCAAATCTACACTTGTGATAGATCAAGGTGAGGAAAGATTGTTGAAGGCTTTGAAAAATTTGAAGTCTACACCATATTTCAATCCTCCTGAGTATAGTGGAAATTTGGATTCAGATGAATTGGTGGACTGGATCACCGAGATGGAGAAGTACTTTGAATATAAAAATTCTCCCAAGAAAAAGAAAGTGAATATTTCAAGCACAAAATTCAAGATTCATGCATCCTTGTGATGGGAGCATCTACAATTGGAAAAAAAGGGGAAAGATGAAGATAAAATCAAAGTATGGAATAAAATGGTAAATAAGTTGAATGGAAAATTTTTACCCTATGATTATCAGATTAACCTAGTTAGGTGAATGAAAAGTTTGAGGTAGAAAGATAGCTCAGTAAAGGACTATACTGAGGAATTATATATATTAGATATCAAATCTAGACATGATGAAGATGAAGTGGAAATAATTTCTAGATACCTAAATGGGTTAAGATTTCCATCAAAGAAGAGATCAGTTTGGTTAAATTGGAAAACATTGAGGAAGCCCATCAGTTTTCCTTGAAAGCTAAGGATAAATTGAAAAAAATACATGAGCAAAGACAAAGAGGTAGAGGTGGTAGATTCCCTAGGGGAAGAGGTAGATCTTATGGTGAAAAAAATAGATCTGATCAAGAGAAAACAAATTTGTACAAAGGAAAGACCAAGTGGAAAGGTGAAAGTTCATCTAAGGAAGAGATAGTAATCATCGAGGTGGTTATGGTAGAGCTGGATTCTATGGAACTTGTTACAATTGTGGAGAATAAAGACATAGATCATTTGAGTGTACACATGCAAGTAAGAAGGTCAGTAGTAGTAGAAATGCTTTGGTGCAAGAAGACTCACTGTATCTACCTAAGAAGGAAAAGAACTTGATGGTAAGATAAGAACTTTGGAGTGAAAGAAATATGGAAGATCCAATAAGGAAAAATTTGTTCAAGACTAGATGTAGAGTTTCTAATGAAGTATGGAAGGTAATCATTGATAGTGGAAGCTCAGAGAATTTGTCATCTAAGGAAATTGATGCAGTGCAAGGCAGGAGAATCCCTGATGGAGATGTCCTAGCCCCCAGCAAATAACCACACAATGGAAAATAATAACAATACAGAGATATAGATCCACACAATGCCAATACTCATAATAGAATCATCATATTTTCATCCAACATGCCCGGCTGTAAGGCCTTCTGGGTTACGGCCAAATACAATGCAATTACAATAGAAACTCCACAAGATCTCGCAAGATCCAAACAAAACCCTAGCTAGCCCAGATCCACACACTGGTAGGAACCCCCAAGGAAGATCTAAACTTGTGCTCGCAAGCCCACCAAGCAATCTCCTTGTTTCCCAAGCCGCAGCTACTAGCTCTCCTCAAAACTCGCTCCACATCCACCTCCTCTTCTCCCAAGTGGATGAATGAATTGCCTAAAGACTTCCCCCACAACCCCTACTTATACCAATCTAAGCCACAGGTCGGCCCTGAAAATAAATTAAATACAAATACCGAAATTAAATGCCACAAGTCGGCCAACAACAACAATTAAATTCCCAAAATAGATGTCTTAGTAAAATCATGATATCTCCTAGCTCCGGATGAATTAGAACTCGTGCTTCGAACTGTAGGTAGAAATATAGGCCCTCTTCAATCCCTGAAATTTTCATCCTCTAACTCTTTATGAAAGATTACTTATACAGCCTGACATAGGCACAAAATTCCTAAGCAAGACCGAGCTCCATCTAGGCCATGCTGAGCAACCAAGACCATGCCAAGTTCCATAACCAATTACCAAAGACCCAAGTAGGTATATCCAACTCTACCAAACCCCTCACACATGAAAATAAGTCCACACGACTCCATCAAATCTCCCAAACATGTAGGATAGCCAACTACCCTGGGATGCTCCTGCATCAGACTCCCCAGGTGCGAAAAGAAGTATGCCTCATACTTTGACGCCAGATGAAATATCTGCAACCATCTTCATCTTCACCAAAGGCTTCCACTCCAACTAGGACAATAGAACCAACATGCAAATCACCCAAATCCACATCCATCTGTCAACCACTAGAATCTCAACCATCCAATCAACATGCTCACTCCTAGGAACAAACTGAACATAGTGCCTCACCAATATTCTCTGTAGCAAATCACTACCAACAACAAAAATATCCTCAAACATGAAATCCATGTCACCAACATGTAAGCTCAAATACACAATAGGAGCAATATGTAAATCCTCAACCATGTCAACCACCAACAGGTCCACATCAGGAACATACAAATCCGTAGTATCATGTATATCCTTAACCACATCAACAACTAGTGAATCCACACTAGCAACATCCATATCACCAACATATGGATCATCACCCTTAGCAACCTGATTATCCATGACCAAGTGCTCCACAATTTCCATGTCAGACTCAACCAACTGATCATGAAAACCAACCTCAATCACAACATCAACAAGGTTGGGAAGCTCCATAGAAACATCCACAGGTTTCTCCGCAGGTTCTGCATCAGCCTCCACACACTGATCAACAAAACCAACTTCAATCTCGACCTTGCTATGCCCTCTTCTCTCTCGAACAAGTCTTCTAACCGGCCAGACAACTCGCTTCCTCATCGGTAGACTCCAGCTCCATGGATTCAAGATCTCTCGAACTCTCTTACAAAATTTATCCAAAGATGGATCACTCTCAACCATCCCTTCCTTAACTTGATTATTCCATCTAGCTTCCAACCGAGCACAAGTCTTTGAAATATTCCTCTCCACCACATCATGGAGTTTTGCAATCATCTCAGGGTCCAATCTTCTTAGAGCCATCTTCTAAGATCTTCGCAACCCCTTGCAATGAATCACCAACTAGATCCAACCTCCAACTAGGTCCTAGTGCAAATTGCCTCACATTTGGTGCTCTGTCCACACACTCAGGAACAACCATGCTCTGAAAAACTCCACCCAAGGTCCTGGTGTAAACTGCCTCACATTCGGCGCTCTATCCACACACTCAGGAACAACTGTGCTCTGATACCACTTGACGCAGTGCAAGGCAGGAGAATCCCCGATGGAGATGTCCTAGCCCCCAGCAAATAACCACACAATGGAAAATAATAACAATACAGAGATATAGATCCACACAATGCCAATACTCATAATAGAATCATCATATTTTCATCGAACATGCCCGGCTGTAAGGCCTTCCGGGTTACGGCCAAATACAATGCAATTACAATAGAAAATCCACAAGATCTCACAAGATCCAAACAAAAACCTAGCTAGCCCAGATCCACACATTGGTAGGAACCCCCAAGGAAGATCTAAACTTGTGCTCGCAAGCCCACCAAGCAATCTCCTTGTTTCCCAAGCCGCAGCTACTAGCTCTCCTCAAAACTCGCTCCACATCCACCTCCTCTTCTCCCAAGTGGATGAATGAATTGCCTAAAGACTTCCCCCACAACCCCTACTTATACCAATCTAAGCCACAGGTCGGCCCTGAAAATAAATTAAATACAAATACCGAAATTAAATGCCACAAGTCAGCCAACAACAACAATTAAATTCCCAAAATAGATGTCTTAGTAAAATCATGATATCTCCTAGCTCCGGATGAATTAGAACTCGTACTTCGAACTGTAGGTAGAAATATAGGCCCTCTTCAATCCCTGAAATTTTCAGCCTCTAACTCTTTATGGAAAATTACTTATACAGCCTGACATAGGCACCAAATTCCTAAGAAAGACCGAGCTCCATCTAGGCCATGCTGAGCAACCAAGACCATGCCAAGTTCCATAACCAATTACCAAAGACCCAAGTAGGTCTATCCAACTCTACCAAACCCCTCACACATGAAAATAAGTCCACACGACTCCATCAAATCTCCCAAACATGTAGGATAGCCAACTACCCTGGGATGCTCCTGCATCAGAAATGGTTGTAAAGTTGCAGTTGAAAAGATTGAAGCACCCGAAGCCCTATCAGATTTCATGGATCAAGGATGAGCATACATTATTGGTAAGTGAACAATGTGTTATGAATTTGAAAATTGAAAAGTACTATGATAAGGTGTTATGTGATATCATGCCTATGGATTATTGTCATATTTAGTTGGGTAGACCTTGGCAATATAATAGACATGCTATATATGATGGGAGATTGCATAAATATACTATTTGGGTTGATGGGAGAAAGAAAATCTTGTTATGTTTGATTGAAGAACCTGTTAGTAGTGTTTGTACATATGTTAAAGTTTGTCTGATGGAAGGAATAAAGTTTGTTAAGGATTTGAAGAAGAATGATGTATGTTTTGTTGTAATTCCTAACAAATAGAGTAAAGAAATAGAAGATAACATACCTAAAGAGATTGATAAGATACTCACCGAGTATAAAGAGATCATTTCTGCTAATGTACCTAATCATTTTCCACCGAAGAGTAGCATTGATCATTGCATGGATCTAATCCCTAGAGCTAGTTTACTGAATAAGGCACCACATCATTTGACACCTACTGAGAATTAGGAATTGAACCGACAAATTCAAGAATTGTTGCAAAAAGGTTTGATTTGATAAATTTTGAGTCCTTGTGTAGTACCAACTGTATTGGCACCTAAGAAGAATGGAGAATGGAAAATGTGTACTGATTCCAGAGAAATCAACAAGATAATATTGAAATATAGGTTTCCTATATCAAGAATGGATGACATAATCGATAGTTTGATTGGAGCAAAGTATTTTACCAAAATTGATTTGAAAAGTGGATATCATCATATTAGAATCAGAGAAGGTGATGAATGGAAGACTACTTTTAAGACAAGAGAAGATTTGTATGAGTGGTTGGTTATGCCTTTTGGTTTAACTAATGCACTAAGTACTTTTATGAGGTTGATGAATGAGGTTCTAAAGAAATTCTTGGGTAAGTTTGTGATTGTAAACCTAGATGATATTTTGATATTTAGTAAGACTAGAGAAGAACATTTGTTGCATGTTAGACAAGTATTATAGAGATTGAAAGAAGAAAAGTTGACGATTAACATGAAAAAGTGTTCCTTCATGAAAGAGGAGATTGTGTATTTGTGATTTTTGATTTCGGTTGATGGTTTGAAAATGGATCCTAAAAAGGTTGAAGCTATTTTGAATTGGCCTACACCTAAGAATGCTACTGAGGTAAGATCATTCCATGGTTTAGCAAGTTTTTACCAAAAGTTCATTAGGAATTTCAGTTCAATTTGTAATGTTGTCACTAAGACTATGAGAGGAGACAAAAGAGAATTCAAGTGCACACATGGAGTTGATCAAAGTTTTGAGACTCTAAAGTAGAAGGTTGCCAAGTTTCCTGTGTTAACATTTCTTGATTTCAATAAGGTATTTCAAGTTGAATGTGATGCAAGTGGTCATGCAATAGGAGCTATATTGAGTCAAGAAGGTAAACTTTTTTCTTTCTTTAGTAAAAAGTTGAATGATGCAAAAAGTAAATATTATGTGTATGATCAAGAGCTCTATGCTATTGTTCAAGCCCTGAAGAAATGGAGAAATTATTTGATACCAAGTGAATTTGTGTTGTATACTGATCATAAGGCTTTACAATATTTGGGTAGTTAGAATAAATTGAATCAAAGACATATGAAATGGGTTGAATATTTGTAGAGTTACACATTTGTGATTGATGCAGGGGCATTCTTGGGTCTTCAGAGAATCTGCATGGTGGTGTGTTATATTGGCCAATGTTACTTAGTTCCAGGTTTAGCCGTCAGTTTTAGTTGAAGAAGCAAGCTCAATCATTGAAGGAACTCAGTAGACTCTAGCACTTAGTGGAACTTGTGCTCAGTGATGCTTGTGGTGCTTGGTGAAACTTGTGCTCGACAATGCTTGTGATGCTCAATTGATGAAATTTCTTGGTAATGCCTTGCATGCTCAGTTGTTTTACTGATGCTTGGTAGTTCTGGCTTAACAACTAGATTTCTTGAAGATTTTTTGGGCTGACTTGATGTATTTAATATTGGTATCTTATGTTACATTCTCCTTGGTAGATCTAGAGGCCAACATGGAGAATTAAATAATTGTAAGGCTATTTTTGAGCCCATTGTTGTTGCATTTAATATTTGTTTGTAGTAGAAGCCAACTTGGCTTAGGAGTTAATTGTTTCTTCTAGCTGACTTATGGTTGAAGATTAGTATTTGAGTGTTTGGGTAGCTGTTTAGAACATGAGATCAAATGAGATAGATCTGATAGACTTGGATCCTGCGAGATCTTGCTGATCAGATTCATATCTGATAGTTTGTAGTAGAAAACCTAGTGGTTATTTACTTGAATACAAGGAGATTACTTGGAGGCTTGCAAGCTCAAGTTTAGATCTTCCTTAGGGTTTTCATAAGTTGCTAATTGCTATC
Organism: Chamaecyparis obtusa; assembly: GCA_027943335.1. NCBI lineage: Eukaryota > Viridiplantae > Streptophyta > Pinopsida > Cupressales > Cupressaceae > Chamaecyparis > Chamaecyparis obtusa. Next base: position 780,361 of record BSBK01002893.1, on the reverse strand, counting down.
ATACCTAAACTAGCTAGGGTTGAGATTAGATCTCTATTGATCTTGCAGAACTATTTTTTATTGCAATTGGTTGTAACCTACAAGGCCTTACAGTCGAGCATGTTAATAAAAATTGGAGTTTGAAGTATATATTTTTGTGTTATTATGCTATGTTGAAAGTTGGATACAAGGTTGGACTATCCTTAATTGGATCTGCCATCCTTGGATTGCATCAGGTGGTATCAGAGTGAAGGTTGATCTTGTTGGAGAGAAAAGGTTGGTCTTTCTGGTTGGTGTAAAATTTGATCTTGAGAAGGTTGATCTTGCAAGTTTGACCTTGTTTGTGAAGACATCATATGATCTGAGTTGTAGACCTATGGTACTAACTTGTGAAATCTTGCCCTAGTTGTCCATGCAAGGTGGTAGGTTGAACTGACTTGGATACAACTTGGAGGTTGTCCTAAGGTGGTCGATCTAGGGTTTTGTTGCAGAGGGTTTTATTATCTTTAAGTATGCCTCTCAGAAGATTGGACCCTAGAGTAATTGTGGATCTTTGTGATACTATGGAATCTAGGATTGCAGAGAAGGTTAAATCTGATTTTAGATCTGAGATGGAGTTGATGAAGAATGACATAATTACTAAGATCATGAGGGCTATGATTGGTGTACCTTAGAATCTTGGTACTCATTATGGTTATTAGGAAGCTGTTGAAGACTTTGAAGCTATTGTATCTAGTAGTGATGACTAGAGATAGATCTGGTGAAGATAGACCTAATTGGTTACAAAGATCTAGAGCTTGGTTAAGTAGTAGTTACCAAATAGAAGTTTCTAATTTCTTTGGTACTTTGAAACCTAATAAATTGATTGATTGGATTGGTGAATTAGATGACTACTTTGAGCTTGAAGAAATTGAAGATCCTCTTTAGGTGAGGTTGGCACATACAAAGTTGAAAGGACATGCTACTCTTTGGTGGAAAGAATTACAAAGAGATAGAGAGTATGAAGGTGAAATAAAGATCAATTGATGGAGGTTGATGGTAACTAAGTTGAAATCTAAGTTTATACTTGTTGACTATGAGCTTGACTTGTTTAAGAAGTTGCAGAATCTGAAGTAGAAAGATTTGATTGTTGAAGATTATACTGAGGAGTTCTACAAACTTACTTTTCGGTCTAGACATGGAGAACTTGGTAAGGAAAAGGTAGCTTGGTATGTGAATGGTTTGAGATTAAATATTTAGGATGAGATTGGTATGCTAAAGATTGATTGTGTTGAAGATGCTTATTAATATGCTCTGAGGGTAGAAGATAAGTTGAGAAGGAGACAACATAGTAATACCTAAGGGAAGGAAAAGATTGATCACTCAGTGATGGATAAACCAACTATAGAAGATGAACTAAAACCTATGGAATTGAAGAAGAAGAAAGGTAAATTTATCTTTAAGGGTACTTGTTATAATTGTGGGGAAGAAGGACATTGTTCTTTTGAGTGCACACAAAAAATGCTTGGTGACTGATGGATTGTTGTGGTAAATGAGAACATTTAGAATGAACCTAATTTTGAGAACTTGCTGGTTTGGTGAACATTGCTTAGTGCAAAGGAGGAACCTTGTCAGAGGAGTAACTCTTTTAGAACTCAGTGCAAGTCTGGAAGTAAAGTTTGTGATGTTATTGTTGATAGTGGTAGTACTGATAACCTTGTTGCTAAGGACATGGTTTATAAAATGGGTTTGAAGAGAATAGAACATCTTTATCCTTATAGGATTGGCTGGTTACAAGATACTCATGCTTTGGAAGTGAGGGAATAGTGCTTTATTGATGTTTAGATTGGCTAGCATAAGGATCTTGTGCTATGTGATATTGTGGAGATGAATAGTTGTCATATACTTCTCAATAGACCTTGGAAATATGATTGCAGATCTATGTATGATTGTGTAAAGAATGTGTTTACCATGGAGAAGGATGATAGGAAGTTTTCCTTGATGCCTTTACTAGATACAACACTTGGTAGGAGAACCCTGAGTATTGGTAGCCAAGTTTCATTGTCAAATCCTAAAGGAGTTGATGATCAATATGGAGAATAGACCTATGTGTTATCAAGGAAGGACTTCAAAAGGTAGAGAAAGATGAAGTGGAAGAGTTGGAGGACTTGTATGTGAAGAACCAATTTGGGGTTTATGTGCTAAATCCTAGAAGATGTTCTTCCTGCATATGAGAACATCTTTTTAAACTTGGGGTGTCTAATGTAGGGGTATTCTTGGGTCCTCGATGAATCCTCATGGTGGTGTGTTATGTTGGCTGGTGTTACTCGATTGCATCTTTAGCCAAAAGTCTCGATTGAAGAAGGAAGCTCAGTCACTAAAGGAACTCGGTAGACTCTAGCACTTGGTGGAACTTGTGCTTGATGATGCTTGTGGTTCTTAGATGATGTACTTTATCGATGATGCCTAGCATGCTCATTTATGTTACTAATGCTCGATAGTTTTGGCTTACTGACTGGAGTTCTTGAAGATTTTTTGGGCTGATTTGATGTATTTAATGTTGGTATCTAATCTTACATTCTCCTAGGTAGATGAAGAGGCTAACATGGAGAATTAAATAATTGTAAGGCTATTTATGAGCTGACTATTGTTGCATTTAATATTTGTTTGTAGTAGAAGCTAACTTGGCTTAGGATTTAATTGTTTCTTCCATCTGACTTATAGCTAAAGATTAGTATTTAGGGAGTGTTTGGGTAGTTTTTTAGAACATGATAGCAGATGAGATAGATCTAATAGACTTGGATCCTACAAGCTCTTGTAGGTCAGATTAATATCTGATAGTTTGTAGTAGCAGAGCTAGTGGTTGTTTACTTGGAGACAAGGAGATTGCTTGGAGGCTTGCAAGCTTAAGTTTAGATCTTCCTTAGGGTTTCTATTAGTTTTTTATTGTTATTAGAATTGAACTAGCTAGGGTTGAGATTGGATATTTGTTGATCTTGTAGAACTATTTCTAATTGTAATTGGCCATAGCCTAGAAGGCCTTACAATTGGGCATGTTAATGAAAATTGGAGTTTGAACTATATCTTGTTGTGTTATTCCATTGTGTTGTAAGTTGGCTACAAGTTTAGACTATCCTTAATTAGTCTACCATCCTTGGACTGCGTTAGTGATAAAGCATAAGAGTGGTCACTAACTAAGTTGTTGATGCATTGAGTAGAAGAAGATATTTGATGACTGAGATGAGAATTGAAGTTCTTGGTTTTGATGACATGAAAGAATTGTATGAAACTGATTTGGATTTTTCTAAGTCATGGAGAGAGCATAGAGAACCTATTCAAGATCAACTGAGTACTAAATGGGAAGACTATTTCATTCAAGAAGGTATGTTCTTTAAAGTTATTCAATTGTGTATACCAAGAGGATAAATGAGAACTAATTTTATAAAGAAGAAAAATAGTAGTGGTTTGGCTGGACATTTTGGGATTGATAAAATATTGAATTTTCTTAAGGAAAAATATTTTTGGCCATAGTTGTATAAGGATGTTCAAAAATTTGTGAGAAGTTGCAAAGGGAGTAAGTCAGAATACTAGATTGTATATATTGATTTCTTTTCCAAAGAAACCTTGGATTGATATCAGTATAGATTTTTTTCTTGGCTTACCAAAGACAGTGAGTGGTAATGATTCTATATTTATTATTGTGGATAGATTTTCTAAGATGACACATTCTATACCCTATAGAAAGACATTAGATGCAGTGCATATAGAAGATCTTTTATTTAAGGAAATTGTTAGATTGCATGGATTATTGAGGAGTATCATCTATGACCAAGACAGTAAATTTGTTGGATACTTTTGGAAGAATCTTTGGAGAAAGTTGGGAACTGAGTTGAGATATAGTTATACATTTCACCCATAGACTAATGGATAGACAAAGGTTTTAAACAGAAGCTTAGGTAATATTTTGAGATGTTTAGTTAGAGACACACCGACTAATTAGGATTCTATGTTGGCACAAGCAGAGTTTGCATACAATAATTCAATGAATAGGAGTACTAGAAAAACAACTTTTGAGATTGTAAATGACATACAATTGAGAGGTATACTAGTTTTGATGGATATTGTTGTTGAAGAAAAGAGAAGTGTTGAAGGAGTAAAGTTTGTTGCATACATGAATACATTGCATGAAGATGTGAAACATAAGTTGGAGAAGAGTAATAAAAAATACAAAGACAAAGATGATAGATATAAAAGACATAAGACTTTTGCAATTGGTGATGAGGTAATAGTTCATTTGAAGAAAGGTAGATTTCCTATTGGAACATATGGGAAGCTAAAAATGAAGAAGTTTGGTCCTTGCAAGATATTGAGGAAGATTGACAGTGGAAATGCTTATGAGATTGAGTTACCGGATGACATGGCTATATCACCTATATTCAACATTGTAGATTTGTATGAGTATCATGAATAAAATGAAGAAATGATAGTACCAAATGATTATCCTAAGAAGTAGACATAATAAGTTGAGAAGATTTTGGAACAAAGAATTGACAGAAGTAAAAGAGGAAAATACTAATGGAAAATCTGGTAAAGTGGAAGAATAGACCTATTGAAGACAATTCATGGATTTCACAATATGAGTTGGATTCAAATCAGGTTGTACCTACTACATGAGTCATAGAATCATTTCAAATAACCCCATGTGTCTGATGTAGGATCATCTTGGGTCCTTAGCAATCCTGTGTCACCAAAAACATGTTTGTGATTTTCTGTGCTGCTTGGTTCCTACTTTTACTGAGTTGGTTCAGAAGTTTCTTGGTCTCCTTTGTTAACCAAGTTGGTCCATTATCTCTCTAGCACTTGGTTAATTATTTGGCACTCAGTGATGCTTATCTGGCACTTAGTTATCCTTTCTTACCTAGTTGGTTATTTTAGTTTCTTATTGAGGCCAACTTGTGCAATTAATTATCATCATTGATTTAATACTGGTATCTATCATTGGGAAGTGTGTGGACCTAGATCTTTTTGTTGCTTCCATTGATGGTGGATATGAAGGCCAACTTGTTTAGTAGCCTCTTGTATATATTGTAATATTTGGTTGTAGCTTAGGGAGTCATTTTTTGGATAGGAGATAGAAGTTAGAAGATTGAAGATAGTTTTGGATCCTCACATGTTGGAGGACTTCTGTACTTGAATTGAAATATCTAACCTAAACTAGGAAGGCCTTACAACCTGGCATGTATGAATCAATTGGTTGAAATATGAACATTTCTCTTCATTCTCTCTCTCACTTCTTGTGTATTTCTTCTGTGTGTGATCTCTACAAGGAGTATTTGGTTTAGGGTGTGCCTTTAGCCCCTCTTCCTACCCTAACTTGCATCAATATCCCATAATGTCTTCCTCTAAGTTCACAAGCTATAATAAATCACATATAATCTTAGCTGACCAAAATAGTATTGCAGTACATAGTAAATCTGATTCTGTACTTAGTCATGTTCATGACTATGTCTCCAACACTTGCACTCACCTCATGTGATCACTATAACATAATTTTTTCCATAAATGATAACCCTTAAGTGATCCATAGTGCTCTCAAAACATGACTTTCCAACAATCTCTCCCTTTGGCATTGATGGCAACACTTAGCAAAAAATGACCAAATGTCAAAATAGTGTCTTCCTTCTACTACTCTATATACATATATTTTCTTATTTTCTTTCTCTCTTTTCTTTCTCTCTCTTTTTTTATTATTTAATTATTTTTCCTCTTCTCATTTTTCTCTTCTCTTCCTCTCCCTTTGACATCAATGGAAAAGGTTTTTTACAAAACTTCAAAATCTTAAGCATATGAGACTTTAGTGCTTACTCACCAGATTCAGAATGTCTTGGAAGGAGTCTTCCAAGGTATTTACTTCATCATCCCATGAATTGATTAGAAGTTCACTGACATGGATCAATCCATTCAGTTCATAAGATGGAGTCTTTCTGCCTTCAGCTTAGTGGGTATAGAGTTTTTCATGTTGATTCTTTTATCTTCTCCATTTCTGTGAGATGAGCTTTAAGAATTGATACCTTGGGAGTGATTAGACTCTTTAAAGAACCAAATCTTTCCACTACTCTCCCTTTCTTTTTATTCAAAGAAATTATCTTATCCAAAATCTTGGATGTCTTCTTATCCATTTCCAACATAGTTTGTGAAGAGGTTTCAAAACTATCTATTATGTTGTCTAATGTAGCCCTATCTTTGGCTATGATATCTTCAATATTCTTAACATGTCTAATAGGATTTATGCAGTAGCTATATACCTTTCTTCCTTGTGCCACACAACTTTTGGCTTTGATTTTAGTTTCTTTTAGAATGCCTAAGTCCATGAGTTAGACTGGAAAACTTCCTTCAACTTGTTTTCAAGGTATCTTTTGTCAGCCTTATCCTTTGTGATCTTCAATAGTGACTAAAAATGACTATCAAAATTGTCTAGTGTCATGTTCAAGTTCTCAGCATCGTCCTTTCCTTAAAATGTGAGAGGTGTAGGGAGTATTTAATTCATAGTCTCTACTTCCCTAGCAATTACCTTGACCTTCTTGTCCCCCTTTTGTTCTAACCTTTCCTTTCCCTTATAAAATACCATGAAGGATAACCTCATGAGTTCATCCTCATCCATAATTTCTACATCTATGCTTACTGGTTTGGCCATACTTTCTAACAATATGGTGGATGAGGTGTCTAGTTCTTTTTTGTGCTCAACTCTTACCTCTTGTTTTTCTGCTCATGTCTCTTCTTCCTACCTTTCCTCTTGTTGTTTCTCCTTCTCTTGTTCTTTCCCTTCCTTTTTTTCCTTTGTTTTTTCTTCCTCTTCATCTTCTACTATCATCACACTATCAAGATTTCCTTGAAATGGATCATTTATACCAAGTGAGGTATCAAGGGTTACAGGCACACCAAAAAAAATGAAGTCTAGTTGCATGTTAACTTTTCTTACTTTTGTACTATCCTTAATAGTTTTAGAACTTTCTCCCATACCCAAGGATGTAGGCTTGGTGGCTTTGGGAGGTAAGGTCTTTTCAGGCATGTCACTCATAAGAATTTGATCTAATGCCTTTTGTGTATCTTCTATCACCTCATCATACTTCCTTTCCATTATCTTTTCCAGTTTGGCCTTTGTTCTCAATAGAGGTTTTAACTCTTTAATGATTCTCTCCCTTTCCTGTATGGAGAATACAGGAAACATGTCTTCAATAGCCTTATTTCTTATAGTATCATCCTCTGAATGTGCTAATTGTTTCCTTATTTCTAACTTGCCTTCTATTTCTAGCAAATTGTTCTTGTAGAATAGCAAGTGAGCAATTACTATATCTTCAATTACTGCTTGATTGTCAGAATCATACCTTTCATAGTATCTATTTAATGTCTTCAGATTTCCATCTCTTATTATTCTCTTTTGTAACATCTTGATATCTAGCTTCCATAGATCTTGTGGCTTCTTTTGTACTTCTTTTTCCTCTTTCTTCTTAGTCACGTTGTCCTCTTTCTTCTTTATTTCTAATTTTATCTTTTATTTCTTTGGACTTCTTGGTTTGTTAGATCTTGTAGATCTCCTAGGTGTGCTCACAGGTGCAACCTCTTATGTAATATTTTTAGGAGTGATTGATAAATCTATTATATTGGGAGTAGGACTTACTATCTTTTCAACTTTAGAAGGAGGAGCTGCCTCAATTTCCAAGCTAGAGGACCCTACTGTTATCTTTTTCCTTACTTCTTTTAGTTTTTCCTTGGTAATTCCTACCTTCACAGCTATTCCATCAACCATTTTCTATATTTTTGTCTTCCTTGTTCCATTGTCCCATTCTTCTCTCACCTTTGCGGACTTTTCCTCATAGGCTCCCCATCTTTCTTTAGATGTATCTATCTCAGATGCTAATACATGTTCAACTTACATTGTAAGAACTTCATAACTAATTTCATACCCCATAGGGTATCACCATTACTTTCTAGGCTCAACTACTTCAAAGAATACATAGTTAGTTTCAACCATGAAAAAGATTGTCTTTGTATTTCTCAACTATCTCCTTACGTATCTTGTATCTCTCCTTCATTTGCCTTTGAATAATTTTATTCATTACAAATATCTCACCATCTACCTAGTTTTTATTCTATCTTTGGCAACTTTATGAGATTTTTATACCAGTAGGTAAAGTGTCCTTGCATGCTCTAGGGGGCATTCCAAGAAATTTGTGCTCAATGTGGATGTACATGTGGAACAAAAGTGAACCAAACCTAAATTATTTTGACTTATATTTCTTCATAATCCTCACATTCTCCAAGAATTGTTGTGCTAGGATCTCTCATAGGTTATATTTTGTATTTTCCTTAACCATTATGTATGCCATCATGGTTAGCCTTGTTGATACAAAGTTAGGTCTGCTACTATAGAACAACTTATATCCTTGTAGCATTGCTACTAGTCTCACATCTTGGTCAAAGATGTTATTAATAGTCATTGCATGCTTATCCCACTTAGAATGAGTTAGGGTTTCTAATTATTTCTTAATATTTTTCTCTGCTATTCGAAGGGCTCCACTGTTATCTAATCTAGTTATCTCAAGAATCAATTGACTCCATATCTTTACTGGCTACTCTCCTATCTAGATGAACTAATCATGGATTCTACTTAGTATTATTTTGAACCATCTAGTCTCGTAGAACTCATTAAGAAGGGTTAACTTAATCATAGATTGGTCTTCTAGATATTTGAACTCTTCTTTCATTTTTCCATTAGACTCTATCATTTCATCTATCTCCCTATAAATCTCTACATCCCCTATGATTTCATACTTGTAGTGAATATAAGCCCTAATATCTTCAACATGTAACACACCGTATGAGGTTTGTGAAAATGCTCCTTCTAGATCATCCTCATAAGACCTAAATAGGTGCCTCTTAAACTTGTACCTTGGTCTATCAAAAACATCATAGACAATAGGTGCATCCATAGCTTCTTTGAAAGAGTATAATGTCTAAATACGTTTGAATACATTGAATTTTGAAACTTTTGATCAAATAAATCACACAATGTGGTTGCTAGGTGGCTGAAATGCTTCTTCACACTGCTCTCCTTGGTTTCTAATTATCACATGGTGAGGAAATAATATTTTCCAAGGTATTTTATCCATTGCTCATTGAGTAAGTGCATTAATAATAGTTAGCCCAACTTCGCACATTGTCTAGTCAAACATAGATCTCACGATCACAGGATATGAATCCCCTAGTGTTGTGATCACAAACATAAGCTCCATAGTGTATGTATACACCATATCTAATCTCACATGAGATAATTCCACATAATCAGGGGCTGGATATAATATGTTATCTATAGCCAATGCTCCCCCTAAGGCCATGCTCAGCCTTTTAGGTTGATGTATCAATGTAATTATCATGTGAAGACACAGTAGCATCTATTTTCTCTCCCTAAACCAATGCCTTATTGAAATATTTTACCTTCCACACTTTACCATCATCTTCATTTGATGGTTTCTTGACATGACTCTTGAATTCATCCATGTATTCACCAAGATTTTTACCACTGTCACCAATATTCTTCTTTATAACCACAAGAGGTGGTCCTCTTCTATTTTCCATTCCATTATATCTACAAAAATTCACTATATGTCCTAATTTTTTTCATTTGTAACATGTAGGTGGTCTTCTTCTATCCTCATTAACCTATAGTTTACAATACCTTATAGTATGCCAAAGTTTATTGCATTTCAAGCATGTGATCTTGGATGTTGATTCTTCTTTGATGTAATCTTGTTTGTTTCTTGACTAATCAGGCTTCCTATATTCTACTCTCTTGTGTCCATATGCATAACAATTATAAAAATAACTAGTAAAGGGTTTGAAAGGGCCTTTAGCTCTATAATCTCTCTTCATGTGTCCAACTTTGTTGCATCCAAAGCATCTACCTCTGAAAGATTTGGTCTTGACTTTAGGTTCTTCAAGAGTAGGTCTTTCTTCAGTCTTCACTTCATGAGATTCTTCATGAGTCTTAGAACATTCACCTTCATTGTATCCACTTCCAATCATGTCTCCTTTAGGCTAATGTATCTCTCTTTTTTCATCAATCTTATCATTGATCATATGTAACTTCTCAATATGTAATTTGGCTTGAGTGAGTTCTCCTTTAATGATCTAATTGTACTTTTCCAATTCCATGCATTTATCCTTGTAGTGATCAAGTTTAGTCTTCATTTGTTCTATTTGCACTTCTTCTTTTAGAGTCTCTTCAACTTTGTATCTTGCATCATTTTCATGTTGAATTTCTTTAATCATCAAAAGATTGATTTTTTCTTTTCCTTTCTCAAGCTTCTTCAAGTGGTCTGATATATCATTTTCTGAATCTTCTTTGATCTTATCCATAAGATTTTGCCTTTGACTTCTTGAAAGTTCAAGGTTATCTTTTAGTTTTTTGATAAAACCTTCTACTCTTCTTAATTTGAATTTCAAATCACCATTCTCAACTTTTTCTTTACACAGGTCTTCAAGTGCTACTTCAAAGTTTTCTTGCAAATTTTTTGAATCCATTCTGATCTCCCTTAAGCTATTAGGCTTTCTCTCCAAGGGCCAATAGCTCTGATACCAATTATTAGGATTAAGTAATATTGAGAGGGGGGGTGAATCAGTATTACAACACTTCAAATTAAACTTAAACCAATTGCATATAAATCATATGAATTTTGAAATGAAAATAACATTAACACATAACACACAACTCATAACACCATTATTTATTTTTGAGGAAATCCTGGCCAAGGGAAAACCCCAGTGGGGATGGTATCCACAACTATGCACTAAAATGTAGAATACCTATTAGGAAATCTAGCCCTATAAGGAACTAATTATTACATAGTACATTTCCTTGTTAGAGGAATAGAAAACCTTGTTAGGGGTATACAAAAACCCTGTTAAAGGTGTGGTGATCTTACAGGCCTTACAATCAAAATTCTATTACAAAAGTGTTCTTTAATAAGTGAACTTTACAAGCATCTTCTATGCTTTGATAGTTCCAATTATGATTCACAATAGCCTCTGTTAATCATTGATCTCACATTTTCTATCAACTCTCTCTAATATCCCATATTTTCATCTATTACATCATCATATCTATCACACTTATCGCTTCCATAAAACACTCTATACTTATATCGATTATGCTATATAGTCAGCTCTCAAATATACTAAATAACATAATAATTAGTTATGAAAATGATAAACATAGATTCGATGATCTTATATTACCAAAGTGTTGTTAATACACATACTTTATCTGACTTATCACATTATCATTCTGTCTAGCCATCCCTTAATCATCACAACTATTCATATGCCATGTTTCACTATTTCTCTGTCATCGCATAACTTCATATTACTGTATCTTACTGACATCAACACCAGAACACATACAACCTTAACTAAAGCTTATATATATATATATATATATATATATATATATATATATATATATATATATATATATATATATATATATATATATATATATATATATATATATATATATATATATATATATATATATATATATATATATATATATATATATATATATATATATATATATATATATATATATATATATATATATATATATATATATATATATATATATATATATATATATATATATATATATCCCAAAATTTCTTCCTCTAAGTTCACAAGCCATAATATATCACATATCATCTTTGTTGACCAAAATAGTACTGCAATACACAATAAATCTGATTTTGTACTTAGTCATTTTCATGACTATGTCTCCACCACTTGCACTCACATCATGTGATCACTATAACATAAGTGTTTCCATAAATGACAACCCTTAAGTGATCCATAGTTCTCTCAAAACATCACTTGCCAACACAAACTTAGTAAAATTATATGAAAATATTTGTTGGAAAATGTAAAAAAAAAATATACAACCCTCGTACATCCTCACAAAAGTCCTTTTATATGACTTTTCTTAGCATTCAATTCTTGGCCCGGCCCATAACCATTTCTAGGGTACTTGGGCACTCTTTGACCAAAAGTTGTTAATTTGTTGTCAAAGTTGCTCAAGCAACTTTGATAAATTTTGCATTTTTCTTAAACTCTTAGGTATGACCCACAAGATGGGTGGCACAAGACCTAAAACTATCCCAACACCTTAAAACACCCAAAAATAGAATAAATAGACCAAAACTAACATAAAACACACACTAAAGCCTATGTGGACAACTTAGCAAGTTTGGGCCAACTAGTGGTAACTTAGTGCCAAGACCAAAACTAAGCTAACTAAACTCACCTCTTGGACCCTCTTGGAGATATTATGTAAAACATGACTTTTCTAGAGTCACAACAAGTCATGTAACAAAAAAATGAACATTCCAAAATAAACAAACCTTGGGTGTTCTTGCACCATACGCCCCCAGACAAAGGAAGTCAAGTCCCTCTTGGTGACACTAAGGTTGTGTCTATGCCCATCTTCTTAAACTCTGATTGTGCAACCCGTGTGGCTTCAAACTCTAGCAAATACTACCACTTAACAAGATGTTCCATGTACACATCATGTCTTGTTTTCTTCTATAACTGTGAGTCTAGAATCTTCTCTACCTTAGGTTGATGCTTAGGTGGTAATGGTACCTTGTGAATATCTTCAGAAACCTCTAAAATGTGTGTCTTTTTATACAATAGGGCCCTTATACTTGGTCAAATCCTAAACATTAAACACTAGGGAGATGACTAAGTCTATAGGAAGTGCCACCTTATAAACATTATGACCATACTTGGCCAAAATAAAACAAGGGCCTATATTTCTCATCTGTAACTTGGTAGGGACTCCCTTCTATAGTCTAGCCTTTTTGAGGTGAACCATAACAATTTTCCCAACCTCAAATTGTAGATCTCTTCTCTTATCATCCACCTTATCTTTTAAATTTTTTCTAGCCTCCATTAATTTCTTCTTCACTTGTTCATGAACCTCCTTCATGGACTATGCAAAATCTTCAGCATGTCCACTCTTGTGCTCTGTACTTTTCAAGTCCCTAAGTTCACATACACCTCTTAGATGAAAAAATAAACAACCTCAAAGGGACTCTTACCAGTGGTTCTATTAACACTGTCATTATATGCATATTTATCTTGGGGTATAATTTGATCCCACATCTGACCATACTCCTTAGTAAGGCATCTTAAAGGTTTCCAGAGACTCTAGATTGATGACCTCAGTTTGGTCATATGTCTATGGATGATAGGCTTAACAAAAATACAAGTTGGTCCCAAGCCTCTTCCACAATGTCTTCCATAAATGTCCCATAAACTTCACATCCCGGTCAAAGACAATACCAAATTTTAATCCATGGATTCTCATTACTTCCTTGAAGAATAGGTGGTCAATATAACTTGCATCATGGGTGGTCTTACATGGAATGAAGTGACTCATTTTGTTAAATCTATCAACCACCACAAACACACTATCAAATCTAGTGTTAGTCCTTGGTAAACCCATAATGAAATCCATACTAAGGCACTCCCATGGTCTATTAGGAATTGGGAGAGGTTCATAAAGATTTTTATTGGTAGTAATCCCATTTTCCTTTTGACAAACAATACACTCTTCCACAAACTTCCTAACATCCCTTTGCAATCTTGGCCAATAATAGAATCCGTTAACCAAGTCAAGTGTCTTGTTAAGTGAAAAATGTCCACTAAGGCTTCCATTGTCCTTCTCTTGTATGAAATTCTCTCTCATAGACCCTCTAGGTACACATAATTTTCCTCCCTTGAATAATAGACCATTCTACAATGTATAGCCTACAAACTATCTATGGAAATGATTGCTAAAGTCTGCACATACCTTGTATACCTCTAAAATTTTTGCATCATCTTGATATAGGTCCTTGAAGCCTTCTACTCCCATTCTCTGCAACTTCACCTCTTGGACAGTAAGTAGCCTCCTACTAAGTGTGCCATCTACAAGTTTGTTATTTTTCCCTCTCTTCTGCTTGATGTTGAAGGTACGGGAATGTAGGAATTCCATCCATTTGATATGCCTATGGCTTAATTTTTCTTGAGTGTTGATGTAACTTAAAGATTGATTATCTGTAAACACCACAAACTCCTTGGGAAAAAAATAGTTCCTCCACTTCCTAAGAGCTTGGACAAAATAATAGAGCTCCAAATCATAAGATGAGTACCTTGTTTTTGCCTAGTTGATCTTTTCACTAAAGAAAGCTACTAGTTTTCCTTCTTGGCTAAGAACAACTCCAACTGCAACAATACTAGCATCACATTCCAAAGTAAATAATTTCACAAAACTAAGTAACACAAGAATAGGTTGGGTAGCCACCTTTTTCTTCAACAACTCAAAACTCTTAACAACCTCCTTGATCCAATTAAATTTAGTCATTACTCTAACCATTAATGGTATCCAAGATAGGAGCACAAATTTCACTAAACCCTTTAATGAATTTCCTATAGAATTGGGCTGAGCCATGGATACTCCTTACCTCTGTCAATGTTTTTGGAGTAGGCCTGCTAAGGATATCTTCTACCTTATCTTTATCCATCTTAAGGTTACCTTGTGAGACTAAAAAGCCTAGATAAACCAGCTCTTTCTTCAAGAACTCACACTTTTCTAGATTGATAGCCAAATGTTCTTGTTTCAATTTATTCAATACAACTTCTAAGTGTTCAAGGTGTTCTTCCATTGTCTTTCTAAATATTAAAATGTCATCAAGATAGACTACTACAAATACTGTAATATATTCCTTGAGCACTTCATACATCAATCTCATGAATGTGCTAGGGGCATTTGTAAGCCCAAATGGCATGACTGACCACTCATATAGGCCTATTATAGTCTTGAATGTTTTCTTCCATTTGTCCCCCTCCTTGATCCTAATTTGATGGCACCCACTCTTGAGGTCAAGTTTTGTGAACTTCTTGACACCTCCAAGATAGTCCATCAGATCTTCTATCTTAGGAATGTGGAAGCTATATCTAAAGGTAATTATATTGATTTCTCTAGAATTAGTGCATAACCTCCACTTACCTACTTTTTTAGGGGCCAATACCACTAGAAAAACACAAGGTCTTATTCTCTTTCTTACCAAACCTTGGTCAAGAAATTCTTGAACTTGTTGTGCTATCTCTCTATTCTGATCTAGAGTCACCTTATAGGCTACCTTATTTGGAAAAGAAGCTCCTAGCACAAAGTCAGTTTGATGAATAATTACCCCCTTAGGTGGTAGAGTTACACGACTACCATCACTCACTATTTCCTTATACTATTCTAACAATGTTGTACCTCTATAGGTATGGGTTCTTGTTTATGATTTTCTTCTTCTCTTGGCTTCACCATTATGGAAAACTTCACTCCATCTTCATTCTTGAGTTCCTTCAAGAACTCCTTTCCACTTACAAATAGGATATGAGATTTTTCTATTTTGGCCTCCTCTTCACCCACAAGGGACTGTATATTATATGTTAATCCATTCTTTTGGAAATAATATGAATTCTTTTCCCCATTATGCATGACCTTTCTATCATACTGTCATGGTCTTGCCAATAAAAAATGGCATCCATCCATGGGTAGTATATCACATAGAACCTTGTCTTGATATTTACCAATAGAAAACTATAGCCACACTTGTTCATTTTCCAACACATTATGTCCCTTGTTCAACCAAGTCACCCTATAAGGATAGGTATGAGGAATCCTTGTCAAGAAAAGTTTTTGCATTGTCCCCTTGGAGATGATGTTATCAGTAGACTCTGAGTCTATGATCACCTTGCATACTTTCCCAAGAATCTTGCACTTCAATCTGAATAATTCCTTTATCTTCTTGAGTTCTTCCTTTACCGGTTCCTTCAACAATATTCTCGTAAGCATTAAGTTCTCTCCACTCTCTGAATCAAGATCCACCTCATGAGAGTTCACACTACTTGTCTCTTCTTGGGCATAGTCAATTCTCTTCTCTAATTGAGATGTTGTTGCCTTATCTAGACATCTATAGGAAGGATGCTCAATTTGCCAAAAATTATAGCATTTCATGTTAGGAAAGTCTGATCCTTTTCTAGAGCCAAAAAATCTGCCCCTACTACTACCAAATTATCTTCCTCTACTTTGATTACCTCTTCCACTTGATTCATTGGTCTATTCTATCTTCCTTGTATCATTGTGGGGTCTTGATTGATTTTCCCTTCCACCATAGTTACCTCAGTGGCCTCTTGAGTCTCTCCCTTGACCTCTACACCTAGAGCTAGATTATTGTTTCTTCTTACTTCTCTCCTCAACCTTGAGGTAAAGTTGGAAACACTTATGGACCATGGTAGGGCTAAGTAAGTTGATCTCTTCTTGGATGCTCCATCTCAAACCATTCAAGTACCAGACTAATTTAAGACTCTCATCTTCCTGTACCTTTGATCTTAAGCATAATTTTTTGAATTCTTTTGTATAGGAACTAACATTCAATTCTTTAAACCTTAAATTATATCCCTTATTATGTATTTAAACTTCATAATCCTTTGGTAGATATTCCTCTTTAACTTTATCAACCATACCCCTACATGTTTCTATAGGGTTCTTCTCTTCTTTTTGTCTTTCATCTTGGATGAACTTCCACCAAGTTATAGTTGCTCCTCTCAATCTAGGCTTGGCTACTTTTACCTTTTGTTCCTCTAACACACTCTCACATTCAAAGTGGTTCTCTAACCCCTCTATCCACTCCATCACCAACTCTGGTTCCATTCTACCACTGAACAAGGGTACACCTTCCAAATACTTGCCACCCATGGCTTTGAGAGCCCTAAGGAATGGTTCTTCTTGTAGTATTGGATCAG
Organism: Chamaecyparis obtusa; assembly: GCA_027943335.1. Classification (NCBI taxonomy): domain Eukaryota; kingdom Viridiplantae; phylum Streptophyta; class Pinopsida; order Cupressales; family Cupressaceae; genus Chamaecyparis; species Chamaecyparis obtusa. Next base: position 763,510 of record BSBK01002893.1, on the reverse strand, counting down.
CCTTTGTCATCTCATCTTCTATGGCCACTACCTTTTCTTTTCCCTCTGACTCTCTCACCTTCTCACTTAATTCCTTTTTCTTAGCTTGTACTTCATCAAGCTTGGTTTCCCTCTCTGCTAATTATTCTCTTAGGAGTCTATTCTCCTCTTCTTGTTCTTCCACCATCTTTTCAAGTTCATCATTTATCACCATCTTTGATTATCCCATTGACTCTAATGTTTGCAACATCCACTTCCACTAGCCCATATCTTTTGGTTCTCTAATACAAATTTGATAGGGATAACCCAATCACATGAGCCAATCTGACTCAACCAAGGTCTTATGTCCTTATAACCTTCTAGAGGCTCTTTTCCACACCTCCTAACTCATGGAGAAATCTCATTCCATTCCATAACTCCAAAGGGTCTCACTATCAATTTGATCTCTCACCTACCATATTGGATTCACTAGGGTAAATCTAACTCAACTCCACCATGCTCACATGAAATGTCTAATAGGGTTTTCATGCTTTTAGATCTTCCATCTTAACCTCATTAGAGGCCATCTGAGTCATTCTTGGTAAATATCCGTTATCAATCTAAGGCTTTCCTAATTTTAAGGCTTGTAGCCCTATTAGGCCTCATTAGGTCTTTGAAAAAACCTTCTATTATTTATCTTATAAAACCTCCAAGAAGGCTGCCAAACTATTTCAAGTTATAGATACCATTTTTTGAAACCTTGAAGATTTCTAGGCTCTAGGGTTCTGGAATTGTCTCTACAAGACCTTTTGTACTATGAGCCCGATTCCTACAAAATAGGGCTATTAAACCTAGTTCTTGAAAATTTCTCAAAGCTCTAAACAAATTTTCTCCTCAGCAACCACCATAGGTTTTATGGGATTCACCTCACCCTAACACCATTTATAAATGATTGGTTTGAACTTCCCATTCCAACCTTGCCTTCATTTTATTATCTATCTTTGCTTGCTCCTAACTAAGCTTTATTTGGCTCACCTAGGGAAATCTTACAAAAATATCTTCCTCCACTTGCAGCACCTACACAACTATATACATAATGTACATAGGTTCCACTTCCTTCTCACCATGGGCCATCAAGTTTCCATGGTGGAGATTCATAGTGGAACCATTTTATTGCAAAAACTCTCAAACTAATAATACACAGTCCAGTGAGGTAAAAACTTGTCTACAATACACAAAACAAGAAAAAAACATACAATATTTTTGAAATAAAAATGAATGACATAAATCAAACTAAAAAACACTACAACATTCCAAATTCAATGCATTATAACTAGATATGGGTAAAACAAAGTCTATCTGTCACAAACTTAGTAAAACTATATGAAAATATTTCTTGGAAAATGTAGTAACAAAATTTCTAACCCTCATACATCCTCCAAAAACTCCTTTTATATAAATTTTATTAGCATTCAATTCTTGGCCTAACCCATAACCATTTCTAGGGCACTCGGGCACTCTTTGACCAAAAGTTGTCAATTTGTTGTCAAAGTTGCTCAAGCAACTTTGACAAATTTTGCATTTTGCTTAACTCTTAGGTCTAACCCACAAGATGGGTGCCACAAGACCTCAAACTATCCCAACACCTTAAAAATACCCAAAAAGAGAACAAATAGACCAAAACTAACATAAAACACACACTAGAGCCTATGTGGCCAACTTGGCAAGTTTGGGCCAGCTAGTGGTAACTTGGTGCCAAGACCAAAACTCACCTAACTAGACTCACCTCTTGGAACCTCTTGGATTCCTTATGTAAAACAAAACTTGGCTAGATTCACTACAATCCATGTAAACAAAAAATGAACATTCCAAAACAAACAAACCTTGGGTGCTCTTGCACCAAAACTATTATAAAAGTAAATTTCATGATTGTATTTTCTTGTATATAAATCCATTATTGAAATGACTAGATTGCATAAGTATGGAAATGATTACATGTACAATATTTCTCCTTGCTATAATATAGAATTTTTTTCTAAAGGTTCAAATAATGATATCTAAATTTACATAGGGGGGATACAACTCTATTTTTTAGGTACAGGAGGTCCCACGAGAAATTTAGTTTTTGGGGGGGCTATAGGACTATTTAGAATATTTTCCTACAAACAATGAGCCCCTCCTTTTTAGGCCTCTAAATTTGAGCATGTGAAAATGGGGTGGGGATGGAAATCACCTCACCAACTTAGAAGAAAATTCTTCCACATGTCAAATTTTTGCACATTTTAATCCTACAAAAACTAAATGTATCCCCCAAAAAAAAAAAATTTGGAGGGAAAATAAAGTTTTTACTTTTTTTAAAAATATTTTATTAGTTACATAGTCCTTAAATTTAGGAGCTAAAACATTTAAAGTGAAACACAACAAAAAATTCATGGGACTGCTCAGCTTTAAATGTTCCTAAAAAGTCTCAGCGGCCATAACTCTATTTTTGAGGAGTCCCCATTCCATGAGACCCCAACCTTAGATTCTAAATTATGAAATATAAAATAGATGTGTAAATTGTACATTGTATATAATACAATTTGATCCTAAATTTATTAATCATAGTATAAATTTTTATTATTGATCGTAATTTTGATACATAACTATTTAAACAATGAATTTATTTATACAATTTTGTTATCATGTAATAGCTAAAAGAGATAATGAGACTATCTATGTCCTTGAGGAAATAAAGTAATGTATAGTTCATGTGTTTTATAGTTCCCTCTTACTAGAATGGCATAATTTTTACAAGATTGTAGTTTGTTACTATATCATGTAAGGGATTTTCTTAAACATGCACCAATGCTTAAGATTAGATATAGAATTTATATTACTCACACTTTCCTACCAGCCAAATTGAGCCATGAAGGGAGTGTTCCTATTAAATAATTACTACCAAGAAACCTGCAATGCAAATGTGTTGTTAATAAAAGAAATCATTATAATGTTCTTGCATGATTGAAACAATGAAATCAATCACATACTTTACAAATACCTTATTTTGAAATATTTTCCATTTATTCATTACTTACAAGTATTTCAAAGAGCTCAAATTTCCCAAGGAATCTGGTATTTGTCCTCTCAAATTGTTAAAGCTCAAATCCCTGTTCAAATATTTGACAATCAAAAGCATTTCAATTTCTAGACAATTTCAATACATGAAATCATCTAAATGTTTTGACAAAAGATATATTATATATCAGTAAATCTATTGCATATATGTTAGAACAAATACATACACAAAGGTTTTTTTACTCTTTTTTTTTAATTTATTTGGTTGTATTTCAAACCCATTTTAATTAAACAATATATAAGTATTCTAGATTTAAATTACAACTACACAAAAAGTGTTTCTATTTAATTTGTAAATGTAATGCAATCAATGTATCAAGAATCCTTCAAATTTTCTCAACCATTAAGTTCATATAAATACATTAATGACACAAGGTGTTGGTTACTCTTTCCAATATAAAAGCCATGTACAAGGCCTATACCAATTTATTCAATTTCATAAAACACACTTCTCTTTGCTGAATATAAATATTGACAAACACATGCCACTTGGTTGAAATTGTTTAAAAAGTAGATGTCATAGAAAATAAACCTTTTAAACTATAGTCAAGTCTTATTTATAAGCTATCTTATGGAAATTCATTATAAATAACTATTTTTCAAACAAGGAATAATTACCCTAAGTATGGGGTCCAATGTCTTTAAATCGATTATTTTTCAAAGATTTAATTAGTGTTCTTTGGTGGGAAGGAGAAAATGAAGAAAGGGGAAAGATATTAATATGAAATTGCTTTATCCATAATATTTCTATTGTACTCAACCCCTTAATATTTAATTCAAGTTTTTTTATGATACTGGAATTATTGGTAATACTCTTGTAAAGGTGTATGCATATTTTTTATATTAATCAGTAGCAAAACAAGGGTGTTGACCCTTACAAAACCATAATCAAAGGGCATAAATACTAGCAACACACTAAAACTTTAACATAACAAAAAAATAACCTAGAAAGAAACAACTGAAAGTAAGCCCCCACTAGCAACATATACTCAACCAACATATATACAACAATGTCTAACAACATATTATACAAGTAAACAAAGTGGTCACTTTAAAACCTAAGACAACATAATAGTGTAAAAATCTAATAATTAGAGAAAAGTTCATTATGGAACCAAAGCCCAAATTAACATAAAACATTAAAAAGAAAAAAAGTCTTATTGATAGCCCCACTAGAGAAAAAAGTACCAAGAACCAAAAACATCTAGAAATTAGACATACCCAACAAATTTTATGTCACAAACTGACTGATGGAGCACATGACTCTAGTAATCTATGAAGAGCTTGAAGATTTCCTTATCATTTTATTTGTCTTCCCCATCTTTACCAAGAACTTTACACTACATCAAACACAATGAAGTTGTAGAGATATGCATATCCCAAAGGTTGAACTAGGAGATACATCCCATTTTTCTTTCCTTTTCAAGAATTTTAGTTTTCAATTCATAAAATTCAGTCTTTAGTTAGGCCATCTCAGTAGATGAGTTGTGACATTTAGTACGAATGGGTTCATCAATAGGGAAGTTGGCATTCTCCTCCTTAGACATCATGTCCCTAGTAAGATTGATTGACTCTTAAGTTTACTAACACATTAAGGAATTTTGGCTAATCATTTATATTTTTTTATTCTTAATGGAAATGATCTCTTTTGTAAACTCATATTAGAATGAGTCATCAATTGCATTTGTGGGGATGGAGAAGCTGTCACTTTAAGTATTAAGGATGATTCACAACATCCAAATAGAGACACTTTAAATATGAAAACATAGTAGCACATATTTACATTGCCTTGATGATGTTAAGTTATATTTTAAGATTACATAACACTTTTATAATTGTTATATATGGAATTTTTACGAATGTAACTTTTTAATTTTTTCAAATAAAAATAATCTAAAATGTTGATATTTATTTTAAGAATGGTTATTGATTAAAATAATGTAATGATTGATTTAAAATTTTATTTTAAAAATAATTTTATTACATCATAATGAGATAATGAGAATTATGCTAAGGCGTCTAGACAAGTAGTAAATAAGGATAAGTCAGTAATATTTTTCTTTCACACCAAAAAGAAAATCCAACAAAAAATAGAAATAGTTTTGGCCTTCAAATCAGATTCCCTCCCGTGCTTCTACTTGGGAATCCCCATAGACAAATCTCTAAGAACCACAATGGTGTGGAAACCTATTATTGAAAGATTGGACTGATAGATGGATAATTGGAAATCAAAATGGTTGTCTTGGGTGGGTAGAATTGTAATGATAAAAGATACATTGGCTGCAATCCCCATTTACTTAATGTCATGCATCTCTCTTTCAATGAGTGAGTACATGGACATTGTGAAGAAATTGAGGAATTTCTTTTAACAAGGATCGGAATCTAACAGGAAATTCAAGCTTATATCTTGGGATAAGATCTGCAAACCAATATCTATAGGGGGTACATGTATTAAAAATCATTTGTGGTAGAATCAAGATCTAGGAGCTAAACTATATTGGAAAATCTTGAAGAACTAGAATTCTAAATGGGTTAGAATTCTAAGGGGTAAATATCTTGGCAATGGTTTAGAAAAAGAGGTTTTTCAAACTAGAGAATTTCCAAGAGGTTCCAAAATTTGGAATTTCATTTCCAAATCAAGACACATTATGGACCACAACACTAAATGGAACATCAAAGAAGGCAATTCAGCTATATTTTGGGAGGATTCTTGGGGAGGATGCCCAAGTATTAAATTTCTATTGGGTCATAACCAAATTAGTCAGATTTGTTCAGCTGTATGGGGTCCCTTTATCAAAGATTATATCCTTCCTTCTACATCCTCCTCAATCGATGGCTCTTGGCAACTGAAAGAATTCTTAGATCTCAGGTTAGACCCACTGGAATTATGAATTTTACAAAGGCTTCTTAAAGATAGATCCTTTTTCCATAAGAAAGGTAGGGATGAAATTATTTGGAAAGGGGCTAAATCAGGCAACTACAATGCTAAGGATGGCTACAAGATTTTGTCAGGACTTATTCAAACAAAGATAGATGAAATCCCAATCCAATTATGTTGGAATAAGGTTTTTCTCCCAAAGGAAAGAGTATTCACATGGGTGGCTTCTTAGGGTAGAATTTTAATTAAAGATAGGTTTCTTAAAATGGGCTTTCATGGACCATCTAGATTTTCTCTGTCACAAAGTTGAAGAGGATATGAATCATTTATTGTTATCTTGTCCCTTCACCAATAAATGTTGGAACTGGTTGTGCTCAAAATTAGACTGGTCCTCTACTCTCCCCCAATAGAGTCTTCCACATCTATTATCTTGGCCTTAGCTCTATGAAGAAATCTTATGTTGAAATTAATGGATCATTTCACCATCCATTTTAATTTGGGAAATATGGAAAGAAAGAAACTGGAGACTTTTTCAAGATAAATCAATGGAAATTGATTCCATTCTCAATAAAATTGAAGATGCAATTGTAGAGGTCATGAATTCCTATATTCAAGCTCAATCAACTAATCACAAGTTCTACACCAACTAGGATGACCAAATGATCAAAAGATGGTATGGCATCAAAACCCCAACCATCATAGGCAAAGGTTGTAAAGCTAATCATTTTCAGAGGGCATCTTGTGTGTGGAAATCTCCATCCATGGGGTGGCATAAGCTCAATTTTGATGGAGCCTCTAAAGGAAATCTAGGTCCGTCAGGGGCAGGTTGCATTATTCATTCCTTAGAAGGTAGGGTCATAACAAATTGGCTAAACCATTGGAAATAGATACCAACAACATGGCATAATTCAAAGCCTTATTATATGGTTTAACTCTTGCTCAAGAAATAGGGGTGAGTAAATTGTAAATTGAAGGAGACTCCATGATAGCTATAAATGTAGTTCAAACTGGGGAGACTTTAAATTGGTGTTTACAAGATTCTTTGGAAGTCATAGTAAATTTGACAATAAAATTTGAATCTATAACAGTTAACCACATTTTCTATGAAGGAAACACCAAGGCTGAAGAATTAGCCAATATTGTGGCCAATAGTGTATTTATGAAGATAATATCTCTAGAGGTATAGCTAAATGCTTCATGACTTCACATCTCACTGATTTCTAGCAACGGTCAACAGTTTTCATAATGTATTAAGCTCAAGGCTTCTCAACAAGTGGATTCTACAAGAGAAGTGTTATATCTTGTCAAATTGTCACTTTGTCCATGTTTCCTATCTCTTGAGTTAATGTAAATTCATTTTGTTATCTTACATAGAGTAGTAAGTACTCAACAAAGGACAACTAATTCTTGGGAGTCACAGGATTACTCTTTATAAGCAAGGTGGAATAAGATATGGTTTTTTTCCTATTTTGAAAGGATAGGCAGGTGCCTTGGATTAGATGTTGGCAGTCCATATACCACCTAAACACTCAATTAGATGGTTTCACACTTTCTCTAAAATTATTCTCTTTCCTAGCTATATTTTAGCCAACCCATATCCTATCGAAGATTGATCAAGTTTCATATTTCTCAGCTAATTTGTCAAAGAACTACCATGGTCTAATAAAAAAAGGAGGTAGATGATAAACTCAAGGTAATATTTGATGGTGGTATGAAGGTACTCATTACTAAAAGTGCAGATAGCTGATAGTATATCTCCTTAAAAGAGTACATCTGGGGGAGTGGGATTCATTCAATCAAAACTAGACTAGTTTTCTGCTGCTAGTTCTCTAGTCTATAATGGATTCTCCAATCAAATTGAATGCAAGCTTTGAGAAAACTACATTTGATTCTCCCATTTACTGATAGAAATTAAAAAAAAAATTGCATATCATCAAAGGGTGGTTCTTAATGCATTCAAAGAAATTTTGGGAACAAATTTCTTTCTCTCCAACCATAGATTCAGAGTTAATATGGACATTTGTTCCAGCTTCTCGGCTAGCATTATGATGGAAGGTGCTCATAAAAATCATACAGAGGAAATTTATGTTCTTCTCTTCAATGGTAGATGTCTCGTATCTCTTCACTCTACAATTGTAGGGATTGATGATGATTTTTTCACCTCCTTTCCATGGGATCTCCCTATTGTTATGACAGTAGGTTCTTCTTTTCATGGACTGGGCAACAACCCTTGTAGGAACTTTTACGAAGGTCCCCCTAGATATTTTTTTATCCTCTAGGGTTGGGAATGGGAATACCAGCCACTGAGGCTATCTTCAATGAAAAAGGAAATCAAATACCTTTCCATATTTTGGGGAATAGAGGTGGGCATGGACTCTCCATATGGGGATGACTTGGATGAAGGCATGGACTGGGTATACAAGTACATATGCAATGAAAGAATGGATGGTCTAGGTGTTAGCTTATGGTGACTGATCAGGAAAGTACTATCTAGGAAAGTACTATACACTTTTCATTCTTCATGGGGTTTTGGGTTAACTCGTCAAGCATTTTTTATTTGACATGTCAAACATTTCCCTAGGTTGACTCGTCAAGTTTTTTCTTAGGTTGACTCGTCAAGTATTTTAGGGTTAACTTGTTAACCGACATAAGCCTTGTTATATTGGCTTAGGGTTAGGGATTTCATTATTGTATGATTTTAGTACTTGCAGCGGAATTGAGCTATAAGGGCTTACATATTGTAATCAGGTTGTAATCATTGGATAATAATAATATTGGACTCGTTGTTGGTGGATGTAGCCCAAGGATTGGGTGAACCACATTAAATCTTTGTGTCATGTGTTCTCTTATGTGTGGTTTATTGTTTTCTAATATTGGTTATAGTTTCCCATAATTTTTATTTCTACCTTGTTAATCCTAACAAGTGGTATCAGAGTGAGGTTGGTTTTTCAATTATCCTCTCTAGGAAGATCTCATGGTTTAGTGGGAGTCTCACAGTTGAGTGGGAGCAATGGTAGATGAGGGTAGGCTGAAAGTTGACAAGTTTAATGGGTAGAACTTTCAGTTATGGAAAATGAAAATGGAGGAATATCTCTATCAAAAGGATCTATGGTAGTCATTAGAAGGAAAAGCCAAGAAATTGGCAAGCATTTCTAATGAGGACTAGGATATTCTTGATAGAAAGGCTCTTGGTAGTATTTGATTATGTCTGGCACAATCGGTGGGATTCAATATTACCTTAGCAAAGACGATTGAAGATTTGATGAAAACCCTAGCAAAGTTGTATGAAAAGCCCTCTACTTCAAATAAGGTATTTCTCATGAAGCATTTGTTTAATATGAAAATGGTGGAAGGTGGGTCAGTTGCTAATCATTTAAATGAGTTTAATATAGTTACCAGTCAATTAACTTGTGTCAATGTTATTTTCCATGAAGAAGTTAGGGCTCTCTTGATTTTGTGTTCTTTTCTTGAAAGCAGGAATGGCTTGGTAATGGCTATTAGTAATTCAGTTTCTGGTTCTAATACCCTAAAATATGATTATGTTATTAGTTATTCTAAGTGAGGAAATACGTAGGAAAAGCTCAAATGGATCCACATCAGGAAGTGTGTTAAATGCACAAAGCAGGAGTAGAACCAATGAGAGAGGAAACAACTTTGGAAATCATGGGAAATCAAGAGGAAAATCAAAGGGAAAGAGGTTTGAATCCAACAGACCAAATGATTGCTAGTATTGTGGAAAACTAGGTCATAAGAAGAAAGATTGCTGGTCTCAGAAGAATAAAGGAGACAAACAAGAAGGTAACAAGGAGGTAAATGTGGTATGTAATAAATTTGAAGAGGATGATTTGATTCTTTCCTTAGAAAGTATTGATGATTCATGGGTTAGATTCGGGGGCTTCATTTCATGCTACACACCATAGAGGTTATTTTCTTGATTATGTCCAAGGAGATTTTGGGCTAGTTTATTTGGGAGATAATGAATCCTGTCAAATAGTTGGAAAGGGGAAAATTAAGGTTAAGTTACAGAATGGGAATCATTGGCTACTACTTGAGGTAAGACATGTTCCAAGGCTGAGTAGGAATTTAATTTCAGTAGGGCAACAAGGTGATGAGGGTTGCATAGTTACTTTTAATGATAGAAATTGGAAGGTTTCAAAGGGTTCCTTAGTAGTAGAAAAAGGTGTGAATGTAGGCACCTTATATCTTTGTATAGGTCATATTGTTCCTTCTAATTTAATTATTTCAAAAAAAAATGAATGTTTAGGAACAATGGTTGTAGTTGAGCAGGAAGAACATCAAACTATTGTTGTAGATTCAGACACAGCACTGTGGCACAACAGAATCAGACACATGAGTGAAAAATGTATGAAATTACTTCATTCAAAGAAAGTTTTACCTAGTCTAAAATGTGTTAATATGGATTTTTGTGAGAGTTGTGTGTATGGAAAACAAAAGAGAGTTAGTTTTGTGAAGAGTGGGAAGGAAAATAAAAATGAGAGATTAGAGCTTGTGCATACAAATGTATGGGGACTAGCTCAGGTATCTTCCCTTGGTGGCTCTCTATATTATGTTACATTTATAGATGATGCAACAAGAAAAGTATGGAAAGAAAGGAATGCATGTGGAAACCTCCAAAGAATAATTGGTACAAACTTAATTTTGATGGAGCATCCCGAGGAAATCTAGGAATTGTGGGCATTGGATGTTGCATAAATAATCATGAAGGAAAGAAAATTGCAACACTTGCAGCTCCTATAGGAGAAGAAACAAATAATTGGGCAGAACTCTATGCTTTAATAAAGGACCTTCAAAAATGTGTATCCTTGGGATTAAAGTACTTAGAAATTACAGGTGACTCTGTAATAATCATAAACACACTAAGGAAAAAAGAAACTATGAATTGGAGATTAAATTCCCTCCTCTCCCAAGCTTTGACCCTTTGTGATTCTTTTTTAGAAATATCAATTAATCACATTTATAGAGAAGGCATCAAGAGAGCTAACAAATTAGAAAAATTAGGAGTAGATGGGATCTCCTTGACATAACTAGATAATGAAGAATTTTAGGTTAATAAGTTACAACCCCAAATGTTTAGAAATCTAGAATACTATTTTTAGAATCTATACCAAAATAGTATTCTTTCAAGACTCTCTAATGCTATCATGTAGAATCAAGGAAAGCTCCTATCATCTACTCAACTGAGCTGATGGGAACTAAGATATGAGGATTTTAGATATAGGATTTTAGGGGCTTTCATAAAAGGGCATTTCCCATATTCCTTTGATTAAATATTTATGCAACTTTTTCTCTTTAAAAGAATCTTCTTGTTACTGTTATTTAAACCAAAGTAGAAGCTCACATAAGATAAGTTTTTATTTTATTAAGAGAAATAAGGGTTTGTTTTTCTTATCTTTCCTCACAAATTATTTCTTGAACATGATATCATGCAATTATATACTAACCAAATTGCAGACAAAGCATAAAGGATTCTAACATGGTAGGTTTAATAGAGTACTCAATGAAGGGTAATCCACAAGATCGTTCCAGCAAAATCAAATAAAGATTAGACAATAGATATAGGCTCATAGAATAAGTGATTTCTGTGAAAAAGGGGAAGAACTCCTATAAATGTAAAGGTAGGGAATGCCCTCCTATAAAGATATGTAATAAAAATTGGACTAAGGTTCCAGGCTAGGCTGGAGGGTTTCTCTACCCCGCTCTTCCCTACCAGCACCTGCACTGAGCGGGGTTCATGTAAATATTTTAACTGATTAATGAAATCTTGGCCTTGGCCTTTTACCAAAAAAAAATAAAAAATAAAAAATAAAAATAAAAAACAAGAAAAGTATGGATTTATTTCCTTAGACAGAAATCTAATTTATTTCAAACTTTTAAGAAATGGAAATGCTTGGTTGAGAATGAGACTGGTAAAAGGTTAAAATGTCTCAGATCTGATAATGGAGGTGAGTATTGCAACATAGAATTTGAAGATTATTCTTCCTCTAATGGTATTCATAGGCCAAAAATTGTACCAATGACTCCACAAGAAAATGGAGTGGCTGAACGCATGAACAGGACAATAATGGAGCATGCAAGGAGTATGAGGTTGCATGCTAGGCTGCCCAAAAATATGTGAGCAGATGCTATGAAAACTTCTATTTATTTAATCAATAGAGGCCCCTCTACTCCTTTGGACTGTGGTATTCTAGAGGAAGCATGGAGTGGTAAGAACGCAAGTTATTCTTTTCTCAAAACCTTTGGTTGTGAAGCTTTTGCACTTATAGATTCTAAAAATAGAACCAAGCTGGAAGCTAAGTCAAAGAAATGTGTATTTTTTGGATATGGCATTGATGAATTTGGTTATAGGCTTTTGGATTTTTAAAATCATAAAACTGTAAGAGGCAGGGATGTCATATTCAATGAGAAAGTATTGTACAAAGATCTATTGCAGTAGCATGAGAAGAAAGAAAATGACTATATAATATTGGATGATACTCCAAAAGTTGATGTTCCAGTAGTTCCTTATGCTCTGCAACAATAGAAACAACAAATACCACACACCCCAGTGAATGTTAGATGGTCAACAAGGCTAAGTAGACCTCCAGAAAGATTTTCTCCATCTTTGTATTCTATTTTGTTAACAGATGTTGGTGAACCTCAATGTTATAATAAAGCTGTACAAGTGGATACAAAGCTTCAATGGGAGTCTACAATGATAGATGAAATGGACTCTTTGCTAAAAAATAAAACATATGATTTATGTAAGTTACTTGTAGGTAAAAGGGCTTTATAGAATAAATGGGTTTACAAGATAAAAGAAGAGGATGGAGGTAAGAAAAGATTTAAAGCCAGGTTAGTTGTAAAAGGATTTTCACAGAAAAAGGGCATTGATTTTGATGAGATATTTTCTCCCATTGTTAAAATGACTTTTATTCATATTGTTTTAAGTATTGTGGCTACTGAAGATTTGAATTTAGAGAAGCTTGAATTTAAAACAACTTTTCTTCATGGTGATTTGGATGAAGAAATATATATGGTTCAACCACAAGGATTTGAGGTCAAGGGTAAGGAGAATTTGGTGTGCAGATTGCAAAAAAAATTATATGGCTTGAAGCAAGCACCTAGGAAATGGTATATTAAATTTGACACTTTTATGAATGAGCATGGATATAGTCAGTGCCATTCTGACCATTGTGTTTATTTTTAAGAGGTTGGATGATGACAGCTACATTATTTTATGTTAATATGTTGATGATATGCTTGTAGCTAGGTCTAACATGGATCACATTAAGGGGTTGAAAAAATAGTTAGCAAAATCTTTTCCTATGAAGGATTTCAGGGTAGAAAAACAAATCCTTGGCATGAAAATTTGCAGAGATAAGAAAAATAGGAAATTGTCTCTATCTTAGGCTGATTATATTGAGAAGGCATTGTAACATTTCTCTATGGAGAATGCCAAAGCTGTCAGTACACCCTTTCCTGGTCATTTGAAATTGACTAACGAGATGTGTCCTAAGACACTAGAAGAAGAGGCTAAAATATCTAAGGTACCTTATGATTTAGTTGTAGAGAGCTTAATGTATGCTATGGTATGTACTAGGCTAGATATTGTAGACGCAGTGGGATTCGTTAGCCAATATATGAGTAACCCTGGTATTGAGCATTGGAATGTAGTCAAATAGATTCTCAAATATTTGAGAGGTACATCCAGTAAGTGTTTACACTTTGGGGGTTCTACTACTACTGTACAAGGCTATGTTGACTCAAATTTGGTAAGAGATATAGATAGTAGGAGGAGTACTATAGGTTATGTATTTACTATTGGTGGGACAATAGTAGGTTAGATTTCTCGACTACAAAAGGTGGTTTCTTTATCCACTATAGAGGTGGAGTATGTTGCTGCTATAGAGGTAGCCAAGGAGATGATATGGCTTCAATTCTTCATGGAAGAATTGGTAAATATTCAAATGGGTAATTTTTTGCATACAGATATCCAAAGTGCCATTCATCTTGCAAAGAATTTTACTTTTCACTCAAAGAAAAAACACATACAGTTGCGGTACCATTTCATTCAGTTAGTTTTGGATGATGGGAAGTTAAGGCTGGAAAAGATTCATATAGATGATAATCCAGTAGATATGTTTACAAAGGTAGTAACAAGGGAGAAGTTCAACTCATGTTCAACTTTGGTTAGTCTATTAGACTAAATAGAATAAAGTAACAGTTGAGTCCAGGGTGGTTGGATCTAGTGGGACCCTCATTGGGTAGCGATTTAGCTACAAGATCACTCTTCAAGTGGGAGATTGTTGTTTGTTGTGGACTCTAATTAGTCCCCAAGTGGGAGATTGTTAACTTGTGGTGACTTATCAGGAAAGTACTATCTAGGAAAGTATTGTACACTTTTCATTCTTCATGGGGTGCAAATATAACCAATGGCATGTTTACAACAAAGAAATAAAATGATAATAATATTCTAAAAATTCTATTATGTTTAATACACGCCAAAGGACTAGTTGTATGAAATTGTCAATCATATATCATTTCACTATTGTATGAGTGGATTGTGTAGGAATAGTTAACATTAAACATAGCCACTGTTCTCTTTACTTTCTCAAATCTCTACAAGTCAAGAACATTAGAATTGTATAATACATTGTTAGCATCCTCTTTCCATGGGTCCTAGGCCTTTGGGTCCATGGAAAGGAAATAGATTACAAAATAATCTTCAAAACAAAGGAAAAACTTAACAAATTCGGTCTAACTTGCTATAGATGAAGGAAAAGTCATGCTAATAGTTCCTCTAAGTCTTCCAAAACATTTATTGAACTCCCCTCAAGTCCTATTGGATCCCCAAATTGCTTAATCCAATCAACTTAAATTAGGATCATGAGAAACTTCAAAGGATTAAAAACATTACTTGGAACAGTCACTAGTTTTACTAGACAAAACGTAAGGAACATAATTTTCAAGTGCTCACAATACATTCAATGATGAAATGAATGCTTGGAGATTGCTTACTATTCCATCCTTGAATTTAGAAACCAAAACAATAAGTAAAGAAGCCTTTCAAAAATGCATAACACAATGGACTTGCAAATTTAAACTTCTATTTTTATTGAATCTATATTCATGTCGTACACTCCAGGCTAAAGTCTGCCATACAATGACTTCCCAAGGTTACATATAACTCCATCACAACTTCCCCAACCTTGAAGAACATAGGTGAAGAACTTGATGGTTTCATGTTTTAATCTTTAAGAACTTGATCAAGAACATAGATTTTAATGAAATATCAATTTGATTTACAAAGTTTGTGTTCTTTACAAATTTGGAAGGTTCTAATACTTACTAGGGAGGATGTGGATGTGCAACCTTATGCTTTTACTACTAAGTCTCTCTTTGTTGGGCATACTGATTATAAGTACTTCACATATATCACAAATGTTGCTAATTAAGGTTGGCGGGATGATTATGCCTATCTTGAAAAAAGATTTTCAAATCATTATGCTTTCAAATCAATTACCTATCGACATATCCCTTGCGAAGGAGAGAAGCCAAACACATAAAGAACATGCATATAAACATGGCAGCTGAAAAATTTAAATGGAATACACCAAGATGTACCAAATGATGAATGCTCAATTTTTGTAATGGCAAAGCATTAGAACCGTCCATTTCTAGAACTTAATTTTCTAGTCTAAATGATTTTTCTATAGTCGTAATGATTTTTCTAGAACTTGATTTTCTAGTCTTAATGATTTTTCTATAGTCTTAATGATTTTTTTATAGTCTTAATGATTTTTCTAGAACTTGATTTTCTAGTCTTAATGATTTTTCTATAGTCCTAATGATTTTTCTATAGTCTTAATGATTTTTCTTTCATCCTAATGTTTGTTGCTCTTGATAAATTAGGCCTTGAATTTGAATTTTTGTTCATTATTTTATTTCAGCTTGATATTTCATTCATTTTTCATATACATAGAGACTATACATGATAAAAAAATGAGCTATCTGATTAAGGTTAACTATTCATGATTGTAAATAGTCAATATTTCTGATGGTACTCCTTGGTGTATTTCATTTTAAAATAATCATGTTTATATGGCTATGATAAATGTCCCTCTGTGTTGCAAACAAATCATCCTTCTTCCACCAACATTCTAGTCAATGTACAAGTAACGATTCATTCCATTCAAGAAAGACCATGTCTGACAATATCAACCCAGAACAAAATAAGGAGTATGCAAAATTTAGTGATTGTATCTTCCATTAGAGCCACTTCATATGCATAGGTCATGAACATGCATATTTACCTAAGCGCTATTGGGAGCTTACCCAGTAACACATGTACTATTGTGAAAATCACCACAAATCTATTTGTTGCTAGGTCTAGCTCCTAGTATTGCTTTGTCAAATATGTATGTTTTTCACCTGTGCATATACCTTCTATGATCAACTCTTATATGCATAGGTGATAAACATTTAGATTTTCCTAAGTAGTACTTTGAGTAGTCTTCCAACACATGTACTATTGTGAAAATCATCACAAGTCCATTTGTTGGAGGAAATCTCAAAGTACACATGTTTGGAGGCTAGGCCTAAAGGAAACAAGAGAATTTGAAGAGTCACAAGTCTTAAGATTGTACTTAATATAGCTAAGATTCATTCAATGGTACATTCAAACATGAAACAAACCATTCTTAAACCAAATTAAACTAGTAAACCAAAGGACATACTGATTATAAGTAAACTAGTAAACCAAAGGACATGCTTTTACTACTAAGTCTCTATTTGTTGGGCATACTGATTATAAGTACTTGACATATATCACAAATGTTGCTAATTAAGGTTGGCAGGCAATGATTACGTCTATCCTAAAAAAGAACTATCAAATCATTATCCTTTGAATGGTTACTATGAATATGAATGATCTGATATAGCATATTTCTCATTTTACTTGAAGTTTGGAATAGCTTGTGCAAGGGTGAAAGTACTTTTGATCATTTTGGTCATGACTGTTCCTCTACACAGTCAGCAAATGTAACTATGTAATGATTATATGTAATGTTGAATGGATTAAATGCTTTATTCTTGGTAGAAGTGAATAGAAGGAATAATGCTGGTGTTAGGTTTAATTTATTATTGAATTCAATGGTTTCCAAGATGTGTTGAGGAGTTTTCTCCTTTTTTAATGTTAACTGTTCTTGCACAATCCACTCATACAACAGTGAAATGCTATGTGATTGACAATTTCATACAACTTGTCCTTTGGCATGTATTAAATACAATCCACTAATACAAATGGTCCTTTAGCATGTGTTAAAAAAAAATAGAATTTTTAGCATATTATTATCATTCTATTTCTTTGTTGTAAACATGTCATTGGTTCGGTTTTGTAAATTTATTTTTGTGTTAATTTCTTTTTTCTATTGTTTCCATTTGATAACCACAATCAACATTTCAAAATAGTGAATAACATAAAATAATGGATTTAAAGCATGGGCTAAGGCACAACACTAGTAGATTTTTAGGAATGAATGCTTGGCAGTCATTCTGTAACAGTTGTTGTTACATTCATGACTATGATTCTCATTGATGTCAACACAATGATCTTCTGGAGACTTGTAGAGAAGCAAACAATGTTTTGATTAGCGCACATGTGATATTGTAGTTGGAGCTATGTGATGTTGAGGATATAATCTTTGATATGTTATATGTTTTTGGTTAAGAGCATAGATAGTAATTCATTTATTCATGGAAGTTTTGAACATTTTGGTGGAAGCAGTATTTAGGCAGTGTTCCTAAGTAGAGATTTGTGGAAATTGGATGATATCTCCTAATCGGGATGGAATTTGGTTTTGTGTGGTTAAAGGGAAGCTAGAGAGACATTGATAGTGATGTGGATGATAGTGTAAACTTTGAGGTCACACAAGTGGAGAATTATTGCATTCAGAAGCTGACAGTTTTGTGTAATTCTGATGTAGCATGTGGAAACTTTAATTTTTTAATTGTGTACCGACTCATTTGTAATTATTTGAGTGTGGTATAAAGGAAGGAATATTTTTCCTTTTTTTAGTATGAAAGAAAGTGATTGATTATGATTGAATGTGAATTTATGCATGAAGTGAAGAAAAGAGCTAATGAAGTTGTGAAAGCGAAATTGTGAAGGAAGACATGCGAAGTACAGAGATTTGAAATTGAGATCTGGTGTAGCAGTGAGTGCGGTTTGGCATAGTGAAGGAGGTAACATATTTGATATTATTCTATTGAATAATCTTTAGGTTAGTTGGATAGTTTGTTCAGTGATCTTTCCATTGAAGCTGTTTGGGCAGTGGGTCCTTTTGTCTTCCATAACTCGTAACAAGGTTAGAATCTTTTAATAGGGATTCAAAATCTCCTAACCAGGATTCATATGTACTGAATGTATTTCATAAGATTTATAATAGAGTCCATCCTTTCACAAGGAATATTTATATTAGTGCATCTTTTATGGGCATCATTCCCACCGGGGTTTACTCTTTGATCAAGAGGTTCCCTAGTCAACATATCTTGTGTCATTGTGTTATTTTGTATGAATATCTTTCTATGGTTGGAAATTATATTGCTTACATGGTTAAATGTTGTTGAAATTGATAAAAATTATAATTATCTAATAACAGATTCACCCCCCCCCCCCCATCTCAGTTATCTTGGTGGACTTTACTTTGTAACAATTGGTATCAAAGCAATAGGTCCTTGAAAGAGAAGTTTAACACCTTAAGGAGATTCATGGAAAATTTTAGGAAAGAAAGTCATAGGTTTGATGGAGTAAATTTTGATAGATGAAAAAGAAGATGAAGACACGTCTACTATGTTTAGGACCAGGTTATTGGTTGATTACAAAGAATGATAAGACTATCATTGAAGAAGACAATCTTGAGACATGTTCTAGTGATGAGAGAGATCTATTCATGTGTAACATACTTGCAAGAGAAGCACTTTTGACAGCCCTTCCAGAGAATGAGTATAGTCAGGTAAAATGTTTGAAAACATCTCATGAAATTTGGAAAACTTTACACTCTACTTTTGAAGGTGATGAACATGCAAAGAAAGTTAGATTACATAATTGGATATGTGGATTTTAAGATATAAGAATGATGGAAGATGAGTCTGTTAGAAGCTATACTTGTAAAATGTCAGAAATTGTTACAGGGATAAAATCTTCTGGAGGAACAAAAAAAAAGAATGAAGTGATATGGAAAATTTTGAGGACATTGACTCTTGTATTTAAGTAGACAACATAGATGATTGAACAAGTTATACCTTGTACTGTGAACTTTACAAGAGAGACTCTTCTTGGAAGACTAGAAGCAATAGAAATGAAACTAAGGTTATCAGGAGACTTACCTAGAATGGAGACAACATTTAGTGCTCTTAGTATGCACCCTACTTTTTCAAAAAGCATCAGTGTGAGTGGAGATTATGCTGGTAGTAGTTGTGTGTGTAAATTTTGTACCTGATCTGTAGACACCTAAATGAAGGATTTGAATGCAATTGATCTAGATATGGAATGAATGCAATTAAGCTATTTTTTTTGGATTTTATGATGCAATAAGAATGAAAACTTGATATGAAACTATGCGATGAAAATGATATGAATCTATGAATGTTGTGATCTAAACAATGAAGATTATAACAATGATATGAAAGCTATGAAATTATATGCTATGATATGAAAACTATGCAATTGAAATTGATCTCACAAAGATTTGAATTCGTAAGTTGATTCCTTAGTCTCCAATTTGACAGCATGAATGTGCAAAATATGAGATGATTTGTGAAGCGTTGAAGCCCATTTTTGGGGTATTACAGTACTAGATCTAGAAATGAAGAAGACAAGAAGATTGAAGAAGGTATTGCCTTGCTTGTGAAGAGAGAACCAGATGGTAAGAAAATCTTTAAATGTTGGACTTGTCAAGAATATGGTCATTTTGCATCTAAGTGTCCTAAGAGAGTTAAGAAGCATAGAAACAATTTCAAGCCTAGAACATGTAAAGAATGTTATTACGCTAATGATGAAGATCTTGAAGCTAGTATAGAAAGAACTCTAAGTGAAAGTGATACTGAGAATAATGATGACATAGGATTTGTAGCAATTAAAGAAGAGAATCCTAAAACTGATGTTAAGGAAGAAAAACCCTTAGTTTCCCAAGTTGAAAAGAAATTTGATTGGATTATAGATAGTGGTTGTTCACATCATATGATTGGACATATGAAAAAGTTCATAAAGTTTAACAATTATGATGGAGGAATTGTGAGAGTTGGAAACAATGCACCTTGTTTGATTAAAGATATAGGATCTATTACTCTTGATGGAAAGACTAATACTAATGATGTTTACTTTGTGTATGGTTTGAAACATAATCTTTTGAGTGTTGGATAGCTAGTTGATAAGGGATATCAAGTTTAGTTTACTAAGAAAACTTGTGTGATAAAGGATAAAGATGGAAATCTGATTGGAACTAGATCTAGATCTAGAGGTAATGTATTTCAATTAAATCCTACTAAGATGACATGTTTGATGACTAAGATTGATGACAGTTGGTTATGTCATATAAGGCTTTTTCATATAAATTTTGATAACATTGTGAAGGTAATAAGTACACTTGCAGTAAGGGATTTGTCTAAAATTATGAAGCCTACCAACATGAATTGCAAAGAATGTGTGATGGCTAAATAGAAGATAAGTTCATTTCCTAGTAAGAAGTCCACATCTGAAGAGAAGTTGGAGATTGTTCATATAGACTTGAGCGGTCCTACCAAGACTAGAGGATTCTATGGAGAAAGGTATTTTATGATTCTTGTTGATGATTTTACAAGAATGATATGGATTGCATTTCTTAAAGAAAAGTTTGAAGCATTTGATAAGTTTAAGATCATTAAGAATAAAGTTGAGATGAATCTGGAATGAAGATTAAATGTTTGAGATCTGATAGAGGTGGAGAATTTAATTCTAGAAATTTTAACACCTTTTGTGAAGTGAATGGCATTAAGAGACAGTTTTCAACCCCTAGAACACCTGAACAAAATGGTATTGTAGAAAGAAGAAATAGATCAGTGATTGAAGTAGCAAGAGCTATGTTATTTGTGAATGATTTGGCGAAGATATTCTAGAGAGAAGCAGTGAAAACAATAGTGTATACAATGAATAGAGTAAAAATCATAGCAGACACAGACAAGACATCTTATGAATTATGGTTTAGACATGCACCCTCAGTTAAGTATTTTATGATTTTTGGAAGTAAATGTTATATAAAGAGAGATAATGACATTGGAAAGTTTGATCCTAGAAGTGATGAAGGTACTTTTCTTGGATATTCTTTGAAGAGAAAAGCATATAGATGTTACAATAAGAGAACTAAGACTATTGTTGAGAGCACAAATGTTAAAGTTGATGAAAAGTTCAAAATTCAAGAAAGAATGCTTGATTATGAATCTGATAAAAGAACTCATCATAAGCCTAACACTGAAACTACTAAATTATTCTATGAGACTGACAATGAATTATTGAATGAGAGTCATGCTAAAGAAACCAGAGAGGAATCTAGAGAAGAATCTATAGTTGAAGCAAGATCTGAGACAATGACACCGAATAGGTATCTATCAAGACATCATCCTGTTGAAAAAGTTATTGGAAGTTTGGATAGAGGAGTTATGATGTGGAATAAGGTACATTTATGTTTGATTTGTCAAATTGAACCTAAATCTACTAGTGTAGCTTGTGAAGATGAACATTATATTAATGCTATGAAAGAGGAAATAGATCCGATTGCAAAGAACAAAACATGGGAATTGGTCCCTAGACCTAAAGACAAGAATGTTATTGGAACTAAATGGGTATTCAAAAACAAGATGAATGAACAAGGAGAAGTAGTAAGAAACAAAGCAAGATTGGTATGTAAGGGATACTCACAGGAAGAAGGAATTGACTATGAAGAAACTTTTTCACCAGTAGCAAGAATTGAAGCAGTAAGAATGTTTTTGGCCTATGCAGCTTTTAAGAAATTCAAAGTATATCAGATGGATGTGAAGTCCACATTTCTGAATGGTGAATTGGAAGAAGAAGTCTACATTGATCAGCTTGAAGGTTTTCCTTTGACTCAAGAAGGATACATGGTATGTAAACTGAAGAAAGCATTATATGGACTAAAGCAAGCACTTAGGAATTGGTATGCAAGATTGGATAAGTATTTGTTAAAATTGGGATTTACAAAAGGAACAACTGATAGAAATTTGTACACAAAATAAATTGAAAATGGTTTGTTAGTTGTGGTTATTTTTGTTGATGACATTATTTTTGGAAGAGAAGATGAAGCTAGTGAAAAATTTGTTGATGAAATGAAGACTGAATTTGAAATGAGTATGATTTGTGAGATGAAATACTTTTTGGGATTACAAATAACATAGAATAGTGATGGTATTTTTGTAATTCAGAAAAAGTACCTGAATGATTTGTTGAAAAGATTTGGAATGGAGAACTATAAACCAATTGGAACACCTATGGTAATTGGACATAAACTATCTAGCACAAATGAAACACCAACAGTTGAATAGAACAAATACATATCTATGATTGGAGGATTACAATATTTGACACATACAAGACCTGATATAGGACATTCAGTTGGAATTGTAGAAAGATTTCAAGCTGAACCTAGAGAATCACATTATGTAGCAGTAAAGAGGATACTGAGATATTTAAGAGGCACAATGGACTATGGATTGTGGAATGAAAACTCTGATGATTTTACCCTATGTGCATATATAGATGCTGATTAGGGAGGTAGTGTTGATGATAAGAAAAGAACCAATGGTCAAGAATTTTTCCTTGGAGGAAGATTGGTTTCTTGACTAAGCAAGAAGCAGAATTTTATCTCATAGAGCACAATAGATGTAGAGTATGTAGCATCAACAAACAATTGCAACCAGATAATTTGGATGAAGAAAATGCTGAAGGATATTGGAATAATGTTTGTTGAGCCTGTTGTCATATATTGTGACAACACCAGTGCAATTAGTATGTCTAAGAATCTTGTATTACATTCTAAGACAAAGCATATAGAGATCAAGTATCATATTGTAAGAGAGAAAGTTGCTGAGAAAGAAGTCATACTGGAGTACATAAGCACAAAGGAGCAGATAGCAGACATATTTACAAATCCTTTACCTAAGGATACATTTGAGTATTTGAGAGGTATTCTTGGGGTTATTCCCTAGCCTACTTTTGAGTAATGATGCAGTTGGTTGCATCCGTCCAGTGGTATATAAGCCATATTTTTCTTCTAGACTAGATGTTGGTACTTCCTCTATGGGGGAGTATGTGTATCTGAGCTGAGTCATAAGGACTCTTGTGACTGTATTTTCTAAATAGTTTCTTTTGACATTGAGTTGTTCTTGACATAATGATGAAACTTCTATCATTTATGTCATTGGGGGAGAAGTGTACATGAAAAACTAGTTGTACCATCTGTAGGAGAGAATTGAATAGGAAAATGAAGCAAGATTTGATTTGATTGATGCAGAAGTGTTGTAGTATTGGATTTTTGGAACATTGGATGTTTTTCATCTATTTTTCCATTAATGCCAGTGGGGGATATTGTTAGGAATGAATTCTTGGTAGTCATTCTATAGCATTTTTTGTTGCATTCATGACTATGATTGTCATTGATGTCAACACAGTGATCTTCTGGAGACTTGCAGAGAAGCAGATAGTGTTTTGATTAGCACACATGTGATATTGCAGTTGGAGCTACACAATGTTGAGGATATACTCTTTGATATGTTATATTTTTTTTTTAAGAGAACAAATAGTAATTTATTTACTAATGGAAGTTATGAGCATTTTGGTGGAAGCAGTATTCAGGCAGTGTTCTTGAGTAGCGGTTTGTGGACATCGGATGACATCTCCTAATCAGGATGGAATCTAGTTTTGCATAGTTAAAGGGAAGCTAGAGATACATTTATAGTGACATGGATGACAACACAAACTTCAAGGTCTCATGAGTAGAGAATTATTGTATTTAGAAGCTGACAATTTTGTGTAATTTTGATGTAGCATGTGGAAACTTTTATTTTGTAATTGTGTGCTAACTCATTTGTAATTATTTGAGTGTGGTACAAAGGAAGGAATGTTTTTCCTTGTTTTAGTATGAAATAAAGTGATTGATTATGGTTGAATGTGAATGTGTTCATGAAGTGAAGAAAAGAGCTAATGAAGTTGTGAAAGCGAAATTGTGAAGGAAGACGTGCGAAGTATAGAGATATGAAATTGAGATCTAGTGTAGCAGAAAGTGTAGTTTGGCATAGTGAAGGAGGTAACATATTTGATATTATTCTATTGAATAATCTTAAGATTAGTTGGACAATGTGCTCAGTGATCTTGCCATTGAAGCTGTTTGGACAGTGGGTCCTTCTATCTTCCATAACTCTTAACAGGGCTAGAATCTTTTAATAGGGATTCAAAATCTCCTAACCAGGATTCATATGTACTGAATGTATTTCATACGACTCCTAACAGAGTCCATCCTTTCACAAGGAATATTCATATTAGTGCATCTTTTATGGGCATCATTCCCACCAGGGTTTACTCTTTGATCAAGAGGTTCCCTAGTCAACATATCTTGTGTCATTTTGTTATTGTTTATGAATATCTTTCTATGGTTGGTAATTATATTTCTTACATGGTAAATGTTGTTGAAATTGATTAAAATTATAATTATCTAATAATTGATTCACCAACCCCCCCCCCCCCCGGCCTCTTAGTTATCTTGGTAGACTTTACTATCTAACATAGATTAAAACTAAACTAATGGCATGTTTACAACAAAGAAATAGAATGATAATAATATGATGAAAATTCTATTCTATTTAATACACGCCAAAGGACTAGTCCCAACAATTTTTAAACAATAAATTATGTTTAAGAATTGTTGGGAGTATTTTTCAAACATTCATATTAACTTATTAAATGCTTTGGAGACTATTGGTTTGACTATCCATGTGTTACCATTAATTGAGATTCATTAAAGGATACAAAACCCTTCATTTTAGGTTATTGTGTGTGGATTCAAATATAGGTTTGATTTGGTTAATGTTTAGAAGAGATCAATAAAGTATTTAAAGACAATCTTAAATGTTTGGAGAGGTTTGAGAGGCACTTATCATGACTATACCCTCACAAACAATGGCATAAACTAGATTTACTAAGTTTCTTTTCTCTATTTTGAGGTTCTCATTGCCAAAGTGGCCAAAGACTATGTCAGGCTGATAAAATATGGGGATTCTCTTTACTGTTACAAATCTTTGAAGGTTATTGCACTTGGATGGATGTGGATGTGCAACCTTGTGCATTTACTACTAAGTCTCTGTTTGTTGGTCATATTGATTATAAGTACTTGACATATATCACAAATGTTGCTAATTAAGGTTGGCGGGATGATTACGCCTATCCTGAAAAAAGACTATCAAATCATTATGTTTTCAAATCAATTACCTATTAGTGTATTGTGTGGGAGAGAATCGATAGACATAAAGAACATGCACATAAACATGACAGCTAAAAAAATTAAATGGAATACACCAAGAAGTACCAAATGATGAATGCTCAATTGTTGTAATGGCAAAGCACCAGAACCATCCATTTCTAGAACTTGATTTTCTAGTCTAAATGATTTTTCTATAGTTGTAATGACTTTTCTAGAACTTTATTTTCTAGTCTTAATGATTTTTCTATAGTCTTAATGATTTTTCTTTCATCCTAATGTTTGTTGCTCTTGATAAATTAGGCCTTGAATTTGAATTTTTGCTCACTATTTTATTTTAGCTTGATATATATTTTATTCCTTTTTCATATACACAGAGACTACACATACTGATAAAAAAATGAGCTACTTGATTTAGGTTAGCTATTCATGATTGTAAATGGTGAATATTTTTGATGTTACTCCTTGATGTATTTCATTTTAAAAACATCATGTTTTTATGGCTATGAAAAATGTCCCTTTTTGTTGAGAAAAATAGAGTTGAAAAAGAGGTTTTTCAGTGTCTGTGTATCTTTAGGATGCAAACAAATCATCCATCTTCCACCAACATTCTAGTCAATGTACAAGTAACAAGTCATTCCATTCAAAAAAGACCATGTCTGACAATATCAACCCAGAGCAAAATGAGTATGCAGAATTTAGTGATTGTATCTTCCATTAGAGCCACTTCATATGCACAAGTCATGAACATGCATATTTACCTCAGCGCTATTGTGAGCTTACCTAGCAACACATGTACTATTGTGAAAATCACCACAAATCTATTTGCTGCTGGGTCTAGCTCCCAGTATTGCTTTGTCAAATATGCATGTTTTTCACTTGTGTATATACCTTCTATGATCAACTCTTATATGCATAGATGATGAACATTCATATTTTCCTAAGTAGTACTTTGAGTAGTCCTCCAACACATGTACTATTGTGAAAATCATCACAAGTCCATTTGTTGGAGGAAATCTCATAGTACACATGTTTGGAGGTCAGGCCTAAAGGAAACAAGAGAATTTGAAGAGTCACAAGTCATAAGATTATACTTAATATAGCTAAGCTTCATTCAATGGTACATTCAAACATGAAACAAACCATTCTTAAACTAGATTAAAATAGTAAACCAAAGGACATACTGATTATAAGTAAACTAGTAAACCAAAGGACATGCTTTTACTACTAAGTCTCTATTTGTTGGGCATACTGATTATAAGTACTTGACATATATCCCAAACGTTGTTGATTAAGGTTGGCAGACAATGATTACGCCTATCCTAAAAAAAGACTGTCAAATCATTATCCTTTGAATGGTTATTTTGAATATGAATGATTTGATATAGCATATTTCTCATTTTACATGAATTTTGGAATATCTTGTGTAAGGGTGAAAGTACTTTTGATCATTTTGGTTATGACTGTTCCTCTACACAATCAGCAAATGTAACTATCTAATGATTATATGTAATGTTGAATGGATTAAATGCTTTATTCTTGGTAGAAGTGAATGGAAGGAATAGTGTTGGTGTTAGGTTTAATTTATTATTGAATTCAATGGTTTCCAAGATGTGTTGTGGAGTTTGCTCCTTTTTTAATGTTAACTGTTCCTACATAATCCACTCATACAATAGTGAAATGCTATGTGATTGACAATTTCATACAATTGGTCCTTTGGAATCTATTAAATACAATCCACTCATACAAATGGTCCTTTGGCATGTATTAAATAGAATAGAATTTTCAGCATATTATTATCATTCTATTTTTTTGTTGTAAACATGCCATTGCTTTGGTTTTGTAAATTTCTTTTCATGTTTTTTTTATGTTTTTTTCTTTTGTTTCCATTTGATAACCATAGTCAACATATCAAAATAGTGAATAACATCAAATAATGGAGATAAAGCATGGGCTAGGGCATGACCCCAGTAGATTAAAATTGAACCAATATCATGTTTACAACAAAGAATTAGAATGATAATAATATGCTGAAAATTATATTCTATTTAATACACACCAAAGGACCAGTCCCAACAATTCTTAAACAATAAAGTATGTTTAAGAATTGTTGGGAGTAGTTTTCAAACATTCATATTAACTTATTGTATGCTTTGGAGACTATTGGTTTGACTGTCCATGCGTTACTAGTGACTGATATTCATTAAACGATACAAAAGCCTTCATTTTGGGTTATTGTGTGTGGATTCAAATATAGGTTTGATTTGGTTAATGTTTAGAAGAGATTAATAAAGTATTTAAAGACAATCTTACATATTTGGAGAGGTGTGAGAGGCACTTATTATGGTTGTACCCTCACAAATAGCGGCATAGACTGGCTTTACTAAGTTTCTTTTCTCTATTTTGAGGTTCTCATTACCAAAGTGGCCAAAGACTATGGCAGGTTGATAAAATATGGGGATTCTCTTTACTATTACAAATATTTGAAGGTTGTTGTACTTGGATGGATGTGGATGTGAAGTTGATCTTGTTGGTGAAGAGATTGTGCACAATTTGGATTATAGATCCATAGCACTGAACTTATGGAATTGTGCCCTAGTTGTTTGCAAGATTGTAGATTGCGATCTGACTTGCATCTAACTTCGAATTTGTCACAAGGTGGTCAGTGAGGGTTCGTTGCAGAGGGTTTCTCTTATCTTTAAGGATGCCTCTAAGAAGATTGGACCCTAGAGTTATTTTTGATCTTTGTGATACTATGGAATCTCAGAACATAGAGAAGATGAAAGCAAATATCAGATCTGAGATGGAATTGATGAAGAATGACATGGTCACCAAGATCATAAGAGTTGTTACTAGTATACCTTGAAATATTGGTACTAAGGATGGCTATGAAGAAGCTGCTAAAGAATTTGAACAAGCTAGATCTAGTGGTGATGACTGAAGGGATAGATCTACTAAAGATATAACTAATCGGTTACCTAGATCCGCTACTTGATTTAGTAATTACCGAATGGGAGTCTCTACTTTCTATGGTACTTTGAAACCTGACAATTTGATTGATTGGATTGGTGAACTTGAAGATTTATTTGAGCTAGAAGAAATTGAAGATCCTCTTCAGGTGAGATTAGCACAGACAAAGTTGAAAGGACATGCTGCTCTTTGGTGGAAAGAATTACAAAGAAACTGAGAAGCTGAAGGTGAAATGAAGATCAATCGGTGGAGGTTGATGGTGACTAAGTTGAAAGCTAAGTTCATACTTTCTGACTATGAGCTTGAATTGTTTAAGAAGTTGTAGAATTTGAAATAGAAGGATTTTCCTATTGAAGATTATACCGAGGAATTCCACAAACTTACTATTTGGTCTAGACATAAAGAACTTGGTAAGGAAAAGGTAGCTCAGTATGTGAATGGTCTGAGATTCAATATTTAGGATGAGCTTGGTATGCTGAAGATTGATTCTACAAAAGATTCTTATCAATATGCTCTAAAGGAAAAAGATAAGTTGAAGAGGAAACAACCGAATCATTCCTGAGGGAAGGAGAAAATTGATCACTTAGCAAAGGATAAACCGACTAATGTAGAAGATGAACAAAAACCTATGGAACCTAAGAAGAAGACAAGTAGAGTTATCTTTAAGGGTACTCTTTATAACTATGGAGAGGAAGGGCATCATTCTTTTGAGTGTACATAGAAGAAGGTTGACTGATGAACTGCTATGGTGAATGAAAACATTTAGAATGAACTTGAATTAGAGAACTTGCTACTCCGATGAACATTGTTCAATAAAAATGATGAACCTTGTCAGAGGAGTAACTTGTTTAGGACCCGATGCAAGTATGAAGGTAAACTCTATGATGTTATTATTGATAGTGGTAGTACTGATAACCTTTTTTCTAAGGACATGGTTAGGAAACTTGGCTTGAATAGAATGAAACATCCATGTCCTTATAGGATTGGTTGGTTACAAGATGATCATGCTTTGGAAGTTAGAGAACAATGCTTCATTGATGTTCAAATTGGATAGTATAAGGATCTTGTGTTATGTGACATTGTGAAGATGAATAGTTGTGATATATTTCTTGGTAGACCTTAGCAGTATGATTGCAAAGCTATCTATGATTGTGTGAAGAATTTCTTTACTATCGAGAAGGATGACAAGAAGTTTTCACTAATGCATTTCATGGATACAATGCTTGATAGGAGAAGCCTAAGTATTAGTTCCTGAGTTGAGTTGGTGGATCCAAAGAAAATGAATGATTAGTTTAGACAACAGACCTGTATGATGTCTAGAAAAGATTTGACGAGATAGAGGAAATAGAAGTGGAAGAATTTGCAAAAAGAAAAGATGGAGGACTTGTATGTGAAGAACTAGTTTGGGATCTATATGCTGAACCATGCAAGATGTTCTTCTCACATATGAACATATTTTGGATCCTGGGGTGTCTGATGCAAGGGCATCCAAGATTAAGGTAGGGGCATTCTATGTGCTCGGTGAAACTACATAAGTGTTTGTGTTTTGGCCAATTTTTACTCAGTTGCAGCCTTGAATGATGGTCTCAATCCTTGAAGAAAGCTCAGTCACTAAAGGAACTCAGTAGTATCTGGTGCTCGGTGATAGTGTTACTCGGTCATGCCTGTAGTGGTCAATCAACACTGGTGCTTAATGATGCTTGGCTTGCTCAGTTAATTCATTGATGCTTGATAGTTATGACTTACCAGCTAGAGTTCTTTGTGATTTGTTGGGCTGACTTGGTGCATTTACTATTGGTATCCATTGTTTTGGGCTGACATGTTGAATTAAATGTTTGTATACATTTTGTAAGCTGACTTGTATGGCATTTAATTATTTGTTTAGGAGAGTTAAGGGTTTCATCTGTTCAACTTGTGGCTGATGATTAGTATTTAAGGAGGACCTGGGTAGATGTTTTGAGATACAAACAAGGGGAGAAAGAACTTAACAGATTTGGATCTCAGACAAGCGAAGTTTTGGAAAAGTTCCTGATGATCTCGTAGATTAGATTGTAATATGATATTTGTTTGTAGCAGACCTAGGGGTTGTATACTTGGGAACAAGGAGATTTATTAGAGGCTTGTGAGCTCAAGTTTAGATCTGCCTTAGAGTTTCCATCAACTTTTGATTGTCTTCAGAGCTAAACTAGCTAGTGATTGTACCAGATCTAGTTTGTGGATCTTGCAAAATTGTTTTCTAATTGTAATTAGCCCTAACTCGGAAGGCCTTATAGTCAGACATGTTAATGAAAATCATAGTTAAATAATTATATTGTTTTGCATTGTTGAGTATTCCGCTATGTAATTCTATTTGTTGCAAGGTTTGGACTATCCTTAATTGGATCCACCATCCTTGACTGCATAAGGAGGTCTGGAGGAAATAAGAGAAATTGAAGAGTCATGAGTCTTAAGATTGTGGTATATTTTTGAAAATGAAGAGTGGAAAGAAGATGATATTCTTGAGATCATGGATGGACATGATGTTATAGACTTTATTTATCCAGCTATCTTATAGAGGCTTCAAGAATTGGAGAGGGAAGAAGGGCTTAGGATGGAAGCTGAGGGTGACAAGGATGATGAGATGGGGGAAGTGGAGTTGAATCTTGATGAAAAGGAACCTCTGGCTGCAATTAGGAAGAAGAAGAAGATGCTTATTTTCGAACACAAATTGAAGAAGAGTACTGCAAAGAGAATGCCTACCTTACCAAGAAAGTTTGACAAGAACAAGGAATATGTCTTAAATAGAATAGGAAGACATCTTTCTAGCCTGGGCTTAGATTCTTTAAAATTTGGTCATTGTGAATAAAATATATAGATCTGTCTAGTGATGCAAAATTAACTTCTTTAAGCCTTACCCTTGTTGTTTCAAATATATCATTTGGGTACGCACAGAGGACATAGGAATTGGGGTACGCATAGTTCATTTATGGGATTTTTCTTGGGAAGCTAATTGCTCATCTATCTTTTACATTATTATGAAGCTAACTGCCAAAGGATCCAGACCTAGGCTAGAAAGATGTCTTCCCAAACACATAAAAATATGCACATAAAAATGATAGTTGAGAAACATAAATGTATATTTCACAATAGTTGAGGAACATAATTTTAGGCATCATGGTCACAATTTTTTGGGGACAACATAATTGAGTTGTATACCCAAGTGATGGAGAGCAACTTTTGCACCTCCAATTCCAAATTGAATACATTTATTGGAGGGCCTTGTACTCATGAGCAATAGATGTAGTCAACTTGGAATCAAAGGTGTAGGAGTTGCTCTCCATCATCTAGGTATACAACATAATTGAGTTGTATACCCAGATGATGCAAAACAACTACTACTCCTCTGGTTCCAAATGAGTAGTGTTTGCTTTGCATCATCTGGGTATACCACTCAATTATGTTGTCTCCAAAAACTTGTGACCATGATGCCTACATTTATGTTTCTCAACTGTTATGTCCCAGGACCCCTTATGACCATTTATGACCCTTTATGACCCCTAAGAATACACAACTTAGAGGTCTTAAAATGTCATAAAGGTTTATAAGAGGCTCTTAGGAGGGGCCAGATGAACTTCCACCTTCACATGGTTGGCCCTGTTAAGTAGAGAATGTTAAAACTATTCTCGAAACAAAGATAAGCTCAATAATTTAAGGTCTCAATCCATGAAGATGGTGAAAAATGATAGGAATCAATGATGGAGAGTTTTTAGATATTGAGAAGATGTATATGCAATGGAGGCCATAAGGGATTTTTGTGGAGATTTGCTAGGTGTGGAGATTTGCTAGATAGGGTTTCTAGATTGAGTAATAGTGTAGAGATGATGATTCAATACTACATCTATAAAACCTTCACAAATATCCCTTTTTTGGCCTCCACTCATACCTCTTCTCAGAATCTAGAAACTTTGGATATTGTTTCTCATCCATGTACGAAATGTGCTAGTGATCGTATAAAATTACTTTTGTGAGATTGGGATCAATGATGAGAAGGTAAACAACAAGATAATTTTATTATATCTTTCATTTCTTTTATCCATTCATATTTTTTGCCTCCCCTTATATTGATACTATGCAGTGTACATAAAGACAAGGTGGTGATTATTCTCAACAATCGACAAGTATAAGTCTTCCAGCCCTTACCTAGTAGCTAGTACTAAAGATAGCAGAGCTCAAAAGACCATTGTAGTTGGTCTCTTTCCTTGGTCCATATACTCACAAAACATTTTACATTTTGTTATCTCATCAAATGTGGTGATTTGAAAGAATTTAATGGATGATATTCTCATGTATAACATACATTATTTTAGTTTGACACTGAATGAATTTATCTACTTCAAGCACTTGTAGACATTGAACATAGCCATAAAAAAACATCCCCTCCCATGGCTTGAGTAATGTAGGCCATGGGAGGAGA
Source organism: Chamaecyparis obtusa (assembly GCA_027943335.1). Taxonomy (NCBI): domain Eukaryota; kingdom Viridiplantae; phylum Streptophyta; class Pinopsida; order Cupressales; family Cupressaceae; genus Chamaecyparis; species Chamaecyparis obtusa. Next base: position 730,614 of record BSBK01002893.1, on the reverse strand, counting down.
TGCTTCTTTATCACTGTGTTTGATGTCTACAAGTGTGTGGAGTAGATAATTCTTGCAATGTCAACTTAATAATATATGTTATAATAAAAATATTCTATTAAATTCTTTCAAATCCCCTCACTTGATGTGCTAAAAAAATGTAAAATGTTTTGTTGGTATATGGACCAAATATGGAGACCAACTATGATGGTCTCTTGAGCTTTATTTTCTTTATTATGCTAATCTATCACTTTTTTGATAATTAGTATAGCATTTTTGACAGACGCATTGTACGTCTGACGGGTTGGTCCATTGATAGTATATTACAGACCATCAAAACTCCAACTGGTTACTATCAGAGTGCACACCACTCTGATAGATATGAAAGACAAGACTGCTATACCTCCAATAGAATGTCCTATCAGAATATACTGCCAATTCGTTGGAACACCGACTCAAAAACCATCGTAAATATTATTTTTTGACAGATTGGTCACATAGTAAAATTGTTATTTATGTGCCCAATTTTGATAGGTACTGATGTCAGAATATCAATGATTGTCACTCCCATCACCATTTCCAACACAAAAATGGCAATAGACACATGTGTCCAAATGTTGACAAATAGGCATCGAAAATTCAACAAATGGCCATTAGAATTTGGCCTCAAATGTACTAGTGTATTGCATGATTGAGATCGACCATCTATGGGTATGCTAGTGGTGTTATTTTTCACTCCCTTTGAAAGTGTTTCTTTGCAAAGCTAGCTCACCAACTTGTCATGGCCTTGGTTCACTTTCTAAATGTTGGTCTAGTAAGGTTTCTTCGAGTTAGTTATAGAGTTATGGTTTTCCTTCAACCATTGATTCCCCTCCATTGTGTGTGTTCCTAATCACTCAGTCAGAAGTTCCTACAAGCATGAAAATCTTGATTGCTAGTTACCAGTTTAGAGTGTTAGGCAATCGAGAGACTTGTGGGTCCCAAGCCCTAGTGTAACTCTACTTTAGGCATTCCTCCTATTCCATGTCAGTCCTATTGACACTAAAATTTTTTGGTTCTAAAAGAATGAAACGTCAGGGAACTATGGTATACATTTTTCATATTTTATATAATTTGCCTATGTTAAAAAATTCTAATGATAAAAAGGCATGTATGTTTGTCACTTTTTATTTTCATGTATTAGGTTGTTAATTATTTTATTTCAATTTATTAAATGTATATTCATTTTGAAATAAATAATTATTCTAAAAAATGATGAATAAAATAAATTAAGTGAAAAAAGATGGCGAGAGGGAGTTGAACCCTCGACCTCTTAGGCCGACCTTTTTTCCTACCTATCTACCCTCCTACCCCCTAACTAATTAGTCTATTTATTTTCTTCAAGTGAACTAGGAGGAGAAATTAATTTGTTTATGTTTTCATGTGCAGGTGAGAAGTTAATACAATTTTATACAAGGAGTAATCCTTTCTTTAATCACTTTTTCAAATCAATGTGAAATACTATTTTCTCATGAATTATTTATTCTCCAATTTTAGGGAAAAAGAATGGGGAGAGGGAGTTGAACACTCAACCTCTTGACCCATCCCTTTTCCTACCTAACTACCTGACTCTACCCCTACCAGTTACTCTATGTTATTCCTTCAGAGTGTAAGTGTAAATAAAGGTATAAGTTAAAGATAATCTTATTTCCTTTTGAAATAAATTATTAAGGGAATGAATATTTTGTGTGTGTGATAGAAGTTTTATATTTTTTGAAATTATTGTGGTTACTAATAATTGTTTTTAATCTTAATTTATATGTTACTTCGTAAAACCCTAAAGTGAAAAAATATGATAAAGTAAATGTGTATTTGATAAATATTATTATGTTTAGGGTTTTGATATATTTTTTATTTTAATTTTTAGTGCTCATATCCCTAAATATAGTTTTGTATTTTCACCCTATTGTATTCTTAACATAAATAATTTTATTTTAAAGGGTGAAAATTTTTAAGTGAGTTACATTATTATTGTAATTTAGTTGTAAATAAAAATGAATTGATTTCTCACTTTCTTGTTTAGGGTTATGTTTTGAAATATTTTATCTCTAAAAAAACCCTTAAATTTGTTTTATGAGATGGCTTTACACTTACCCTATGTCAAAATTATTTAAGTGATATCATGAATTTAGGGTAAAATGCCCCCTTTTGAGGGTGAATTGTAAAATCCTTCACCCTAATGTTTTTAACATTTCTATGTTACATTGCATTATATTTGTAGATATATCAAAAAATAAATATAAGTGCATTATGACTTGTCTTGAAAATAAAAGCAACATTATAAACATAATGTCATTTTATTTTTATTTTTTTTAATATTATCTCATTAATGAAATTCCTTGTGATTTAATAATTAATGTGATTGCTTATGTTTTTGATAATTAATGTGGATAATATATAATTAATATTTAATTTTTATTTTTCACTTTATTTATCAAATACATGTATAAAGTGTGGCATGAATTTGTTTTTGATTAATTATTAATTAATAAATAAATACTAATGGTTTTTATGAAAACTTAATATACTATGAATGTAATGATTTTTATTTTTGACTATCTAATGTTAGGTGTTTTTTGTGTAGGAAATTAAACGTCAGATTATTATGCATAGAACACCTAAAGTATGATTAATCGAGTTAATTGTACAGGAAATATTTCCCTAAGAACCATTATTACTATTTAATTGTATTTTTAGGGTTAGTTGCTAGGATTAGGTACTGTGAAAGGGCATGTCCTTTCATAGAGAACCATTGGGAGAGATTTATATTAATTCAATTTGTAAACAATAAGAAATCATCACATCATGGCAAAAAACTAGAAAACTTTCCCGAATTATAGATTTGAACCTAATGTCCAAATTTTCAAATGCAAATGATAGATAAGTGTTTATGCTTTGAGGTTATATAGTTTTTTATTTTTCAACTAGTTTTTTAGATTACTCTGTGAACTAGGGTATCCTACTGTGTTCTTTCATTGATTCATTTGTTTATGGTTAATTTATACAATTTGAATAACAATTGCATGGTTTGAGAACCTGTTATTGTTCCTTTTGGGCTCTTAAGTTGGGTTAAAATCCATGGGACTAAATGTATAAGTTATTTAAATTTTTGTTTCAACTGAAGCCTGTAGGATGATGGTCTCGCTTTACAGGAGTGAGTTACCTTAAAACCATCTCTATCTATATGTATGATTGAATGTAATTGACTCTATTCCCAATTTGGCATCAGGCACTGATCTCATTTCATTTGTAATTATCATTTTGTTCTTTCTATAGTTTACACATTATTTTTGTTATCTTATTTACAAAGCATTCAATTAGGTTTTAGTAATACTTTTAAGCCTTAATTTAGATTTCAAGCTATTTAACAATTAGGAGATTAGGTGATTTTCCTCCAAGGATTGTTAACCCCTTTGGAAGGAATTGCTTTTGTCTGTGCATGTGTTTGTGTAGTCTGAAAGCACTTTGTATTTAGGCCTACCAGCCTTGGCTCGATCGAGTCAGAATTACAGAGGCACTTGTTTGTGCCTATCATTTGGCCTCAAAATGGTCCATCATTTTTTAGCACCAACAAGTCCTCTACCTATTTTCCTATAACATGGCAAAAAAGTTACAATTTTTTCAAAAAAGAATGATGATTCATTTAATTCATGTCCTATACAAAGTTAATATAGCACTCAGGTGGAAAATTTTCAAGTATCATTCTTCAAAATCTCTAGTACACTACTTTCTCTAGCTTCTTCCTTAATATGAAGTTTATGATTTAGAGCTAGCTATCTAAAGTGAAGGATACCGAGATGGAATATGGGAACTTTTATCAATTTCTAGAAAAGTATGAGGGTAATAAGGATCCAAATTCTTGGGAATACTTTCTCCTTTAGAGTGGCCTAGTGCATGCAAGGGAGTTTACTTCTACCATGTAATGTCCTAAGTTGGTAGTCGCATGCATGAATCTCTATCATCTTGTTGAGCAAGAAATTTGAACAGTTGATAGGAAAGTTTTAGTGAAGATCAACTCAAAGAGGATTACAAATGGTTTGGTTATTCCCTGTGATAGGGTGATGAAGAGGCTTTCCATTGAGGCCAGCTATGAATATTTCAAAGCACTTGAATAATTTTGTCTCAACAGTATTGCAAAGAACTAGCTCAAATCAGAAAGGCAAGGTAAGTCCCAATTTCCTAGTAAGATAAATAAATTCCATTTTAAAGAGCCCATTGCAGATGTGATTACTTTGTTGCATAGAGTAGAAGGAAGCCCTAATTCTGAGAACTTTGAATTCAGGATGTTCAAGTTTATTTTAAAATTTTGTGGGAAAAAGGATCACATACATTGGGCTAGTCTCATGAGCTATCACCTTCATACTCAACTAAAGGAATTCTCCCAAAAAGGGGTGTTCAATTTTCCTTCTATGTTATTGTATCTTATTTCCAATCATAGAAGTTTTTGGGAGGGTATAACCTCACATCCCATACCTTGAACCCAAGCCCCTATCTATAGGTTGTTTCCCCAATTCACTACAAATTAGGGTAACCAAGACTTTTCCATAGTGAATGATGTTTTCTAATAAGGTTGGTTAGATATTAATTTTTTCTTAGGGTTTGGTAGCATATTTACTCAATTTAGATAGTTCACATACCTAATAATAGGCAATTTTGAGAAATAACCCTTGCGCCTTCCCAAATACCCCTTTGATTTTCTTGTGTTCATAGAACTTTTTCACCAAATGACCCTTGTTAATGTTATATACTTGAGCATTTCAAAGAAGGATTAGCTTTCCTATTTATATGTCCTTTTATTCATGAAAAACTCTAGTATCTTCTAAAAGTGTTGAGAAAATCCTAGAAGGTTACAATATTCCAACTATGTTCAAAAGAACCTAACTCAATATAAAAGGTTTTTCTAGACAAAATTTGTATGGAGCTTGAACTTACATCCACAAGACCTTATTGGAGGATTTATAGGTAGATTGTATTGATGAGATGGAGATGTTCAAAAGGAATTTCACCAAGCATACTCTATAACAAATTTGATCATATGGAGTCAATTTGAACTTCCCTGTCATAGCATAGGAAGAAAACATTTTTGTTGATCTTTCATTTCATAAGCTGAAAGATAAAAGTATTTCAAAGATAAATTAGAGTACAAACTAGAGCCATTTGATTTGACAGGATAGACCAACCCTATAATTAAAAGGAAAATGGAGTGGTTGGAAGGGAAAAGGATGAAGAAAGGTACACATTTTTGTGAAGAAACATCTACTATTCCTTCAGATGAAGAAGAAACTTCTACTGCTCCTATGGTAAATGATTAGAATACATATGTTAGCCCAGATAAGAGAGAATCATAGAGTGGTAGAGATGGAGAGAAACCTAATGAAAATAGGGTTGAAATGAAAAGTGTATGTGAGATTGATGAAGTAACTACTCCCACAAAGAAGGAGGTTGAAGAGGATCCTAATGTAGTGCATTAGGAAATCATGCAGGATACTACTATAATATCTATAATGGAAATCCCCTCTTCTCCTACTCCTTCCACCCCAATGACCTTTCCATCTATATCAATAACCTCAATAGGAGTGGGTGATGCCAAACCTAGTCATACCTCCCCTATTTGGTTAACTCAAGAAGTATAGAGGAAGAGATGGAAAGTCATTCCAAGTGTTGATGAAGTGGACACTATTTTCTTACTCTCCCAAAGTTCAAATTGTCAGAATAACTAAGAGGGGGGGCTGAATCAATTATCCACAGTCCCAAATAAAAAATGTATATCCAAAAACAATTTACATAAACTTCTGTAGCTTTCTAACATAAAATAGTAAACTATCTTTTCTTTTACCGACTACTAGTTAATAAATTATAGTGATTACTGATCAAATCCAATATGCAATATGTAAAGTATGACAATAAAAAAATCACCACAATGAATACATAACACAAAATATTTAATGTGGAAACCCTATTAAGGGAAAAACCACCTAGGACCGACAACCCAAAAATTGTTCACTCTTCTAAAGTGAGGTCGATGAAGACCCAACCCTATTAAAGGTTACAAAACACACTGTCAGGTATGACCTTGTTAGAGGATTTAACACTAACCGTTATCATCCAACCAACATTCACTATGGGGTTGACAATATAACAAATGTACATTCTATGAATGACATTACAAGACTTTCAAGTCCACTTTTTTAAGAGATTTATCTATTTACAATGCTTAAACTGTAACAATAGTTGATCTAATTAAAATACAATTTCTATTACAGATGTTCAGATCTATATTATGCTCATTCAAATCCTCTAATCAATATATCAATTTTGTTTCAACAATAATCAATGACTTACTATCTCTCGATTATAGCTTTCTGACGCTCGGTAATCTTTGTAGTTTGGTTCTCCTTAACGAGTCTGATCAGGCATGCATGAAGCTTGTTCATGTGATAATTTTTTAGTCTCCTTCTTCTAGCATAAGTTTCATAATGAAACCCTAGCCTCTTAAATAGACATGTAAACCATTTTCTTCTCATCTATCAGATTTTTCCACTTATTCTCCTTTGTCTAATTTTCTGCTTAAACCTTCCTTGGTTGATGTGTTAGTAACACATTTTTTCCCCATCCTTTAGATCTTCCTTGAATTTTTTTAGCAGTTGATCTTCTTAACAAACTTTATCTTCTATCTCAAAATCATAACACTTTATAGCTCATCAACTTCTGTCGGCTAAACTAGTCATTCATCTCTTTTCTTCTTGTTTGGTTAACAAAGGAATGTGTCAGTGAACACAAGCTTAGTTTATATTGTGCTTGGTATATACTACATTGATTGGTGTATACTGGAATGCTTCATTAATTGACCACATTGCTTTTTAACAAATTGCTTCCAACTTCATAACAAATTAAGGTAACATAATCAAGTCAATAGTATGAAGTCATAGACTCATCAATAAGTTACCAAAAGTATTCCTTATCCTCATCTTTCCTTTTCATCTTCCTCAATGTAGATAACTTAGTTCTTCATCTTTCTCTTCTATTCTACAAATGTGTTATATGTTTGCAACTCCATGATAAGTACTGTCAAAACTAGTTAACATCAATGACAAAATAAAATTGATTAATTATCTTACATAACAATTTAGTGCTCGGTGATCTCTAATCACTTAAAGTTCTTTAATGAAGTTCTCAATTAGTTGTAGTTCAACAATATCTCAATGTGAACAAATGAATTATACCATACACATACCAAACATATATTCTAAAAAATTTGTAAACAAGTGTTGTAACTTGGTATAAGCTCTCCCTAGCTTAATATATTTAATCACTACGTTACTTAATAGCATTTCAAGTGTAGACTATCTTCTGCAAATATGATCTTTGTAGCTCTCAAATTCCTTCTTCTATTCTCAATAACTAATCTTCAATGCTCTCCCTCTCATTCAGATCTCTCCCTTAGATAGATGCTTCAATGTTCTCCTTTATTTATCCCTTTGTCTCTATTTCATATTGAGATCTCTCTCCCTTTGACAACAATGCTAAAGAAACACATAAACATATAGCTCTATAGTCTCCATGTAACTCTCTATTTTCTAGTGCATTCTCTATATCTTTGTATATTGTTATGCCAATCTATTCCAGTTCTTCAAACGTTTCACAACCTTAGACAAAAATCCAAAGTGAAGAATGTTGCATCAACATGTATGATCTTTTGATAACATTAGGCTGATGCAACTTCTAGATCACATTAGTGACTGATAGACAGGGGACATACCCCAAGTCTAGTCCTCAAGTATTCAAACATATCCTTTGGTAGAGGCTTAGTAAATATGTCTACAAGTTGGTCTTTAGATGTAACAAATTCTAGCTTTACTTGCTTCTCCTGTACTTGTTCTCTTAAGTAGTGATACTTATTAGATATGTGTTTTGTTTTAGAGTGCATCACTAGATTCTTTGAAATGTTTATAGCACTAGTGTTGTCACAATATATAATCACCAGCTCAGTGATTACTTCATTCATACCTTCCAACACTTGCTTGATATATGTTTTGAATAGTTTGTAGTAGTAGCAACATACTCTGCTTTGGATATAGACTGGAAAATGCAAGACTACTTCTTACTTGTCCATGTTACAAGTCTTTCACCAAAGAAAAATGCTCCTCTAGTGGTACTTTTTCTATCATCCACATTTCCAACCCAATCAACGTCAATGTAGACTCTGAGTTCAAATTTCCCTTTCGTAGGATACCATAATCCATAGTCCTTTGTTTTCTTTAGGTATCTTAAGATTCTCTTTGTAGCAACCATGTGTGACTCCCTAGGATTTGCAAAAAATCTTGCAACAATCCCCACAACATGTGTAATGTCTGGTCTACTATGCACTACATACATTAATTTACCAATCATAGATCGGTATAGTGCTTTGTTTACCTTTGTAGTTTCATTCTCTTTAGTCATTTTAAAACCTGTGACCATCAGTGTTCCAACTAGTTTAGCATCTTCCATGCCAAATTTTCTCAGTACTTCCTCGATATATCTGGATTGTGTGATGAATATACCATCATTCTACTAAATAACTTGTAGTCCTAGAAAGAACTTAATCTCTCCAAACATAGACATTTTGAATTATTTTCTCATTTCATCAAAAAATGATTTATAGATGTGATCTTGTCCTCCAAATATTATATCATACACAAATATTTCAGAAATCAAGATAGTATCATCTGAATCTCCTTTCATATACAGATTGCTATTCTCACTAGTTCTAACAAATCCAATACTCAACAAATAATTATGCATCCTTTCATACTAGTCCCTAGGTGCTTTCTTCAAAACATATAAAGTATTATTTAGTCTACATACCATACCTTTCTTTTCTAGATCAATGAACCCTTCTGGTTGTTCTATGTAGACTTCTTCAAGTATCCCACTCAAAAAAGCTGATTTTACATCCATTTGGTAAACTTTGAGCTTTTTGTGTGCAGCATAAGCAAGTAACATTCTTACTCCTTCTAATCTAGCAATAGGTGCAAAGGTTTCACCATAATCTATTCCTTCCTCCTATGCATATCCCTTGCATACTATTCTAGCTTTTTTCCTTGTTACCTCTCCATTCTCATTAAGTTTATTCCTAAATATCCATTTAGTACTGATAACTTTCTTATCTTTAGGTCTGGATACTAAAGTCCATGTCTTATTTTTCTCTATCTGTTCTATTTCTTCTTTCATTGCATTAACCCATTCATCATTTTCCAATGCAACTTTAAAATTCTTCGATTCATATTCACAAACTAAACATGTACCTTGTCTTGTCTTACTCCTTGTTTGCATGCCAGCTTTCTTGTCTCCAATTATTTCATTCTCAGGATGATGTCTTCTGACAAATCTTTCCAGTACTTGATCTCTTCTTTATTTTTCATCCTATGTAGATTCATTTTCTTGCTCGATAGGTCCTTCCTACTCATCGGTTTCTCTTTCATATTCCTCCGTATGGTTTTCCTACTGATCAGTTGTCACAGTCTGTGGCTTTGGTAGATACTTTGATTGTTCAATGTAAGTGAAACTACTGTAGTCTTCTAGTTCCTTTCTACTTTCTTTTGCATTCTTATCATCAAACTCATCAACCCTTACATTATTACTTTCAATCATTTTATTTGTAACTCTATTTAGACACTTATATGCTTTTCTTTTAGTGCAATATCCAAGAAATATCCCTTCATCACCTTTTGAGTCAAACTTACCATTTCTCTCATATTTTAGAATAAAGAATTTACTTCCAAAAATTTTGAAGTAACTTACAGTGGGTTTGTGTCCAAACCATAACTCATAGGGTGTCTTGTTAGTGTCCTTCTTTAGTTGTACTCGGTTCAGAACATAAATAGTTGTGCTAACCGCTTCTCTCCAATATGTCTAAGAAACATTCTTCTCTATCATCAATGTCCTTGTGCAATCAACAATTGACCTATTCCTCCTTTCAGTAATGCCATTCTACTAAGGTTTCCTCGGTGCAGAGACCTATCTTTTAATAGCATGCTCATTAAAAAAGTTAGTAAATTCATTAGAAACAAATTTATCTCCTCTGTCAGATCTTAAGCATTTCAACTCTTTACTAGTCTCTTTCTCTACTTTTTCTTTATACCACTTAAACATCTTGAATGCCTCTGATTTTTCTTTTAGAAACATGATAGTCATTAATCTAGTGTAATCATCAACAAAAAGAATGAAATATATATCTCCATAGTAACTTTGATTTCTCATAGGACCACATAGGTCGGTATGAACCAACTTAGGTATCTTCTTTGTTGAATAATCTTTTCTTTTGAAACTAGATTTATTCATTTTACCTTTCTGACATTCATGACACATAACATGATCAAACTTTGATAAGTTAGGTAGACCTCTAACTCTTTTCTTTTTACTTATCTTAATCATGTTATCAAAATTCACATGACATAACCTTTTATGCCACAACCAAGCATCTTAATTTTTCCTCATTAAGCAATAAGACTCATCATTATCAAGATAAAATAGATTACCTTTCAATTGTGCTCTAGTTCCAACAAGTCTTCCTCCATCATCAAATATTTTTACTTTCTTTCTCTCAAAAGCAACTTGGTGAGCTAAATTATTTAGTTGTGCCACACTTAGAAAATTATAGTTTAGTCCTTCTACCCAATAAGCATTTTCACATTTGATTCTATCATTTATCATCAAGGATCCTTTTCCTCTTACCATACAAGGTGTATCATTACCCATTTTCATAGATCCTCCATTGTATTACTCAAGATGATTAATTTTTTCTTCATCACCAGTCATGTGATGTGTACAGCCACTATCTATGATCCATGTATCATTTTTATTAACTTTAGAAATCAGTGATGTTTCTACATACCTCTCTTCTTCCTTATAATTATCCTTCATAGCCACAAATAAAACTTCTACATCATCATTTGAATCAGTGTCAATATCATCTTCTTTAGCGATGTAACAAACCTTCTTACCTATATCATTGTTCTCTTGGTTGTCTCTATTGTATTGTCAGTAGCTTTTTTTGTTTCTTCTCCCATAGCTTCCTTCACTAGATCGGTCTTTGTTTCTATCCTCTTTCTATTTGGACATCTAGTAGCAATATGACCAACTTCTTTACAGTTAAAGCATTGTAAAGGTAATTTACCCTTATATCTACCTTTACCTTTAGGTAATCTTTTGGCCATAAGAGCTTCAATTTCATCAAGCTCATTGTCAGTATTTCTATCATCATCATCTTGTTTACTACTAGACTTACCAATCTTCGAAGAATTCATGAAAGAAGACTCAATAGTTGGCACAACACTATTATCATAATTATTAAGCTCAAATGTTGTCAACTTTCCAATTAGATTGTCAAGAGTGAGAGTATTACCATGTGCAGATCTCATTTCATGGATTGTAGATATTCTGATTGCATAAACTGGTAATAAGGTTCTAAGAAATTTTCTTACCATGGTGTCTTCATCAATAACACCATCTGATCCTCTTATTCCATTAAAAAATTCCTTTTGCGATCGATGTGAACCTAATCTATTTTGAAAGGTGTAGACATGTCAAACGTTAGCCTAAATAGTATATACCTAACAAAGAAAATAGTTATTCATAGTCATTCAAATTGAGCTAAAAAAGATGCGCCCATGCACTGTTTGATTTTCTCATATAAAGGAATGTGGGTATGCTCTCAAAGCACCTGAGCATGTTCCTAATGCAGATTTGGAGGATTAAGTTTCATGAAAACCCCATAAGTGGCACAATATTGGGTAGAACACCCAAAATTACCCCTAAGGCTTCAAGAACTCAGGGTTATGCAACTAGTATGATTAAGTAGGTTTTTAAGCCCAAAATAGATGTGATATGATGCATAAATAGGAATGAAACTAGATTAATCCATTAGATCTATGCTAAGAGGTGAGCTAAAAATGCTTGAAAATGATTAAAACTAGAATGATTATGCTAAATCTAGAGCTAAATTAGCATGATAACAATGCTTGAAATAAAAGGTGAATGGGTATTTTGCTCTTAGAAATGAGAAATATTTATAGGCTTTTGGAAGGGGTTGGGTTAGGAGGATAGGTTAGGGTTTGGGGTAAGGTTAGGGTTTGAGTCAAGGGGATAAGGATGAAGACTTTCTAGAAGAGTCTAGGTCTTCCTTAGGATAAATATGGATTTTAGGAAATAGATAAAGATTTATTTATTTCCAAGGGTTAGGTTTGAGAATATTTTATTAAAATAAATTTAATAAAAAGGAAGATTTAATATTTAATCTTAATTAAATATTTTGAGTTGGGATTAGGGTTAGGAGATGAGGGAATCAGCCTTTAATTCAAATTAAAGAGGGATTAGAAGATTCTAGAAGAGGTTAGTGGTTTTTAGCATATTTCTAAGGTTTTGGGAAAAAAATAAATAAATAATTTATTTTTTTGATTTTTGGTTAATTTATTAATTAAATAATTAATAAATAGGGGAAAGGTGTTTAAATAAGATTTAAACATTTTTGGAAGGGATTTTTTAATTAAATATTTTTAATTAAGATAAAGGGATTTAATGACATAAAAATAAATTAATTAATTAACTAAATAATTAATTAACAAATGATGATGTCATCAGGGATTTTTCAAAAAATAAAAATACTTTATTTTCTAAAGGGTTTTTAGTTGTCTACATTTTGCCCCTCTTTGATGTGATGTCGCAAGTGGCGTGGCGTCAAAGACAAGAAAATAAGATGCCCCAGACTAGAATTCAGAGGAATAAGGGGTTGTGCCCCCTTGAGAAAATAACGCAAGGTGTAAATGTTGTGGAATTTTCTCAAAAGGAAACAAAGAAGAAAAGAAGGAAGAAGGGGGGATAAATAACCAGACTTCCAAGAGAAAAGATGCATGAGTGCAAGATGAGATGGAATGCAGAATGCAAAATGCAGCTACATGAAAAGATGCAAGATGAAAAATTAATCTATATGATGCAGGATGGGGGATTTAGGGAGCTCCATGCTTTGGATCTTTTTGAGAGCACAACCTAGTTTGATATAGCAACAATAGAGACCTGCCAAGGTTACAAAACAACACAAGGCCTAATCATCAATGTTGCATAGGACTGATGCTAAAAAGAAACACAGGGTTAGCCCAACATCACACATGAACCAAAGAGGAAACATGGTGGAAACGATGTTGGAGAAACCACAAACACATGACTGACCCACAGGCAGAAGAAAAAGATCAAAAGTCCTTGCCTCATATTATCCTCATTAGTTGCACACCATGATATTAAAGATCATGGTGCCTTTGAGTAGAGAACAATGAGAAGCCGTAAAAGATTAACAAGATCCAAAGAACAAAATCCAAGATCAAAATGAGAACTCCAAAAAGACATCCTTTTCCAATGAGAGAGATTTGATGTGACTAATTTGATTGATGGTGGGAAGATTGGTCTGAACGTGTGGAAGAACTCCAAAAAGACATCCTTTGCCAAGGAGAGAGATTTGATGTGACTAATTTGATTGATGGTGGGAAGATTGGTCTGAACATGTGGAAGGATGCATCGACATGGACCTAGTGTGATTGGTGGAAGATTAGGTCAGACAGGAGGAAAGATACATCCTCAAGGACCCGCTGATTGATGGAAGATTTTGTTATTTCACTGGAAAATGATGAGGTTCAAGAATAATCACTGTGATCAAGAATAGTTGACAATTGATGTTGCTAAAGTACAAGGCTAGGAAGGACAAAGTGTTCTGATCAAATGCTACTATAGGACTGACAAGGACTATGTATAATGAAAAGGGATGATATGTACAACAAACATGAAAAGATATACAATGGATATGTATAGAAGCTTGGGATTGGGGATAGGAAGCTCTCACTCTACATGATATACATGAAGGACTATGCTATACAGGATATACAAGATATGGTACTAGATATGGTACAAGAGATGTGGAGGCAGTATGGCAGAGTTGCATGAGGAGTATGAAAAAAGGAATACTAGGGGATGGTGGATGGGGATGGAGAAAAAGGATTGAGATGTTGGGATGGGGGGATGGGAGTTTGATAGATAGGATATGTGGAAATGTGCCTTTGTTGATCCTGACTAGGGATGCTTGGATTTTGGATGAAGGACTAAGTAGGATAAGATGGGGGATAATATTTTGGGATGTAAGGTCCCAAAATGGATTTGGTATGGGAAGGATATGTGTTGGTATATTTTGGGACATAGGGACCCAAAATGGATTTGGAGGATGAAGGAGGAATGTGATAAGTTGTCCTAGGTTGTACTGATGGAGGAGGAGGAATAACATTGTATGCTTTGGAGGAATGATGGGGAGATGTGATGGTGTTTTTGGATGGATGCTTGAATTTAGCTTTAGCTGTACCAACATTTCTGGAGGAAGTTCCTTCTTCTGATGTGTGACCAATTCCACATGATTTTGGATGTTTCTTATCTTGAATGGGCTCTATATTTCCTTCTTCATGAGCGCCTAGGCCTTTTCCTTGATAATTCCATTTCTTGAGCATTTTATCTAAACAAGGATATTTTTGACTTGGGGAATATGATAAACATCTAGTTTTTGGTTCCCTGATGGAAGATATGAAACTAATTTCTTCTGCTTCAAGTGGACTGCCTTTGAAAAATGTAAGCGGTCCAAGTGGATAGAGTGATGGCCGTGGGGTAGTTTGGATTGGAAGATCCTCAAGAGGAGAGGATAGGATGGTGGGATTTTGACTGGGATTGGGGGATAGTAATGGATCTTCAGTTGGAGAAATTGGGATGATAGGATCTTGGATTGGAGGAATTGGGATTTTAGGATTTTGGATTGGGGGTGATGGAAGCAATAGAACATGTGATGGGGGAAGTGAAGGGATTGGATCTTGATTTTCTTTTGTGAGTATTTCAACATGCTTTTGGAAAAGATCTTGACATGGTAGGATTTGTGTGGATAGAGTGTTGGGGGATGTATGGATGGACTCTTCAGATGGGGTGGATGAAAGGATGGGAGATTCTACAACTATGATAGCAAGAAGAAGGGTGAACTATTGAGGCTCATTGGATGTGCTTTGGATGATGCTAGGAGGAGGAGAAGTGGATGGAGATTTGGTGAAGTCAATACATAGGAATGACTTATTGATGCTGGGAGATGGAAGAGAATCAATGAGTGGGATATATGGAAGGGGGATAATGGATGGGGGAGGTTCATGGGGCTCATCAATGATGGATTCATATGAAGGATTGAGATGCATGTCTTGTTAGCTGTAGGAATGGGATTTGTGGTTGGCTTCTTTGTGAAATTTCTTGGAGACTTTCAGATTGGAGGAGGTGATGGATTGGAGTGTGTAGAAGATGGAGGGCTATGATGGTCCTTAAGTGAAGATAGGGTGGAATATTTTGTACTTTCTTGAGGGAATGATGGTGCAGACAAGGATTGGGAGGATGGTGGGATTAGATAGTTCACATAGGTGGGTTTAGAGGAAGCTTGTGAACTGATTTGGCTATTTGGTGAGGTAGGAATGATGGATTTAGCTATGGGATATGAAGCAGATTGAGGAATGCATTCTTCTTATGGAAGGGGATTTGCAGTAATGTAGGCAAGAATGGAAGATGCTAGATTTGAATAGGATATAGCGGATGGTGAATCTAGGTAGAATGAATGATTAGGATAATGGATTGGAAGACTAGGATTTTGAAAATGATTTGGAGGATAAGGGGATGGAGGATTTGGACAAGGGATGTAATTTGGAGTGTTGCTATGAAAAGATGGTGATTGGGATATGACCATAGTAGGAGATGGAGATATAAAGGATGTATGTGGAGGATATGTAGGCTCAACATAGGAACAAGGTGTGGATCGATAGGAAAATAGATTTCCCTTGCCAAGGACATGAAAGGGAGTGCTAGTGGATAAGTTTGAAGACATGATAGGATATTTTGGAGGAATGATTGGATGCTGGGGGATGTTTGGAGAAAACTTGCTAAGATTTTCAAAATCCGCATTGTGATCTACAAGGCTTTCATCATCATCAAGATAGGATGGATTGAGAGGAGAGACATAATAACAAAACTCATCATAATAGTTTTGAGACATGCTAACTTGTGGATGAGTTGGATAGGAATGAAGGATAAAGATGGTTTGGAAGACTAAGACTTAGATTGGGATGACTGACAAGATTAGACTAGGATTGGATTTGGCTCAAGATTGGAAGAAGACTGACTCTAGAGGAAGACAGACAAGGGGATGGGGGATGACCAAGATGACTTTGCTAACCTAAGATAGGAGGAAAGGATGAAAAGACTAGATTGAATATGACTGGAAGACCATGATTTGAGATTCTGAAAGCTTTGGACATTTTCTAGATTTTGGGAGGATTTGGAATGACATGGCTATTCTAAGTATCACGAACCAAGTTGTAGATCAGTTTAATGTTTTTCCAATGGAAAAGGATAGATTTTAACAAAGATTTTTGGGAAAGCAATCTCCTCAAGGGAAAAAGAAACCTTGTGGGATACAAACAAGATAATTGACTTTGATTTTGAAAAAGCTTTGAAAAATGTATATTCTAACAAGTGTTTTCACAGAGTTTTAACTGTCAATCAATTCAAACAGATCTACCTAAGGAAGGTGAGTATCAAAATCCTTGCCCACAGCTTGGTACCCCCTAAAAGGGGATACAAATGGTGATTAATCTTAAGGTGATCCGATAAAACCCTTGGATCAGTCCTTGCACAAGGATTTGATACCTTCGAATGTGGATAGGGTAGCCTCTATTTTATCAGGTTTTGTAATGGTTTTGTGGAGTCTCCATACCTAGTTATGCTGACTACCCATGACTCACTTAAGAGCTTAGCCAACAATGTTGGGGGAGGAATATTTACCATCCCTAGTCACTGTATTTGGCATGAATGCCCGTGGATTAGAAGATATAAGTGAGTACTTTTTTCCTTCACTTTATTTATATACCAGCTGGGGGGGATATAGGTTGAGGTCATTCTCTAGAGAGGAAGCACTTTTCTCCCTGGACAAGCCTTGCTAAAAGTAAAATAAGTGAACTTGTCTAAGTTTAAATGTTTTAAGTTGCTTACTTTAACAAGGATTTGCACAAAAAAAAAGCCTCCTAGATGCACATTAAGCAAGTTGTTCTTTTTCCCAAATTGAATTTAAGTGATGTTTTGAATTTAAATAACTGAAGACACAAGTGTTTAGGCTTTGATTTGTTCTTTCTCCAAAAGACTTTTGAGCGTTTGCAGTTTCTTTGACTTGGGCATTCAAGATTGAATTATCATGTTGATTTAGCTCATCTTAGTATATACCTAACAAAGAAAACAGTTATTCACAAAGTCATTCAGATTGAGCTAAAATAGATGCGCCCATGCACTATTTGATATGCTCATTTAAAGGAATGTGGGTATGCTCTCAAAGCACCTAGAGCATGTTCCTAATGTAGATTTGGATGATTAAGTTTCATGAAAACCCCATATATGGCACAATATTGGGTAGAACACCCAAAATTGCCCCTAAGGCTTCAAGAACTCAAGATTATGCAACTAATATGACTAAGTAAATTTTTAAGCCCAAAATAGATGTGATATGATGCATAAACAAGAATCAAACTAAGTTAATCCATTAGTTGTATATTAAGATGAGCTAAAAATGCTTGAAAATAAGCTAAATTAGAATGATTATGCTAAATCTAGAGCTGAATAGCATGATAACAATGCTTGAAATAAAAGGTGAATGGTTATTTTGCTCTTAGAAATGAGAAGTATTTATAGGCTTTTGGAGGGGGTTGGGTTAGGAGGATAGGTTAGGGTTTGGGGTAAGGTTAGGGTTTGAGTCAAGGGGATAAGGATGAAGACTTTCTAGAAGAGTCTAGGTCTTCCTTAGGATAAATATGGATTTTAGGAAATAGATAAAGATTTATTTATTTCCAAGGGTTAGGTTTGAGGATATTTTATTAAAATAAATTTAATAAAAAGGAGGATTTAATATTTAATCTTAATTAAATATTTTGAGTTGGGATTAGGGTTAGGAGATGAGGGAATTAGTCTTTAATCGAAATTAAAAAGGGATTAGAAGATCCTAGAAGAGGTTAGTGGTTTTTAGGATATTTCTAAGGTTTAGGGAAAAAAATAAATAAATGATTTATTTTTTGGATTTTTGGTTAATTTATTAATTAAATAATTAATAAATAGGGGAAAGGTGTTTAAATAAGATTTAAACATTTTTGGAAGGGATTTCTTAATTAAATATTTTTAATTAAGATAAAGGGATTTAATGAAATAAAAATAAATTAATTAATTAACTAAATAATTAATTAACAAATGATGATGTCATCAGAGATTTTTCAAAAAATAAAAATACTTTATTTTCTAAAGGGTTTTTAGGTGTCTACACCTTTATCTGATTTGTGTACTACCCTATATTTTCACCTTCCTTCATCTTCATGTCATCAAATCTTCCTCTTAAGCTTTTGGCTCTGGCTCTTTTGACATTGACATCACCACTTTAAACTTGAGCAAGTTTATCCCACATCTCTTTAGTAGTAGTACAGTCCTTGATATCTTCAAATTCAGCATCTGTTAAAGTAGCAACAATCTCCATCATTGTAACATTATGCTCATGTTTGTCTCTAGCTGATCAAGGGACAAAGGTCCAATGGGCGGTGCAATGTAGCCATTCTCCATTAGAGTGAGGACATAATTACCAATTCCAGATATATGCAACTTCATTCAGCTTTTCCATATTGTGAAGTTATCCTTGTTTAGCTTTGGCACTTCCCTCTTATACATTTTTAGGTCTTTGTGTTTAAGTCCTTAAAACTCTGTTGCAAGAAACCAAGCAGCTTTTATCTAGCAACCAATGCTTTGAGACCAATTATTACAATAACTAAGAGGGGGGGTGAATCAATTATCCATAGTCCCAAATACAAAATGTATATCCAAAAACAATTTACACAAAACTTTTGCAGTTCAATAATGTAAAATACTAAACTATCTATGCGATTATTGATTACCAGTTAATAACTTATAGTGATTACCGATCAAATCCAATATAAAATATGTAAAGTATGAAAATAAAACAATCACCACAATGAACACATAACACAAAAGATTTAACATGGAAACCCTGTTAAGGAAAAAACCACCTGGGACAAGCAACCCAAAAATTGTTCACTCTTCTAAAGTGAGGTCGGTGAAGACCCAACCTTGTTAAAGGTTACAAAACACACTATAAGGTGTGACCTTGTTAGAGGATTTAACACTAAAAATTATCATCCAACCAGCATTCACTATGGGGTTGACAGGATAACAAATGTACATTCTATGAATGACATTACAAGACTTTCAAGTCCACTCGGTTAAGATATTTATCTATTTACAATGGTTAAACTATAATAGTAGGTGATTTGATTACAATACACTTCTATTGTAGATGTTCAAATCTATATTATGCTCATTCAAATCCTCTAATCAATATATCAATTCTATTTCAAAAATAATCAATGACTTACTGTCTCTTGGTTGTAGCTTTTTGACACTCGGTAATCTTTGCAGTTCGGGTCTCCTTAACCAGTCTGATTAGGCATGCATGAAGCTTGTTCACATGATAATTTTTTAGTCTCCTTCTGGCATAAGTTTCATAATGAAACCCTAGTCTCTGTTGGTTAACAGTTTGTCCTCTTCTAAGATTTTCAATCTTTGACTCCCAAATCACCCAAGGTAAGAGAACAAAAGGATGTTACCAACAATTGGGTCAGTATATATCTTCAATCACTGCCCTTTGAATTAATAGGTATAGCTCCCTGATTGCATATGGTGTTCAATGAATATGTTTTTTAAACTGATCACCAGGTTGTCTCTGATGTGTTTTAACTGAATTTCTCATAGACACAAACAATTCAGGAAAGGGTATATATTCTATCTCCTAACTTTAATCTAACTACTCTAATCATGCAAATTCTACTTAGAGAGAATAGGAGCAGAATCATATACAAACAACAAATGGAATTTCCTCCACTGCAACCTCTGACATGAAATGGAATCCAAGCAAAAATCATAGCTTCATACACAATTGTACTTTCTATCCAAAATGAATCTAACTAACAGGATGAATAGGAGAAGAATCACATATGGCAAGAAAATGGAATTACTTACTGCAACTATAGACATGAAATGGAATTCAATATATAATCATAGCTTCATACATAATTTTCCTTTCTATTCAAATGCAGATGATTAACTAAAATGGAACAACAAAACCATAAATAAAGCTCCATAAATGGAATCACTTTTTCTCCTATATCTAGTTTGCCGACCTCAACATTGAGTTTCTTGACAGAATTTATAGACTTTACAATACATAAAGTCCCTTAGAACTCATGACCTTCCCACTTCCTTGGATACAAAGAGACAAGGCACAAAGAAAGAATATCTTTGATAACATAATTTGAAAAGTCAGTGTTTTGATATGAGAATAAGAAGAGACATCATAACTATGACACTTCAACTTGAGTCCTTCATCTTCTCTTTAATGGCATTTGTTAAGTCAAATCCATTGGGCTTCTCGGAGTCACATAATTATCTCTGCTCATAACTTTAGATTCAAACTAGAACATAAAATGAAAAGCCACAAATAATTACCCTTCGAATAACATTGTCTTCATCTTCGAATGCCAAGTTTACTGGACCATTGAAATAGGACTATGTCTGATATTAATATGTACTGAAACTCTTATACCACTTTATGAAAATGGCTTACTACGACAATTGAAATTCCTATCTCTGATCATCTTCTCAAGCGAGAATATAGACTCTATTGGATTATGTCATCTTTTATTCCCTTTATTTTCCTTAAACATTGGCCCCACCTGACAATTTCTCATCGGACAGTGGTTGCATGATCACGAGAGGAAATAATATTCCTTGCGATCATGTGCCAGCCGTAGATCTCCTACAGTGGACCCCCTATGCTTCCTCACTTCTGAAAAGGTAAAATCAACA
This sequence comes from Chamaecyparis obtusa, assembly GCA_027943335.1. Classification (NCBI taxonomy): domain Eukaryota; kingdom Viridiplantae; phylum Streptophyta; class Pinopsida; order Cupressales; family Cupressaceae; genus Chamaecyparis; species Chamaecyparis obtusa. The sequence goes on along the minus strand of BSBK01002893.1, from coordinate 709,596 downwards.
GTTATCTTAAGATCTTATATGTCTGACATATCCTATGCGAAATCACACTCATCATCAATTCTCTACAGATGTCAGGACCCTTCTGACAACTTGCAAAATAGATCCCACTAACAACTGCTAACTCAATACTTTGTGGACCAATCACAGACTACCATGTATGCTCATGAAGTATTTTGGACCCATGTCTTTTACTGAATTTACATCTGGAGAATCAGATGGATGGTGTGTGATCTGATGTGCTCAGAAGATTCTACGAGATCATACGCCATTCATGGATTTGGAATCTTAGCCAATGTCCTAAAAATATGACCCCACCTTACGAAAGATGGGCCCGCTATGACAGGTGGCACCTTGTCATTATTTTGCATGAAATAAACATCGTGTAACTTTTTTATGCAAAATAACGACAGCCGTAGATTCTGACCGATCATTAACCATGCTGAACATTAATCTTTTGATCAACTAAGAAACAAAATAGATCTTTCTGATCAGAGTTGCACACTGTTAAAAAGAAAAGAAATCTAGATATTTTAATACTGGCTCCGTCATTGCTTCCATTACATGAAGAGTCTTTCCTCTGATACACTATAAACATTTTGACATCATGGCTTACAAACATCATTCTGCTTTGAAAAGAAAATCATTTGGAGCACCATAATCTTTACCAGGTTGGGATCTACAACTTACCCAAAATGAGGACATAATGAGACTATGAAATCATCCCACCCGGTTTAAACATGAAAATAGTATGAAGGGAAACCCGACAAAGATTTCCTATCCTAGAGGAAGTCTAGACCTAGACATTACATGACCGGACTTGACTTGAAACAACAAGACTACCACTTTGACATCATGGAAACATGATAAGAAGTGAAGCAATAGTCTCTTAAATAGACATGTAAACCTTGTTCTCCTCATCCATTAGATTTTTCCATGTATTCTCCTTCATCCATTTTTCTACTTAAACCTTCCTCAGCTAATGTGTTAGTAACATGTTTTGTTTCCATCCTTTAGATCTTCCTTGAATTTTTTTAGCCATTGATCTTTGTAACAAACTTTATCTTCTATCTCTAAATCATAACACTTTACAACTCATCAACTTCTGTCAACTAAATTGGTCATTCAGTTCTTTTCTTCCTGTTCAGTTAACAAAGGAACACATCGATGAACACAAGCTCGGTTTATACTATGCTCAGTATACACTACACTGCTTGGTGTATACTAGAATGCTTCATTAACTGACCACACTGCTTTGTAACAAATTTCTTCCAACTTCATAACAAATTAATGTAACATAATCAAGTCAACAGTATGAAGTCATAGACTAATCAATAAGTTACCAAAAGTATTCCTTATCCTCACCTATCATTTTCATCTTCTTGAATGTAAATAACTTAGTTCTTCATCTTTCTCTTCTATTCTATAGATGTGTTAGATGTTTGCAACTCCATGATAAGTACTGTCAAAACTAGTTGACATCAATGACAACATAAAACTGATTATTTATCTTACATAACAATTTAGTACTCGATGATCTCTAATCACTTGAAGTTCTTTAATGAAGTTCTCAATCAGTTGTAGTTCAACACAAATAAGCCTAAAAGAGCTAAAAGAATGTATAGAGTTGTTGTCGATGCCAAAAAAGGACACCATGTCTTTGAAATGTTGACTGTGTTAGAGATGAAAACATGGATTATATATTTGAGGCCAACTACATTATCTCCCATGTTGATATTGGACCTTCCAACTTAGAGAGTGAAGCTTATCATGAAAATTTTCATGTTAAGGCCCTAACTGAAAAATATCAAGAGCTGAAGAAGAAGAATTGTGAACTATAAGAGAATTAAGCATAGGTTCAACCTTATAAGGAATTTGTAGCCTCTGTCATCAGCTCCATCAGAGGATAAGCCTCTATTTCCACTCAGATTGTATAGGAAACAAAGGTTCTTGATCAACTCAAGGATGGAAATGGAAAAGTACAAGTTTTAGCCAAGTGGGTGGAACAAATGCAAAAGAAGGGCATAACATACTTAACATCTGTTAGCAATGTGTATATAAGCATCACCAATAAGAGGCAAGATCTAATCTAGGAACTGTAGAAGGAAAAGGAAGAAAAGAGTAGCTAGTATGTTCTAGTTAAGAATACTAAAAACATATTGGAGTTAAAGCCTATGGTATTAGAAACTAAGAAAATTGTAGATGACCCCATGAGATTTAGTCCTCCTAGTTGTATGCTATGAAGTGGAAACATTCTTTGTATAATGATTATATCAGTTACCTCAGCCAAGTCCTTGACCAATATGTTCATCATTTAGTTGACATTAAGAGTGACTCCATTTCTCTGAACATGGACTTGATTGATGAGTTTGAGGAGAAAGTTGTCGAAATGGAGGAGATGAAGAAACACTATAATGAGCTATTATTTGAGGGGATAAAAAAAGTTCACGAGGGTGATACAAAGGTGTTTGACAAGCTAAGAAACTTACATGGGATCCTTAGAGTTCTCAAATCCCAAGACACAGTGGTCCTTGAAGAAGTCATAGATGTAGAAAATGGGTTAGCTAGGTGGAGAACCAAATTGAATGTCACCATCATTCATGACTATGATACAATTAAGCTCTATGTCAATGGGTACTTGGAGTATCACCAAAGAACCAGGGAAGTAGAAGTGGTGAACGAAGTTGCAGAGGTTTTTGTGACAAGTTTCAAAGGCTCAAAAGATGCAGGAGTTGGAAACTCTCCATGAGTTTCCATTTTATTAGTTTCAAAGAACCTTATTTTCTATTTCAATTTTAAAAGAAACTAGTTATTATTAACAACTCTTGAAATCGTTACTAGAGGATGTTTAAATTTGGTATCATTGAACCTTTTCAGGATCTTTTTGGGTGAACTTTGATTGACTCATTAGAGATACCTTAGTTTTTTTTATCTCATTCTTTACTATGGATGGAAGAAACTTCAATGCAATTATCATATTGGGATTCTTCATATTTGATCTTTGAGTTAGATTATAGTGTGAATTATTTTCATGTGAGAAGATACCAATAGATAAATGCATTAAAGTTATATTCTTTTTTTATGTATGGAATGTGAGAGATTCATCTATGAATGATTTCCTATTGGCTAAAATATTTTGTGGAAATCTTTTAATTTTAGTTTTTCTATGAATGCATTAAAATACCTTTGCAAGATTTCTAGTTAGAATCCCACATTATTGCTTTCAAGTTAAAATCAACCCATATAAAGTAGTTCTTAGTTTTAATGATAAGAAGGTAGCTGACACCTTTGAAAATAAGAAGAAAATTTATCAGTTATGGTTATTTCTTGACTGATTCAACTTTGGTTGCATTTATTATCTTGTTTGGATGTTAGAAAATCAACTTAGATGATAAATCTGTATACCAACATATAAATGGTGACTCTTCTAGGGATAGTTTTCTATCCTTTGAATTGATATTTTAACTATTTTTATTAATTTGTGTAATGGCTCTTCCTGGTAATGTACCCCTGATTGTTCAACCTGATTTAAATTGGCTTGTTGGTAATCAAGAAGATATAATTAAGTCCTTGAGAGCAGTTTCTTAGCAAGAAAGAAAGTTAGATCAAGAGTTCCATAGAACAAATGATATTCTAGATAAAGAGGAAGACATAGAAGAAAATATTGCTAGGGTTTAGAAATAACTAAACTCTGTTAAAAGGCAATTGGAAACTTTTAAAATTTGTAAGTTGTAATTCTAGATTCTAAAATATTTGCAAGGAGTAAAAGGAAGATAGGTGTGATAGACCTTGACTTTGAGTTTTTGCAGTCTATTAATTTCTCTATCTTTCACCCAGTAAGGAGGGTTTAATCAGTCAGTAGACCTCTATCCACTCCCAAGGTTATTCAAATGCCTCCCATTGGACCAAACCTTTCTTTCTAGGCCCTTGTCCTGTATGGCATCACAATTCTTCTCTAAGCCATTTTATAATACCATCTCTTCCCAGCATGGCTCAACCTCCCCATGTCCCATGGGGTAATTCCATAAGTCCCATCACCTTTATAGTTGGTACTATACAATTCATAACCTCCCTACAGGCTTAGGGAAAATCATAGCTAAGTTCACTGGTGAGGGTAAGGTCAGCGTTGATGAACATATAAATTCTTTCTTTACTGCTTCCTCAATCTTGGTTGTCCAAAATGAAGATGTTTTTGTGAGGTGCCCAACATGAAGATGTCTCTATGAGGTTTCTCATAGAATCCCTTAGTGGCTCTACTACTGAATGGTTTTACTCTTTGCCTCAAGGTTCTATTCAAAATTGGGATAGCTTGAAAATAAGTTTTAAGAATAGGTTCAAGACAATAAAAGATGACTCAAGCCTAGTCTCTTAGCTAGGATAGATGAAGAAGGAAGTACATGAACCTATGAGAGATATTGTGGAAAAATTCAAAAATATTTGTCAAAAGATATCAGGGAATATGAGACCTAGGGTGGAATGGTTAAAGGCCATGTTCATAAATACCTTACCCCTAGATGTTGCATTCAAACATAAAAGGGTAGGAGAAGGTACTCTAGAATTGGCTCAAACTACCACCATAGAAATAGAAGATGATTTAATTTTCATAGGGTTAAATGGAAGAGAGATTTTTAGACTGGTAAAGCCTAAGCAGCTCATTTCATAGACCTTTTTCTTCAAAGATTAGGCATTCATGTTGTCACAATGAAAAGATAGATGAACAAGAATGTCTCCTAGCCTATGTTAACTTTCAAAGAAGAGACTATGGGAATCCAGGGCCTAGTAAGAATCCACACCTACCACCACCTTCTTAGAGACTAGCACTAAAATATTCATCTCCCTCTTTCCTTTCTCAGAAAGGGAATTATTGAAATTTTCATGATACCACTAAACATGATGTGTCCACCTACATTAAGATGTTTTGATTCACACATATGAATTTATCTAGAGAAGTCCATGTTGTACCTATTGTAGAAGAACCTATAGCATCACAAGATACAAATATCAATTTATTCAAATATCTTCCTTACACTAATTTCTCTAAAGATGTATTCACCTCTCTGGACAAAAAAACTATGCATAATAACTAGAGGACAACATGACAAAGCTAATACTAGTGGCTTGACTACTACACCAAAATAATTGTTGACTAGATGAAAGAAGACATAACCAACATCTTCGAAGGAAAAATAGCTAAAGGTAAGCCACATTGCTTCCCGTGGTCTTGAAGCTAGCTCCTTTGATATGGTGGTATCATACAAAAATAGTAAAATACAAGTTTATCAAGCGGAGTATTTAAAATTATATCCTTTTGAGCTAGATGGAATAGTTAAGTTTGTTAGATGAGAAACTTCTTCTTCACAAAATCATGCCCAGTTCTCACAAGAAGAAAGTATAAAACCTGAAGAGCTTGTGTAAGTTGTGAAAAAACCTCCTGCCTCTACCTCAAGTAGCTCTTTTACTCCACCTGAGTCTTTTTATATTTCCCTTTACATAATGGGCCATAGATCGAGAAATTATATCATTGATTTTGGGGCATCAAAACATCTCATGCCTACCTCAATTGAAAATTACCTAGGGTTATCCATTACTTCCTCATCGGGTAGTTGTTACTCTATGGATGGTTCAGATTTCCTTATCATAGGCTAGATAAAGGATGCTCAAGTTTCCCTCACTACTTTTACCAAGAAAACATTTAAGTTAACTATTCTAGTGGAAGACATCCCTGCCATCTATGCAATGTTAATCAACATAAGCTTTTGTAAAGATCTAGGGGGATAAATTCCAATGGACTGGTCTCATGTGTTGATCCCAATAGATGGAAAGAAATTTCATCTAGACCTTGAGTCTAAGGCCAAATTCTCTATGGTTAAATCAAGAGACCCCAAGGATGATATTGTATTTGTTGATTCAGATATAGGCATATATATGTTTTCATCAAAACCTCTCATTAGTATCAAAGAGGTAAGCTCTAAAATATCAAATGAGATATATAAGTGATGGAATTTTATGGAAATTGTGTTAATGTAGTATTCGGAGCTGGAATAGTATTGTTCCTATAGTGCTTGAAGGAAAGAGATGATTCGCTATTCATTTCTACATCCTTTCTACTACCACACCCTAACTTTTTTGACAACAAATTTCAAGTGGAAGTGGTTTATAGGCCCAGTGTACCTAACAATGTTAAGCATTGGCAAGTTTCAATGATGAAAAGCATAGTTTTTAATTTCTTCAAAATTCCCAAACATTTTCAAACTATTTCTTTGAAGGTAATGGTGTGGATGTGGAGGCCTTTCAAGGTGAGATATAACCCCTATATAAAGGAAAAGAGGTAGAAGTAATCCATTTCAAGGGGAGAAAGATACTCACAGGTTTTGTATCCCTCAAGGGCCTATTCAATAGGGAGGATCTTTATTTAAAAATACAAAGCAAAGCCTCTGAAAGTGGATCCGAATGTGAGAAGGTTAACATAGGAAGTGAAGAAACACCTCATATGGTCAATCTAGGCAAGTGTTTCTCACTAGAAGAAAATGTTTGTTTCACATAACTCTTGAGCTCATATCAAGATGTTTTTTCTTGGAGCTATGAAGACTTGAAAAAGTACAAAGATGAAAAGTTTCAACATAAAATTCCTTTGATGGAAGTGGCTAACATATGTACACATGTATGTTGTCATTTTTGGAAACACTTATCCCTTAGATCATCACAAGGCATCCTAATACTATTTTGGTAATCAATGATGTGAAAAATGCCTAAGTCCACAGTAATTTCCTAGAAGACAGTCTCAGTATTTTGGTCAACAAACATGGTACAAAGAGAGTTAAGATATGAAAAATTATACTTGGGTAGATAGGTGTATGGAGGATACTTAGGAAAGATCACAAGAATTTTAGATGTTATATGACAAAGATATAATTCTTTGAGTGCATGCAAAGACAAGAAACAATGCAACATGAAAAGAAAAGTATAAGTCTTGGCCGACTTATTTTATGATATTTATTGTAGTTGTTAAGGGCCCAATGATATTATAACATGGGAAAATATGCACAATGTAATTTTTATTTTGTAAATGTCTAAGGTCATGGTGAAAGGCCGACCCCAAGGACTATACTCTTAATTGGGTATAAGTATGTAATTCTATTTTGCATTTGGTAAGTGATACAATGCATGCGAAGATGATTAGTGAAGTGCAGGATGAATAGAGAATGATAAAATAAATTCCATGACATCCAGAGGTGAAGTGATCATGTATTTATTATATTATCTTTTATAGTACTAGACAAGAAGTCCAATTTTGTAAGTGGAGTGAGAACAACTTTTCTATACCTCTAACAGGGTTTATTAGTCCTCTAACTAGGACCTTCCTATTGTAATACTCAGCTCCTAATAGAGATAGGACTCCTAATAGGGTATTAATCCTTATACTGTAGATATTTGTGGGTACCATTCCCACCAGGGTTTCCCTTGGCCAAGGTTTCCATGAAAATAGAGTATGGTGTTATGAGTTCTCTTGTGTGTGTGTACATATTGTAGATTATTGTATTAACTTTATTATTTGTTAACTAGTTAGGAAAGAATATTAAATATTGTGATATTGAGTCACACCCCCCCCTTTTAGTATCACTTAATTCTTACAATTGGTATCAAAGCATCAGGTCCTTGGAAGAAAATCCTAATAGCTTAAGGGAGATCCAATTGGATTTTAGCAGTTTAAAGAAGAACTATAAAGAAGTGCTAGAAGATCTTGATTAGGCTAATGCTGATAATGTAGATCTGAAATTCAAGTTAAGAGGGGCAGGTGATTTCATCAAGAAACTCAAGGAGCAGTTCAATCATGAAAGATGTTTAAGGGAAGAACTTTTCAAAATTCAAGATGAACCAAACAAAGAGCAATCTGATTCAAAGAAGGTTGAAAAGATTAAGGAAGAAAATGAAGCACTCAAGGATGAGTATGCAATCTCAAAACTACATCTGATTAAGGAGCTTGATGAAGAAAAAGATAAAAAGAAAAATGAAAGATGATTTACAATTAGTGAAGACAAAGGAAATAAGACTTGAGTTGTAGGTGGAAGAGATGAAAGAAAAATATCAAAAGATTGATAAATACAATATCTTGGTTACTTGTGAGCTTGAAGAAACAAAGGAACACATTAAGAAACTTCATCAAATAGTTTGAAGATTGATGAATAGTCTATCATGTAGAAATCAGTTGGAGGTAAGACTAGAGTTGGATATGTGGAAGACCTATCTCAAAATAAGGATCATGTGGTCATCAATGTCGACTCACCTAAGAAAGATGGATCTAAAGCTGAAGAATCTAAGAAGGAACTGACCAAACCCTCAAATGAAAAGTGTCATGAATGCAATCAGGAAGGACACATGGAGGAAAATTGTAAAGGTACAAGTAGTAATAAACCCTTTTCTAGTTATTTCTTTAATTTGTCTAATTATGGTCATAAAGTGAAGGATTATAGAAAACCATACATGAGATCCAGAAGGCCAAGTTATTCTAATTTGAAAAAGAATGTTGAGAAAGAAGAGGAAACCAATAAGATAGAAGAAACTGTAAAAACAAATGAAAAATAGGGCAGACAACTTGATGCAAACAAACTCAAGGAAAGTGAGCAAGATGCAAAGAGAACTAATGTAAAATCTAAGAGGATTGTTTGATACAAGTGTAATAAATTTGGACACATTGCAAGGTTTTATAAATAGAAAATTGATTATAGTTAGCTCATAACTAGAAGAAAAGTTACATGTTACAGGACTTTTAGACCATTGGAAAGGAAAAGGAAACTCAGTAAAGATAAGAAAACCTTTGAAGAAATGAATGAACAATAGAAAGAGAAGTCAGTCAAGAGTAGAGACCTAAAGGAAAACAATAATGAGCCAAACAAAGGAGAAATGATCAATCAAGAAGACTTAATAGACACTACTTGATCTTTGCATGAGGTCAATGCCTCTTCATTAGCATGAAGGCCCATGCAAAGCTCTATGGGAGAATTAGAATATAAAACCAGTATCTGATAGTGCCCCTAGAATGCAGAATGAAGCAGTCTTAGCTCATGTAGAGTTGTGTATGGTCATTTAGTGACTTCAATTATCATCTCATGGATATATTTTGTTGAATCTATCATCACAGGTGATTTTCATATTACCTTGAAGTTATTAGTTTTATGGTTGCATAGGGTTTTGGTAATTGCAAACTATAAGATGTTATACTTAGAAGTTTTTGGCACTATTTAAATTAAAGAGGAGAAGTGACCTAAGCTTTGGATATATATTTGTGAAGTTCTTGTGAGCTTTTTCATAAATTTTGAAGAAAATCACTAGATTTCACTAGTTGCATACAAGGTATTTGTGAAATCTCATTCTGATCTTACAAAAAAAAATTTATAAACACATAGAGATGGATGCAACTAAGTTATATGATATCAAGGATAGGAAAATGTATGAATCCAAGAAACATCCATATAATTCTATGGAGGATGACCCTATAGGTGCATTCTCAGACACTCCACACAAAGTTCTTTATGTATAGGATATCAAGGATTACATCCATTACAAGTATGAGAACATAGGTTCACTAGAGATACTTAATGAAATAAAGGATATGATTATGATGATGATGAGAAGATTAAACCTTAATTCACCCATTTGGAAAACCTAAACATACTAAATGATGTAGAACACTTCAAGTTTGAAGAAGAAGAATGGATTAAGATTGTGTTGAGAGGATTTCATGACCAATTATTTTGGTTGGGAGGAAATCCTATAATGATCACTATGGATTTGATTCATGCAGTAATAGGGTTACCTACTAGAGGCAAGTTGTTAATCTTTATGAAGAATAACAAGAAGGTAAAAACCCTAATTGGATGCAAATGGAATAGAAGAGACATGACAGTCAGGGATGTATCATAGCAAGAAGTAAGAGTCTTTTCTATGATTATTGGCTATAAAATATAGTATAACAGAAAATTGAACTCAGCTTCTACAGGTTTCATTGACATGGCATATCAAATTATTAAAGAAGGTGAACAATATGATGTGTGTGAGAAATTGAGACAATAATTGATGAAAAAAATTAGAGAAATAAAGAGGAATAGAACATCTACCTAATTTAGGTTTAGATCACTAACGCTTTACATTTTCTTTCACATAACACAAAAGTTTCTTGGATTATACCTATGGAAGAGAAATGTGTCAACAATGAAGTAGATTAGTGAAGTATATAGAAAACAAGATGAAATGTAGACGTACAGAAACCTTTCAAGAATATTCAAGGGATTTCAAAGGAAGATGAATGAGAGGAAAATAATTCCTACAACACTTTTAGAGAAATACAAGAATACCATTTTATTTATGGTAGTGATAGATAAAAATTTCTTTGAGGTTGTAGAGCATAGGACCATTTGGAGATGCCTATGGGATATGATGTTGATAAGAACCTCTTGAAAATTCATATTGAATGTATTCTTGCAACACCTAGGGACCCTAATGTAGAAAGATAGGGAGCATACTCTAAGAAATCCCAATCAGTACAAGAACTCATAAAGAGGAAAAGAGTAAAGAAAGTTGAAACCTTTGTTGACAAAATAGTTGGAGAATAAGGTATAAAAAAGGAAGAGATGAAAAAATTGAGGAATAAGATAGCTGAGTTAAAGGCTGCAAATGATACTTCTGGTAGGAAAATTGAACCTAAGAAGGAAAGACCTTCTACCTCACCTGTACTAGTTGTCATAGTTGAAGAATCCTCTACTACACCTTGTAGGAGAAATCACAGAGTTAGACAAAAATAACAACAAAAAGAAGGAATAATCTAGTTTTGTAAGGATTAGAACTAAAGAAAAGGACACAAAACCACAATAGAAGAAGAAATAAAGTGATTCTCCTCCAAAAAAACCTTTGAAGAAGAAGGAGGCAGAATAGAAGAAGGAAGAAAATAAACCAGAAAATAAGTGGAAGCCAAACCTTCCAATGCTAGAGAAAAGAATACTTGGTGAACGTAAGTTAGTCACAATTGACATATATAATGAAAGACATAATGAAAAATATAAGGTCAACATAGAAGAAATTATGATTAAGTACATTTTGGCTTTCAAGAGGAACCTAATTGAACTAGAAGGTAGTATTCCTAAGGATATATTTGAAAAATTAGAGGCTAGGAAGACAAGAGCCATAAATGAAGATTCTAAGATAAGGAAAGATGCCTTAAGCAGATAAAATCAAGTGATGTTAGTGGAATAAAATCAGAGGCTACTTGAAAATATTAAGCTTGGTTTAAGAACTAAACTAATAATAGTCAAGCTAATGGTTGGAATGTATGATGATGTTATTGTTAAGAAACACATAAGGAAATTGACAAGGTCTTACTACTAGATAGATTTGATGTGAACAAGATGCAACCTATTCCCACTAATCCCAAAGACATCGGAATTAGTAGATCTTCAAAGGAAGAAGATACATAAATTGAATACAGAGCAGAAAAGGTAAGGGAAGAGAAAAAAAATAGATCGATGCAAACCCTTACACCTGATTTCTTTATTGATAATATTAGAATTTATCTGAACCCATCATTAGATGAAAAAGACCCTTTTGAGACATTGGACAAGGTTGCTGACCTTGTTGGAAACCTAAATATAGAGGAATCCAAGAATGAAAATCAAGCCATAAAAGTGGAAGAAAACAAGGAGACTCCTCAGAAGGAGGATATTTCTGATAATACTAAAGCTAAGAAAATAGAGGAAGACAAGGCATCTAAAGAGGAACCTAGAAGTAAGAGACCACTATGGTTTGAAAGGAAAAAACTCTTTTCCTTACCCCACCATTGTTGGAAAGTGGGTCTAGGCCATTTTCATCAAACATTGAAGACATGGAGGTAGATGACTTGATGACATTATCAATTTTGGCCTTTGAGAAGGGAAAAAAAAGGTCAGTAAAAAAAGAAGATAAGACAACCAAGGTAATTTACAAAGAAGTGTCAATTTTGAGAAGGGTTATGACTTCATAACCCAATAGTAGTGGAGGAATATCAACATATCAGTTGGAACTAATTTTTGATAGTTTTGATGCTAGCTTCAAATATCTTAGGAAGTAGAAAAGGGGAAGGTAGTAAAATAAATTGAGGTTAAGATGCTTGTAGAGTTGCAAAAGGACCATAAAGATCATATGAAGACCCTGGAGCTAGCTGAGAAAGAAATAAAGGTATGCTTGAAGGAAGGGAAATAATTTTACAATAGTTGTACTAATTCTTTTAGGCATGTAAATAATATTGTAGATATAATCAAGAAGGAGGAGGATACATTGGCCAAATTGTCAAAGGAAAGTGTAGAAAAGAAAGTTACTAATGTAAATAAGGAGGTTAGACATATTTTTAATAAAATTAGTGTTTTGTAGAGTACTAAATAGGTTTAGTGAGCTTAGGAACTACTTATTCCTAAGATTTCTATTTTGGAGACTACTTCAGTAGGCTTGGAGCTAGGTCTCAAGTCTAACATAGGTTTCACTCCAGTTGATGTGTGAAGTGTAGAGATAGATGCACACACAATAAATAAGATTCTACATGTTGCAGAGACAATCAAGAATAATTGGGAAGCAGAGCTTTAAGCCCTAAAGGTGAACTTTAGAGATGTACTTCAGACTGTAAGTACATAGTTTTGAAATCACAATTTTGGTTGTAAATAAAGTTTTTGGCACCTTTGTCATTGATTTCAAAAGGGCAGTTTAGGAAAATAAAAGGAGTCAATCAGTTTTTGAATTTTTGGAGTTTGGGTTGATGTTCTACACTTCATCATTTTTCACTAAGTGTTCCATCAATGCCAAATGACAAATTGTTGGCAAGTGGATAACATATGTGCACATGGATGTTTTCATTATTAGAAAAACTTATCCCTCAAATAATCACAAGGAATGGACTGCTACTATTTTGGTAATCAATGATGTGAAAAATGCCTAAGTCCACAGTCAATTCCTGGGAGATAATCTTAGTATTTTGGCCAGCGAACATGGTACAAAGAGAGTTAAGTTATGCGAGGTTATATTTGGGTAGACAAATGTATGGAGGATACTCAAGAAAGATCACAAGCATTTTGGATATGAGATGATAGAGATACAATTCTCTGAGTGCATGCGAAAATAGGAAATAGTGCAACATGGAAAGCGAAGAAGTATAAGTCTTGTCTAGCTTATGTTATGATATTTATTGTATTTTTTAAGGGCCCAATGATATTGTAACATGGGAAAATCCAAACAATGTGATTTTTATTTTGTAAATATCTTAGGTCATGATGACAGGCTGACCCCAAGGACTATACTATTAATCAGGTATAAGTATGTAATGCTATTTTGTATTTGGTAAGTGATATAGTGCATGCAAAGATGATCAACAAAGTGTAGGCTGAGTAGAGAGTAAGAACATATATTGCATGACATGCGGAGGTGAATTTCTCATGTATTTATTATATTATCTTTCATAGTACTAGACAAGAAGTCCAATTTTGTATACCTCTAACAAGATTTATCAGTCCTCTAACAAGGACCTTCCTATTGTAATAATCAGCTCCTAATAGGGATAGGACTCCTAATAGAGTCTCAGTAGTTATAGTGCAGATATTTGTGGTTACCATTCCCACTGGGGTTTTCCCTAGCTAGGATTTCCTTGAAACCAAAATATGGTGTTATGAGTTCTATTGTGTGTGTGTACCTATTGTGGATTATTGTATTAAATTTATTATTTGTCAATTAGTTAAGAAAGAATATAAACTTTTGTGATACCGATTCACCCCCCTCTTAGTATCACTTAATCATATGAATGAAATAGGGTCCTTGCCCCCCAAGTGAGGAGACAAGGAAAATGACTATTATGCTTCTCCCAAAGTATCACAATGAACTCACATAGTGAGGATCAACATAATAGAATTGTAAATGTATTAGGTAGAATGATCATGAAAAATATGTCATTCATCATTGCAATTTATTTAAATTATACCACAATCAATGAATTCTTCAAATTTACACTTCAAATAATGACATTCACTAGTCTTGTGGCCATGATTTTGATGAAACATACAAATTGAAGAATTAACTTGTCTATGTTTTCTATTTTGTGCTTTACTTTCAAAGGAAGAGTAATTAGGTTGGCCTTAAGAAGCTCAAGAAAAATTGAATCTTTTTGTGATGAGAAATTAGGAGGATGATGTATAGTGTAATTAGTCAAATGAGAAGGTGGGAGACCTAAAGGTTCTTTTGAAAAATATTGCTTATTAGGGAGGCTTGATTTATGAAAAATGTAAGATTCTCCTTTAGGTGGAAGCGGATTGAAATTTAGAGAAGACAAATCATAATCCACATCTTTATTAATTTCATTAAGCTTTAAAGATTCCTTAGGAAGAGTCTCAGGGGTTTTATCCAATACTTTTAAGGTATGTCTAGGAGAAGGACAAACATAGCTCATCCAGGAGTCATCTATAGAAGGAATGTCATTAAAATTCATGGGGAATGGTTTATCATAAGGATAAATAATCATGTCATCAACCTCTTGTACCAAATGATCCTTATAAGGAAGAAACATTAGAGAATAAATATCATTTTTATTATTGAAGGCCTCATTGGAAAGAGGGAGATCTTTACAAGGAATTGTGGTAATCACAATGTCCTTAGGATTGGGATAAATTTTGGGAGTTTTAACATTATAGAAAGGAAGAACTAGATTCTCATCATATGCATGAAATGGAATATCTTGAAGTTCTTGAAGAAAACTTGAAATTGAACTAGCAAATGAAGATAAAAATTCCATTGAAGATAAAATCAAATAACTATAAATGAAATATTTTTGTGTTTATGTATTGTTTTAGATAAAATAAAATGCAATCTAAGAATGAACTAGTTCTAAGATGCATTTATGTTTGTAATTTTCACAATGCAATTCCAAGATGAAAATGCAATGCATACAATGTACTCTAACATCAAAAAGAACGAAACATCATACGTCAAGTTCACCAAAATGTATAGGGGAAAATGAGATTCTATACTATTACACAAGAAGGGAAAATAGAAAGAGTCTATCACCAAAGGATACTGATGCAGGAGCATCCTGGGTGTAAGAGCAATCTTGCATCACCCAAAAATATTTCTGGTTTCTTTTCAATAAGGGCTATCTTATGTAGAGTTTCTATTTATGGAAACTTACTATTTTTAGTAAGTTGGTCATATGATCTCAAAATGTTCTAATTTCATAGGTGGAGGTTCATCTTAGTCATACTAGCCTAACAGTTGAGTTTCATTGCCATATCATCTGTATCAGTGAAGTTATTGAGATTTTTGGGTACAAAATATTTAAGATCAATTTTGAAGGCCTTAGAGGCTCTGGATCATGATTGACCCCAGCTGATTAGAGCTTGCATGAGTTAGGCTCTGTAGATCTCGTCCTGACATTTCCAAAAAGTGGCTATAATAAAAAATGGAGCTACAGTTAAAAAGTTATGGCATCTGAAAGTTGGGCTACCTAAAAACATATTTTGTAATTATTTTGAGCTGACCCTATATAAAAAGAAATGAAAATAAATTAATTTTTACGAAAGTCAGCCTTAAGGGCTAAATTTCTAGAACATTCTCAGGTGGTGGAAATTTCCTATATAAGAAAGGTTTGTAGTATTGTCTAGGGTAGTTCTGGATAGTAGATCTGGGTAATGATTCGAGGCTTTGTCCTATAGAATATTGTAAAGGAAAATGCCCATGTGGCTTTGCATATTATAATTCTAAAATTTATAATTCCACATTTGTGGAGATAATAAAAAGCCCATTTTTTGTTCTTGCAAATTGTCATTATTTCTTTGTTTCTATTATGTGCTTGTGGCATTAAGGGGAGCACCCTTCATCAAGTGGTATCAGAACAGGAGTTCCTAAGTGTGTAAATAGATCGCTGACTATGAGGCAGTTTACACCAGGACCGTGGTTAGGATTTCAGTGAGCAGTGTGAAAATGCCTCCATGAAGGGAACATGGTGGAAGAGCTGGTGGTGTGACACCTGAAGTTAGAGCACTCCAAAGACAAGTGTGAGCATTATAAGAAGAGATTCACAAAGGAATGAATCTTAATGTCAAAGACAAAAGCAAGAATGAAGTCGAAGGAGGAAATTTTGATCAAGAAGTAGAAGGCGAAATTATGAACCAAGAGGAAGAAAGACTTCTTTAGGCCATTTCCAAGATCAGGAAAAGACATAAGATTGAGGTTCTTGCATTTTCAAGAAATCTTAACCCAGAGGAGTTGATCGACTAGATTAATGAATTAGAAGAACATTTTGACTATGAAGACATTGAGGATCCTGATCGGGTCAATTTTGTGAAGGGCAAACTGAAGGGTCATGCAAAGATCTGGTGGCAAGATATTCAATTAGAGCGAAATAGAAGAGGAAAGGATAAAATCACAAGATGGGATTGGATGGTGGATAAATTGAAGTGACAGTTCATTCCTGTTGATTATGATCTTGACCTACTAAATAAAATGCAAAGTTTGAAGCAAGCAGGAAGATCTGTTTAGGAGTATACAGAGGAATTCTATCAAATCCTCATCAAAACAGGCCATGTGGAAGATGGTAAGGAGAAAATTTCTTGTTATCTTAATGGGTTGAGGCCGAGCATTCAAGAGGAGTTTAATTTGGTTTGAATGAGAAGTATTGAAGAGGCATACCAATTTTCCCTAAAAGTAGAGGAAAAGCTTAACAAGAAGTTTGAGAGCAGAACAAACAGAAGAGGTCGTGGTGGAAGATCTAGTGGACAGAAGGATGAGGCTAGTAGCAGTCAAAATCAGAGAGGAAACAATTTTAATCATTTTCATGATCATAATAATAGATATCAGAGAGGAAGAGGAAGAGGACAAGGTTCAGGAAGAGGAGGCTTTCATGGAACATGTTTTCACTTTGGAGAAGAAGGTCATAGGGCATATGAATGTCCTCAATGCCAAGGAAGGACAGATAGGAGAACTAAAGGCTAGGCTAGAGTTTCACATGTAGATGAAGATGTCAGATCATCACATTCTGAAGATGCTAAAAGAGGAGAGACACTAATTAATAGAAGAGTCTTGCTGAGTGGTGAGAATGAACCTAAGTAAAGGAAGAGCTTATTCCACACTAGATGCAAGAAGATAAGTGTTGTGATGTGATTATCAATAGCGGAAGCACTGACAATCTAGTGTTAGAAGAGATGGTGAAAAATTTGAAGCTCAAGAGACAGAAACACCCACATCCATACCAGATTGCCTGGGTGCCGGATGACCACAAGGTCATGGTCAATGAATAGTGCCTAGTGAAGTTCAAGATTGACAGATACCATGATGAGGTACTATGTGATATCATACCAGAGAAAGTGCAGGCTATCCTTGAATGGCCTACTCCAAGGAGTGCTACTAAGGTATGATCTTTCCATGGTTTGCTAGCTTTTACAAAAAGTTTATCAAAAAATTTGGTAGTATTTGTGGACCCTTGACTGAAAAAATGAGAAGAGATAGAAAAGAGTTTAAATGGACTAATGGGGCAAATAAGAGTTTTAAATTGTTGAAATAGAAAGTTACAGAACAACCTTTTCTATCACTTCTAGATTATAATAAGGTGTTTCAAGTAGACTGTGATGCTAGTGGTATAGCAATAGGAGCTGTTATGAGCCAAGAAGGTAAACCTGTTGTTTATTTTAGTGAGAAGTTAAATGATGCCAAGAAAAAATATTTTGTTTATGATCAGAAATTTTATGCTATAGTTCAAGCATTAAAGAAGTGGAGACACTATCTTCTTCCTAGGGAGTTTGTTTTATATATTGATCATCAAGCTTTGCAATATTTGAATAGTCAAGGAAAGTTGAATCAAAGGCATTTGAAATGGGTTGAGTTTTTGTCAAGTTATACATTTGTTTCAAAACACAGGAGTGGAAAGTCCAATAGGGTTACAAATGCACTTAGCATAAGGCAACTATTGTTGACAGAGATGCAGATTGAGGTGGTTGGGTTCAAGGAACTCAAAAATTTGTATCCAAAGAATCCTGATTTTGGAGAAGCTTGGAAAGCTTGTATAGAACTTGTTACTCTAGATAGAACCAAGTGGTTGGATTTCATCATCTAGGATAGTATGCTATTTAGAGGGAGTCAATTGTGCATTCCATGAAGTTATGTGAGGGAGAATCTCATCAAGGAGAAGGATAGTGAAGGATTGGCTGGACATTTTGGTCATGATAAAACCTTTTCTTTGGCTAGTGAGAATTATTATTAGCCATAGTTGCAGCAAGATGTCAAGAAGTTTATATAGAGTTGCAAACTATGTCAGACGGAAAAGGGAGTAAAGCAGAATATAGGGTTGTATCAGCCATTACCTATACCAAAGAAGCCTTGGGAGGATATCAGTATGGATTTTTTTCTTGGTTTACCAAGGACTCAATGGGGACATGATTCAATTTTTGTGGTGGTTGATAGACTTTTAAAGATGTCACATTTCATTCCCTATAAGAAGATTAATGATGTTGTTCATGTAGCAAAAAAAAATTTCAAAGAAGTGGTGAGACTACATGGTTTGCCAAAAAGTATAGTTTTAGATTGGGACACTAAGTTTGTTGGATATTTTTGGCACACATTATAGAAGAAGTTAAAGACAAATGTGAAGTTCAGTTCATCGCATCATCTATAGACAAATGGATAGATAGAGGTGGTGAATAAGAGTTTGGGAAATTTGTTGAGATGTTTGGTTGGAGATAAGCCAACAGGATGGGATTTGATTTTACCATAGGAAGAATTTGCATATAATAATTTTGTCAACAGGAGCACTGGAAAATCACCATTCCAGATTGTATATGGAAGTAGTCCCAGAAATGCATCTGAGTTGAGGAAGATAGATAAAGGAGAAATAAGTAGTGATGAAGCTAAGGATTTTGCAGAACATCCATGAGGAGATGAGGAAGTACATTACGAAGATCAATATGTAGTATAAGGCTAAGGAAGATGAGAAAAGAAAGCACAAAGAATTTCAAGTTGGAGATGAAGTCATGGTTCATTTACAGAAGGAGCGATTTCCAATTGGTACATATAGCAAGTTGAAAATGAAGAAGTTTGGGCCATGTAAGATACTGAAAAAGCATGATTCGGGAAATGCCTATGAGGTAGAATTGCCTACTGAGCTGAATATTTCACCAGTGTTTAACATTTCAAATTTGACAGAGTATCATAAAGGAGGTGTTGAAGATGAGATCACAAAGGCACAGTGGAGTATTCTAGCAACTACTTCAGCTACCAAAGAGATTGAAGATATACTGAATAGTCATGTTGGTATAAGCACAAGGAACATGACATATGAAGAATATCTGGTCAAATGGAAAGGATGACCTGTTGAATATTTATCATGGCTAACAAGAGAGGAGGTTAATTATCTCCTCTTCACACCTGAGTCATGACAGGGTCACTTCTCAAATTACCCCAAGTGTCTTCAACGCAGGAGCATCCTGGGTGTAAGTGCAATCTTGTGTCACCCAAAAATATTTATGTTTTCTTTTCAATAAGGGCTATCTTATGTAGAGCTCCTATTTATGGAAACTTACTATTTTTAGTAAGTTAGTCATATGATCTCGGAATGTTTTGATTTAATAGGTGGAGGTTCATCTTAGTCATACCAGCCTACCAATTGAGTTTCATTGCCATATCATTTGTATCAGTGAAGTTATTGAGGTTTTTGGGTACAAAATCTTTGAGCTCAATTTTGAAGACCTTAGAGGCTCTGGATCGCAATCGACCCCTGGTTGGCTGGAGCTTGCATAAGTCAAGCACTGTAGATCTTGTCCTGGCATTTCTGAAAAGTGGTTATAATAGAAAAAAGGAGCTACGGTTAAAAAGTTATGGCCTCAGGATATTAGGCTACCTAAAAACATATTTTGTAATTATTTTGAGTAGACCCTATGTACAAAGAAATGAAAATAAATTAATTCTTAGGGAAGTCGGCCTTAAGGGCTAAATTTCTGGAACCTTCTTCTGTGGTGGAAATTGCCTATATAAGAAAGGTTCGTAGTGTTGTCTAGGGTAGTTCTAGGTAGTAGATGTAGGTAATGATTCGAGGCTTTTCCCTATAGAATATTGTAAAGAAAAATGTCAATGTGGCTTTGCATATTGTAATTTTAAAATTTGTAATTCCACATTTGTGGAGATAATAAGAAGCTCATTTTCTGTTCTTGCAAATTGTTGTTATTTCTCTATTTCTATTATGTGTTTGTGGCATTAAGGGGAGCACCCTTCATCAGATACCCGATTAACACAAAGAGGAAGTGCTAATGTGTAACCTTCACAAAGGGGATGCTTACTTGGATTAACTTCTTCCCTTCCCTACAAGATGGGATTGAAACTAGAATGAAAAGGAAATCTATGAAAAGAAAGTGATGAAATCAAGAAATGAAGCCAACTCAACTTCAAAATACAAACTTGAGAATGTGCAAGAAGACTATATCAGAATCTGAAACAAATCAATATTTAGGAACAGAAAACTAAGATCTGCAAAACCTAGAAATCTGAAAGCCTTAGGACTAGGTTGATCTAAAGGGGCTATGACAACTTGGAGGAAAATCCACCTAGGGCTAGGCTGAAATCTACCTCCCCTTGATCTACAAGTTTTCCCAAGATCTGGATATGTAATAGAAACCTATTTCTAAAGTTCTAAATCTGAATCTACACCTATAACTTACGCCTACACAAGGGAAAATGGTTTTTTTTTGGAGAGGGGCTTGCCTTGGTCAAGCCCCAATTTAGGAATTAACCTTAACTTAAAATTGAAACAATGAAAGAGAATGCTAGCAAGTAGTAGAAGTAGATCTAACAATGAAGTATATTATATCAATGAATATTCAATTGTGTTTAAGATATAATCAATTATGATGATGCAATAGCCTTGACTCAACACCAAAAACCTAGAAAGGAAATCAATGAAAATAAAAACCTCGTGTATGCATGTGCTTGCAATTTTCCTTGAAGAAGGATGTATATCTTGAAGGTACGAATATGGATCTTCTCTACTTGATGGCCAACTCTACTATCTCCTTGAAGAAAGAATCTAATTCTAAAGGAAATAATAAATGAATGATATAGACCTTGAATGCCTTGAAAAATATCCTTACGGTGCTTGAACACTTGATTGCTTGAATGTTGGATCTCTAATGGATGCCTTGAATGACTACAAGAATAACTTCAATGATTGGATATAGATTGTTCTCAATTGATGGATAAATTGGATTGACTTGGATTGATAACTTGGATTCTCAAATAAAGTGAGTAGACCTCCTTTCATACTAATTTTGTGACCGAAAATTGAAAAGGGTCAACTACACAAGGTGGGAAAAGAATTTTGAACCCCAAAATCATCTCTAGATATCGAATCATTCCATCTTGGGGGGAGCAACCTCGACCTCAATCTAGGGGCTAGGCTGACCTTCGCCTACACCCAAGAGGTTAGGCTCACCTTGGCCTACCCTCAAGTGGTTTTACCATGGGATTTTGTGCCTGGGGTCTCAGGGAAAGAGAAAACACAAGCAAAAATGGATAGAAAATAAGGATACAAGAAGCACAAAGGCAAAAGGGGACATCCAATCATTATGAAGACATTAAAAAGGGCCCAAGACATCTCACTAAGGAGTGATAAAAGGTCTTATCTTAAGTGCTTCCATTTTAAAATAATATAGTTTTATATCACATTTACCAAAATATAAGTAAATTCAAGAACTATTGAAACACCACAACCAAGTCCATGGCTTGATCAAATAAAAACTCTTGAGCCAACCGATAGATAAGATCTAGTAAAACTTGTCTAGAATGAGATATAACTATTATACTAAAAACTTATGATGAACTACAAGAATGTTTAGGTAGTAGGGATGCCTGGAAGAACTCTATACCACAACAAGTAACCAAAAATCCATTCATCTACAATCACTAAAACATTCATATGTACCAAGACATATATTCCAATAGTAGGAACAAGTACACCCAACACCATACTCTAAAAATTGCACATACTGAACATTTTTTTCATGCAACTAAAACCCAGACATTTCACCGACAACCAACAGACATAAATATACAACCAAAATAAGGTTTTGACATCAATGACAAAAATACCAGCATCACCCAATGTGTTTAACACTTTTGACATCAATGAAAAACATGTCAAAGCCAACAATTCGTGATGTAGGTTTCCAACAGCCTAAAAGAGTGGTCAAACTACTCCACCCAATTTTGTGATTCATCAAAAAAATTCCTACACGACATGTCTGATGTAGGAGCATTTAGGTCCATAGGAAATCTCAAGTCACCAAATAAATGTTATTTACATTTTCTATTAAGGTTAAGTGATTAAAACTAAATAAAAGAATTTATAGGTCTCCAAGTACCTAAGGAATTGTCCTTGAAATGACATAATAGGTTGCAAATATTGAATATTTGTGGCCTGTCTATAACGGAAATTTTATTTTTCAATAAGAGGTACCTTTTTCTATCATTTATAAAGCTAAAATTATATAAATACACTTCTTGAAATGGGAATAAGGAAGGGGAAGAGTCATGGGCTCATATTTATTGAATGGTTAAATAAAAATAAGAAAAGACACCCTTTTAGTAATCCACTTGGAAAAATTGGAAAGACGTATCTTTAGGTGGCCTCTTGGGAAAGTTGAAAGGTCGTCTATTGCTATGTGTTACTTTTATTGATAGCCCTATGTTGTTCATCAAGAGGGGGAGTAGAATTTCCAGGAGACACTAGGATTCTATAAAATAGAAGCTTGTGCTAGAGGTTATTCATTTGGAGTTGAGTTCTCCTCTTCATATATAAAGAGGAGTAGAAAGGAGTGTAGAAGAATTATTTTTAGCTTCATTTTCAAATTTGTAAAGCCTAAGTGACTAATATTTTTTAATTAAAGAATGTGTATTTCATTTTATTAATATGGGAATTTTCATATCTTTAAAAAATAGAAGGGAAATTATTTATTGCAAATTTATGATTTATTCTCTTTGTTATTCGTGTGGGGGACTTCCCTAACGCACTCAAAACACATGCTCTTTGAAAAAATAATAGAACTTAAGAAAGAGGCATGGATATTATAATGTCCATAATCACCTAAGTTCTTGCCAAAGAAATCATGGCAAGGAAGCCATAGGCCAAAAAAATGATCACTGATGCCACTTGTCCATGTGTCAAAATATCCCCAGTTTGCACTTTGTAGAATGAAAGTTTCCCAAGTTGAAAGGCTGAAGTAGATTCAAATCTATCAAAGGAGTTGTAGAAAGTAGATAAAGAAGATCACTGCCATTGTTACAAGGATACTCAACCAACAAGAAGGGAGATCAATGAGATCATAAATCACTATTTACAGGAAACTAGTTTGAACCACCAATATAAAGTCATGTGAGCAAGTTGGATCCAAAGCTTAGAAAAAGCTTGAAGAATGCTTATCTATCTTGTTTCTTTTTAATGTACAGAAGAGTAAACATCTTCTGACATGCGTTGAACTAAAATCACTGAGCTTCCATAAAAGGATTTCTCCCTTAACACAAATTATTATTATAATTTATGTAGCATCCATAAGCTTTAAATTCTTAGTTAGGTAACACTCATAAGCTTTGAAGAATAACTTACAGCATCTGGAGTTTGTCCAATTCTCCAATGTATTCGGGAATTTGTCCAGAGATATTATTATTTCTTAAAAATCTGCCAAAGATAGCCAAGAGCATTGTAGAGTAAGGGAAACAAGTAAAAAGGAAAAAATATCAAATTCAGAAACAAATTCACATCCAGTATTTCAGCATCATGATCATATTAAGGTACACATAAGAAACGCATTATCTTTTCACTCACAATGTTTCAAGATTCTTTAGATTTGGTAAGAATTGAAGGGATGTGCCACCATTAGGTAAATCGCATATTATGCTGCTTAAGGAGAATGAAAACATGTCATCTTAGATTCACTACCTATGAAAAAAAGTCAAAAAAAAAAACCTGTGATAAAGCAACTAAAGCAAAACTAGGATGATAGAAAAAGAACGGTTTTCTTTTGCGATTCTTTTTAAGTCACATCCAAAAGTAGCTTTTGCATTGAGAAATAAGTAGACAAGATGAAAGGGTGCTTTATGCTTACAGACTAGTCAATTTAGTCAAATTTGATAGGGTTGAAGGAATTGGCCCTTCAAAAGAAGTCCCTTCTAGTCTCCTGCAATTAGAAGCACATTATACACACGGAAAAAGGAAAAAGAAACATGTGTATACAATTATAAAGAAATACATGCAATAGTTCGAGAATCAGTAATCTTACAAGTCCTCGAGTTGGGTCCAGTTTCCAACAAGATCCGGAAGTTTTCCGGTGAAGTTGTTGCTAGATGCCCGACTGCACAGAAAAGCATGAGTGATTTTGTAAGCACATTTGAAAACTCCAGAACTTGAATGCAACAGAGAATGCAGAGTATATAGAGTTAAGCTACTTACAATATTTTCAGCTTCTTTAAATTGGAAAACGTTGTAGGTATTGTTCCACTGATTTGATTGCTTCCGATATATCTGCCATGGAAAGATAACTTATCATTTTATTATTGACTCAGATATGATGAAAATTCTATATTGAAATACATATCAAGGATACAATCATCAACAATCCACATGACTTCAGATGGCATTTGGTGCAGCCGTATATATGTGCTAGGGCTCTTTTACCAACCATTATATACAGGACCACAATGTCACGGTATTAATTGTAATATCTCCGGTACAGAATTAAACACAACTTAAAATATTGAGAAACCATAAATTACATGACAAGGAAGATTTACTACTACTAATTTTGGTAGATGCCAAAGGGGGTGAGAAGTGTCGAATAAGATAAAATCAAATCAACTATAAAGACATGTTGATAAGAAATTATTTAAACCCTTCTAATTATTGGCTAGCGGGTGCTCGCGAGAAATGAAAAGAAAATACTGTATTGGATCACCAAGCCGCTCTCGTTGGCCGTAAATTTTCAAATTTGCTGACCATGACCATGAAGGTTTTGGTTCCTTCCAAGGCTTCATACCTAAAGATTCAAAAGCTCCTCAAAAGACTTTCTCTGAGCCTCGGGCGATGGGCATCATAGCTTCTGCGGAGTCGGTTGGAGCCCTCCACTCTACCGCCCACGATTAATTCTACATCTAAATTTGATCAATAATGCACTTTACATTAAGTATGTATTCCTCTATGAATTAAATATGTATTCTTCTATAAACTAATAGATTGGGTCTATGTTCAGCAGAGCTCATTTTTATGAGTTTTTCGGTTTCCTGATCAATAATTTCCTTCATGGTATAAAAGCTCATTGCTATGGGTTTCTCTTCTGTCCATGATTTCTTTCATGGTATCAGAGCCCAAGGTTAAGATTAGAGTGTGCCAGACTGTAAGCAGTTCTTTAGTTTGTCGTATATTATCAGCTGTGACAGAGTGTAGGAGCTTTCCATAGATGTGACCGATGGATCTGTTGTGGGTGTATGATATAGGATATGTGATTTTGGTAGAGTCCAAGATACTGCTGTGAAATGGGTGCATTTTAATAGCTGCCTAGATCTGCTCTGCTTTGTCTCACTTTGGGCTGCCCCATTTACAAGAAAAGTGATCTACAATGGTTTTTGACAGTTGAGGACTGCGTTAATTTTAGTATTCTCCATTTCTATTTATAGTGCAGTTTGTCCTCCATAGTCCCGATGATTAAATGACCAATTTGACCATAAAACTTTCTATCACCTTTGTTAAAAGACACTAAAGAATGTAGTGTACTTGAATTGTTATAAGAGGTGCGTGTTCGGTTGTACTCAACATTCCAAAGTTTTTTAGTTTAATATATTGATGAATCACGTATCTGAAAAGGATTCTTATAGAAATAGAAAGTACAACATCTAGGTACCCATGTATCTCGGTAGATGAATTTCTTTTTATATGGACTCAATAATCATGTTGATGTAGTTAAAAGCCCAAAGTGATTATGGTTTCCTAGTTGTGATAGTTTGTGATCATTGAAACCATATGCATCTTGAGTTTGGCAGAGTGAAATCACTTGTTGAGAGGTTTGTGGTAAACAAAAACCACTTGTGTAAGGTTTGTGGTTAGCCGAAACCGCTTGACTAAAAAGTTTGTGATAATCTTGAAACCATTTGTATGTGTGAGGTTTGTGGTAAGTTGAAACCACTTGAGTGTAGACTTTGTGGTGAGATTGAAATTGCTTCACAATTGCATTGGTTAAGGGTGAGCCATGGAAACCCAACGTGATCATGATGAGGGGAAGAAGTATGAGAGATTGAATTTGATAAATGATTGTAAATGGGTACTTGACAAGGCTTTAGGCTAGGACCCATCTTTGTAGATTATGACTCAAGATATATGAAAATAATTAGCATAATTAATTTATGGGGGGATATTAGAAGGCATAAATTAATTCTGGTATATGTAGACAAGTTGGTAACATAGACAAGCACCACCCAACCACCAAGCCACCCAATACAATTAGCCACCTAGGTGTCCACTCCACTATCGATCATTAATTCTATAGCTAACTTTGATCAATAGTAGACTTGGCATTAAATATGTATTCCTCTATAAATTAATAAGTTGGGCATGTGTTTAGCAGAGCTCATTTTTATGAGTTTCTCCTGATCTAGGTTTCTATTCAACCATTGCATTGGCACCTATTAGAAAAAATCAGAAATGGAAATGACAAAGGAAACATAATATTTAAAAGTTGCATATAAAATATATATAAGAAAGCAAAAGGAAATGAGCTTTTATAGTCTATAATATCAGTCATATATTCTTAGGTCTACAAATGAGACATACATACCTTACCTCCATTAGGATTTGAACTAGGCCAACTCAAATTCTTAAAAAAAAAAAGAATTGAACTACAACATTTCAAAACATTTCTTTAACAGAAAAAAGGTCACATCTTCTAGACAATTAAAAGCTAAAGAAAACTTTTTTTAAAAATGACAGAACTAATTATAAACTATAAAAAGCTCCCAAGAAATTGCATAAATTTTCTTCGCCAATTTTTTTGAAAAATACA
Organism: Chamaecyparis obtusa; assembly: GCA_027943335.1. Lineage (NCBI taxonomy): Eukaryota > Viridiplantae > Streptophyta > Pinopsida > Cupressales > Cupressaceae > Chamaecyparis > Chamaecyparis obtusa. The sequence continues at coordinate 682,519 of BSBK01002893.1, read as the reverse complement.
AATGGTTCAGTAGGCTTAGAAATAGTTGTTAAGAAATAGAAACCTTGTTTTGCTCATTAAAATATGTGACAAAGCCTTGTCATTAGGTTTTTAACAACATAGATCAACACCAACATTCCTCATGGTTCCCTAGACCCTTACTACATGAAGGATTCAATCCATATTCAAGGCACTTCTATTATCAAAATTATCTAGAAAGATCAAGAATCCCTCAATCCCTAACTTCCCTAGGTGGAAAATGATTTATGCAGTGGCTAATCTATTAACCAATATTTCATTTGGTGGTTTCATCTTTTTAGTTCTTAGGAGAGGTTGTTAGCTCTCTTATCTTGAACTCGATCTCCAAAGGTTTTTAAATGAAGAGCTAGAATATTGCTATATTTTAAGCATAATGCCACCAAGCATTTCCTTCCTTAGCCATATCTTAAAGTTAAAATCCAAGCTTTCAAACTAGCATCAAGAAACATACTAGACAGTTATTGATTCTATCATCTAGTAGCCATTGCACAAAGTGTGTGTTCATTATTTTAGACTTTGGTGGAAGGAATAGAAGTGGTTTGCCAACACTCCTTTCTGAGTTATAGGACTTACAAAGGGCATTCTTAGCTATTTCCATAGTTACATGTGGTTAACCAACTTAATCTTTGTTGGAAATTACAATCATCCTATCAATAGGGAGAAAGAATTTTCAAGAGATTTGGGCTACTCGTCTTGAATTTAATTTAGCTCACTTTTCTTGGTGCTTGATTTGTCAAGGTCTTCCCGTGGGTATTCCCACTCTAAATTGTCCTTTCTATCCAAAAAATGGAGCCTCTCAAGCACCTCTTCTAGTTTTCTCCTTGAGATCAAGAAGTCTAGAACTTGATTCATTATTTTTTCAAGCCTTTTAGGCTTTCCCTTTTCTCTTAGCATATGGTACTTCTTAGGGATTGACCTTGCCTTCCTCACAAGTTTTCTCAAATACAACACACTTATAGGTTGGGAATATGTTTTAATAATTTGAAGCATGAGATTTTATAGTTAATCACAATGCTATTGACAAATATTTTACTTGTACTCTTAACCAGAGATTTATTCTAATGTTCTTAAGTATATCTAGGTGCAAGCTAGTGAAGTTGCACTTCAGGTTTCTCATCTTTAGGAGTTGTTAGAACACTAGGGAAATTACATTTGCATTGTCTCTCAAGTTTTCCCCAATTCTACATCCCCTCAAGGGTGTTAGTGTAGGCATAGCCTCTCTTCTCATTGGAATAGTTGTGGAGATTGTGGATCTCATTTATGTGCTCCTATGCCTCAAAATACAAGGGAATTTTCTAATTATGGAGGACATGGTCTCAACCTTCTTACTCGCTCTCCCCTATGACCACTTTTAAAAATATTGACACTAGGAAGTATCCTTCTGTGCCACTTGGCATGTCAAAAATTCCCACTCAAAATCCTAAAGATAAGGATCTTATTGGCTTAGAGCCAGTTAATGAATCTACACTTCATAAAGTTAGGGAAAAATATAATGATAATGATTTTCCTTAGCCTAGCATAAAAATTATTTCTTAGTGTTTGTTTTCTTCATAAGACTCGACCCTTATGCTAAACTTGTGGGTGTTCCTTTTACCACTCTTTTTTGTGTGAATATTGTACTATTTTCTTTTTTATTATCGCAAGTTTAAATAAGATATATTCATAAAAAATATTGATATTTTGTAGCTTCAGTCAGATAAAAACTATGAGTTAATACTAGTGAAGATATGTATGTATATATTTAGTATATATGAGATGTTTATATGTGTGTGTGTGTGTGTGTACATACATACATACATACATACATACATGCATATATATATATATATATATATATATATATATATATATATATTAAATATATATATATATATATATATATATATATATATATATATATATATATTATATATACTATATATATATATATATATATATATATATATATATATATATATATATATATATATATATAAATATATATATATATATATATATATATATATATATATATATATATATATATATAGATATATATATATATCTATTATATATATATATATATCTATATATATATTATATATATAGATATATATATATATAGATATATATATATATATCTATATATATATATATATATATATAGAATAGTATTATATATATATATAGATATAATATATATATATATATATATATAGATATATATTTATATATCTATATATATATATCTATATATATATATTATATATAGATATCTGTGTGTGTGTGTGTAAATATTAGAGAAATCAATATAATACTTAAGAGATATTTATACATATATGTATAATCATAATTGTTAGTATATTAATTACATATTAATGAATAGACATGTCTCATGAAGGGACATGTCTCTTCCTTCTTGACTCATTCTCAATATAAACGCAAGAGATTGTTGCATTTGGAAAAGACATACAATAAGATAGTGCTATTACATTTACAATGATCCTAAAACTTTAACATGGTATCAGAGCCAAATTGCAAATGTAAGAGAGTAGCTTGTTGATGGTGAATGTGTGATTGTCTCAGAAAATACAGTCTCGGTACGAGGACCATATCTCACAAATGCACTATTAGATTTGCTAAATTTTGGATATGTTTTTGAAAACCAAATTTATAAGACTCTCACTAAAGTGATTGGAAAGATAATATCTGGTTCAAAAGTTATGACTGAATGTCTATGGGTCTATGAAAAAGAAAAATATGTAAAAGGGTGAGGTTCCTTCTTTAAAAGCCTAACTTCTTGAAGGAAGATCTAATAAGATTGAAGGTAGTGATAGTGTATAGAACCTTTGGATATTCAAGATAGGTCATGTGAAGAATTCTAATAATGTTAGAGAAGTATGACATCATTCTATGAATTTGTATGATATTTTCTATATTGGCTCAACTTTCAAAAGGAAATACTTGAAATTTATAAAAAGATAAGTATTCCATGTTTTATTAATGCACATAACTTTTTTTAAAGTTTGAAAATTATGTTATATTATTGGTTAGTAAAATATTGTATGCTTCTATCATTGGTATTTTCAGTCGAGATAGTTTAGTGAGCTATTTATAATCTCTCTCTCACATACATTTAGGATGGAAGCACAAGAAAATTGCATTCAAGGGATAAAGGACTTAATGCTTGCAAAAAAATTGATGATTGTGACCAGATGTAGAGGGAGTCTGACATTTAAAAAGAGGGCAATTGGTTGACACAAGAACTTGAGCTTCAGAGGGAGCAGATAGAGGATATGATTAAATCAACTTTTGATAATCTCGATTATATTGATTTAGAGGGAGTAGACCATATTGAGATGGACTCTACAGTGTTCAAATAGTCAGATGACTATGAATTATGAATGCCTATATGGGCCCTATGTAAATCATGAGGAAGTGATGACTTCCAAATGATTATCACTTGTATTTGTAAGAGTTATTGAAAGGTGATGATCTTACAATAACTTGACCTTCTATTGTGATGGACATCATGTGATGGCTGAAACAGATCGCAATAGATGATTTCTTGCATGGTGGATTAAGTTCCTTAAATAGATCATTGACCTTATATTGTGATAGACATCATGTGATGGCTGAAACAGATCACAATAGATGATTTCTTGCATGGTGGATTAAGCTCCTTAAATAGACCATTGACCTTCTATTGTGATAGACATCGTGTGATGGTTGAAATATATCACAATAGATGATTTCTTGCATGGTGGATTAAGTTCCTTAAATAGACCATTGACCTTGTATTGTGATAGACATCGTGTGATGGCTGAAACAAATCACAATAGATGATTTCTTGCATAGTGGATTAAGTTCCTTAAACAGACCATTAACCTTCTATTGTGATAGACATCGTGTAATGACAAAAATAGAACACAATAGATGATTTTGTGCATGGTGGATTAAGTTCCTTAAAAAGACCATTGACCTTCTATTGTGATAGACATCATGTGATGGATGAAATAGATCACAATAGATGATACCTTGCATTAAGGATACATTACTTATGGAAATTTTTGAGTTATGGTGAATATCATGAGACTTGATATTCTTGATTAAAACATATCTCTGATATCATATTGAGGTGATACCTAAAATATTTTTTGAGTTATGGTGAATATCATTAGACTTGATATTCCTAGTGAGACCATATCTCTGATATCACAGCAAATGATATCTTCTGATCCTAATCATGTGTTTAATCTTCCCTGGCTAAGAGGGAGTGTTGATGTTTTGTAGCTTCAGTTAGATAAACACTATGAGTCAATACTAGTGAAGATATGTATGTATATATTTAGTATATATGAGATGTGTGTGTGTGTGTGTGTGTGTGTGTGTCATTATATTAATTGCATATTAATGAATAGACATGTCTCATGAAGGGACATGTCTCTTCTTGACTCATTCTAAATATAAATGCAGGAGATTATTGCATTTGAAAAACACATACAATGAGATAGTGCTATTACATTTGCAATGATCCTAAAACTTTAACAAAAACAATGTTCATTAAAGGGTTTATTGAAGACTAAATAACAAAAGGAAATCACAAGGTAGAAAGGAATGGAAAAAAATTGAAGGCGGTTCATTCTAATAAAAGTTAAGTTTAGACCAAAGGGAAGGTGAAGAGTTGTGCCTATTAGAGAAGAAAAGCATTTAAGAGAGACCAAGCAAGAAGGAACATCATTATGATTTTTTATTTTTTTTTATTTCTACTTTTAGAGAATGAAATTATAATTCAATTAACTTGAGAACAAAATTTCTCTAATTTTGGAATTGGAAGACAAAAACCCACATTTCCTTAGGGTTATTTAACACAAAGATCATCGTTACATAAATTCAATTAATCATCAAAAATATCTTGATTGAAAAAAGTATATGTTCTTATAGATATATTATTCTATAGAAGTAAGAAATTAAACTTTATTTTAAATACTACAAAATATTTCAACCAAAATATTAAAAAAATAAACATGATATTCCAATGGTATTGATCAAATCAAAAAATTTCAGTCTTCCATGACAAATGATTCTTATCCATCCCATTTGACAAAAGTTGGAAACTAAGGGAACTTGGAAAAATTCAAAATAAATTGCCCAAGAATGAAGATACAGGGTCTCACAAGATTTCAAGTAGAAGTAGTAAATAGGGAAAGAGGTAAGAAAATTGTAGAAGATCCCCAAGGTGAGATTGAAATAATTTTTTATCTTATGATGGATATGATGGGGAAGATGTTACATATCATGCATAATGACCAAAAAACACCAAATAATTCCAACAAGAAAAATAGTGAAGACTATTACTTTCAAGTCAATAACAAGAGAAGAGGTCATACATAGAGAACCATGGGTGGGCTTGTAGATTGACCTCTTTTCCTGAATTTTAGTCAAAGGATCTCCCTCTTAAAATTTTAGAAGCAATGACTCTTACTAATTATATAACTATGGAAAAATCAATAATGTACCAAGAGTTGAGCCTTGGTATCAACCAAGCATATATTAATATTATCAAGTTTTAGAGAAGTTAACAATATCTGCATTTGATGGCTCAATTATATATGCATTGCTCATGTGTGGCTACAAAATTTAGTCACCTACCTATAAATGAACCTATGTCGAAGGATCCTGTTATAAAATTTTCCACCTTACACTTGGAATGCATAATGCATGCATGATGGTATCATGGTTGGTTACCTAAGGTCAAAGTTTGATTTACATGTATGATAAATTTTAGAAAATGTTTCTTGAAATATTAGATAGAAAGGATCTTATGGTATCTATATGTTGTTTCTAGATTCAGTTGTGTGAGTGTTTTTGTATCAATGTTTCGAATCACACTATGTGATCCATCATTAGGATGGTAGAGAGCAAAGGAGATTGTTTTTGAATAATTTTTTATTTTTTTTCCTTATTCTCTCTATCATCTTAATGATTGACCATAGAGTGTGATTTAAAATATTCATGCAACAATACACACACAATCAAATGCAAAAATGTCATTCAAATATCTAATGGGTTGTGGAAATCTATTTTGTCTTATTGGTTTCGATCTTATGGTTAATTTTAGAGAGTTGACTCAATTAAAGTGAAAATTTAATGAAGAAATATGTGGAGTCCTAAAAAGTATTACTAATGGTGCCTAATATTTATGAAATAATATTAATTTCCCTTTTTATTGAATGGTCAACTTAACCTCGTATGGGTATGATTAAGAAGTTTGACCCATTAACCCTTCATTAGGATTTTGAAAGTATTTTGATCAGATTAGATTATATGGACACACGCAAACACTCTTGTAAAATCATGACATGGAGTACAATGATATTCCTACAAAATTTCCAATTGATAGAGGATTTTGACATTTTATCAAACTAGAAATCAATTAAAACCTAATAATTATTAATCTTGTAGACATTTGATAAGATTAGAGGAAATTAATAAAAAAACACTTAAATTTTATAGATGGATCATATCAAGCCAAGTTCTAGCTCTTCTACATCTTCAATCATCCTAGTGTAAATAAAATATGGAACTATGAAAACATGCATATATTTAAAATCTTTAACCAAGAAAACTATAAACATTAAGAGTACATCCAATTCCTTTTGATAATTTAATTAATGAATTTCATGGAGTGATGTACTTCTCAAAATTTGGCAAGAGATCCAAGTATCAATAATTGTGCATAAGAGAAGAGTGCATTCATAAAACTACTTTATAATATCTTTTTGGATATTTTGATTTTTTAGTTATGACCTCTGCTTTAACTAATATTCTCACCTACTTTCGACCATGTATGAACCATGTGCCCAAAAATCAATTAACTTGTTATTGGTATTCTTTGATGATATTTTAATTCATAGTAAAAAACTAAAATGAATATGTACAACATTTAGATGTTTTGGGAATTTTAATGGAATGATAATTTTTTGATAATGAATCCAAATATGAGTTTGGATTGACATATATTTTATATTTAGGAAATTTTACAAGTAGATTGATGAAAGATATAAGATATTTTAGGTTGGCCTCCATTGGTCCATTTAATGTAATTGAGAGAGTTCTTTTAGTTATGTACCTACAATAGAATTCTTTTCAAGGGATTCTCTCAATTAGTCATTCCATTGATACATGTGACCAAGAAGGGGTCACTTTCTTAGATAAAGATAACTCAATAGGTTTCTAATAAACTCTAGAAGATAGTAAGTTCATGTTTTGTATTAGTTATTATAGATTTGTCACTTCCTTTTGTTATATAATGTGGTTCCTTGGGTGAAAGAATTGGAGTAATGAAAATGAAAAAAGGAAATCCAATAGCTTTCGAAAGAAAACTGTTAAAAGATATTGAAAAGATATATTATGTCTTTGATGAATAGATGCTAGCCATAATGTGTGCTCTTAAAAAATTTAGGAAAAATATATATTGAGGAATGTTTTTACATAGTGAAAACAAATCACAATAGCTTTCTTTTTCTTACCTACAAATATTTGAACAATGGATATAAATTTTTTTTAAGTAAGTTTCAAGTATATAACTTTAACATTGAATATGAAAAACATAGGAATAATCTATTAGAAAATTCTTGATCAGGGAAGTGTTACTTAATCAGAGATATTTGTTGATAGGAAGGTTATTTAACAATAGATTATAAGAAGGAAACATTTTATATACTACTATTCTAGAAGGAATGATCCAAGATGATAGGTATAAGGTACAAAGACATAATTTATCTTACCCAAAGATTAAAGGTAAAGGATAAAGATTCTAAAGTTTCACATGACACATTACTAGCATATCATAAAGGCTACTTCAGACTTATCAGCCAGTTTAAGTGATATTTTGCGTAAATGTCTCAAGGAATATGTTAATTTGATAATGCCTTTCCTAGCACCAAAAGAACAAAACATGTTTTCCTTGCATGTTTATTTTAACCTTTACCAATTTCAACCCAAAAATGGGAGAGTATATAAATGGTTTTTATAACAAGTCTCCTTAAGGCACAAGGTAAAGAGTGTATAAATGTTATAGTTGATATACTTACTACATATAATAATTTCTTTATCATATCCACAAAACTTTAGGAACCTCAAGAGGTTGATTTATTTTCTAAATAGTTTTTACAATTACTTGGTCTGTTAAAATACATAGTAAGTGATAGATATAGTAGGTTATTTAAAAAAATTGAAAAAAAAAAACCTTTCATTTAATAGGAATTTAACTATATACAAGTAGGAGTTATCACCCCAAATTAATGGATATACAAAACTAGTCAAAGATAATTGAGAGATTTTTATGAAAATGTGTAGTAGACATCAAACAACCTAAATAAAATAGATCAATATATGGAAACATTAAATTTACAACACCATATGTCATATATCTATTAGGATGACACCTAGCAAGGCCTTATATGCTTATGAAATTTTTTTCTTTGTAAATATGGTTATCTCAAATAGACAAGTACCTAAAGGAAAAGATCTAGTTAGGAAAAGTAAAGAAAATTTTGAAATCAATCAAGGGAAAACTGTAGAGAGCATAGAATTAGAAAAATATATATGTTGATCAACATCATATTGAAAGAGAATTCAAGGTAGCCTAAGATATGATCTTCCTAAGGATAAAACCTTACAAATAGTCTTCTTTGAAAAAGAGGGGAGCAAAGAAGTTAAATTTAAGGTAATGTGGCCCTTACTTAATCAAGTGAACATGAATGGAAATTGGGTTTTTGAGTTTATGATAAATTTCAAGATCTTTGGCTTTAGCTTGATTAGTTAAATAAAACAAGAGGCTTTTTTAAATGTAATATTGGACAAATAAAATATTTTTGTAATAATGATATCTATATATCTTTTTTACATTTTCCTTTTCTAAATATAAATATGCTAATGTTTACACTAGTATATCACATCCATTATGTGTTTGAAAACATGTGTCCACATAATAATTATTAATAAGTATAATTAAAAATTAAATAAAATCTACGTCTAAAATCCAATGACCATCTTTCACATTTAATTAGAAAGAAAAATTAAAATTTTAAGGGAATCTCATATAAAACTTTTTTAAGTAAATATAAAATAAAAACATTAACTAAGCTCAGAATTCCAAGAAGTCGCAATAATGGACATTCTCATAAAAAAAATGCAGTACATGTATGACCACTGGTTTCTTTGATGGGGAATTCAGATTGGATTTTGGAAATATCATCAAAATATGGTAAGTATGTAGAAAATTATGTGATCAAATCAGTGGAGGGAGGAGGTGACTCATTGAATTGGCATACTCTAAAGAGACTAAGAATTGCAGAGGAAGAAAAAGCTTCTTTAAGAGAATCCCTAAAGAAAGGAAAAATTTATTAACAAAAGAGGATTGCATAGTGTAGGGTGCAACAAAATTTTGTTATTACTCGCTAAGGCTTAGATGTGTGTTTCATGCCAAAAAAAAAAAGGAATTTCTAAATGGCCTGCTGAACTATGTTGGTATAGCAATGTTCTACCCAAGGCAGGAGCTTTATTATGGACAACCTTGCATGGAAAGATTTTGATTGGGGATAGGCTAAGAAAGGTTGGAATACAAGGACTAAGTTGTTGTGTTCTTTGTTTCAGGAATGGTGTAGATGTTGATCATTTACCACTAAGATGTCCTTTTGTTGACAAATGTTGGGATTGGTTAATGTTCTCTTTGAGTTGGGTCTCTGCTAGATGATCTAATTTATTGAGTTGGCCAAAAGTTGGCAAGGATTAAACTTGGGGAATATATGGTTTTCTGATCCATCATTGTGTTGTTTGACAAGTGTGAAGGGAGAGGAACATAAGAATCTTTTGTGATGATGTTTTAGAGGCTGAAGAGGTCATTAAAAATATTGAATCAAATATCTCAAAAGATTGAATCAAATATATTTGAGATAGTAAATTCAAATATAGGGAGGAAAAAAACCAAATTCTTCTCATTATGAGATAATGATAATGATATCTAGAAGAAATGGACATGCCTTATTTGTTAGAATACTCTAAAGGAGGGGAGTTTCAAATTTAATTTTGAAGAGGCAGCAAAAGACAACCTGGGGAGGTCTAGAATGGGTTGTATTATTAGATATTTCAAAGGAGGATGTATTGAGGCTCTAGTTGAAAATTCTATTTGTACCACTAATAACGAAGCAGAATTGGAGGCCTTCCTATGTGGATTGTAGTTGTTCAAGGTAGAGGTATTTTTATTTGGATGTGGAAGGAGACTCACATTTTTTATAAATATAGTGTGTAAAGAGTGGGTTACCAGTTGGAAACTCATTCATGTTGGATTTTATAGATTAAATCTGATTGTCTGAGCTTCACTGACGCACACTAAGCTCTCATTTAAGCTTCAAGAGCTTCCTGCAATTTTAGTAGCTTCTAGTAGTTGTCAACACCTCACCTTTCTTTTTTTGGCAGTATTCTCCAAGATCTTTCAGCAACTCAAAATTAATTGCAGCTCAATGATCTTATCTTGATCCTCACATAACTTAGGAGTTAAGTTTTGAATCTGATTGAGGAAATCTGATTTATTTTTGGGCAAAAGACAATTATAAAAAGAAAATGAATGTTTCTAGTTTTACACACATAGATGAGAGTTGAGATTGTTTTTTTTAAGTATGCAGCAACAAGGAATACTTTTTTTTTGTGTGCTCTATTTTTTATCAAAGAACTTATAGCAGTAGTTGTATGTGTATGTTCTGTTGAGTAGTGATTGCTCCAAGCATATTGTAAGAGCTCTAAGGAGCTCCAATTTTTTTGTATGTAGCCTCCAAATTGTTGCAAGTTGTTTTTAGTCTGTATAGTTGCAGACATTAGTTTATTTGCTGAGATTTTATTTTCAGATTTGTAGGTGTACAAGTAATATTCAGATTTGAAGTAGATGTAAGATAGAAGCTTGTATATCTCCAGCTCTCTTCTGTCATTATTATTGTTGTCTCCATTTGATTCATTTTGTTGTGTGGTTGGAAATAGAGAAGCCATCTCTGTATTCCACCGCTTTGCCCAATTTGGGTGAAAACTTTGGATTTTTAGAAGCAATTTTTCTTGTACTTGTTTTGTTTTTGCTTCTGAGATCTCCACATGGTATCAGAGCTACTAAGCCCTTAATCCTATTGAGTTGGGAATTTGTATTTGTTAGGTGTTTGAAGTTACTGTGTAGGAGACATGGTAGGAGATGAGAGAAAATTTTGGCAACAAGCACCATTCTTTAATGGACAAAACTATCATGTTTGGGCAAGAAAAATGAAGACCATCATGATAGAAAATGATTTGTGGGATCTAGTGAAGAATGGCTTCACAGATACAATAGAACTTGCTCTGTTCACTGCCCTCACAAATGGTTAGAAGACTCAATTGAGAGAAACAAGAAGGAAAGATGTTAAGGCCATGAGCCTAATTGAAGCAGCCTTGTCAAAGGCTTATTTCCAATAATAGCAACAGCTAGTTATTCCAAAGAAGCTTGGGATATCCTTGAAACCACATTCAAAGGGATTGATCAATTTCATGTTGTGAAGTTCAAAATGCTTCGAAGAGAGTTTGAGTCTCATCTCATGAAATAAAATGAATCTATTTCTGAGTTCAGCACTAGAGTCTCCACGTTATTAAGTCAGTTAAAAGCTAATGGAGAAAAGATTGAAGAACAAAGAGTTGTGGAGAAGATTTTGAGGAGTTTACCTCAAAAATTTGATACACTTGTGATTGTTATTAAAGAGTCAAAAGACTTGTCCAAGTTGACAGTTGATGATTTGATGGGTTCTTTCCATACTCATGAGTATCGCATTAATAGGTCTACAAATTCCATTCAAGACCTAGCTTTCAGAGCTCAAGCCAATGCAAGAGGTAGGGTGAGAGGAAGAAACAACTCTGGATGTGGTTTTAGAGGAAGAGGATGTGGCAACTCTAGACAAATAAATGCTAGAGGAGTTGGCCATGAAGGAGGAAGCAACTCTCACAATAGCCCTGGAGGAGGAAGAAGAAATAGAAGCTCTAATAAGAGCAATGTTGAATGCTATTATTGCCACAAGTTTGGGCACTATGAAAATGAATGCTGGAAGAAACAAAGTGACCAGCCACAACATATTAATGTTGCTGATGTAAATGTTGGAGAAAGAAACAACTCCACAACCTTCATCATGTGCAATATCCATGAAGAAGGCAACCCTGAAGTTTGGTATTTGGATAGCGGTTGTAGCAACCATATGACTGGTAATAAAAGTCTATTTTCTTTTATTGATAAGAATTACAAGTCTAAAATTAAGATGGGGAACAATGTAACTGTTCCTGTTGTGGGGAAAGGATCTGTTATGATTCGTACCAAGCAAGGTGAGAAGAAAGAGATTTAGAATGTTTATTTTTCCCCTGGCATTAAGCACAATCTGATGAGTGTTGGACAACTCATTCAGAATGGATACGAAGTGTTGTTAGAAAATGACAAGCGTGTCATTTATGAGAAAGATGGGAGAAAGAAAATTGTTGCAGCAATCCAAATGACAAAGAAATGGATGTTTCCATTGAAGATTTAAACATGTTTTAGCTCTCAATCTGTTGTTGCACCTCTCAAGAAATGTGTACAATAGTTCAAAAGGAATCAATTTTTAAATACATGATTGAAGACCCTTCTAAGTTATGGCATTTAAGGTATGGACATCTTGGTTATACTAGTTTGAATTTACTATCAAAGAAAATAATGGTGGATGGTTTCCCAAGTATTGTAGAATCCAGCAACAAGTGTGAGGCTTGCATTTTGGATAAGCAACATAGGCTTCCCTTTAATTCTGCTAAATTCACAAGGGCTAGAACACCATTGGAGTTGGTACATACTAATTTGGTAGGCCCTATGCAAGTTACTTCCATAGGTGGGAGTACTTATTTCATGACCTTTACTGATGATTTCAGTCGTAGAACATGTGTTTATTTTCGAAAAAATAAATTTGAAGCTTTTGATAAGTTTTTAGAGTTTAAAGCCCAAGTTGAAAAAGAAAGTGGACATTGCATCAAAGTTCTAAGGTCAGATAGAGGAGGAGAGTATGTACCTCCAATATTTTTGTGAAATTTTGTAGGCAAAATGGTATAAGGAAGGAGCTAATAGCTAGTTATACTCCACAACAAAATGGAGTGGTTGAAAGAAAGATAGAACCATTGTTGAGATAGAAAGAAGTATGTTCAAAGAAAAAGGCCTTCCAACTGAATATTGGGGAGAAGCTATAGCAACAGTGATTTACTTGATTAATAGAAGTCCTACAAAAGTAGACTGTGATAAGATACCTCTTGAGGCATGGAAAAGGCATAGATGGATAGTTGAACACTTGAGAGTGTTCAGGTGTGTAGCATATGCACACATACCAACGGAAAAAAGGCAAAAGTTTGATGACAAGGGTGAGAAGTGTATTTTCATGGGTTATAGTTTAGAATCTAAAACATATAGATTGTATAACCCTCTTACCAAAAAGATCATCATTTCAAGAGATGTTGAGCTCATAGACAATGAGTCATGGGATGACTCGGTGAATGCGTTATCTAGAACTTCAAGTAAAGTGCCTATTATTGATGATGATGATGATGAGTTGAATGATCAGTAAGATGAAGCAACAATAGAAACAAAGAGCTCTAGATAGCTCTAAATTTCTCCTAACAGAAACAGAAAGTAAGAAAAGAAACCAGAAACAATCAAACAGTCGACTTCAGATAGCTCTAGATTGCTCTAGAATCATACACAAAGATTTTCTGATCATTCCAGACAGCTCTGAATACAGCCTGCACACCACACTAGCAATAGTAGAGAGAGTTCTAATCCTACTCTCACATCCCTTCTACCAAGAAACAAGACTAAGACTCTAAGGGAGATATACCAAGATGAAAGTTATAATGATTTTGATGAAAATAGTAATTTTCCATTATTTTCTCATGGTGATCTAGTTTACTTTGAAGAAGTTGTGAAAGAGGAAAAATGGTGTGAGGCATGAATGAGGAGATAGATGCAATAGAAAGAAATAAAACTTGGGAGCTAACTAATTTGCCTCCCAACAACCAAGTTATTGGTGTGAAATGGGTGTATAAGACCAAGTGCAATGTTGAAGGAAAAATAGATAAGCATAAAGCATGTTTGGTAGTCAAAGGATATAAACAGCAGTTTGGTAGAGACTATGATGAGACATATGCACCTATTGCAAGGATGGAAACTGTGCATGTTGTCATAGAAATTACAGCCTAACACAAGTGGAAGGTATTTGAAATGGATATGAAGTTCACCTTCCTTAATGTTGTGTTGAAAGAAGAAGTCTACGTGGATCATCCACCTGGTTATGAAGTTCCAGGTGAAGAAGATAAAGTATATAAGCTGAAGAGAGCTCTTTATGGACTAAAGCAAGCGCCAAGAACATGGTATAGTCAAATTGACTCATATTTGTTGAGCAACGATTTTAGCAAAAGTGGTGGTGAGCCTACTCTTTACATTAAGGCATAGATGGTAAGATTTTACTTGTTGTCTTATATGTTGATGATCTAATTTTTACTAGGGATGATGAATGCCTTATTGCTAATTTTAAAGAAGATATGAAGAATGAGTTTGAAATGACAGATTTAGGAATCTTGAGATACTTTCTAGGCATAGAAGTTAAACAAACAAATGTTGGTATTTTATTTCTCAAGAGAGGTATGTAAACCAGATTTTAGAAAAGTTCAGAATGTTGAACAGCAAGGCAACCCCAACACCAATAGCGGTAGGTCTTAATTTGAGAAAGGAAGATTGCAACAACAATGTGAATCCAACTATATTTAAAAGTTTGGTTGGAAGTTTGATGTACTTAACAACAACTAGGCCTGACATTATGCATGGAGTGAGTTTGATTTCCAGGTTTATGGAAATACCAAAAGACACTTACTAGAAAGTTGGGAAGAGAATCCTCGGGTATGTGAATGTAACTAAAGGATATGGTGTTTTATATACTGATGAAAGTGATTCTAGGCTAGTTGGTTATACGGATAGTGATTGGGTTAGAAGTTTAGATGACAGAAAGAGTACTTCCAGTTATGTTTTTCACATGGGTTCTGGTGTGATTTCTTGGGCTTCCAAGAAGCAACCCATAGTTGCCCAATCTACAGTTGAGGTTGAGTATATAGCAACAAATGCAGCAATGTGTCAAGGGGTTTGGCTAAGAAGGATCTTAGCTAATTTGAAGGAAGAACAAGTGAAACCAACCACCATATTTTGTGATAATATGTCTTCCATTGCTTTAACAAAAAATTCTATTTTTCATGGTAAAAGTAAACACATAGAAATTAGATATCATTTTATTCATGAACATGTTGAAAATGGTGAAATACACATGGAGTTTTGCAGGTCTGAGCAACAACTAGCAGACATCTGAACACCAATCCTTTAAGCATTAGAAATTTCCAGCAATTAAGGAATATTTTAGGCGTAGTGGATCAAGCATGATCTAGTTTTTTGTTTATTTGTCGGCTCAAGATAAAGGGGGAGTGTTGGATTTTATATATTAAATCTGATTGTCTGAGCCTCACTGATGCACACTAAGCTCTCATTTAATCTTCAGGAGCTTCCATCAGTTTCAATAGCTTCTAGTAGTTGTCAGCACCTCACCTTTCTTTTTTTGGCAGTATTCTCCAAGAGCTTTCAGCAACTCAAAATTAATTGCAGCTCAGTGATCTTATCTTGATCCTCACGTAACTTAGGAGTTAAGTTTTGAATCTGGTTGAGGAAATCTAATTTATTTTTGGGCAAAAGACAATTATAAAAAGAAAATGAATGTTTCTAGTTTTACACACATAGATGAGAGTTGAGATTGTTTTTTTTTAGTATGCAGCAGCAAGGAATGTTTTTTTTTGTGTGCTCTATTTTTTAGCAGAGAACTTATAGCAGCAGTTGTATGTGTATGTTCTGTTGAGCAGTGATTTCTCCAACCATATTGTAAAAGCTCTAAGGAGCTCCAATTTTTTTGTATACAGACTCCAAATTGTTGCAAGTTGTTTTTAGTCTGTATAGTTGTAGACATTAGTTTATTTGCTGAGATTTTATTTTCAGATTTGTGGGTGTAAAAGTAATTTTCAGATTTGAAGTAGAAGTAAGATAGCAACTTGTATATCTCCAACTCTCTTCTGTCATTATTATTGTTGTCTCCATTTGATTCATTCTACTATGTGGTTGGAAATAGAGAAGCCATCTCTGTATTCCACCACTCTACCCAGTTTGAGTGAAAACTTTGGATTTTTAGAAGCAATTTTTTCCTGTACTTGTTGTTTTGTTTTTTCTTCTGAAATCTCCTTGGGTGGATTGTATCAAGGAAATTTTATTGAGCCTCTTTGTTATAAAAACCACACGAGTTTAGAGAGTCAAACAAAGCAGCATAATTTTTTGGCTAATGTTGGGGTGAGCCCGAGGGATGGAGAGAGCCTAGCTATTAGTCTTAATAGTTTACCAAAATCGAATACTATTCTTAAATTAGACATGAATAAATTTTGTGTAGAAGAGATGGTATATTAGGATTAAACACATAGGATAGAAGTATGAGGAAGTCTAGGGGTTCAATTTATGATGTGGAAGGAGAAGATAGAGGCTTTCAGTCCAAAAGGATGTAGACTTGGCATCTCGAAGTATCAGTTTTTCAATCTCCACAGATGAAATGTCATTTCGTTATAGTGAGAGGAATGGTGTAATACCCAAAGGTTTAGAATAGAAACCAATAGAATACCATGATGTTTTGTCCATAAAAAGAGGGAAGAAAAGATTAAACTAGCAATCGCACCTTAGTGTGCAATGGGTACGTCGTATATGTCTGTGACATCAACTAAGCAAGATTTTGACCTTTCTTTTGCATACATATATACAATACCTTTAAATTTGTACATCTTCATATTTCTTCCTCCATCTCTCCCTCTATCTCTATCTTGTTATCTATCCATCACTCTCTATCCCTATATATGTTCTCCTATTTACCTTTCTATCTGTGTCTTTACCTTTGTATCTCTCCCTCTCTCAATCTATCTTATTTATATCCCTCATATTCTCAATCTCCATCTCCATCTCCATCCCCCTCTCCCTCTCTCGATTGCCAACCCTCTGGCTCTGTTGGTGGCATGCTCGTCTTTGTCAGCACCAACTCAAGTCACTAATTAATAAATAAAAGATATCTTAACATCCTTGAAGGATGATAACACAGCTTAGATCCAAACCACCAAATTCTTCAACTTCAAATTACTAATATCTTTCTAACAAATGGTGTTGACTACTGTTTGTGAACCCCCTTCTATGTACATTCTACTAAATTTGAATTTCTTACATAATTGCACTCTTAACTTGACAACTTGGAACTCCTCTTCACCATTCATACAATCAATGAACTTCCTAACTTCCACTCTATGAATCTTCTCCTAATGACCTTGAATGATGGACCTTTACCTCGTAAACATACTTCATTTTGTTTATATAGGTACCATCCAAATTTACTTTGACTTGACTAACCCCATGAAATGGAGTTTATGAATTGATCTTATATTTGAATCTCTACGTCTCCATATTTTTTACCCATCTATCCCTATATCTTTATCTCTTTTTTGTTTATCCATCTATCCTTATACTCTTCATCTTTGTTTATATCACTTTATACCTCTATCTTTATCTTTATATCTCCCCCTCTCCCATTCTCTCTTCTTTATAGATTTATATCTTACATTCCCACTCTCTCCCTCTATCCCTCCCTCTCCTCTCCATAGCCCTCTTCTTCTCAATCTCCATCTCCATACCTCTCTTTATCTCCTTACTCTCTCTCTTTCTCTTCCCTTTGCAAGTTTCCCTCTTTCTATCCCTATCTCTCCTGCCCTCTTTCTCCATATCCTTCTTCTTCACAATTTTTTTTTAATCTTTTTGCCTATCTCCCTCTATTTCTGTCTCTTCATCTCTATTTCATCATCTCTCCCCCTCCCCTCTCTCACACACATTATCTCTCCATCTTTCTTTATCCCTATAGAGCTCCCTCTCTCTATCTCTCTTTATCTATCACTTCCTATAATTCATCTCTATCTTTATCTTCCTCTATATTGCTATTTCCTTACCTCTTCCTCTCTTACTCTTTCCCCTTCTATATCTACCTTAAATATGAGTGGCGGGAAGACATTGTAGACTATGTATGAATCTCTACACTGAATACATCCCCACACATTTCTTAGAAATGTGATTGCACCAAAGAACCCTTCCAAAAATGTGTGCTCTTATTTTACTAACCTATTTTAGGGGAAAAAGAAAATCATATAAATCAACTCTAATGATTTTTTTTTAAAGGAGATATTAAAAAGTAGTTTATACTCTTCTCTTACATGAACTAAGATTTCTTTATTATCTCATTTTTTAAAACTTACTTCAAGCCTTTTTTTTTCATTGGGATTATTCCACGTAAGAAATGACAAGGGTGCTGAAATTTTTTTATAGAATTAAAAACATTATATGTTAAATTAATAAAATTATCCCTCTATTTTCTACATATCATGAGTTTCTAATCAAAATTGGAAAAGAATGGTATCAACATAAAAGACAAGGGGCCAAAAAAAGTAATTCTTAAAGGTGGAAGAATTTGTATATTTGCTAAGAACCATACTGAAGCTAAAAGTGAACCCTTTGGTGAAAGACTGAGGACTACAAAGATTGCAGGATATACACCAAAAAGATTTACAGGAAAAGCTTTTAAAATTTTCAAGAAATGCAATTGGTAGCTGCGACAGCTTGGGAATGAGTACAGACATGCATCAAAACATAGTGGTGGGGGAAAATCATTTCTGAGATAACTCAAATGGGAAAACCATAGAAGACATGCATGCTAAATGTAAAATCATAGAAAAATGCATGAAAGTCAAAGAATGACGACTGTTCATTTGTAGAAAGGAAAAATCATAGACAACGTACAAGTAGCTATTGAGTTCAAGAGAGTGCAAAAATGTGGCCAAAATGGTTGCAGACAAAAGATGAGAAATTCAACCAGGGTTTTAATAGTTTTTTGGTCTTTCCTAACATGTTCCGTTTGAATTATGCGTAACTCTACAAACTAGTTTTCTTATGGCAGGAATTGAATGGATGGAAATTTGATAAACAGATTGAAGCTATTTTTGCAAATTTATTTGGCACAGAGCTTGATTATGGACTAAGTTTTGGTGGTTCATTTAGACTCAATGTCACTTTTAATTGAATGTGAATTGTGTCAAATGTAATTTGAGCAGACATTGTCCTTTATCTATATGCTTGGTTACCATACTTCCAAATATTATTGATTGTTGTTTTACCACAATTGGTGTCAGATCTGTATATATTATGTTATAAACTAAGTGATCGCAGTGATGCCGAGGGTAGGAGGGGTATCCGACCTGAGCCTGCATTTTTAAAACTTTCAAGCAAATGCGATTGGCATGGAAAGCCAAAGTCTGGCATTTTTTTGCCAGCGTCCAACCTGTCTCTGACTGTGAAGTGTCCAACAGAAATGTGGTCTCATGGGATATGTGCCAATGGATTTGTTGAAAAGGCTCATGAGAGTTTCAAGCACATGCAATGGGCAGATGTTGAAATTTCTTCCTCTCTTATTCAACTGAATGACTCGATCCTCTTCACACTCAGCAATTCTACCATGCTCAGCTTCCTCATGTGCCGCCATTAATAAGCCCCGTAAGGAGCGAATACCATGTCCTTGTAATTATAGCCAAGGTATTTCCTCGTAGCAAAACGAGGCCGGCATGCAAAAACATGATCCTGGGTTTTCAAGAACTCCTTCGCCATGGCAGAAGAAGAGACGACGACAGTGGAAATAGAACCCAATTTCAACATCATGATTCCAAAGCCATTAGCAGCATCTCCTGCCTGCGCCAGAATATCAGTTTCAGCGGCCCCTCCACGGGAAAAGGTCGTAATTGGGAGGGTCTAAACAAAGGGTTGTGGTGGAGGGAGCCGGCTATGCAGGTGACAGATTCCCCTCTTGCATAACCCGCTTCCGCCATACCATCCATACTCATCTTTAACTTACTGTCAGTGCACAACGGTGTCAATGCAGAGCAGTAAGTACGTGATAAAATAAGTGTTAAGCAGATGCCGTATTAGTGTTAAAAAAAGTTACTCTGTAAAAATATTTTATAAAGTTTTAATGAATATATTTAAGTTGTTTATTAATTTTTTACTGTTACAATTTGTTAATTTATTAATTTTTTCTTTTTTATTATGTTTTCTATTTATTATTGATGTAAATTTTTATTTTTTTTAAATTTTATTATTATTTTATTAATTTGATTAATTAAATTTATGTATTATTTATTTATGAAGGAAAAAATTGAAGATAAATAATACATAAATTTAATTAATCAAATTAATAAAATAATAATAAAATTTAAAAAAATAAATTTACATCAATAATAAATAGAAAACATAATAAAATTTTTTTTAATAAATTAACAAATTATAACAGTAAAAAATTAATAAACAACTTAAATATATTCATTAAAACTTTATAAAATATTTTTGCAGAGTCTAACTTTTTTTAACACTAATACGGCATCTGCTTAAAACTTATCTTATCACGTACTTACTGCTCCGCACTGACACCGCTGTGCACTGACAGTAAGTTAAAGATGAGTATGGATGGTATGGCGGAAGCGGGTTATGCAGGAGGGGAATCTGTCGGCTGCATAGCCGGCTCCGTGGTGGAGAATGATGCTTGGGCTGTTGACCGCTCGTAGTGTGACTTTCCTCTTCCTCCACCCTGTTCGAGAAAAGCAAAAATGACAGAAAATGACACCCTTAATAAAGTCACCAAAAGTCACATCATTGTTGAAAAACTTTGGACGGGTAAGATTTTTCCAATGGTTTTCATTGTAGATTTCACCAATTGCAATCGTCAGATTCAACAAACAGGCCGGGGCTTTCCAAATGGAAACGCCTACAGCGTAAAAATGCAAAGTGGCAGAGAGATAAGATATTTTACAACGGAAGGGAAGGAATCTATTTTGATGTTCTGTAATAGAATTTTTGTTTATGTAATTTTCTAGATTGTTAATAGGCAAAGCCTTTTTTGGGGGAGCAAGCTTGTCTTACAAACTGGTGATGATTTCTGAGGACTGATGTTAGTTTTTTTAATATATATTAAATATTATAAATATAGTCTTTATTAGTTTAGATCTTTTATTGATAAAAAAAGAAGACAGAACTACCAATAAAGACAGAGCTTACCATAATTTGAAAACTAGAACTACCAACAAAAACAGAGCTTACCATAATTTGAAACAATAAAAATAAAAATAAAGACAGAGCTTACCATAATTTGAAACAATAAAAATTAAAAAAAATTAAAAAATAAAAAAGAGAAGATCGTTCAACTTGAAAATAGCTAATTGTCTAAGTTCAGACTTTGAGGAAAAAGTAAATAAATGAAGTTGAGAGTCCAAGGATAACAGAAATATGAACTTACAGTTGCTCCAGATTTTCCAAATTTCCAAGCTGTGCCGGCAGCGTTCCTGATAAACTATTCGTATCAACACTCCTATACCGCATACACACAAAACACAACTGATAGAAATCAGAATTAATACGACTGAATTCTATTTAATATGCCAAGAGATAGATGAAAATATTTAAAGGAGACATGAAAAAATTACAGGGATATCAACTTGGTAAGATTCCCGAATTCCTTTGGAACTTCACCAGTTAAACGATTTAGACCAAGCGACCTGTCGTAACATGCAATACAACTTAAATCATTGACACACAAAACATCTTGAACAAAGTAATGCAAAATTTGTATGGGAAAAGCTTACAGATACTCAAGTCGTTGTAATGAGCCTAAAGTAGCAGGGATCGATCCGCTCAGAAAATTGTACCTCAGGTCACTGTTCAAAAAATTATACAATTCCGTAAACTAGACCTTATTTTCATCATTCGAATCGATCTAATTTGGAGGAAAAACGGACGTTTAATGAAAATAAGTAGCACTCACAGGCTTTGCAAGTAGGTGAGATTAGCCAGTTCAGGGGGAACAACTCCTTGCAATTCTTCATACAGCACTATTCTGCAATATAACTAGACAAATATAAATCCCATTCCATAAAGGAGGGAAAAACACGATTTTAAAGGCGAGAGGTGCTTACAGCTTAACGACATGGCAAGTGGTATTTCGGTCAAAAACACAGCTGCACATGACCCCAAGCGGGCCGTCTGTGTCAGAAAGAGTATACCAGTTTGTATCGTCATTGTTGCACGGATCCAAACTGAAATCCCATTTCGAAATCTTCATTTTGCTCGCAATTACTCTGAGCGTCTCGACTGCAAACAATAAAAACAGTCAAGCTAAAACATATTATTTATTCTGAAATGACTCCCTATTAGTTTAGTCTCAGAAACCAAGTCAAATTGAGGTTTCACCTTCTTTGGGATCAGTAGTTGCAGCAGCTTCACTAAGTTGAGGAGAAGGGCAGCTGCAATAGACGAGAACGCAGAAGAAAATTGCACAAGGGATCTGCAAATGAGAGTTCGTGAGGATGCCCATCCCAGAAGCTTGTAAACTAAACTTGAAATGAATGATTACACGACTCCAATGGGTACATAGTACCAGAGTCTTGGCAAATTTTTTGCCACATAAATTTCCCGGAGAATTTATTTATTTATTAAATATTTTGCTGGGGTCAATGACAGTAGTCTGGTCATATTTGTGTGCATAATAGTGGGGCGCGGAGAGAAAATGTAGCATTCATCATGTCGGCCACTTGAGAGGAACGCGGTGCTAAACGACTGGGCTGCGACCGCTTCAAATGGCCTTTAAAGGCCTCCCGGGTCGTTAATTATGGTCTCTGCGAGATCTTATTCTTTCTACACATACATGATGAATATGTATGCTCAAACATCTCTTTCTACGCTATAGGAAAGTCGACTAGTCACTAGTATTACTATGGCTATGAATCACACCTGGTATGCTTTTGGAAGGTCTAATAGGAAAAATGTTTTATTTTTTAAAGGGTTGTAAAAATAATGAGATCAATTGATATACTATTTAGTAAATGATAGTGTGTGTGCAACAAATGTCTTAATGTTGAAGTGATAATTTCAAATCAATTATGCAATCACTTATTAGATTCCGAACATGCCTAAAACAAAAGCTCCAAATTTTTCAATATTAGAAGAGTATTCACAATTTTCATTTCAAAAAGACATGTCAAGGTCATGACTTACATTTAATATCATTCTATGGATCTAAATATTATTTTAGTATGTGGAATATGTTGTTTCAATTCAAGTTTATTATTTCATATTTTGGCTATGCTTATATGTATTAGGCTAGAGAGAGGAAAATATTATTTTTAATACATGATTGTAGATATAATATATGGTTGAACATTTGATGACAAGAATATTATCAATGTATATAATTCTAAGAGATGCATTCAAATTCATCTTAAATTGTCATTTATGAAGCATTTTGATGATCAAGAAGTAGAGATGCATTTTTATGAAAAAAAAATTTGTTGAGATTCCAATAAAATTGTATCTTTATATAATAGTTGGATCAATTAGAGATATCATATTAAATTAACAAATATTTACAATCATACTATTTCCAATTTATATTATTACAAGTTTCTCACATAGAGAGGGTAAGAAGTAAAAATGTCATTGTCTCCCGAGTTGTAATGTAAAAGATATGAAATTTTAAACAATAATTGAAGATCATTATTCTATAAACTTATCAATACAAAAAGTTACATTTTTATGGATGTGTAATTTAAAATATATGATCTTAGATGTATGTCTTATCAATGTGTTTTATTTTTTCACAATTATATCTTCATTTTAAAGTGTAAATTTATAACGATACCAATGATGCCTAATCCCCTTCATAAAATATTAGTTCTTCATTGTTTCATAGATATGTTTGTATATCTAATGTACCTTCTCAATTACCCACACATCATAATATTGTTGGAGGAATTTAAGAGAAATTATAGAAAGGCCTAGCACTAGAACCCTACTAACAATGAAGGTCACAAACCACACCAAAAGGTTTTTATAATGATTAAATCTAAACTACATCATCTGCATGGCTTCAATAATGATATGATAAATTATTTTTATCTCTATCATAGGTACTTTTGTGTTGCACTCATGGTGTGTCTCAATAAAATGACCTTGCATTTTGTCCCTTGGTAGAAATAAATTATCCATTGATACTCCTTACACACTAGTCTAGATAAATAATTAACATTACTTCACTCAACCAAATTTAATATTGGTAGAATTTGATAAGGGAATCATATATACTTAGGAATTTCACAGCTTAAATGTTATCAATGTAATTCTTTAATCACAATTTGGATAACTAATATTGCAATATAGTTGATGAAGAAAGATGCAAAGTATGTGAGTAGATAATAATTTTTTTCACTTATCCAAATATGTTCAATATTCTCATTAGGATATAAGAGAATCCAATAAAAACTTAACATCTTTTACCATAAATGTGGTTCTATGAGAGTTCTTACCTATTTAGCATCTCTTCCTGTCACTCTTATTGCATATTTATTGCTATCATCTATCAAACTATACATCCTTTTCATTGAAATCTTCCTTGACTAAGGTAAGTATCCCCTTTAGGTTCATGCATTCATTTTACTTCTTAGGACACATAAAATATAACAACATACTGACCCCTACAACATTGGGCATATTAGACTATCCTTTTTTTCTAGTTGCATGATCCCTAATCTTTCTCTCTTTGTGAAACCTCCTATACATCCTTTAATCAAGGCCTTTCCACTATTTTAATGGCGATCTTATTTTGCACTACCCTTCATTACCATGAACAAATAAAGTAACTAGATTCTCTTTTAAAACCTCACATTTATTTATTTAATAAATGAATTAAGACTTAACTATATATCCCACTACTACTTTATGACTAATTTAAGAAATTAAATTACTAATAACAGAAAGTAGATTTATCAAAATTTAATAATACATCATCTATTATTTTTCATATAAAATAAAATAGAATGATTCAAAAAATGTATATCATTAATCAATAAAATAATTTAGAGAAATAGATTGGCTTCTAACATCTACCATAGAAAGGGATACATGTGTGCATAGCTTACTATGGAAAATGATCCCATGTGGTAGAAACAAGTAGATTAGGGTGCCCCTTGGCCATGTCAGACACTTTTCATCTTATTTTTAGAGAGAGTGAGCTACAAGACTTCTTGATTCAAAATTTGAAACTTTTAGGTGTTAAAGACACCCTTAGACTAGCGTGGCCTCCAGCCTTGTCTAGTATTTTTTACTCTATATTGTAGCTATAGGTTCTTCTATGTTTTCTTCTTTTTAGATCAAGCTTATTGTTTTGATTCTCAATTTTGTAATTCATTGTTTATGTTGAAAGTTACCACTTTACTATCATTTAACCTAGTACCCCTCCCAAAAACACACATACACTTGTATACACACACACTTCACAATATAAAATCTATTACAAAAAAGGAATGACAATCATAGTGTGTTTATCTCCTATTAAGATTTCAGTTGAACCTAATTCAACTTCTAGCAATATGTCATGGAGATTTGAGTTCTTATTTTGCATTTCTAGTCACTTTCTTGGATTCATTCCCTTTTCAAAGATCAATAGGAAGGGGTATGCATATTATATCCTTTCTTATATGTTCTTACAAATTTTTCACTTGGGCATTTGTTACAAAATATATAATCAACTAAATTTGATAAAAGAAATTTCCATCCCCGACAATGTAATTGTTCTTGTTTCATATTTATGGATGATAATATGCTTTTCCTTCAAAATTTTGAAGGGGGAATACATTCATAATAGTTTAGAGGTATTCAATTTATATCTCTTCATTTTTGGTTCAAAGTTATCTTGTTATACTTGACTGGATTATTTTTTCTATAGTGCATGGTCCAACGCCACAGTTGATTGCCAAAGATTGGATACATATCAAACATGGACATATCAAGTTTACCTAGGCATTCCTTCTTTCTTGGGGTCACTTTTTAGATTTGTAAAAGAGATTTATTTCTAAGCTAAAAAAAATAACTTTTGACTTGGGGAAACAAATATGTATTTCTTGTTGGCAAGATCAAAGTTGTAAATCAAATATTCCAGTTGCTTCTCACATTTATGTATCTTCTTGGGGTAAGTGCACCAAGACAGTGTGCAAAAAGGGGGGTATAAGTGCCCACTTTTTTTTTCTAAAATTGGGTAAACCTGAACTTCAAAGAGAAATTGGAGGGTCTTGCACTCAAAATTAGAAGATTTGTAAAGAATAAGAGTTGTAGTACTCTAAATCTAGTTTCTAAACTACTATTTTGTTTAAAAAATAGATAAGATTAAGAGGGTCAAACCCTCTACGCACAAAAAATTGTTCCTAATTTTTTTAGAAAGAAACATAACATAGTTGTTTTTGTGCGCTCAACAAAAGATATACTAAGATTTAATATTTTTTAAAAACATTTGGTAGGATGGTAGGTAAGAGTGAGATCTAGAAGTTGTGTATTTTTTCATAATTTTTTGTTGACAACTTTTTTTTTATGACTTTTTGAAGTGACCGCATCATGAAAATTTGGTACCTATTCATGTGCTAGGCATAACTTGCATCAAAATAATAAAAAATTCAATCTTATTTTTTATTAAAGTGTATAGATTCAAGTGTAGAATAGTAATATGTAATTTATTTTGCAATTGATTGAGTAGATCAAAAGTTATTAAAAAAATGGTAGACATTTGTATGTGAGGTCTATCAAGACACTGGTAAAGAAAATTAAATTTCACTATGTTAATGTTGTCCAAAAATCAAAAAAATTATATGGTTAGAAAGATGAGAAGATGTGTAAGATTATGGTGGTGATTTTAGAGATACCCACCTGATCATTTGTAAACCTAATGAGGATGAATTTGAGAATTCATATTGGAAGATGAAAAAACGTGTAAAGGGACTAAATTAGAGGGAAGATGGGCTTTCAAGCCTTAGGGTTGTTTACTAACCCTTTTTTCAAGCCTAAAATGCGTATGGGTTTTTGTGTCCATCATAACCCGCTTAGGTTTTTAAAAGAAAAAAGTACATTTCAAAATTTTCAAAACCTATACGTGTTTTGGAGATGCAAAAACATGCAATTTATGTTTTATAGAACATGTACGGGTTATGAATACATCAAAACACATGGTCCTAAATTAAGAATACACTGCATTTATGTATATAATATATGTCTATGTTTATATATGCATATCTATCTATAGTTTTTCTATACATATATTTATATAGATATATGCATATATGTTTGTATAAATCTCTCTCTCTCTCTCTCTCTCTCTCTCTCTCTCCTCTTTCTCTACTCTCTCTTTGCTCTCCTCTCTCTCCTCTCTCTCCTCTCTCTATCTCTATCTCTGTCTCTGTCTCTCTCTCTTTTAAGTTTTAATTATTTAAGTCATTCTTTGTAAGGTAAAATATAATCTAGAGTATGTTAATTGTAAATTATCATGTTTTTATATGTACGCAGATTGGAAAAATGGATGATTTTCATATTGATGAGCTTATAAGTGAGCATGAACCACCACCTCCACCTAGAGAGTTAAGGGATGATATTAGGAGAAATGTAGAGTCGATCATGAGAGACATAAATATTATTAGAAATGATCCCTATCCATCGACACAGTTACTATGCCTTGCAAATAGCATGCAAGACATAGTAGATTCTGTACACACTTTAGACTCAGAGATTTATAGTTTCGAGTCATGGAGGGAGAGTATGCGTACATATTATGCTAATATCCTCTCTTATAAAGAGGTTAATGATTTAAAAATTACAAAATTGGGATTTGGCACACTTTTTTTATAACCCTACAACGGGTGAGCAGATACTTGGCAAGAAGCCACGTATTTCCATTAGATGGTGTAGACACCCCGGTATAGTAGAGCATTTTTGAGAGTGGTGGTGGATGGTATTTGACAATCCACCACATGCTAATCATGATGTCCTACTTTTTTTTTTTTTAAAATTATGGGCTGAATTTGTATTGGGTAGGAAACCCAATTATTTTGACATGAAATCATTCCATGGGGTTGGTCGGGGCATGCCATAGGATAGACCAAGGGTCAAATTGAGTGAAAAAACTAGAAATCATGTGCACAATGAGCCTCTTTTTCCTCTTCCTTCTCCTGTAGTTCCTGCACCTGTTCATCATCGAGCAGTGCAGTCATATCTTGGTTCTTTGAGTACCCATACGTGCAATTTGTTACAACACTTGACCAAGGTGAGGGCTGCCCCTAGCATAGCACATGTTTACATGAGTTGTGGGGGTATATGTATGGGTCCCTAGTTTGATCCAAACACTGCCCATGGTAGATATGGTGATGATGATGATGGTGGTGCACATAGTGGATATGCTGATGATGATGGTGGTGCACATGGTGTTGCTAGAGATGATATCTCTTCATTTGTTGCTTTACTCAATGCAGATGATGATCATGCCGCATAGGTAAATTTAATTATAATTTATATAGTGCAATATTAAATTTCTTATTTATAAAATTATGAGCCATAACATGTGGATTTTTTGGTGAACAGAGGAGGGTTGACCCTCCAACATTAATTAGCCATCATCATATGACATCGACACCTCAACATCTCGGTGCTCCATTCATGGTATGCACTTTGATCTTGATACATTTAAACTTTAAACAAATAAACTTTAATTGATAATGTGTTCGACATATTTTTGTGATTTTGTATGGTCTCTCATGTACCACTGAGATTGGCAGTCCTTCATCCTCTATCTCGCCAGTCACCAAGAGTCAGCCAAATATACCTGTAGCATGTTTTTCATTTATTAATTTTAAGTGTTTGTATCTTACTAATTTATATACAACTTTGATTCACACTTATTTTTTTTAATTGTAGGCTTTTGGATTGTCTCATGTTGCACAATCACATTTATGTCCCGACTCATCGGTGACATTAGCTACATGTCGCACACAAGTAATGTACACAGGTTTTTATTCCATAAATATATAATCAAGTTATATATACTTTATAAGCTATGTATATATGTACTATAAGTTTGATTCATGCTTTATATATGTTGTTCAAGTTGACACCACCATGAGTCTTGGCATGGCTACAAGTTTAAGCCAAATGCACCCATCGACACTATCCTTTAAGGTGATGATTAATTTAAGTAATTTTTCAATGTCCAGTGTGTATCTAGATTTTTTACACCTAATTATTAAAAATTTGTACTTTAAATGTTTTTACAGGACTTGGTTGCATCCACTTTTCATGTAGTTGAGGATTAGGGTACTCAAGACCAGATAGAGTAGGATGAGGGTATTCAAGACTAGACAGCACAGGATGAGGGTACTTAGGACCAGACATAGCATGTTGATGCATCATAATCCTCTTCACGTGGAGTGAATAGGACTGTAGATCAGCTAGATGAGTAGAGTTGGATTATGATGACTATTTGGACTTGTTTTATGATGACTATTTGGACTTGTTCATTTTTTTTTATGACTATTTGGACTTGTTCATATTATTTTTTATGACTATTTGGACTTGTTTTATGATGACTATTTGGGCTTGTTTGGACTTGTTCATATTATTTTTACTTCTTGTTAGAGTAGGACTTGCATTACGTACTAGTCCACTTGTTATCATATATTGTACTTGAACTTGTTTTTAGAGTAGGACTTTGTTCAGTGATTGTATGTATATATCATGAGTTGATATGATGGACATTATGATACATGTAAATTATTTCAGGACTTGTTATGTTATTTATCTTAATCATGAGTTGTTATTTATATATATGAGCTTATGGAAAATAAATCATTTTTAATATCAATTGTAATTAAATTTATCAATTTATCCTAAAAAACCATCTATCTAACAATGAGATATATTAATTCATGTGTAATTGATCTAAGTATAATATCTAGATACATGTTACAAGTAATATGAACACTTTGATTAACTATAAAAAAAATCATCTAGATCTAACAATGACATCTATTAATCCATGTAATTGACAAGAACAATATGGATGGTACAAACTTAATAGCTATTAAACAATGAGATCTATTAAGTGAACATAATCTAACCAATGTGCATAGTTTAATATTTACAACAAAATTAGGTGAATACAAAGTTATGAATTTAACTTAAATATTTTTAAAAAAATTCGATGTATAAAAGTGAGTTCATGTGAACTTAAATTACAAATCCAAAATTGTACGAATACAAGAGTACATTGTACTACATAAATAGTTCATGTCTATGTTCTTCCAGACATCCTACATCATAAAAATAAACATGTTGAAATGTTAGAATTTATACAATTTCATTTAAAGTTAATTTTAATTTTAATTTTAATTCCAAATCTATATCTCTAAATTATAAATTATGACACTTCAAAGAAGACATGTAGAAAACATATACAAATATGACAATTGAATGAAAAATTACATGTATAAATTTGATTCAACCTAATGTACCATCAGCATCCTCTCTTGGTAAATGATAGTAATTTAGGTACTCTGAAATTTCTTAAGATTGTAAAGGTTGATTCCTTATAGATCAAGATGACCACTATGAACAATCAGCACCAAAACTACAAGAAAACGTAGTTCTGACGGCGAGAAAAATAGTTGTAACTTTGAAAAAGCCCATCCAAACTTTATGTGCTCATAGGAGAAGGTTCCCAAATAGGTCCTCAACATAATGTAATCTTCACACACCATGAAACCATCAAATGCAAATATTATAAAGAAAACAACAAGAAACAGGTACAAAAATTAGGAAATGTTTTTGGTTGATGCAAGATTGCTCAAAGACCCAAGATGCTCCTGCATCAAGATGATAGAATTTTCATTACAAAAACAAAGTATATAAAGGAAGTATTGAGAAAATTTGGCATGGAAGATGCTAAACCAATTGGAACAACAATGGTCACAAGCTGCAAATTGACAAAGGATGATGAATCTACAGAGGTAAATCAGACATTGTACCAATCCATGATTGCTAAACTGATGTATATAGTACATAGTAGCCCTGATATTGCACATGCAGTAGGGATTGTTGCTAGATTTTCTGCCAATCCAAAACATTCACATATGGTTGCAATAAAAAGAATCATGAGACACCTGAAGAAAATAGAGGAATATGGCTTATGGTATCCTAAGGAAGGAAAGTTTGAAATAAGAGTCTACACCAATGCAGATTGGTCTAGAAATATAGATGATAGAAAAAGCACAACTGGAGGAGCAATTTTCTTTGGTGAAAGACTTGTTGCTTGGACAAGTAAGAAACAACCTTGTATTTCTCAGTCAACTACCGAAGCAAAATATGTTGTTGCTGCTACAAATTGTTCAAACATTGCATATATCAAACAAGTGTTAGAAGGAATGAATGAGGTAATCACTGAGCCAGTGATTATATATTTTGATAACACTAGTGCAATAATTATCTCTAAGAATCCTATAATGCACTCGAAGACAAAGCATATTTCTATTATGTATCACTACTTAAGAGAACAAGTACAGGAGAAGCAAGTAAAACCAGAATATGTTACATCAAAGGAGCAACTTGCAGATATTTTCACTAAGCCTTTACCGAAGGACACTTTTGACTACTTGAGGACTAAACTTGGGGTCCATCCCCTGTCTACCAGTCACTAATGTGATTTGGAGGTTGCATCAGCCTATTCTTATTAGAAGATCATTCATGTTGATGCAACATAGTTCACACTTTGGATAATGTCTAAGGTTGCGAAATATTTGTACAAAATTTTGCATATCGGTATACTAAGATACATTGTTTACACCGAGTAATAGTGAGTTACTTAGCTATGTATTATACATTGTATGTTTTATGTTTTTCTTTGGCATTATTGTCAAAGGGAGAGATAAACACATTATGAAACAAAGGGAGAACATTATGAAATAGAGATTGAGTATCAATTGCCTAAGAACACAAAGGAAAAGATAAACAAAGAGATCATCGGAACATCTGTCTAAGGGAGAGACAAATAGTCAGGAAGATTTTTAAAGATTTTTTGCTGAGAACATAAGGAATCTGAGAACTAAAAAGATCTAATCTGGAGAGAAAAGTCTGCACTAGTAATTTTGTTATGTAATGTAGTGATTAAACATATTAAATATCAAGCTAAGGGAGAGCTTACATTACTACATCATTTTCTTACATAGTTGTAGAATACATGTTTGGTATGTGTATGGCATATTTCATAATTGCTTGTGTTGCCATCAATGCCAAAGGGAGAGATTGATGAACTACAACTGATTGAATATCTAAATGACTTGAATATCAGTGATTAAAGATCATCGAGCACTGAATTGATATGGTAAGATAGTTAAATCAGTCATTATGTTGTCATTGATGTCAACTAGTTTTGACAGTACTTATCATGTTGGTTACATACATCTAAACATCTGAGATAGGAGTGACAAGATGAAGAAATGAGATATCTACATGGAGAAAGATGGATATGATAGATGAGGATAAGGAATACTTTTGGTAACTTATTGATGAGTCTATGACTTCATTTTGTTGACTTGATTATGTTACAGTAATCTATTATGAAGATGGAAGCAAAACTTGTCAAAGTAGTGTGGTTGGTAAATGAAGAATTTTAGTGTACACCGAGCAAGCACGGTGTATACTGAGTGATAGTATTAATCAAGCTTGTATTCACCAATGCATCTCTTTGATAACCGAGTATGGATGAAAGTATTAAATGTTAAGGTTAGTTGATATAAATTGGTGATCTGGATAGACTTATGATTTTGATATTAAGGATAAAGTTTGTTATGAGATCCATAGATGAAAAAATTCAGCAAAGATCTAAAGGATGGAATTGAAACATTTTATTGACACATCTACCAAGGAGAGTTTAAGAGGCAAAATCAATGAAGGAGATTAAGTGGAAAAATTTGATGGTTGTTATGAAAATGGTTTATCTATCTATATAAGAGACATGAATTTCTTTATTGATAGGGTATGCCAAAGGAAGGAGACTATAGATATTTCATTTGAATATTGTTTCATGCATGTTTGATTAGACTAGTTGAAGAAGAACTGAACTGCAGAACAATACCAAGCATTAGAGTGCAATTACTGAGTGAAAGTAAGTTGGAAAGTGAATTGATAAATTGATCAGAGCATTTAAGGGCTTTGAATAGATCTAAACATCTGCAAATCAAGTTGTATTGTAATCAAATCAACTATTGTTTTAGTTTAACCATTGATACAGAAAAATCTCTTAACTGAGTGGACCTAAAAGTCTTTAAATTGTTTCCCATGACATTCAAGGAATGTTCATTGTTACCTTGTTGACCCTATAGTGAATGCTAGTCAAAAGCTAACGGTTAGTGTTAAATCCTCTAACAAGGTCACACCTAGTAGTGTGTTTGTAAACCTTTAACAGGGTTGGCTCGTCACCGAGCTCACTTTAGAAGAGTGAATTATTTTTAGGTTATCGGTCCCAGGTGGGTTTTCCCTTTACAAGGTTTCCACGTTAAATCATTGTGTTATGTGTTTTTGTGATGATTGTTTTATTGTCATAATTTACATACTGCATATTTGATTTGGTCGGTAATCACTATGAGTTATTTAACTGGTAAGTGGTAAATGCAAAGATAATTTAGTAATTTTATGTTAGGTACCAAGTTACAGAATTGATTGATATTGTTTGAAGTGGTACATCTTGAGAATTGGGACTATAGGATAACTGATCTAACTGATTCACCCCCCCTCCCCTCCCTTTCTCAGTTATTCTAACAGCAACATGGGTTCAACTTTGGAAATTCTTCTATTTGTTGGAATAGGTAGGTGCAATATCATGGTTAGTCTCTTAATGTTTCTTTTCTTAAGAATGCCTATTATTGTTTTGATAAATGAGTTTGTCAATTTCATGATGTTTGGGATTTTATCTCTTGTAAGTGGACCCCCTAGAAATCTATTGGGTGGACCCCCTAGTGGTCTATTAAGTGTAACTTTAAATTAAATTATATGTCTAAAGAAATTCTTATTTTTGTAAAAAAATTATTGTTAATGGACCTTATTTTTAAACATTGAACCCCCTTATAATGTGAGTCTACTAAAGGCTGACTATGATTTTCTACACATCACTTCTTTCTTTCCATTGAGAAAGATCGTTTTAAACCTCCATCCTAATTTTTACTTAATCCTAGATTGAATTAGAAATGTAGATGTAGGTTCATTGAAAGGAAGAAATTTATATGATGATAATCTTTACTCTGAGCTAGATACAAAATGGTACTTTTATATTTTTTTAAAAATATCATAAACAAGAGTAAGAGTTATTAAAACATCATTTTTCTAAAATAATTTTATTTCTTTGGTAATTGGACCCAAATTGGCATAAAACATGCATTTAATAGACATTTCCAATTAGAAAAGTTGAAGCACTTATCTAAGTTATCTAGGATGAATCTAGCT
Source organism: Chamaecyparis obtusa (assembly GCA_027943335.1). Lineage (NCBI taxonomy): Eukaryota > Viridiplantae > Streptophyta > Pinopsida > Cupressales > Cupressaceae > Chamaecyparis > Chamaecyparis obtusa. The sequence continues at coordinate 647,949 of BSBK01002893.1, read as the reverse complement.
AGACCATATGTTTGACAAAAATTAATTTTTAGTTAGAAATACTCAAACTCAGTTGTGTTGATAAGTTAGAATAAAACGCGACATAACTTTTTGCTTTTACCTATTATTGTTTTGAGAAAGGAGTTCTTCAATTTCATGATGTACTAATGGATTTAGCTCCTTTAAGTTGACCACCTAGCAGTCTATTGATCCAATCTATCAAATTCTTGGAAAGTCTTACATTATATAATGTTTTGGTTGGGGATAGACTAAAATATGTGACCCAATCTATCAAATTCCTATTTGGTTAGTGTAATTAGAGCTTAGAACATTTATTCTAAGATCGTTATATGGAAAAAAAAATGAAATGTTATTTTAAATCAATTAGTTTATTTTGGGTGTAGGTTTTCATAATAATGTTGTTGTTGCTTATGTTAGATGGTCAATTTTACTTAATAAAGGGAAAATAAAATGTCTATCAATATTGTCAAACCAATTAAATCACCAATAGGCAAAAATTCTAAGGTTTTACATTGATATCTAGTTTCAAGTTGATGTTATTTTTTTTTCAATTGCAGGGATCACCAAGGAACATATTAAGTGCAAAAATTATTTGTATAATATCAAACTACAAGTTTTGCAACATCACAAAAAAGTGATTACATGCTTTATGTGGCTTCAATATTTTTTCAATCTCAAATTAGATATGTTACCTTCATCATTATAATGTTTTTATTATTATTATTATTGGTCCTTCCTATGGACTTTAGACTAGCTATAATTGACTTTTTATGTAATGGTGTTGTGGGAACTGGTCCCTCTTTTGGTCCATTGACTAGTTGTTAACATGTTGGTTTGGTTCTTTGGTGTTTAGTAAATATTATTTTCTCTTATTGTCAATCTTTTTACTTCCATCTTTCAATGTAATTTTTTTTATGCATTGATTTAAAACCAAAAAAACTTATGTATTTTTATGGGCACTATTTAATATATTGTTTGAGATTCATTATAGTTATTAGTCATAATGAATAAAATGAGGTGTTCCATAGCATTGTTACGATATACGGATAAATATATTTGTTTTATTTGATCCACTAACTTTTTAAAAGATTCATTAGTGCTTAGATAGTCATTTATTAATGGATAAAATTAAGTGGTGCATAGCATTTAAATGACATATTTAGACTAATTAAATTGTTTTTATTTACATGACTTGACTTCATTAGGGATCCACTAGCATTGTTGATATCGATCAACATTTATTTAAGTACGCATTATTTGACTTTATTTAAGTATAACACTACTAGTCACTTCGTAATGAATAAAAAGAAGCAAGTTATAGAATAACTATGACATAAGGATAGAATCGCTCATTTCATTTACATGATTTGAACTCATTTAAATCATTAACACTACCAAATACTTCTTAAAGAAATCAAATTAAGTGAGGTTCCCATCTAAAATAAATTATGAATCATAAACATCACTAAGAAAAGTCAAATCTATTAAGTGGAATTCGGTAGAGAAGAAAAAGTAAAAGGTGATAGGTGTCAAATGACAACTCTTAGCTACATTTAAATTGAAGTGATTGATAACATTATTATGGTATAACTTAGACCAAAACATTTGTTGTTATTTGTATCCATTGACATTTTCTTAGGGTCATTACTGCTTCTAGTTACTTGTCAATGAATAACATCAAGTGATCCATAGCATTACTATGGCATAAAGATTAATTCAATTATTTTTATTTGCATCACTTGACTTCATCTAAGACTTATTGTAATTACTAATCTCTTATTATTGACACTTTATTTTCATGACATTATTATATTTGAGTCACTAAAACTACTACTCAATTGTTAAAGAATAAAAATAAGTGACCTATAACATTACTATGGCATAAGGATCATCTAACTTATTTCATCCATATAATTTGAATTCGCTTAAATCACTAGCATTTCTAACTACTTGTTAAAGCAATAAAATGAAGTAACTCATCTACAATTAATTATGAATGATAAGCATTGTTGAAGAAAAGTCAAATATATTAATTGGGATTTGTTAGAGAAAAAATCAAAAGGAGAGGCAAGTGTCAAATGACAACTGATGGCCACATTTAAATTGAAGTGGTTCATAACATTATTATTATATAAAGATCAATATTTTTCTTTTTATATGTATCCATTGTTTTTTTTGAGATTCGATAGTGCTTCTAGTCACTTGTTAATGAATAATATGAAGTGCTCCATAACATGATTAATTTAGTTGTGTTTATTTGCATCACTTGACTTCATTTGAGATTCATTGGTAAAACTAATAACTTATTAATGGCACTTACTTTTATTCGCATGACATTACTGTATTTGAGTCTCTGAACTACTAGTCAATTGTGAAAGAATAAAAATAAATGATCTATAATATTACTATGGCATGAGGATCATCTCACTTATTTCATCTACATGATTTGAATTTGTTTAAATCACTAACATTAATAACAATTTGTTACACCAATAAAATGAAGTGACCGATCAAAAATAAATTATGAATCATTGTTGAAGAAAAGTCAAATATATTGATTGGAATTTGGCAGCGAAAAAATCAAAAGGTGAGGCCACTCAACGATAACTCATAGCCACATTTAAATTCAAGTGGTTAATAACATTAATATGATATAAAGATTGGTATATATATATTTATTTATATGCATTGATTTTGTTTGAAATTCATTAGTGCTTCTAGTCACTTGTTAATGAATAAAATGAAGTGGTCCATAGCATTACTATGACGTAAAGATTAATTCAATTGTTTTAGTTTGCACAACTTGACTTCATTTGAGAGTTGTTAGCATTACTTATCACTTATTAATGAACACTTGTTTTTATTTGCATGACTTGACATTGACTAAGAAGTAGTGGTATATAACATTACTATGACATGATCATCTCATTTAATGAACACTTGTTTTTATTTGTATGACTTAACTTTATTTGTCATTGGCACTATTAGTCTCTTGTTATTGACTAACTATTAGTCTCTTGTTATAAACTTAAAAAAATATGGTCTATAACATTTTTACGATTGAATCATCTCACTTAATGAACTCTTTTTTTAAATTACATGACTTGATTTTATTTGTCACTAGCATTATTAATTGCTTAATATTGACCCTAAAGAAGTAGTCTATAACATTACATAATCTGAATTTGTTTAAATCACTAACACTAAAGACTACCTGTTAACTCAATAAAATGAAGTGCCCATCTACAATAAATTATGAAATGATAAATATCGAAGAAAAATCTCATTTAATTTTAACCATGTTCACTATATAAATATTAGTTGAAATTTGGTAGAGAATTAAAAAAATACAAAAACAACAAAACCAAGGCAGGTGTCCAACGACCACTCACATCCAGTTTTAAATTGAATTGAATTTTGGTACTACTTAGCTTTAGGGAAACATCAAATTCAATAGGTACAGGAAAACTCTTTCTTCCCTACTATTCACTGTATACACTCATGACCGACATGGTGTGAAGGTGGTCCGTAAGGTGGCATATGTGTACGACCATCTCTGACGAAATGCTACAGGCCTGCCACGACAAAATTGTACGAGACACGAAATCAGCATTAGAGGGATCTATGAGACGGGCAAGCAACACGAAATGCGGAAAAAACAAGAATCAACGCTTTTGCATTGATATTTAGTTATGTATTTTTATGGGCACTATTTAATATATTGTTTGAGAGTCATTATAGTTATTAGTCATAATGAATAAAATGAGGTGTTCCATAACATTGTTATGATATACAGATAAATATATTTGTTTTATTTGATCTACTAACTTTTTAAAAGATTCATTAGTGCTTAGATAGTCATTTATTAATGAATAAAATTAAGTGGTGCATAGCATTGAAATGACATATTTAGACTAATTAAATTGTTTTTACTTACACGACTTGACTTCATTAGGGATCCACTAGCATTGTTGATATCGATCAACATTTATTTAAGTACGCATTATTTGACTTTATTTAAGTATAACACTACTAGTCACTTCGTAATGAATAAAAAGAAGCAAGTTATAGAATAACTATGACATAAGGATAGAATCGCTCATTTCATTTACATGATTTGAACTCGTTTAAATCATTAACACTACCAAATACTTCTTAAAGAAATCAAATTAAGTGAGGTCCCCATCTAAAATAAATTATGAATGATAAACATCACTAAGAAAAAGTCAAATCTATTAAGTGGATTTCGGTAGAGAAAAATAAATAAAAGGTGATAGGTGTCAAATGACAACTCTTAGCTACATTTAAATTGAAGTGATTGATAACATTATTATGGTATAACTTAGACCAAAACATTTGTTCTTATTTGTATCCATTGACATTTTCTTAGGGTCATTACTGCTTCTAGTTACTTGTCAATGAATAACATCAAGTGATCCATAGCATTACTATGGCATAAAGATTAATTCAATTATTTTTATTTGCATCACTTGACTTCATCTAAGACTTATTGTAATTACTAATCTCTTATTATTGACACTTTATTTGCATGACATTATTATATTTGAGTCACTAAAACTACTACTCAATTGTTAAAGAATAAAAATAAGTGACCTATAACATTACTATGGCATAAGGATCATCTAACTTATTTCATCCATATAATTTGAATTCACTTAAATCACTAGCATTTCTAACTACTTGTTAAAGCAATAAAATGCAGTAACCCATCTACAATTAATTATGAATGATAAACATTGTTGAAGAAAAGTCAAATATATTAATTGGGATTTGTTAGAGAAAAAATCAAAAGGAGAGGCAAGTGTCAAATGACAATTGATGGCCACATTTAAATTGAAGTGGTTGATAACATTATTATCATATAAAGATCAATATTTTTCTTTTTATATGTATCCATTGATTTTTTTTGAGATTTGATAGCGCTTCTAGTCACTTGTTAATGAATAATATGAAGTGCTCCATAACATGATTAATTTAGTTGTGTTTATTTGCATCACTTGACTTCATTTGAGATTCATTGGTAAAACTAATAACTTATTAATGGCACTTACTTTTATTCGCATGACATTACTATATTTGAGTCTCTAAACTACTAGTCAATTGTGAAAGAATAAAAATAAATGATCTATAATATTACTATGGCATGAGGATCATCTCACTTATTTCATCTACATGATTTGAATTTGTTTAAATCACTAACATTAATAACAATTTGTTACACCAATAAAATGAAGTGACCGATCAAAAATAAATTATGAATCATTGTTGAAGAAAAGTCAAATATATTGATTGGAATTTGGCAGCGAAAAAATCAAAAGGTGAGGCCACTCAACAATAACTCATAGCCACATTTAAATTCAAGTGGTTAATAACATTAATATGATATAAAGATTGGTATATATATATTTATTTATATCCATTGATTTTGTTTGAAATTCATTAGTGCTTCTAGTCACTTGTTAATGAATAAAATGAAGTGGTCCATAGCATTACTATGACGTAAAGATTAATTCAATTGTTTTAGTTTGCATGACTTGACTTCATTTGAGAGTTGTTAGCATTACTTATCACTTATTAATGAACACTTGTTTTTATTTGCATGACTTGACATTGACTAAAAAGTAGTGGTATATAACATTACTATGACATGATCATCTCATTTAATGAACACTTGTTTTTATTTGTATGACTTGACTTTATCTGTCATTGGCACTATTAGTCTCTTGTTATTGACTAACTATTAGTCTCTTGTTATAAACTTAAAAAAATATGGTCTATAACATTTTTACGATTGAATCATCTCACTTAATGAACTCTTTTTTTTAATTACATGACTTGACTTTATTTGTCACTAGCATTATTAATTCCTTAATATTGACCCTAAAGAAGTAGTCTATAACATTACATAATCTGAATTTGTTTAAATCACTAACACTAAAGACTACCTGTTAACTCAATAAAATGAAGTGCCCATCTACAATAAATTATGAAATGATAAATATCGAAGAAAAATCTCATTTAATTTTAACCATGTTCACTATATAAATATTAGTTGAAATTTGGTAGAGAATTTAAAAAAAACAAAAACAACAAAACCAAGGCAGGTGTCCAACGACCACTCACATCCAGTTTTAAATTGAATTGAATTTTGGTACTACTTAGCTTTCAAGGTAGGGAAACATCAAATTCAATAGGTACAGGAAAACTCTATCTTCCCTACTATTCACTGTATACACTCATGAACGACATGGTGTGAAGGTGGTCCGTAAGGTGGCATATGTGTACGACCATCTCTGACGAAATGCTACACGCCTGCCACGACAAAATTGTCCGAGACACGAAGTCAGCATTAGAGGGATCTATGAGACGGGAAAGCACCACGCTTCTGCATCGATATTTAGTTATTGATGGCACCGGCTACGATGTAACATATTTGTATTTCTTGTGGGGCTCTCATGACTATTAGATGCTCATTCTGACACACATTGTTTATTTCTGTAACTCTGTCAATTATTAATGTGATTGGACAGTCTATTGACAAAATATGTATCTCGTGTTCAGTCTTTATATTATACCATAAATTTAACTCTCTATAAAATATATTATTATTTCAAATTCAAAAAATTAGTTTTATATTATATTATTTTTAATTTAAATAATTAATTTCATTGTTACAAAATCTAGAAATTTATTCATATAATATTCAAATAGATTGTGGAAATCTGATTAATTTAATTAATTTCATATTATATTATTCAATTATTAATTTTATTATAATTATAGTTTAAATATTACTTATAATATTTAATATTAAAAAATATAAATACAATATTTGAAAATAAATATCTAATAGATTTGGTTAAGATTTAGATGGCTGCTCATAAACAACCTTGAAATTTATTAATATCAAATATATTTTTTAAAATTTATTTGTTAAGCTAATGAATATGCCTTTTTAATTATTCTTTTCATTAAAAAAATTTTGTTGGGAGTAGAGGGATTTGAAAGGATATTATAATAATTTTAAAATAAAATAAAATAAAATTATATTTTTAAAATTATTTTCAACTCTCCATATGTTGAGTTTTGTAGCATGCACCTTCCAATTCAAATAAAAATTTGTCTACAAATTTTACCCATTTTTCCCTTTTCACATATATTGTTTTATCAATGTGAAATCTTTGTTACAATATTTTATATCTTTGACACTTAAATATTACATTGAGATTAAATAGCCAATAACTGTAATACAAATTCAAACTTTAATAATAATTCTATTATATAATATAATTTCATCTTTAAAATAATATATTTGCTTAATAGCCTACCAATTGACCTAATCTATGCAAAATAACAGGGTGGGTGTTTGGAGTTGGGTACCAATTTCGCGGAAGTCCATGGGGTGGAAAAATTGTAAAACGAAACGGGCGTCCGATTCTTAAAAATCGGGCACCCATTTAGGTCCGAGAACCTGACCCATTTTCAAAAATCAGGTGCCCGTTTCAGATTGGGCACCCAACCAAAACGAGCGCTCGATTTTTAAAAAACGGGGCCCAATTCTTACAAATCGGGCGCCCGTTTTGTAAAAATCGGGTGCTCGTTTTGAAATTCTATTTTTTTTTTTACCGATTTCTTCTCATTTTCACCTTTAGAAAATGGGATCACGTTTAAAAGAGCTCAGGTACCCGATTTAGCTTCCCCTGCCGACCCCATCTGCCATTTTTTTCGTGTTCTAGGTACGTACAATTTTTTTTAATGATTTTTGTCATTAAAAATTGTACTTTCAAGTTATTTTTTATTAAAAAACGTAGTTTAATTTGTTGTTTTCAAAATTATTGTATAAATTTAGTTATATCTTATTTTCAAGTAGTTCTTTTAAATTTTAATTTACTTTGTAAATTAGCATATCAAAGTAGAGAACTGTTATTTAATTTTTAATTTAACCATTAGAGATATAAAATTAAATTACGAAACTCTACGTAAAAACCAAAACCCTAGGTACTAAAACAAAAACATAAACCTATACAAAATTAAACTAGGAAACCCTAGTCTTAGAAAACAAAAACATAAACCAATAGAAAATTAAATTAGGAAACCCTAAACTTAGAAAATTGTAAAAGATAAATCTAGAAACCCTCTCTCTCTCTCTCTCTCTCTCTCTCTCTCTCTCTCTCTCTCTCCTTCCTCTCTCTCTCCTTCCTCTCTCTCTCTCCTCTTTCTCTCTCCTCTTTTTCTCCCGCTCCCCCTCTCTCCTCTTTGTCTCTCTCCCCTCTCTCTCTCATCTCTCTCCTCTTTTCTCTCTCTCCTCTCTCTCTCCTCTCTCTCCTCTTCTCTCATCTTTTCTCTCTTAAAAATGTAGTTTAATGTTGTTTTCAAAATTATTGTATAATTTTAATTATATTTTATCTTTCAAGTAGTTATTTTTAATTTTAATTTACTTTGTAAATTAGGATACCAAAGTAGAAAATTGTTATTTAATTTTTAATTTAACTCTAGATACAAAATTAAATTATGAAACTCTACGTAGAAACCAAAACCCTAGGTAGTACAAAATAAAAACATAAACCTATACAAAATTAAATTAGGAAACCCCAAACTTAGAAAACAAAAACATAAACCTATAGAAAATTAAATTAGGAAACCCTAAACTTAGAAAACTGGAAAACATAAATCTAGAAACTCTCTCTCTCTCCCCTCTTTCTCTTTCCTCTCTCTCCCTCCTCTTCTCTCTCCTCTTTCTCTCTCCTCTCTTTCTCTCTCTCTCTCTCCCCCTCCTCTTTCTCTCTCTGCCCCTCTCTCTTCTCTCTCTCCTATTTTCTTTCCTTCCTCTTTCTCTCTCCTCTCTCTCCTCTTCTCTCGTCTTCTCTCTTAAAAAATGTAGTTTAATGTTGTTTTCAAAATTATTGTATAATTTTTATTATATTTTATCTTTCAAGTAGTTATTTTTAATTTTAATTTACTTTGTAAATTAGCGTACCAAAGTAGAAAATTGTTATTTAATTTTTAATTTAACCCTAGATACAAAATTAAATTACGAAACTCTACGTAGAAACCAAAACCTAGGTAGTACAAAATAAAAACATAAACCTATACAAAATTAAATTAGGAAACCCTAAACTTAGAAAACAAAAACATAAACCTATAGAAAATTAAATTAGGAAACCCTAAACTTAGAAAACTAAAAAACACAAATCTAGAAACCCCCTCTCTCTCTCTCTCTCTCTCTCTACTCTCTCTCTCCCTCCTCTCTCTCTCTCCTTTCTCTCTCTCCTAAGGATCTCTCTCTCTCTTTCTCTCTCTCTCTCCCCCCTCTTCCTCCCTCCTCTTTCTCTCTATATCCTCTTTGTCCCTCCTCTTTCTCTCTCCTAAGAATATCTACTCTCTCTCTCTCTCTCATCTTCCTCCCTCCTCTCTCTCTCTCATCTTTCTCTCTCTCCTCTTTCTCTACTCTCTCTTCTCTCCTCTCTCTCCTCTTCTCTCCCCTCTCTATTTGTCTCTGTCTCTATCTCTCTTTCAAGTTTTAATTATTTAAGTCATTCTTTGTAAGGTAAAATATAATTTAGAGTATGTTCATTGTAAATTATCATGTTTTTATATGTATGCAGATTGGCAATATGGATGATTTTCATATTAATGAGCTTATAGGTGAGCATGAAACACCACCTCCACCTCCTCCTCCACCTCCACCTAGAGAGTTAAGGGATAATATTAGGAGAAATGTAGAGGCGATCATGAGAGACATAAATATTATTAGAAATGATCCCTATCCATCGGCCCAGCTACTATGCCTTGCAAATAGCATGCAAGGCATAGTAGATTATGTACACACATTTGACTCAGAGATTGATAGTTTCAAGTCATGGAGGGATAGTATGCATGCATATTATGCTGATAGCCTCTCTTATAAAGAGGTTAATGATTTAAAAATTACAAAATCAGATTTGGCACGCTTTTTTTATAACCCTACAACGGGTGAGCAGATACTTGGCAAGAAGCCACGTATTTCCATTAGATGGTGTAGACACCCTGGTATAGTAGAGCATTTTTGGGAGTGGTGGTGGATGGTATTTGACAATGCACCACATGCTAATCATGAGGTCCCGCTTTATTTTTTTTTTAAATTATGGGCTAAATTTGTATTGGGTAGGAAACCCAATTATTTTGACATGAAATCATTCCATGGGGTTGGTCGTGGCATGTCATAGGATAGACCAAGGGCCAAATTGAGTGACAAAACTAGAAATCATGTGCACAATGAGCCTCTTTTTCCTCTTCCTTCTCCTGTAGTTCCTGCACCTGTTCATCATCGAGTAGTGTAGTCATATCTTGGTTCTTTGAGTACCCTTACAGGCAATTTGTTGCAACACTTGACCAAGGTGAGGGCTGCCCTTAGCATAGCACATGTTTGCACGAGTTGTGGGGGTATATGTACGGGTCCCCAGTTTGATCCAGACACTGCCCATGGTAGATATGGTGATGATGATGATGGTGGTGCACATGGTGTTTCTAGAGATGATATCTCTTCATTTGTTGATTTACTCAATGCAGATGATGATCATCCCGCATAGGTAAATTTAATTATAATTTATATAGTGTAATATTAAATTTCTTATTTATACAATTATGAGCCATAACATGTGGATTTTTTGGTGAATAGAGGAGGGTTGACCCTCCAACATTAATTAGCCATCATCATATGACATCGACACCTCAACATCTTGGTGCTCCATTCATGGTATGCACTTTGATCTTGATACATTTAAACTTTAAACAAATAAACTTTAATTGATAATGTGTTTGACATATTTTTGTGATTTTGTAGGGTCTCTCATGTACCACTGAGATTGGCAGTCCTTCATTCTCTATCCCGCCAGTCACCAAGAGTCAGCCACATATACCTATAGTATGTTTTTCATTTATTAATTTTAAGTGTTTGTATCTTACTAATTTATGTACAACTTTGATTCACACTTATTTTTTTTAATTGTAGGCTTTTGGATTGTCTCATGTTGCACAATCACATTTACGTCCTGACTCATTGGTGACATTAGCTACATGTCACACACAAGTAATGTACATAGATTTTTATTCCATAAATATATAATCAAGTTATATATACTTTATAATTTATGTATATATGTACTATAAGTTTGATTCATGCTTTATATATGTTGTTCAGGTTGACACCACCATGAGTCTTGGCATGGCTACAAGATTAAGCCAAATGCACCCATCGACACTATCCTTTAAGGTGATGATTAATTTAAGTAATTTTTCAATGTCCAGTGTGTATCTAGATTTTTTACACCTAATTATTAAAAATTTATACTTTAAATATTTTTACAAGACTTGGCTGCATCCACTTTTCATGTAGTTGAGGATTAGGGTACTCAAGACTAGACAGAGAAGGATGAGGGTACTCAGGACCAGACAGCACAGGATGAGGGTACTCAAGACCAGACATAGCATGTTGATGCATCATAGTCCTCTTCACATGGAGTGAATAGGACTGTAGATCAGCTAGATGAGTAGAGTTAGATTATGATGACTATTTGGACTTGTTTTATGATGACTATTTGGACTTGTTCATATTATTTTTGATGACTATTTGGACTTGTTCATATTATTTTTTATGACTATTTGGACTTGTTTTATGATAACTATTTGGGCTTGTTTGGACTTGTTCATATTATTTTTACTTGTTGTTAGAGTAGGACTTGCATTACATACTAGTCCACTTGTTATAATATATTGTACTTGAACTTGTTTTTAGAGTAGGACTTTGTTCTGTGATTGTATGTATATATCATGAGTTGATATGATGGACATTATGATACATGTAAATTATTTCAGGACTTGTTATGTTATTTATCTTAATCATGAGTTGTTATTTATATATATGAGCTTATGGAAAATAAATCATTTTTAATATCAATTGTAATTAAATTTATCAATTTATCCTAAAAAACCATCTATCTAACAATGAGATATATTAATTCATGTGTAATTGATCTAAGTATAATATCTAGATACATATTACAAGTAATATGAACACATTGATTAACTATAAAAAAATCATCTAGATCTAACAATGACATCTATTAATACATGTAATTGACAAGAACAATATGGATGTTACACACTTAATAGCTATTAAACAATGAGATCTATTAAGTGAACATAATCTGACCAATGTGCATAGTTTAATATTTACAACAAAATTAGGTGAATACAAAGTTATGAATTTAACTTAAATATTTAAAACAAAATTCAATGTATAAAAGTGAGTTCATGTGAACTTAAATTACAAAGCCAAAATTGTACAAATACAAGAGTACATTGTACTACATAAATAGTTCATGTCTATGTTCTTCTAGACATCCTACATCATAAAAATAAACATGTTGAAATGTTAGAATTTATACAATTTCATTTAAAGTTAATTTTGATTTTAATTTCAAATCTATATCTCTAAATTATAAATTATGACACTTCAAAGAAGACATGTAGAAAACATATACAAATATGACAATTGAACAAAAACTTACATGTATAAATTTGATTCAACCTAATGTACCATCAACATCCTCTCTTTTCTGCAGTGCATCTATGTTCTTCCTGACATCTTGCATCATAAAAAATAAACATGTTGAAATGTTAGAATTTATACTCAAGTTCATTTAAAGCTAGTTTTAATTTTAAAGTTAATATGACAATTGAACACAAACTTACATGTATAAATTTGATTCAACCTAATGTACCATTAGCATCCTCTCTTTTCTGCAATGTATCTATGTTCTTCCTGACATCCTGCATCATAAAAATAAACATGTTGAAATGTTAGAATTTATACTCGAGTTCATTTAAAGTTAATTTTAATTTTAAAGTTAATATGACAATTGAACAAAAACTTACATGTATAAATTTGATTCAACCTAATGTACCATCAACATCCTCTCTTTTGTGCAATGCATCTATGATTGCCTCATGCTCTTCCATTGAAAGTGTTCATAATATTTTATTAGCAGGTCTCCCTTTGTATCTTTCCAATTTGATATTTGTTGCCACTACCAAATGGGAATAGTGTATAATCTTCTTTTCTGATTGGTAGTCTTCAAAAGATGGTAAACCATTCCTTCTTGTTAGGCATTTGCATAGCCATGTACCTGTGTGTGTGAAAATTGTACCTGATCTATAGACACAACACTTCAGTAAAACATTAGAGGTTAGCTATAATCAAAATCATGCAAAATTAAAATCTAATCTAACCAAGCGATTTACTACCTTCTAATAGGTGCGAGATTGATGTTCTCAGATTGTAATCGAGATCAATGACCTAGATGACACCTAAATGAAAGATTTGAATGCAATTAATCTAGATATGAAATTGAATGCAATTAAGCTATTTTTTTGGATTTTAGATGCAATAAGATGATGAAAATTTGATATGAATCTATGCTATAAAAACTTATATGAATCTATGAATGCTAAATGATCTAACAATGAAGATTCTAACAATGATATGAAAGCTATGAAATTCTATGCTATGATATGAAAACTATGCAATTGAAATTGATCTCACAAAGCTTTGGATTCGCAAGTTGATTCTTCAGTCTCTGATTCGACAGCGTAGTTGTGCAAAAATATGAGATGATTTGTGAAGAGCTGAAGCCTTAATTTATAGAAATCCAGGGCTTTGGAGGTGCATGAAAGAAAGCCATAAATCACTCAAATAACTCAGGTTGATTTATGAGTTATTTTTAAATAACAGATAATTAAGTCACAAAAATCATGCAAAAAGCACAGTTCAACTCGAATTAGAAGTTTAGATCAACTTTAAAACTCAAAAAGATGTTGAGTTTCCAAAAGCTAACAACTTGCATTGATTTTCTAATTTTGAGTTTAACTGGTCCTTTTATGTGCACATGGATAATTATAATTTAATAAATAAATAAAGTGATTTATTCTCAACTTAACTGATTTTTGAAAATAAATAATTGATTTATTGGTTAATCAATCATTTAATCAAACTTTTATTAAAAATTATATTATTAAATAATGACAACTTGCTTTAATTAATTAAATAATAATTTAATCAATTAATCATAGGATTTTGGATTTATTGTCAAAATTAAATAATACAATTAATAATAGATAGAATTAAATTTAATTAAAACAATTAAGTGGCAAATATTAAATCTGACTAATTAAATATTAAAATATTCAATTAATCAAACTTTAGGATAAATTGGATTTATCACCAAATAATCATTAAATCAAAGATAATTAGATAATTAGAAATATTGCTAGGAATATTCCTCTATGTAGAATTTAAGATAATCAATTAGGATTTGATAATGTGCAGATGTGCCTTAGGTTAGGACTTCAATGTCGATTTCGTTTGATTTGAGGATGTAGGAGGTTAATGAACATATAGCCCATTTTTGGGGTATTACATTTTGCCCCTCTTTGAATTACTGTGCGAAGCACAGTGGTTCAAATATAGTCTGTGTTTGATAAAGATATGGAAGTGATTCAAAAGATCAACCGATCTCAAGATAGAAACCGATTGAAAGATATGGAGATATTAGGTCTTGAATGACCAAAGATAATGTTCACTATAGCAGCGATGAACCGAAGATTGCGAAAGAGTGCCAAAACGCCTGATTTCGAACCTTAGGATTGCTAAGAAGTGAGTGGCCGATTCTAGACTCGATTGTCTTAGCAGAATCATGATATAGGTATCACATCCAAACCCTTCAGTTGCCGAAGAACCAAGGAAATAACACTAATGAATCGATGGTTGCGAAAAGCTGATACAGATTACAAGATTAAGAGAATACCAGATTGATATGGATCTTGATGAATCTGATATGCCCCAAACAATAATAGACTTGCCCCAAACAATAAGGACTTTTGATGAATCAACAACTAGATGTGATTGTTGTCTTGATTACTGATGAAAGATATTGATTTAGATTTGATCGATAGAATTTGATTTACAGACTTTGAATGATATGCAATACCATGCCCCCTTCGGGATTAAAATTGAAATCTGACAAGAAAAGTCAGTGTTGAAGTTTAGAAGCATGTTAATTGATTTGAGAAGTGGTTGTGCACGTTCAAGAATGCATTCAGCATCGGTTAGAGGTCTTGGAGACCAAAATTTGACTAGGTAAAACCATAAGTTGACCATAGTTGACCAAGTTGAAATTTTGATAGTTTGATGTAAGATAATCAGTTAAGTTGAATACTGAATTTCTATGATGAGTGAAGGTCGATTATGCAAGTAGTTAATAATATTAATGATCTCATATTTTGATTTTGATCTCGAAAAAGGATTCTACTTGTTGTTTCGTTGGAGGAACCTTCATGTATGATTTAGCTTTGGTTAGATTTGAATAGGTGATTGAAGAATTGCTTAAGCTTTGAAGTTTATTCAGCCATTGTGAGATCATGCAAACATGCAATATGCAAAGAAACATGCAAAATGAAATGCAACCTAGGACCTAGGACCTACTCACTGATCATGTGTCGATTTGTTATCATCATTGAACTTTTAGGTAACCGGATAAATCAATACAATGCCCACTAGCTATGAAACCATAGACATATGAATATCGATTTGTATGCGCAAGAATCAATACAACACCCACTGGTTAGACAACCATGGATATATGAATATTGATTTTGTTTTCAGAATGTTGGATTAGATATAAGCACCAAGGCACAAAAGTCAGGATGACCTGAATATCATGTCTACTTTGATATAGCAATTTGTATAAGCATCAAAACATAAACATCATGATGACCTGAATATGCCTTGCATTACAAACACATCAACCAATCAAGAGATCATTCTAAATCCAGTGTGAATTACCCGTAGTGACCCTTTATCATTCACATCCTTAGGCAAGATCGTGTTTCACAGTAGTAGAAAGAACTCACTCAAAAAGACAATAGTTAGATCAAACTTCCTTGAATTTTCTGGGTATCAATGGTCGAGGTACGCATGGCCATCCAATTCGAGATGGAGGCTCTTACAGTCAGACACCATTTCAATCCAAAATTTCTAAAGTTGTTAGATTTTCACATACAAGTAGAAGACAAAGAAAAGATTATACCCCCAATCATCACTCTCTAAATCCTATAAAGGACATCATCGAAGAGCTCGAAGGGACACAATATGCAAAAATCTCAATGCGAATCAGTAAGCATACAAGGAGATAAAAGCATGAAGCACCTATTATTTTTCAGTTTGTTTGGTTGATTGTGTTGTTGTAGATGCAAAATCCTTTCCGGAGATGAGATAGACTAACTGACTCAACTTGAAGCTTCAAAGGACTTTGACTAGATATGACACGTCTAAGATACATTGGAGGCCATAGGATATGACATTGATTGCCCCCAAGTTTGAACATTGATAGGATACAGACACTCAAGCTGACCGGTGCACAAACTGACTTTATTGAAACTAAGATATATATACAGACCGGGAGATATGCACAGACTAAAGCAAGACTGAAAGCTGGGAAAGACCAAGATTGCGCTGATAGATGGAGCATTTTGAAACAAGTGGCACCCATTTGTCGGGTTTTCACCATCTTGGTAGAGATTCTATTTTTGCTACCAAGGCGCTTGTTTCCAGGTTTTCACCAAGGCACTTTTTTCTTTTTCTCATTTTTTTGTATTTTTCATTTTTCAATTTTTTTTGTACTTTTCATATTTTTTACTTTTTTTGTGAATCATCAAGGCACCTATTGCTAGGTTTTCACCAAGATGTTCATTTTGTCAGGATTTTTTCCAATTTTTAAGATTTTTCAAGATATTTACCAAGCACTGAATGCCTTAGGCATAGAATTTCTTCAGATGGAGAATGTTGATTGGTTCTCAGAGCTATTCTCCTTCAGTCGTTGAGAGTTGATAGGCACCAGAGCCAAAAGTAGAAGTGATAACAAAGGGACCCAGCTAGTTGGGTTTGAACTTCCCCTTGCGTTCTCTATGTGATTGATTTTTAGGATTTTCTCTCAAGACTAGATCGCCAACCTGAAATTCTCTGTGTCTAACTTTCTTGTTGTAGCCTCTAGACATTCTTTTCTAATATACTCTGAGATGATCATACGCTGCTTGTCTATGCTCATCTAGTAGTTCAAGTTCTTGCAACCTAGACACTCTGTAGTCATCGTCGGTGACAAGTCCATGCATTCTGATTCTGAGTGATGGGATTTCAACCTCAATAGGCAGTACCGCTTCAGACCCATAAACTAAAGTGAATGGTGTAGCCCCTGTGGGCATTCTAATACTTGTTCTGTAGGCCTAGAGAGCTGGATTGATCATGAGATGCCAGTCTCTTCCTATTTTATTCACTGTTCTGTGTAAGATTTTCAAGAGATTTTTGTTTGAAGCCTCTGCTTGTCCATTCCCTTGAGGATAGTAGATAGATGACCAATGTTGTGTAATTTTGAATTTAGCACATAAGTCATCTAGGTCCTTGTTTTTGAATTGTCCCCCATTATCTATGATTATAGAATGAGGAATCCCATATTTGATAATCTGTAGCTATAATTATATGGGTATGTCCACTAGAAGAGTGCAGATGGATAGCACCTATGAGATCAAATGCCCATTATTGAAAAGGCCATTGTGTAGTAAAGGGAATTAGATCTCTCCTTGGAGCATGAATCAAGTTTCCATGCACTTTACACTGTTGATAGTTTTTAGCAAATTTAATATCCTCTTTCTCCATTTCAGGCCAATAGTACCCCGCCCTAATAATTTTTTGAGCTAACATTAAACCATTCGAGTGTGACCCACATATACCCTCGTGGACTTTGTCTAATGCATGTTAAGACTCTTCCTGTTCTAAACATCTAAGCAATGTACCGTCTAGACCTCATTTGTACAGGTCATTACCAATGATGACATATCGGGAGGCGGATCGAATAAGGTTTCATTTCTCAAAATGGTTAAAAGAATCAGGAATGATTTGGTCGTGGAGATAGGAGAATAGATTTTTGTAGCGAGATGAGTCATAACCTACAACAGTGTAGATCATGCGGGTTTCAGGGGAGTCATATGCAGGATAGGATAGGGCTTCCACCAGGAACTCGTAGCGTAGCTCATGTTCGGACTACTATAAGAGAGTAGATAATATTGCCATTGCATCGACAACCTTATTCTTCGTTCTGGGTATTTGCTCAAATGTGATAGATATGAAGTATTTCTTTAAATCATCTACCATTTTCTTGTAAGGAATGAGCTTTTCATCTTTGGTTTGGTACACATCATTGACTTGGTGGATAACCAATTGTGAGTCTCCATGAATGTGTATCTCTGTAACTCTCCACTGTATTGCCATTTTCATACCATTGAGAAGTGCCTCATATTCAACAATATTGTTTGTGTAAGGAAACTTTAATCTGAATGCTTTTGGTATCGAGTATCCTTGAGGAGTGATGAATAATATGCCTACTCCAGATCCATTTTGTGTGTAGGAGCCATCAAAGAATAACTGCCATTCTCTAGAAGAGAGGTGCATGATAGAGGAATCAGGAAATTCCATTTGCATGGGTGTATTATCAAACAGTGGTGCTTTAGCTAATTGATCAGCAATGACCTGTCCTTTGATAGCTTTTCTTTCAACATATTCAATGTCAAATTCGCTCAAGAGCATGACCCATTTAGCTAGTCTACCTGTGAGAGAAGCTTTGCTTAGGAGATACTTCAGTGAATCAATCTTAGCTACCAAATGAGTGGTATGAGCTAACATGTAATGTCTCAGTTTCTATGATGCGAAGATCACAGCTAGACAAACCTTCTCGATCATTGAGTAGTTCTTCTCATAGGCCACTAAAGTTCTACTGATATAGTAGATGGCTCTTTCCTTCTTGTTCTCATCATGCTGTGCTAGTAATGCCCCCAGTGATGTATCTGTTGCGGAGACATACAATATTAATGGCTTCCCATGAATAGGAGGCATTAAGATAGGAGGATTCGAGAGATAATTCTTGATATGATCAAAATTATTTGCATAGTCTTCATTCCATGAAAAGGTCACACCTTTATGTAATGTCTTTGTGAAGGGTTGTAATATGTTAGCTAACTGTGAGATGAATCTTCTGATGGATTGCACTCTCCCTTGCAAAGTTCTCATTTGACTGATATTCTTGGGAGGTTTCATCTTGATGATAGCCTTGACCTTAGCCGGGTCAACTTCGATACCTTTCTTTGAAACTATGTATCCCAAGAGTTTTCCAGAAGTGACACCAAAAGCACACTTCTTAAGATTTAGTCGGAGACTAAACTTTTCCATTCTGTCTAGGATCATGCTCAAATCAATTAGATGTTTAGTCCTGATCATTGATTTTTCCAAGGTATCATCAACATAATCCTCCATAGTGTGATGCATCATGTCATGAAAAATAGATGTCATTGCTCTTTGATATGTAGCACCAGCATTCTTAAGCCCAAATGGCATAACATTCCAATAGAAGGTTCCCCACGCACATGTGAAAGCAGTTTTCTCTTGGTCTTCTGGAGAAATTTTGATTTGGTTATATCCAAAAAAACCATCCATGAGGGAATACATCTCATAACCTGTAGTCATGTCCACTATCATATCAATGTTGGGCAGTGGAAAATCATCCTTAGGGCATGCTCTGTTCACATCTCTAAAGTCTGTACACACTCTGATTGAACCATCTAGTTTAGAAATAGGTACAATGTTGGAGATCCACTCAGCATAGTCTATGACACGAATGAATCCAAATTTTAGGAGTTTCTCTAGTTCTGCTTTGACTAAGAGTGCAACATGTGAATGCATCTTTCTCAATTTTTGCTTGACTGGTTTTACTCCAAGAGCAATGGATAGATGGTGCATGATGAGATTGGGATCCAATCCTGGCATATCTGAATATTTCCATGCAAAGTTGATTCTTTTTTCTGATAAGAATGTAGTGAATTTCTATTTCTCTTCTTCTGATAAGGATTGTGCTACATGTACCAATTGTGGTTCCTCTATTGTATCCAAATTGATGGATTGAGTGGGCTCAATCAGAACTAGAGATCTATCCTGTAAATGACTCAGAAGGACATCAAATATCTCATCCTTAGGCACCTCAAAGAGGTTTTCACCTTTGGATACATCTTTTCTTTTTACTTTTGTAGGTTCTGAGACTGCCACAAAGTGGTTTTCACCCTCAGAACTCCTTTTCTTATTATTTTTATTCTTATTCTTCTGACTAAGATATTTGATGTCTGACTTGGTCATGCTGACACTCGGTTCACTGATGGAAGTCCTCATAGGTTCTACTGCATTGAGGTAACAAGCAAGGGCATAGTCATTGGGAAAGGTGTAGATATCATGGCTCGGGTTCATGGAAGTTTGGTCAATGAGATCAGGATGTTGGATAGTCAAAGTGGGAAAGGCTTGGGATATGGTGTTCACTGATACAGATCTATCATCATTGGTCCTAACCTGATGCTCAAGTTCAAAGGTGATATTACAACTCAAAATGTTGAGTTCATGAATAGGCTCAACATCATTATGGGAGTCCTCTTCAGCCATAGGTGGATCAGACACGTTAAGCTCATTGTTTTTCTCTAGACCTATGTTGGGTTGAGATACATATTGGTGAATAACATCAATATATTTCTCTGTGATAAGCTCATCTTCCTCTGGAATGGCTCCCCATTCATAGTCGTTTGACTCAGCTTCTGATTCAGGATCTCTAGCAAATCTTAGAAAATGTGTGAAGTTAGGATGAATACCCCAAGAAGGATTACCCTCAGTCTCTGACTTGAATTCATATTCATGAGAATTAGTGTCAGAATAACTACCACCTTCCTCTGGATCAGTTTGATTGCCTTTGAGATTAGCTAGCTCTTGTGGTGCAACCATCTCTTGCTCGATAGTAGGTTCTTGTGTGTCTACTACATTGATTTTTTTTATTGTATCATTTTCCATGTCAAGAAGATTTATGATTTTCATAGGAAATTGTTCATAGGGGATAAGCTCAGAGCTGTCTGAATCATCATCGGAGGATTCTATTTCTTCTTTCTTGAGAAGGGGTTCTCCTGGTGCAATTTGTTTTATGACATGAGAACAACCACCTTTGAGGTGATAGGGTTTCTTTTTAAAGCCTAAGCCAATAGTATCTTTGTTTTCTCTACCCGTATGTGAAATGGGTGTCACAAGACCCTTTCCTCTTATTCCTAGAGGTCCTTGATCTGGATATCCCATCTTAGCTATCAATTTGTTCCCTGGACCATATGAATTAGAAGGGATTTGAGGTACTATAGATTCACTAGGTTGAACAATTTTGGATTCAGAATCATCTTTGTATAGCCATGCCAACACAGCTTCATCCTCTTCAAATTCTTGTTTGGATACTTTCTCCACCACAAAGTTTCTTTTATATGCTTCCATAGGTTCCTTAGGTTCTAATTTGGACTGCTTCAAAGATTGTCCATATGACTTGGGTGAGATAGGGAGAGATGTCAAAGATAAGACTGGCTCTATAATTTATTCTCCCATCCCATTTTCTTTGATATTGACCTCCTTAGCAATGTCTTCCATTTTGGAGGTTGAAGCAACATTTTGTGGCTTAATGGGAGATTCTCAGTTATTGGGAAAAAGCTTATCAGCACTTTCCTTTAATGTATTGCAAATTGTATTCAGATCTACTGGGATAGTAACCTCTACTCCTTCATAGGGGAGTTTTAAGCACTGATGATATGTAGAAGGGATAGCTTGCATTTCATGTATCCAAGGTCTCCCTAGAAGTATGTTGTAAGCCAAAGGAAGATCAAGCACTTGACATGTTGTATCTTTGATTACTGGGCCCACTTAGATGGGTAAGACAATGGTGCCTTTAGAAGATCTTTCCTGTTCATCATAGGCCTTTATGGTGATCTTCTTTGAGGATCAATAGCCATTTCTAAGAATCCCAACTGTGTGATTAGGCTGTAAGAACAAATATTGAGGCTAGCACCCCCATCTATCAACACACGTTTGACTCTACGGTTCTGGATCAAGACTTCTATGTGTAAGGGCTGATTATGTGGGTGACTTAAAGAGTTGTCATCTTCCTTGGAAAAGGAGATATATTGTGGAGATGTAAGATGACCAACCATAGTCTGGAACCTATCTAGATCTAGATTATCAGGACCATTAGAGCCGAGAAAAGCTTTTTCTAGGACATCTCTGTGAGTTGGAGATATTCAAAGTAACTCAAACATAGAGATTTTGGCATTAGTATGCTGGAGTTGTTGGACAATGTTGTAAGATGTAGACCTTGTATCCTTTGGATTGGAAGATTTGGAAGCAACCTTCTGTTTGGAAGCAGATGAAAGATTGAAAGGTATCTTAGGGACATTAGATGAATCTGGGATTTGTCCTTTTAGATAAGCCTAAGCTTGTGATCTGGTAATCACATTAGCTGAAGAATGATCTCTGTCTCTTGGCACAATTGTGATGACATTGCAGTTCTCAGAGAGACATGGTTCAACCATATTGATGACAGCATTGTTTCCAGGGTAAGCATAATTAACTTTTGCCCCCATGTTAGGCTGAGAAGTTGAAACTCCCTTGCCATGTTGTGGAAACGGTTCTATAAATGCTGTGTGATCGTTATTACTGGTAGGATTATCAATCATGATGTCTCCTTGATCGATCAAGTCTTGAATGGTATGTCTCAAGTGGAAGCATCCATTAGTTTTGTGGCCTTTACTCCGATGGAAACCATAGAATTCATTATCTTTCCACCAATATGGTTTTGGATCCAGATCAGAGTTTTGGATCGGTGGTAAAGAAATGATGTTATCGGCTAGTAGGGTTTTCATAGCTGATTCTAAAGATTCTCCCAGAGGAGTAAACTTTTGTTTATTATCCCAACATTTGAATGGCTTCTTTAGAGATGGTTTAAAAGATTTTTGCTCTGAAGCTTTAATGGCTTTGGTGCCAAGAGTGAGATTGTAGGCTAGTGCCTTTGATGGGGCACAGATAGTGTCAACAACACCATCGGTGACGATGCCTTTGTTCTTGTTCCAGCTTTTGTTTTTATCTTTTGAGGTAGATCCAGATTCGGACTTGTCCTTTTGAAGTGTGATTTCTCCTTTCTTGACAAGTACTTTCTCAATCTTGATTGCATTATCCACCATTTTATCAAAAGATACATGATCTTGCATTTGTAATGGGTAGTTTAGCTCTGGAACAAGGTTATTGATAAAGATTTCGAGTTTCTCCATTTCGGGAATTGGTCTAGCATACAGAGAGAACTTCTTGCACCACCTCTTGAGGAATGTTAGGAATGATTCTCCTGGATATTGCTTGAGGTTAAAGATATCGATCATGGTGACCGGATGTTGAATATTGTAGGAATATTGTTGATAAAACAATTTAATCAATTCCTCAAAAGTTTTGATCGTAGAAGGCAATCTTGAAAACCACTGAATGGATGCTCCATCCAGAGATCTAGGAAAAAGATGCATCAGATAGGTTGGTTCATGCATGCATTCCATGGATTGCATACAAAACTCTCTGACATGATCTTGAGGACTAGAGTGTCCATCATATTTGTCGTACTTTGGGATCTCTACTCTTTTTGGGAATGGAGGCATATACAAGTCTTTGTCGAAAGGGAAAGGACAAAGGGCCTCCATGGAGAATTCCTTGGGTTCCTTCTCTTTCTCAATTTTATTTAGTGTGACTTGCATAACATGCATCTGTTTCATTATGGCCGTCATCAGAGTTTCTTCCTCATGTGTGATGATATTTTCAACATTAAAGTTGGGAGAAAGTTTAGCTCCTTCCTGGGCTAATTGCAAAAAGTATGTCTCTCTATCTACTTTTAAGAAATGCCTCATCATTCTCTTGAATTCATCGTCATTCTAACATCGAAGGATTTTAGAGGGTGTAGGTTCTTGGTCGGCATCATGTTGAGAATGGTGTCCCTGGGATCTTCCTCCTAGAGAACCATGGTTTGTCCCTACTTGAGACATGGTAGGAGTTTTTGGGCTCCTTGAAATAGATTGAGGAGGAGTTTGTTGATTATCTCTGTGAGTTGATAGAGGAGGTATGTAACCAGTTTTCAATCGAAAGTTACCAAGATCGTCGTCTTCGTAGATACCAGAATTGATGAGTTGATCAAGAATTAGACCCCGGATATTGGTCAAAGGTAAGTGTTGAGATGTTTCCTCTAATTTCTTTTGTGAAGAAGCTCTGGTCTCCACCATTAACTTTGAATGAAATAGAAGAAAAGGATAAAGACAACTAAAGAACAATTTGATTCAAGAAAATTGTATGACCCAACCTTGTCAAGATTATGTTTGATTTGAAGATTTGATGAGATGTGGGTGAAGGATACTATGCCCTGGATGTATGGGATAGATCACCCAAAAGATAGTGGACACAAGTTTTCAACACTTAGTCTATTTTTGAAGATTGATTGAAAATTGATAGTTATGACAAGGTTTTGACATGAGATAAAAAGGACTCAAATTGATCAAACAGAAGGCTGGATCAGATTCAAAAGATCACCTTTGGAAAATGATAGGATTTGCAATAGCTACTGCTCTGTTCCTGACACAATGATTTGTTTGATAGATTCTAGAACTAGGCTAGAAACATTGGATATCTTGCAATTTGATAATTTTCTGACAACTCTTGAAAATTTTCCCAAATGACACTCTACAGACTCGTACGATAGTGGGTAGTCTATGAAATGACAGTTTCTAAACTCGTACGACGGTCTGTTTAATCCCAAACGATAGTTGTTAGCAGGATTTTGACTTCTTGAATTTGCTGGTCTGAAAACTCATACGACACTGGGTACTCAATCATATGACAGATGGGTAGTACTGAAATGACACTTGACAAAACTTGTATGACTTTTGACTTCCTGACACAAATTTTGACTCCAGAAAAGATTTTATGTCAGATTTTTGCAAAAATTTAAGTTTTTCAATTTTGGATTGTTTGTAAATTGTACTGTCCAGATTTGAAGATTATACCAGATTTGTTCATTTTTAATAGCCAAGTAGATAAACAAGCACATAGAACAACAAGCAAGTGATTCCAAGCACTTCTGAAAATAATGAGTGAGGGCAAAAGCAACTTTGCGCATGAACAATCAAGTGACCAAATTGTGCTAATCCCTAAGAGTACTAATTGTGTATGTTTTGAAAAGTTTTGAAATAATGCACATATACCTGAAAATGAAAAATTGGCCTCTAGGGTTTTTAGTAATGGTTTGACTCTGCAACTTTTATGATTCAAAGGGGTGAACTCCAATCCCAGTGCACCAGGGTTTTGACACAGTCCGAGAACTTAATCTTCAAGAGCTGCTAGGGAGATCTGACAACCCAACAATGAACCATACACTAGTAAATTTTACCTCAAATTTTGATGAGAATTGGTCGAATTTTCAACAATAATTGGTCGAATTCACGACTAAAACTTTCGTCGTTCTTTTTTCGTCAAATTTTCTACGTATTTCTTATTGGTCAAAATTTTGACCATAGTATTGGTCTCAATTTCAACCATAATTTTCTTTGTCCAATGGTGGAAATTGAGACCATGCATTGGTTGAAATTGAGACCATCCATTGGTGGAAATTGAGACCATGCATTGGTCGAAATTGAGACCATGCATTGGTGGAAATTCAGACCATGCATTGGTCAAAATTGAGACCATGCATTGGTGGAAGGTATGGCATTGTCATCATTTTTTTGGTCTAATGGTCTCAATTTCGACCATGGCATTGGTCGAAATTGAGACCATGCATTGGTGGAAGGTATGGCATTGCCGTCAATTTTTTTGGTCTAATGGTCTCAATTTCGACCATGGCATTGGTCGAAATTGAGACCAATGCTTAAAAAAAATTTTAAAAAAAATTCTATTAAAAAGTGGTATTGGTGTCTTATTTACAAGGAGACGAAAAACCTGAGAAAGAATTAAAGTGGTATTGGTTAAGAATCATTTCTTTGACTTACAGAAATGATTAATGAATCATTTCTTTGACTTGCAGAAATGATTAAAGAATCATTTCTTTGTATTCTATATGTTATCATTAAGTACATTTGTCAGTAAATGAATACAATAAATGGTTTGTAGCTCACTTCTTTCGTTAATTAATGTTTTGTTAGTTTAGGACATGTGTCAATAAGTCTTTGGTTATATACAATTGGCTAACAGTTTTGCCTCAAATAACTAGTATTTGGTTTCATAAATAGTAAATATATTCTAGGGTAATAGCGATAATGTTGTAGCAGCACTGTACTGTACTACAACATCACTGTACTGTACAGTGGCTAGTGCAATCTCTTATATGATTTAGAATTATGTTCATACTTCATAGTATGTGATTATATTTATGCAATTGGTGTATTTGGTAGTGTAGAATTTTACTGTAAATAGCCTGAAAAGAATAGTGACTTGTGTTTCTGGATTTGATTTTGTTTGTGAGTTTTTTGCATCAAAGTTTCAAATCACGCTCCATGATCTTTCATGCTCTTTGTGCTCTCTTTCATCCTGATGATGGATCAGTAGGATCAAAGGAGTATTTCAATGTTGCCAATGCGTTCAAACTTTAGATAGAATATTGGAGATGAACAACAATTTTTGGAGTGATTTTGCACAACTTGTCTAGAACTTACTATTTTTCAAAATTCGAAGTTTGGGCACTGATTGGTCAATTTGGAGTTTTGAGTGACTTACTATTTTCAGAAATTACTATTTATAGTAAACACAATTTTTGGCATCTGGTTGTAGCTTTTGTAGTTTCAGTCTCCTCTCAGCTTCAATGTGTAGCATCTTTGATTTCATAACTTTTGGGAAACATTTCTATTTTTTAGCATGTGGCTATTTTTAGTAAGTGTTATTTTAGCACTTGGTCTTGGCTTCCATTCTCTCTCAGCTTAGTGCAATACTTTCCAGTTTTAACCTTGACGAGTTTTAACGTTTTCAAAGAGATTTGGTTTTTATTACTCAAGTCTATTATAAAGTCACTTTATGACTTAAGTGAGGGCAATGGGTTCATAAGAGACCCCCTTGATTGCTACCTAGTAAAGAGGTGTGTTAAAATTGTTTTTTAAAGGCAAGAATAGACTTCTTCAAGGGAATACCAAGGCATGGGGAGATTTTAACACTTTAAAAGATTATTTTATCGCCTTCTATGTAGATGCCAAAATTGGAAGAGAAATAAAGTTAAATGTTTTATTTCAGAGCTCGTGAAAGGGTCAAACTTCTAAAGGATATTTCATGTTGCTTTGCCAAAAAATAGTTTTGGAGGGAAAATAATTCAAATTGAAGGAAAGGTTCCCAAATTCTTCCCTCTCTCTTATATTTTCATTTGAGCTATCATTTGGCTATGCTTGCTTTTGACAATTATAGGTTATGGTGCTAGAATGCTTTCAGAGTTCATCTTTGCTAGTTGGAGGATGAAAACTCTCTACTAGATAGCTGGTGAAAGACTAGCTGGCTGGAGTTCAAGTTCAGATCTTTCAGTGATTTTTGGCATGTTGGGTGATTATGGAGTTGAATAAATGAAGATATATTTAATATTTTGATGTGGGTTTATTGGTTTTGGTATGGTATGTAGATTTTGGTAGTGTGGTGTAAGTTTGCAGAAGATTAGATTCAATTTCTGAGTGCTAGTGTAGATTTTCTAAGTTCTGGAAATGCTTTTTCAAAGTAGTTGGAAACATAAAATTGCTCATGTCTGCGAGACAGATAGCTTTCTTTCTAAATATTGTTCCTTTGGATTTTCCACAATAAGGAAACTTCTTTTGACTATTCATTTGTTGTGTTTGTTGGAAAAATTGAATTTTGTGGCAAACAATCTCTATCAAACTTGCAGTCTTCCACCTTTGTTCTCTCACATTCACATTACATTGACTTCACATTCAACCCCAAACATGTTGATATTTTGACCTTGAAAGAAGATAATATCATTAATATTATATTATTGAAAGAATTATGAAAAAATACAACTTGCAATAAGGATGACTTGCATCATTAAAATGATGACAATGTTTATTAATTAAAGTGCAAAGTCGGCAGCCTATATATATATATATATATATATATCAGCGGCAGCTTTTTTTAATTAATACAAGTCAGCTGCATTATGAAGTTAAGGGTTGTGTCTTTTGATGGCATGTTGAACCCTATAAGAGGTGTTGTAGTGCGAATAAGAAAACATAGAAAACATAACATGTCTGCTTATTTCGCACTACAGCAGATCAATAAAATTACAATATAATCTCGCCCCTTATCGTTACATTCTTTTCTACTATACTTAGCAGCGAATTTGGAGAAATACTTAACAGCTTGGAAGGATATGTAAAGCTACGAACTTGGAGGAATTTTTAAGCAATTTGGAAGAAGAGTGCCTTACAATCAAATGACAGGCAAAAAGAATCATTGGCATTCACGAAAAGAAGATTTAGTTGTCCCATCACACCAAACACTATGTTAAAAGCCCATCAACAGTTAACAGTCAGGCAGGCCGATGATTTAGTGGTAAGCTGGATAGTGGGTGTACAGTAAAAAAGCCCATCACTCAGAAGCATCCTACCATAATCAATAGATTTTTCAACCCAAATTGTAAATATCTCCCATCAATCCCTAGTTGTCAATGTTATCCAATCTGATTTGCCATTCTAGCTCTATAGCCATTGATAAGAGTTACTGTTAGCAAGTAGCAAAATGTATAGGAATGTCAGTATAGACTTTCCAGGGGAAATTTAGCACCAAACCCATTAGAAAGGCTTATAGAATCAATAGTCTAAATCATATGTGTAGTCAATTATATCTTAGATAGATAGAATGAACTGTTAACATTTATAAGGTTGAAATTAGCATATGTAAGGTTGAAATTAGCATATGGGACAATCACTATTGACATAATGATTTTCTACATTTTAGTCTGCTTCTTAGCATCCCATCTTTTCAATTGTTAGAAACAACTATCATTATGTTGGCATATTTATTTCTGATGTCTTTCACAATAACCTTGGAATTTTTAGTCCAATTTGACATATTTGTCCCTCCCTACACATATGTATCCCTATATCTACATCCAATACTGTACCCAGAAGTGCCCAAAAACCTTGATAAAAAATCTTGTTTTTCCAACCTTTCCTAATACTATCTGATATGATTTTTTAAAAAATTTGGTGCGAACCTTCTTAAACTTAATTTCGCTGACACTTATTCTAATTATCTGATAGATTATTCAGTTGTGCAGTTCCTTGAGTTTGTTACTTTCACACACATTCTTAGAGAGTGGAATGGCATTGCAGATTGTTTGGCCAAATGGGCTTCTGGTTAAATGGAGGATTGAGATTAAAATATAGTAGATAAGGGGCAATTGCCTCTTCATATGTCTCATATGTTTGATCAGTTAGTGGTTAGTAACAAGGTTCTGTAGTGCTATTTTGTTGGGCACTGCTAGTTTTGTTTAACTTTTGTCATTGAATAAATTTTTACCCTTCTTTTAATACTTTGTGAATGTCATATCCAGCTTTATCAATGTTGGAGGTCTTCAAAAATAGCAATATTCAATACCTAACCATTTCCAAATCGATATCCATATCCATATCCATACAAATATATGTTTTTCTATTTCTATACATACACCCTTTTGTCTTTACCTTTATCTTCAGGATTATCAGAGAGGGGAGAGAAAAGAAATAGTATCCATCCCTCCAACTAATTCAAAATATGGCCACAATTCATATGGGAAGTTCCATAGTCACTATATCGGAAGCCCACAAAAATTCGTAGCGCTATATAACATTAGTGAAGATAATATCTGTCATGAAAGACATCCAAAGTTTTTGAGAAAAAACAAATAACCAAAACTTTTAAGGACTATGTACAGTGTAAAATCCCAAAAGTAAGAAAAAGCCTAATTCTTCACCATGAAGAAACCATAGACATATCATTATGTGATAGAATGATTGCATAATACACATCATTGTGCATGTACTGGATAGAACCTGTTTTAAAGTTCTTCCCAAAAAAAATGGCAATGGATATATAATCTAAATGGAAAATCCTCCACCTTGTTACCCAAAATTTACTTCACATTATTTACTGATTTAGTACCTAATGCTTCTAAGTCTTTATATAAACTATTTATAAGACATGCAGGGGGAAGAATAGCATTTGCCATTTATGTTTTAAAATATGTCATTAAAAAATTATATACTGGACCAATAGCTGTTCATTTTCTAAAAAATAGTTAGGGAAAGAATTATGGATTGGAGTCCAATAACTAATTGTTCATTTAATTAATCTTACATGTACCAATAGTTGATCATTTATGTACCGGTAGTTTATCATTTATGATTGGCCCATTTGCGTACCACTACTGGAGATTTGTGCACCACTACTGAGACATTTGTCCATAAGTACTGTGATTTTGAGTGGACGATTACTGGACCATTGACAACACTTTGAAGTTGAAACCTTAGCTTCAAGTAGTTAAGTGGCATATGGAGACAACAAAAAAAAGTCGCCAAAATCCAATATACCATTCAGGATATATAAGTACATGAAGTTAGCAATAGCCTTTCCCCTACTAATTAAGTCTATTGTACAACTTTATTGTTACAAATAGTGCACCATTATTAGGGCATTTGCGCATAAGTATTGAATTAATTGTGAAAATTTCTTGGTGTTAAAGTGATTGGGCAATGGGGCAATAGAGAATATGTTTTGGATAACAATTTGAAATGACCAGCTTTTGACCCTTAAATGCATAACATATCCTAGAATGTTTATCTTTTCTATAAACAATAAGTAGATAGCATACAGAGAAAAAAATAAATAAAATTGAAATCTAATGTATTATTTAAGAACTTAAAATGTAAAATAAGAACTATTGATATCCCATTTTATTGACCTCTATTTAAATAAAGTTATTTTTCTCAATATGATGTATTAACACTATGGAACCTCAAATTCAAATGCTCCTGGCTTAATTCAACAATCTTCTAAAAATAATTTTGATTAGATAGACATAGAGGATTTTCAAAGAACTCTGAAACGTTAAGCTATCTGAATTAACTTTTATCTTGATTTTACAATCAATATTATCTAATACAGTATAATTACAAGGCATGGATCTGCTAGAAGTTACTTGGGTTTTTACATTTTACCAAACCACAAAACTGCAATGTGGAACCATATCTATCATCACCTACCAACCATAGCAAATATCTGATCTTAGAAATGAAAACTTTAACAGTAAAATATGATTATGTGCCAGACAACATACTGTTCTTATGCAATCAAAAAAATCAATAATTCAATGACATCATAAATTACATTTGTGTAGAATCTAAAAGCACTAGATGCATATCATTTTTCAGTCAAAAGATAGAGATTTGATTAGCAAAATACCCATGCTTGTCTCTTGCAATTCATTTGAGAACAAAAAGGAAAAGATGCTTCAATGAATTGGAATATAATATATTGTAAAATATCATAGAACATATATATTAGGGCTTACACTAGCAATTCAATAATGTAGAGTATTAAAATATGTGGACCTTAGACATTCCTGAAACATGATGAATGCATATGCCAAAATAATAAGCACAAAAATATACTCATCAATTCATTCATAATAACACATCATTGATTGAAAAGTGTTAATGGACACAACAAATTTGGTGGATTTCATCCATTTTTATGAGTTGGGAAAAATAGATCAACATCACATAATGAGGAGTCCACTATTTTCAGTTAACTGTTTAGTTTTGGTCAATGCAATCTTGAGAGCATCCTTTATAGCTTTGTCCTAGAGCATTTGGTGGGCTTGTTTGTGTGTGTCAATAAGCTATAGGATTATGCAAAAGCTTTATTTTGGAACTTTAATAATATGTCTACTTTGTCAAAGCTACTCAGCTAACAAAAGAAGAAAAATGTTCTTATAGACCCTTTGGACTGCTGCTGCAGACTTAGACTAAGAATAACTTGACTTTCCCTCAAGACTCTTGATAGGACAATGACCTCTCTAGATACACTTTACTGAGTTCTAAAACATATCAAAGACTTTCTTGCAGTTACTTTGTCTGTCCTTTCCTGAAAGATTATCGTCTTGAGATCAGTCTTACGTTTGCCAAACCACAAACATTTCCCTGATCCAGATTATAAATGTTAATCAAATTGAAGTTAATTTATGATTTTAAAGACTCAACGAAATATTTCTCCTTTTAGATGTAACTCGATTTCTTACTAGTCTCAGATATCTATCTCATACATAAATATCAACTTTTGCATCTGACCATGGCCCCCAATTACCTATTCCTCTGTAGAGTAATAGTTTGAGATGACTATTTCTTATTGCATTTGTTCTTGTGCATTAAGCCAATGCAATGTCCACTTTTTTACTTGATCCATAGCACTGAGATTATTGGCAGTTAAACAAGGGAGTCTTGAAGTTGACCAAGTCCCTGTTGGCATCTGAAAGGAAAAGCCTTTTGGTTAAAATGGGATGATCGAGTATTCTATTGTAGAGACTTTGTCTGCCAGTTATTGTTAATTCAAAAAATGATGTTAAATTTGTAGTTATAAACTTACATCATAACTTTACATACTGTGGAGAGTTGATTGTCAGTTAGAAACCACTAATTATAGAACTAACAGCCATTGGTTTAGGATTTGCTTGACGTAAAGAATATATTAGGGTTGGAAAGGAAGAGAAGGCATCATTGAAAAAAGCTCCATTTTCTTTTCCAGAGATGGAGTTTCAGCAACTATGGCTTGAAGATGAAATCTTCCAGCTGGATATATTAACCATTGTGAGGACAAAACCCCTCAGTATAGTACTAATTCTAGAGTATTAATAGACTGCAAACCAAAGATGAGTATATTAAAACACATTCATGGAAATAAGTCATGCTTAAAACAAAGTTCACTACTGCAAGAATGGGCAAAATTCACCAACCCTGGACAAAATATGAGATGCTTGGGAAGAAGACTGCAAGAATTCAAGCACAAATTTCAACTCCTTTGCTGTATCTTTTAGAGCGGCATCAGCTGCCTTACGAGAAGCCTTGCAAACTTGAACATCTCCAGTCCTTGCAAGATCAGATAAAGATGTCTCAAGCTTTTCACTAACAGCTAAGCGTTGATTCGTGATAGTTTGTAGATGCTGAATCGCATCTTGCACTTGCAAAATCAAAGATTATAATTATGGACAATTCAAATCAAATATACATACTTGGGACATTACAATTCAGCCAAACATAGAAATAGAGTTTGATTTATATGGGTCTATAGTTGAAAGGCAAACTTAAAATAAATGAGAGTAGTATCTGTTCATGTAGGTAATTATATATATCAACACACGTGCATGGCAACCAGGTGACTTAATAGCATGAACCCAATCAATATTAATAGTAAAATTTGCATTAGCTTTAGATCAATGAACCTACATGCTAAAAATGTCAAATGCAAATGTAAATCTATTAGAAATAAGTATTAATCCATACCCATGTTCAATAGCCAACCAGAAGCCAATCAAATGGCCAAGGCAGAAGAAAATTGGCATATCTCAGGACAGTGCATGAAAATAGAACCTTTAAATTCTCTATCAGGATTTAAGATGCCACATCGAGAAATGTGATTGGAGACATATCTGGAGCTAATATTCTATCTGAAGATAAATGTAAGATGATGCTCAGAGAGAACTTGTGTCCATCTAAGTTCAAGGAAAAGATGACCAACCAAAGAAAAGTGATTCTAAAATTGCTGCATAGGATATGAGAAAATTGAAGTTTCCAGGCAAAAGACTTTGGTCAACTTTGTAGTCATTTTCATGATCGGGTCAACTTCTTTAAAACCCTTGATTGGGCATGAGAAGGATAATTTGATATTTGGAGACATGGCACATTGGTAATCAAACACAAAAGTTGATCGGATCTTCACTGACATGGATGCCCAAACAATTTGAAAGGAGCATACTAACTCACATTCAAACTACATAATAAGAAGATGCAGAGATAAGAAAAACTGGATTATTACCCACTTCAACCAATAGAGGATATTGTCCAACTTCACAGATTTTCATTAGATGTATAAAATGTCTTGAGTCTTGTTAGAGCATGGAGAAAGATGCATAGGGGGTGGATACTAGGGGATTGCCAACATGAATGCTGACTTTGAATTGCTGACACAAGGAAAAGACCAGGTGCGACGAGGCAGAAAGGGAAATGGCTGAATTAAAAGTAAAAGTCCAAAGTCCAAAGGTTGAGGTCATCAACAATTAGAACAAGAAGCCAATAATATGTTACGCCCCTTCTACCCCACCCACAAAATGACAATTTAAAGGAGTTTTGCTAGGTTGAAAACTGACAACAACAATGTAGTGACGTCAATCTGAATAACTCTTTGGAGATAGCTTAACAAAGCTAGCTTCCTTCAAGCAGTAAAGGACTTCTAAACATCGGGGAACATGAAAATACATTGTTTATATCATGACTCATTCATATGTATTTGAAGAGGGATGAGCCACAACGACAGTCTAGTGAAGTCAAGCTGAAAACCTCTTCAGATGTGGCTTAACAAAGCTATTTTGTGAAGTGTAATCTCCCAACACTGAATTCTTGCTAGAAATACAGATAGAAATCCTATCCTATTTGAATTGGCTTCAAATTGAAGAGCTTAGAATGTGTAAGTTCCATAATTGATGTTCTCTAGTCACTGGAAATGAAAAAATGTTGCAGCTGCATGAAACAAGATGAAAATAAATGTCAAACCACAATGACTTGGAAACTACAATGGGAGAGAAACTATATATGAGGGAAATAGTTCAGCTTCTTCTCCTTGCCTTGCCCAAAATTATTTCAAAAGTGCTCTACATTTCCTACTATCCCACTGACCTCTCTCTACACCAAACTAGTTCTTGGACCTACAACCAATTGAATGTGAGAGCTTTGTTCTTACATGTTTAAAACTAAGACTATACCTGTCACAGTTAGATCTTGACATATTTTTTTCATGGATTAAGGAAATTCTGAGCATCAGGGAACTCAGAAAGACATTGTTTCTGTAATGTCCCCTGCCTAGCCAGTTGAATTAGTGAACCGTTAACCTATTCAGTTTGGTTCTCATAGGCCAATGTGTTGGAGTTAGGGGACTTTGGAGGCAGTTTGCCCACCAGAGTGGCAGTAATTGATATTTAGTTGGGCTTCCACCATTACTATGAGAATAATGCCCTTTTCTGGAAGGGATTTGGGTTAGTCTTTGAATACTTGCTATATTTAGTAAGTTCGTTTCGGTCTCTGACTAAACCAATAGGTGGGTTACTAGTTTTAGTATTGTCAGTGGATTCAATTTTGATGTTGATCTCAGTGTTTTATATAGTCAAGTGGTTTTAAAAAATAACAATAAATTTTAATCAATAAAGTTAAATTAAAGATTGAAGTTTAACATTATTTTAATTTATTTAATGAATGGACTATAGAGGCCAAATATACATAAAAAGGTGATTTATTTTAGATGGATGAGCATTTATTATTTAATTCTTCATTGGGAGATTAAAAAGAACATGATTGTGTTTTTTTAAAAAAAACATGATTGTATTTTTTTTTAAAAGAACAT
This sequence comes from Chamaecyparis obtusa, assembly GCA_027943335.1. NCBI lineage: Eukaryota > Viridiplantae > Streptophyta > Pinopsida > Cupressales > Cupressaceae > Chamaecyparis > Chamaecyparis obtusa. The sequence continues at coordinate 612,311 of BSBK01002893.1, read as the reverse complement.
GATTGTATTTTTTTTTAAAAGAACATAATAGAGTGGAGCAAGGACCTCATTCATTCCTTGGACGTACTGAATTGAACGGGTCATCTTGGAAAATATGAATAGAATACGCTTCATGGCCTCCTGTTCCACAAACAATCAAGGAAGTTCCAGGAATTTTAATTTCCTTCTACATTATGTGCAAAATCCTTCCTTCTAAATAAATGCAATACATGACAATTGCAATACCTGATTCTCTAATGATGACGCAGAGTTTCCAGAGAAGAAAGGCATATCTGGATCTGTGCGTTTAATATCACGTTCAATTTGATCTACTATCTCTGTTTCTTGAGTGGACATACGATTCAAAATAGCAATGAGAAAGAGACTAACATTTATGTTTCTTTAGGCCTAATTGGTATACAGAATATATTGAACATCAAAGTGTATCTATTTATTCTGATAATTGTTCAAATATTGGGTATGGGTGTCCAGCTAAAAAATAAATTAGTCAAGCATCATTTGGCTGTAATATTGTTCTGTAAATCAAGATGTAAGATAATGTTTCAGGAAGATCCCTCTCTGCTATGTATGGTGTTGGTGAAGGCCCCCAAATGTTGTTAGCTACAACATTCTAATTGGTGGTTTATATCAGATTAACAAGGAAAAGGAAGCATTTACACTTATTTCAAAGATGGAAAATAGGGGACATCTCCCTGATGTCAGTACATATATTACTTTGGTAAGTTCATCCTATAGAACAAAACACATAAACATGGTAGGCAAGATAGGAGATATTTCTAGAGAAGATTCACTCATGAATAAGATGCTAGATGGAGGCTTATGCTGTCACTTAAAGCTGTCTGATTGATGCTCATTGAAAAATTGATGAAATAATCAAGGCCATGAAGTATGTTTTTTAATACACACACATACATACATGTACGTACACATATACATACACAAAAACACACATATACATACCCAAAAACATACACACATATATGTGCTTGTATGTGTACATATAAATGTATATCAATCACCACATCATTTGGTGCAATATCTAGCTTAAGGTTTATGTAAATTTACATACATGCATATATATATACATATGCATAGAGATGTACACATATGTGTGTGTATGATATATAGACACACACATATTATTATATATAATATATATATGATACCAATGGTAAAATGTCACAACTGTGACACTTGGACTTGGAATGGTGTGACAACAAATTATTAAATAACCTCCCTAATGGCTAATACCATCGACAAATCTGTCACACAGCTGATTTGTCACAGCTGATTTAACACAAAAGAAGCACTTGAAATGGTGTCTAAACTTAAATAACCTTCCTAATACCATTGGAAACTTAAATAATCTTCCTAATACCATTGCAAATTGTCACAGCAGCAGCATTTGAACCTGGAAGAGTGTATAAGTTTAAATAACTTTTCTAATACCATTGGCAATCTATCACAGCTACAGCAGTTGAAGTACAAGCATGTAAAATCTTAAATAATGTGTGTGTTACAATGTCAGCTATAGTGGTAATGTTAATTACTCAAAACTTGCACAAAAAAAAGAAAATTAAACAAATGTATGCATACATATATACATGTGTACCATAACTTCATACTATCTACAACTAATGTATGGCACAACTACAAAAAAATGTATGTCACAACTACAAACTATCCAATAGGCAATACATATACCTATATGTATCATATATATGAATCTCTATCTGTCTGTCTAGATTTTTTTTTTTGCTAGTTTTGAACATTTATCATGAACCCTAAACCAGGCATGGCAACAGACAAGCTATTTATGATTTTACACACTTGCATATTCAATTGTTGCAGTTGTGACAGATTGTCAATGGTATCAGGAAGGTTAGTTAAGTTTCTATGCTGCTGCAAATTGGCACTGTCAATGGTATTAGGAAGGTTACTGAAATCGTGACACCATTCCAGGTCCTAGTGCCATAGCTTCTCTCTCTCTCTCATACACACACACATTTGTGCATAAACCTTAAACCAGTTACAATGTGTTGTATCCAAATGTATACAATATGGCCCAAGTATAGGTAGATGATATCAATGAGATTCTTTATGATTTTAGACACTTTAATATTCAAGTGCTGCAGCTGTGACGGATTGCCAAAAGTACCAAGGTCGTTTATGTAATGCCCTCATTCCAGACCTGACGACATCTATAATTGATAAATGATTAAACAAGTTTTAATTAAAGATTTAAACTCATTATTATAGAGAACAATTATTTACAAACATGGTATCAAGGAACCATCGATACATCTTGGCTTAATAGCAATACAAGTACCAGTCATCAAATATTCTCTTGACATCTATGATGAAGTCAGCAGATACTATATTATTCATTAAGCTGTTATCGCATTTGGTTCCCCATCGAGGTGTAGACAAGGATAGACTCACAAACAGCCTGATATCAGCAGTGGTACATAAAGTATTTGAATCTGTGGCTATGACCCTAAAGGGAGTCTACAATGGAAATAAAAAATAGCGACTAGCCAGTGGATAAAATATATGCGAATACTACCTTGGACTGGAATGTGGTGTATAGAAGTTGAGACCTTGCTAATATGATATTGATTACCAACTCAATCTGCAATAAATAAATAAACATGAAATATCGAGGGTACGATCATCGCACCAGAGGCATAACAGATTTATTACAAGTAACTTGTTTATTGGATAACAGATTTCACCATCTGACCCAGATTAAAATACAGAAATCCGAAAAAAAATGAAAGGGTTTACAGTTTTCACTATGAAATATTACAATATTGCTGAGAAAATACCTTGATTTGTTTCAAATGGATGCGGTGCAACCCTTCAGCAAATAATTGTTTTGCTACGCATCAAAAACCAACCAGAAAAAATTGTTCCTGATACAAGAAAACCTCCGAAGAAAACCAGAAGCTACCTTACTGAATGCTGAATTGAAATTCTCACTCATGATGTAATGGCAAGAAAATTTAGATTTTCTACATTTGCACGAAATTACAAAAAGGTGCATTGTATGGAAACATTACAATTTTTTTAGAGCATGTTTTGTGGCACTTTTTAGTTTCAGTTCATAGGCATGTACACTATAGCATCCATTAGATTCATTTTTCACTTTTCAGTAATATTTCTAATCAATCAGATTTAAGAATTAAAAAATTGACTTAAAAACTAAGGTTTAAATTTATCAATTTGTTCATAAATTACAAATAACTAATTTTAACTTCTTGTACTGTCGCTTGTCTATCCACCAATCTCATTTAAAACAATTTACTGCAAGAAACACTAGAAATTTGAATTTCTGGAAGCTATCCGTTCTATATACTTAATATTGCTTGGGCGACGGCAAATAGGGCAACACCAGGTAGGACAACTTGTTGATTTATTTTGTTGAGAGGGTTGGAATCTTGAGTGGATTATGTGGATCCCTTCTGCTGTTGCAACAACATTGAAGGTCCTGGTAAACTGAAATTGGAGAAGCCACCACCTCCTGAACCTGAAACAGCAGCTGTGACATCTTGTGTGCTCATCAGTTCCATTCTCAGAGTATTAAGCAGTGGTATAGCAGTAAGATTGGAGAAGTTACAATTGTTGTTGTTATTGATGATGTTGATTTGGCAAGATTGCGACCAGTGCTGCCAATATAAGTTGAAATTCTGATAGGCATCCAATACACTGCAGCACCCATGGTGGAAGATGTTGAGATAGTGTCAGATTATGGGTTAACCATCAAGTGATAAGTGGTACTTGTATTCACGGCCTGCACCATCCAAAACTGTTCTAAGGGATTCTTCACTCATGTTGCTGAAAATGCTTGACCAGCTACAATTTCTCAGGTTTTGCAGAACTCTTTTACAGGTCCCATTCCTGACCTTTCAGGCCTAGTTTGAAGCGCATACTTGGGATCATAATCTATTTTCTGGTTCTATCACTGGGTCTCTTATTAGTCTGCATCATCTGAAGGTTAATGTTCTGTCACACAATTTGTTGAGTGGTGAGACACCTAAAGATATGGTGAGTCGATAGAGATTGTATGTTCTTCAGTTGGATAATTATATGCTTCATAGCACTATTCTCATTTTTTATCTGTCTTCTATAAAGGTACTTAATGTGTCCGATAATGAGCTCAGTGGAACAATACCAAGTACTGCGGCTCTCTCTGTCTTGAATGCTGATTCATTCTTAGGAAATCCAAAACTCTATAGGAGCCCATTGGGCAGGCACTATCATATAATTTTAGCATCTCCTTCATAGGCTACTCTTCTTGTTATAAGCTCTCTGTTACAGGAAGATTTAAGGCCGTTGATGAAGATGAAGAAACAGCTAACTGGGGTGAAGATAGCAGGGTTTGAGGTAAAATCCAGTGTGTTGCTATTGACTATGTTGTTTGTTGTTTTTCCTTTTCGCCAAGAAAAGGAAAAACAAGAAGATGAGGCAGAGAAAAATGCAGGAGAAAAGCTTTCAGCTGAAGACAATGGATTTGAGCAGTTTTATGATAATGTCAAGGCCATTAGGCCAGAGAAACTGAAGAGTGTGATCCTTATGTTCTGTGTAGGAGAAACTCAGGTGTATACTTTGACAGATGTGCTTTGTGCACCAGCTGAAATGATGGGGAGGAGCGGGGACTTCTTCAAGGAGGTAACGGAGGATAAGACAACTGTAACAGTGACAAGATTGAAAAATTCTAACAAGATATATCATATATGGAGATGGTCGGCAAGCTCAGACATGAAAATATAGTTTTTCGGAGAGCTTGTTTCCACTCTAAGTTGGTGGGA